>CM070595.1:34394919-35143605 GCA_036346395.1 Hsuehochloa calcarea | reverse complement strand
TTGATCCCTTTACGTATGACGTATCCATAGTTCCATACATCTTTAAAGACCGCCTTAGTCGAAATCCACAGTGGCAAGCAATACGAGTCTTTCAAGCACTTTGCGCAGCCCGGGATTGATTTGGAAATTCGGAACCTTCGGCGCAACTGCAGACAAAGCCGTGGGAGGAAGGTGTCGCTCGCTCTTAGCCGGCCTAAAGCCCTCCTAAACTGTTGTTGTACTGGTCAAAAATAGTACACTTCAGATTGGTGATGATTACGTGTTGGGCGACTGATGTGTCAATCTAAACCAAACTTCTGAAGGGGGCCTGAGACCCTTGTCAGTTATATCACACGAAAAGGGTTGGAGAAGAAGATAGAAAGGTACTTCTGCTAATGTAAAGGAGAAGAGATGTGGATGATAGACGCCTGGACGGGACCCAGTCAGGCTTGAAACGCTTACTGCAGAAAGCTCCATCGGGTAGAAAGGTGCGTATGCCGATTAGCTTGAGGCTCACTGTCAGCTCAAGGAAGGTCCAGAGATTAATGGACGCGGATACAGGCTTAATGGCTTATGGAATGGCACTACCGTCTTGGACACGCCAACTGATAGATAGACGGGACCCAGTCAGGCTTGAAAGACTTACTGCAGAAAGCTCCGTCGGGTAGAAAGGTGCATATGCCCCATTGCCGATTAGCTAGAGGCTCACTGTCAGCTCTGTTGGGTTAATCTTGTGTTAGGTAGTTTTAGTTTCTAAGTTTAGACGAGTTGAGTCCGTTTTTGTTTGTGAGTCTATTTTCGTATCCAAGTAGAAGAATAGTGTTCAAGTCGGCTTGAGATAGTGCGTGCGTGCGTGTATATGCATTATGTAACCTATAGAGAATACATGAGAAACAGAAAAGCAATAGAACAAGAGAAAATCAAAAAAGCTGCTGTCGATCCGGCCGCATAATTTTTTTTTGTGTTCTTGCGTGTGTTCGTCCTCGGTTTAGGCCAACAGTTGGTATCAGAGCATTCTGATCTTGGTGGTACCTGAAGATCATGGGCGACAAGGCGAAGACACGTGATGGACCATTCTCCCTCCTATATCCTGTCCTGACGACCGACAATTACCCGGTGTAGGCAATGAAGATGAAGACCAAGTCGATCCGAAGGCGAAGGATAAGGAGGTGGACGACAAGGTGGACCAGACGGCTTTGACTATTGTCGTAGCAAAAACGAGCTATACAGTAAAAGAAGGGGGACCCCGGACAAGCTTAGAGTAGCTCCGGGATCCTCGGGAGAAGGGACCAGTCAGTGACAAGAACAAGATAATTATTATTATTCTGAAAAATTAGGACAGTTTATTCCCCTTTACATGAGGGGAGGTGACCCCCTATTTATAGTTCTCCATGAGGGGGTCTTTACATTACCATTCTAACCCTATGACTGCATCAGGCGCAGAGGGGCTGCAGGACATTTCCTCCCACGCTTAGTCCTGGTCCAGCGTGGGCGCCCGACTGGGTCTACTCCGCCGATGCACCCGGTCCATCCGCTCCGAGGGTCTTCGGTCCACTCGGCGCGACACGGAGGGCCCGCCGCCTCGGCCTCGTGGGGCCCGGTCCGCTCGAGGCGGCTCGAGGGCTCATCGCCCCGGCCTCGCGGCTCCGGACCTTCGGGAGGCTTGTCCGCTCAAGGTGGCCCGGCGGCTCGCTGCCCGGCCTTGTGGGGCCCGGGACCTCGAGGGGCTCCTGGCAGACTGCGAGGGCCTCGCACCTGGCTCGCAAGGCCTTGGGTTCCCTCTAGCCGGGAGCCTTCGCCTAGGGTCCTCCCTCACGGTTTGATGGTGGTCTTGCTTGGCCGTTGGGGCCGCCCCTACGACAAGCCCTTCACGATCGGGGTCCTGCTTCGTCGTGGCTCAAACCGCACTGTTCTTCCCGAAGGGTACATGCGCACCGTCCCCTTCGGCCAGACGAAGCATACTTGTGTCGTTAAATTGCTCGGCTCTTTATGGCGTCGTATGGGGTTCTGTGCCGGCGTCGGTTGGGCATCACGCCATTTGATGGGCGGGCTGTTCATATGCTAGGCACACGCTTGCCACCGCCGTTGTTTTGCGTCCGCTCGCTTTCGCTCGGCTATTTTGCGCGTTCTCGCCGGCTATAAATATGATGGGGTGCGGCCCCCCAGCCCTATACCACATTTGATCGCTCCTAGCAGCTGTGTTGTTGCTCCGCCATCGCGCCCCGTTCGGCTAGATCACAAAGCGCTTGCGAGACGAGGGGGTTCCGTCAACCCACACAGACTAGTTAGACCGGTCGCTGCTGACACCGGTGGTGCTGCGGGTGCTTCTCAAGGAGGGAAAGATTGCAGATCTCTCCCTCGCATGAGCCCCTGGTCGGAGATGGTTTGGCGCCGGACGCGCGAGGCCGTTTTGTTCGCCTCTTTTCCTTGACGCCTCCGCTTCCTCACAGGTAGGCTGGTCACCGTGGTGTCAGTAGTTGTACCTGTGGAGCTAGCACAGTTAACCCCGAACTCCCTTGTGAAGCTCGGTGTCTTCGAATGGGTCATGCGTTCCGCCGGGGTCGCTGGGGAGGGTCGACTCTTCGCCTATCTTCACGACGCCACGCCACCAAGAAGAAGAGGAGTCCGCGAACACTCAATTTTGGCAACAATTTTCAGCCAAGGCGCACGCTTTGGTACTTGCCAGCTCCCACCTCCCGCAACCGATGGGAGACTGATCGACCCGGCAGAAGGGTTCTACCATACGCCCCTTCTGGGATGACAGTGTCATGGTCGTCGGAGAGGCCATTCGCTCAACTCGTCTCTCAGAGATCGAGCCGAAGCTCGAGGAGGAGTCGCCCTACAGCTCCTCGACGGTCATGCGCAGTTCTCCACCGCAATCTTGTGGAGGAGTTCTCGCTGGCCCTGATATGGGCCGCGTAGGGTTGGAACATCCGCTTGGCGCTGAGGCTAGCGGTTCGCTTCGCTTGGTTTGCTTGACAAGCAAGAACGGTATGTGTCGATGTGGTGGTAGTGTGGGGTGGTTAGCTTGTGTATTGCGCGTATGACGTTTGTTGGTGTGATTTGCAAAGACTTCGTGGATGAGGCGTTCGCTATGAGCAAATTACCGGGTCCATACACCGGAAGAGCACGCTGCCGGGTCTTGGTGCACGAGGCGCCATTAAACTGCGGCGCACTCGACCCGACTATCCGTCTTGAGGAGCGGCCGGACCTCGATGACGGCAAGCGGCGTAAGGGTCAAGCGCCCGATGAGTCAACGCCACGCCCATTGACGCCGTGCTCTTGCAAAGGTGGCGGTCGGTGGACCTCGCTTCAGGCTGGTAGATGCCTCGCGCCCGCTTCTTCAAAGGCCGCCCGCAGATCCTTGAGCGATCGAGCGGTGGCCTCGAGTGGCTCGCCGCCACTGGCCCGGGTGACGGGCTCGTTTTGCGTGGTGAGCCTAGCCCTCGAGGGGTCCTCTGGCGGACTCCCTCGGAAGCGTATGGCCGAGGGACCGAGGACACCTTGGTGGGAGGCGCCCTCGGCGACGCCCCGACCACCCCTGGTGAGCTTTTTTTTGACATTTGTACTGCAGGCGAAGGAAGCGATGGAGCTATCAACGGTGCTTCCGGTGGTGGGGGTTCTGGTGCGGGCGTCGAGCACTCCAGTGCCGGGGGGTATGACAGTCTCGATGACGCCGATGCCTCCGGGGCTGCTCCTACTGCTGATCTTGGGACATTGTGTTCCAACAACTTCAAGGTCAGCGCCAGTGCGGCCGCCGTGTGCGAGGAGGTGGCCTGCTTCGGCGCGCCACCGGTCATGTCTCGCCTTTTTGAGAAGATGCCGCTGGGCGATATGCTCTGGCTGATCGAGGCGAACTCCACTAGGGTGAGTCAAAACTTGTTTTGCTTGGTATGTGGTTACACGTTTATGACGAAAGCATGCTCTTACAGACGCTGATGTTGTATCGCGCTCTTGACAAGGACATCAAGCGGGAGTACGCGAGATCCTGGCAGCCGATTCGACTACGCGGAGCTGTGCACTTCCTGAGCGCCAAGAGCTCGCTGAGAAGACGAAGGCCCTGGAGGCGCGGGTGGCCGAGTTGGAGGCAGAGCAGCAAGGTCTTCGCGACGAGGTGCAGGTGCTTCGTCGCACCAAGGGGGACTTGGAAATGGAGGTTGCTGTGGAGCGCAAGCTATTCGAGTCGGTGTCACAGGCCACCTGGCAGGCCATGGAGGTGATGGAGACCACCGTGACCACGCTGGGGCCCGGTTGCCGCCGAACGCATGGCCCCGGAGGTTGATCGATCACCGGACGCGCTCCGGCGAGGCAAAGAAGATTTGCCTCGCCACGCCTAAGCTTCACGGCAATCATTGCGCGAAGGTTGCTTGGATGGCGGCTTTCCTGTCGCTGTAGAAGGGCGGCCAGCGGCACGCTGACGCCGGCACGCCTCGCCGTAGCCTCGGGCGTCGGCGTGGCCGCCGGCGAGCGGTTGGTGCGAGGGCGACAAATACTTTTGCTCAGTCTTCGGGCGCCAGAGGGACGTGAGGGTCGCGATGGCTTCTCCGCTACTGGTGCCGAGCGAAGGTGAAGGGCAAGGCTGTTGATGCTCCTGAGGGCACCAGCGGGCGGGGGGCCACCACGGGTGACAAGGTGTGACCCTCCACCCTACTTTACCTCCAGCCATAGTTTTCATAGGCTAGAGTTCTTTTGTCGCCCTCCGCCCGGCTTCGTGCTCTGTGTGGGTTAAATTTGTAATGGCTCCCGACTTTTGAATGAAACAGTTAGTTTTACATTCGTCTTGTTGTTCTACGGTTGTGTTGGTTTCCTTAGGATCGACCGATGATGGTTCGGCGGGCTGCCCGCCGGGGCCCCCGTCCCTCCAAAGGGTGGAATACCAATGTGACCACGTCGCCCCGAGGCACGAAGGCCGAGCACCACGTTCGCCCCGCTTGGTCTCTACAACTTTGCTATCGCGGGATCGTGTACCATGGGGCCTGGTGGCAGTGATGGAAACGGTGTAACCCGGAGGGGTCGAGGGAGCGCTTCCGACGCTTCCGCGAGCGCAAGGCCGCGAGGGGGCGCACCGAGATTCGCGCCTTCTGGGAGGGGCGAGGCGTCATCTTCGCCTCGGAAGGCCCGGGTGTGCATGTTGGTGGGGAGCCGCCGCGTTCAAGGTGTGGGGCCGAACACGAGTACGAGCGCCTTGTGTACCCTGGGGCTTCCGAAGGGGAACTGTTTGCGTGGGCGATGGGGGAATATGGCAGTCTTGTTGCCTCTGGGGCCTCTGACGAGGAACTACTTGACTGGGCGGCCAAGGTAGAGGAGTGGGACCTCGCGCCGTAGCGTTGTGATTTACGTTTTCTTGTATAGGGAGGATTGCAACATTGTATTGTACTGCTTTTCCTTGTGCGGAGAGTGTTGTAATATTGTACTGTACTGCTTTTTCTTGTGCGGAGAGGGTTGTAATATTGTATTGTATTTTTTTTCTTGTACGGATAAAATTGTGTAACGTTTTATTGTAATGCGTTTTCTTGTATGAAGTGGATTGCGGTGGATGGGACGGCCTGCGTCGTCCTCCCATGTTTTTGTAGGTGCGAGGGGGAGGCGAAGCCTGTGCTGTCCCCTATGTTTTTTAGATTGGGCTCCGAGGGAGCCCATCCGTAGATTATGCGAGGGGGAGGCAAAGCCAATCCCCCATGTTTTCTAGATTGGGCTCCGGGGGAGCCCATCTGTAGGTTCTGCGAGGGGAGGCCAAGCCTGCGTCGTCCCCATATTTTTTAGATTGGGCTCTGGGGGAGCCCATCCGTAGATTATTCGAGGGGGAGGTGAAGCCTGCGCCGTCCCCCATATTTTTAGATTGGCCCGGGAGCCCATCTCAGAGGTTATGCGAGGGGAGCCGGCTCGCGCCTTTCCCCACGCTTTTAGATTAGGCCTCGGGAGCCCATTCGTATATATTCGAGGGGGAGGCGGCTCACACTGCCCTCATATTTTTAGATTGGCCCGGGAGCCTATCCAGAGGTTATGCGAGGGGGCGGCTCGCGCTGCCTCCTATGTTTTAGATTGGCCCGAGGAGCCCATCCCATATTATTCGAGGGGGAGGCGGCTCAAGGCCGCCTCATATTTTTTAGATTGGGTTCCGAGGGAGCCCATTTGTAGGTTATGCGAGGGGGAGGCGAATCCTGCGTCGTCCCTCATGTTTTTTAGATTGGGCTCCAGGGGAGCCCATTTGTAGATTATTCGTGGGGGAGGTGAAGCCTGCGTCGTCCCCCATATTTTTTAGATTGGGCTTCGGGGGAGCCCATCTGTAGGTTATGGGAGGGGGAGGCGAAGCCTGCGCTGTCCCCCATGCTTTTTAGATTGGGCTCCGGGGGAGCCCATCCGTAGATTATTCGAGGGGGAAGCGAAGCCTGCGCCGTCCCCCATAATTTTTAGATTGGGCTCCGGGGGAGCCCATCTGTAGGTTATGCAAGGGGGAGGGCACGGTGGGCACCGAGGCTGTTGGCCATACGCGGTGTTCGTTTATACACCCTCCGAGTGTGCGCTGTGGCTCTGCGTCTGCTAGGTGTCTTACACTCGTGCTCGCGGAGGACACACGGCACCGGGCCGCATGGCTGCGCGCGTATTCGTTTATATACCCCTATGGATGTGCGCCGGGGCTCGGAGCCCCGTTAGGCGTCTTACACTCGTGCCTGCAGAGGGCACGGTGGGCATCGGGGCCTTTGGCCATGTGCAAAGGTTCGCTTATACACTCGTGAGGCGCGCGCGGCTCGAGCCCCGTTAGGCATCGTACACTCGTGCCTACGGAGGGCACGGTGAGCACCGGGGCCATTGGCCATGCGCGGTGTTCATTTATACACCCCTATGGAGTGTGCGCCAGGACTCGGAGCCCGTTAGGCGTCTTACACTCGTGCATACGGAGGGCACAGTGGGAACCGGACCGCTGGCTGCGCGCAGTTGTTCGCTTATACACCCCGTGGAGGCGCGCCGGTTCGAGCCCGCTTAGGCGCCTTGTTTTTATACACGCTACCAAAGAATCTTATTACTTTGCCAATATGTGCTTACATGAGTACATGCTTCCCCTGCGCGAATTAGGGGGGAGCCGTGATCCGGGCGTAGCCAGTGTTATCTAGGGGTAGTACTTTCAAAGGCTCTTGGTGTTCCACGTGTGGTCCAGCTGCTGTCTTTCTAGCGTCGCTATGTAGTAGGACCCCGCCCTTGTGCTTCGGGTGATAATGTGCGACCCTTCCCACTTTGATTCTTGTTTTCCTAGTGTCTTGGTGTTTGCCACTCTCTTGAGTACCATGTCGCCTGGGGCCAGGGTGCGGATCCTAACCTTCCTGTTGTACGCTCGGGCGACCCCTTCGGCGTACTTCACCATTGTTGAAATCGCTTCGATGCGGTGCATCCTCCGTGCTCGCCCTGCTGTCTTGAGGACTTTGCCGCGATCTCCCGGGTCTCGCTTGTCCCCAACAGAGCTTGAATGGGAGAAACTCGGGCCCTTGTTAGGGAAGTGTGAATTACCCACAAGGCCTTTTGGAGCTCCTCCGGCCATAGCCCCTTTGGGAGACCGACGAGGCGCTTGGTCAATCCGGCCAGCAGGTTGCCGTTGGCATGCTCGACCGCCCCGTTCAACTCGGGGTGGTCGACCGATGCGAAACATATGGTGGTGCCAATGCTCTGGCAAAATGCTCAGAAGGCAGTGGAATCAAATTGCGTGCCGTTGTCGGTGACGATATCTTGGGGCATGCCGTATCGACACACGATGTTCCTCCGCACGGCGCCAGCCGCCGCGGCAGTTGATTTTGGCAACCTGTTCGCCTCCACCCATTTGGAGAAGTACTGATAGCGACGGCGGTGAACTGAGGTCGCCTTGGCCGCAGGGAAGGGGCCGATGATGTCGAGCCCCCACCGCGCGAAGGGCCATATTGGAGCAAGCGTCGCAACGGACAAAGCGTTCTTTGAATGCCGGCTCGCCATTGGCAGCTCCGCAAGGCCGCACTGTGTCCTCAGGCGCCTCTGAGCATCGAGGCCAAGAGAAATCTTGGTGGAAGGCCTTGCCACGAGGCTCCGGGCTTGCACGCCCGCAGAGTCCCTCGTGTACTTCCTTCAGCAAGGATTGCCCTTTGGCCTGGGAGATGCACCGCAATAAGGGGGCGCATACGCCTCCCTTGTAGAGTTGGCCGTCGATGATGGGGTAGTTGCGTGCTCGATGCTTCAGGCGGTTCGCTTCAGCTGCTTCCTCGAGCTCTTTTCCTCCGAGGTAGCTTCGAATGTCGTTCCGCCAGTCTGTGCTATTGATGTGGAGAACGGGGCGAGGCGCTTGGGCCACGCGGGCTCCCCATAGTTGCCCTAGGTCGCCCCTGTTCCCGGGCGGCATTTCGCCTCCCGGCAGCCCTCGGTGCCTCCGAGTAATTGATGGCTCGCAGAGCCCGGAGTACAAGACGCCGCGTGGGGTTCTCGCGAGCCGGTTATTTTGGCCACCGCCCACCACGTCATTGCTACTGCGCGGGATGCTCTGGACGGTGATGCTATGGAAATGCTTTGCCTCGCCCCGGACTGCCGCTAAGTACCGAGACATCTCCGGGTCCCTTGTTGTGAATGACTTATCGGCGGCTCATTGTCGGACCCCGGTGTCACACAACCCCGAGACCTCTCAGGCATACCAAGCTAGTCCCATGATCGTGAGCTAGCTTGCACAAGCATAACAATGATGCATTCATAACCATTCAACGCATTTAACTAATGAAGCGCATAAAGTAATATTAATTAAAACAAAGAAAGACCTTATGGTCGAGGTTCTTACAAAAGTCGCTCACGTGGCTTAGCAACAACAGAGTATCCGCAATGAAATCTCAAAATACGTGGAGCCTAATCGACATGCCCACAGTGCAATCGAGCGGTGGACGGACCCAGTTCGCAAGTCTTCAAAGTAGCCTTCTTCATAGTACTCAACATTTCCTCGTTCTTCCGCCGACCGATCAACAAAGGGCATAAAGCCGTGAGTACATAAAGTACTCAAGAAGTCGAGAGAAATGTATGCACATAGTATTCATGTCGCTTAAACAAGGATGGCTTTATGGTTAATTTGCGTAAAGCAAGTTTAACAAGAATACAATAATTAGATTGCAAAGGTGATTTTTAAAAGAATAGTACATAGATAACCAAGTTCTTTTGAATTAAAATGCTGAACATCCTGCTCACTTCCCAACCATTCCAACCAAACCTTTCCATCGAACCAAACCACATTTTGAAAATGCTACCCTTGCGCTAAATCACTGTGCATGTCCGTGAATCGGGACACGGCTATTCGAATAGATTTTTGACACTCGCAGAGGTTGTACAGCCTTTACCCACAAGAGATAAATCACTTGCAATGTCCGTCTGACACACTTCCGAGGGTGTGCGACTAAGTGACTATCACAAGGCCTTTACAAAGTTCCATTTTGCCTCGGTGCTCGCTCGCTAAGGTTTCGCCATCACGCCTCTCTTGCGCCAATAATCAACCCTAATGTAACCGACTCAAAACTTCCCTAATTAGTTGGCCAGTCCGCCCCATACCGGACTTATGGTTGCACGAGGTGACCCTGCATCAATGACTTGCAAAGTTAAGTCCTTAGTTGGTCGCCGCACAAGTCTACCACAACCCAATGTGCATCACACACCCACTCTAGCTTCCTACCTCAAGCCCGAGCATAAATCATTTTTGTTCAATCCCCACCAAATGGCAATCCTCGCCATGGCACAACATCTTTTAATAAAAGTGGCCTCACACCACTGCTCCATAGTTCCATTAGTCAAATTTCAATAATCATTGAACATGTGATCGAAAGTACCGCGTAACTAGAGCATGTCTAACAATAATACGCCCCAAGTTGGTATACAATTATGTCCAACTAGCATTAACCATCCTAAGGTGTCCAAGGATATATGCCATTCAAGGAGACATTTCATTTTCAATTTATCAAGGAGGCATAATGGCAATTTGTAATTATCTACTCCCAAAACCATTTTTAATAAAACTAGCCATGCATGATAATTTAATACAATATACATTTGTAAAATGGGTTCAACATGGTCAAAGGCCTACGACTTGCCTTCGCTGACGAGAGAGGGTCTTGGTCGTCTGTCAAGAAATCTTCCAAACGCTTCTAATCTACACGCATGTAGAATAGCAACAAATAAATAAAACAGCACCAAATGAACTCCAAAAATTACAAAACCAGTACCAAATGAAAGAGGATGAATTTATATGAATTTAGAAATTTGGATCACCCAAATCGGAGTTCTGATGTGAAAGTTATAGCCAAAAGAAATTTTAAAATCACATAAATGATAGATTAGTGAGAGACCATGTGAGAGGTCCTCCACTGAGTGATGAGTATTTGACAAGTGTGTTGATTAGATTGAGAGTTGAGATTTTCGGTTTGGACTGTTTCTGGCCGAGTCGTGAAATCGAACTACCGCCGTATGGAGCGGAAGTTCATTAATCTGAACTACCGTGCTGGAAAATCGGAACTTCGCTTAATCTGGGATTTGAGTTCGCTTGAGGAAATGCGGAACTTCCGCACTGGTGTTGCGGAAGTACCGCTATGTCCGACAGAGAGTCAAAATCGGAATTGAATCTTCGGAAATCGGATGTTTGAAGATCGGAAGTTCCGCAATGGTAAGCGCGAACTTCCGATAATCCCGATAGCGCGGATAGCCTGAAATCGAACTTCCGCCGTGGTAAGCGCGAACTTCCGATTGTGTCCGTAATCGTGCGTAGAAGGTTAAATTGTGATTTTGATTTTGTATGAGTTTGAGTCTTATACAAATATTGATGCTATGTTATTGTGCAATGCTATGTGATGTGTTTTTGTCCGTGTTGATCGCAGGCATCAAGATGGAGTCGTGGCGCAGACACGGACCGGACTAGGCGCAGGAGGCGTTGAGGTCGAACGGTCGGGATGTGTCAAGACGGCGTGAATCTTGAAGCGATTAAGTAGTCGTGGCACAACAAGGTGTACGGAGGCTTCCGTATGCGCAAGGGGCGAAGGGTCTTTTCGCAGCGCAAAAGTGGAGGCGTTCCGTTTCGGTGTAGCGGCTTAATGGGTTGAGGCCCATTAGCCAAGGCTATAAATAGGGAGAACCCCGAGTTAGGGTTAGACCTTTTGATAGAAAATTAGGTTAGCTCTAGAAAAGGGTGTGTGTTACCTTTTTGAGAGTTTGTTGAGTTGAGAGAGAATGAATCAAAATCTTGTAATCATTCCTCTCAGATTTCCTTTGTAATCTTTTGATTTCTATTAATGAATCTCGAGGTTTTGATTACTTGCTTATGCCTTTCTATTCTCTTCTCGCTCATATTGAATGTTTAGGGTTTTGCATATCTTTTGAATCGCCTTATGAAATAGCATGAAACTTGATATCTAGATTCGCTTTGATATTGCTAATGTATCCTCAAAGTTTCATGAACTAGGAATCGAGAATCGTGTCTATTTCGGTTTTGGTCTTTCTTGCCCTTCTTCAAGAAACCGATTTTGGCTTGTTTGTTAAATCCTTGTTTGCGATTCTTTCCATGAGGTCAAGATGTTGCTTAGGATGATGTCCTCGTGAAACTTGACCGAGAAGAGCATTCAAGATTTAGCACTTTGGATTTTTGGGAAAACCCGAAAGATCGTTTTCTGTCAGACAATCGAACTTCCGATTGTCCAAGGCGGAACTATCGCAGCGGAACTTCTTCAGATCGAACCCCTGAACTTCCGAGTACGGAATCATCACGTAAAATCGAACTTCCGATTTCTCCAGAATACCAAACTCTCCGTTTCGCTTCTCTCGATTTTGCTTCACTCTTCTTTAGATATCCAGAGGACTTTGTAGGTCTTATTTAATTACAAAGAAAGGGGAGTTCTTAATTTTAAAGCACCATTCACCCCCTCTGCTGCTATTTCGGTCCTTCAATTGGTATCGAGCGGTTAGCTCTTCTTTATAGATCTTAACCGGCCTTCTGAGCCATGGCAACGACAAGTATTCCACCAAGCCTCCAGCCTTTTGATGGTCCGATTACCCTTCCGAAGAGCCGAATGGAAACGTACATCCGTGCTCGTGGGTATGCCATCCGAGAAAGGTGAAGGTCGTTTGTTGCTCTCGCCGATGAGAACATCAATGTGGGAAATATGGTCGATGTTGAGGCAAATGCTAAGGCAAGGAACATTATCATTCGTGGTTTGAGCGTATGAGTTTGATCGATTTTCATTTGATTTCGCTATGACATCCGGGTGACCTCGATGCATACCATGAGGGCACCACTCGATTAAGACCGCTCGACAAGACCAGCTCAAGCGAGAATATAGTAAATTTGAGATGCTTGTCGGTGAATCTCTTGACGAGTGCTTTTCGCTTTCATAAGATTTTGAGCAACCTCCGAGCGGTCGGTCTTACATACCCCGACTGATAACGCCGATGATGCTTTCGTGACTGATCTTCGTGTTTGGGAGATGAAAGTGACTACCATCAAAGATAGCACGGACCTCTCGACTTCGACTCTTGATGCGCTTTACTCGCCTCAAGACTCACGAGATTGACATTGTCTCTCAAGGTCAAGTCACAATGATGGCTTTAGTCACCGATCCCACTCCGATCTTCTTCTCGAGTCGACACGCTGGTTCTCCCTAGCCGCGCTCTCGTGACATAACCGATGATCGCTAGAGCGCCTTGAGGATGAACAGCTAGCCTCCTAGCTCTAAGTTTTCTCATGCTTACAAGAGGAGGAGGGATGGTAAAAGAGGAGGTCCGTGATTTGTTTCGAGTGTGGTGGCCCCAACCACATCCGAGCAAACCGTCCCAAGCTTGGGAAGGGCAAAGGTGACTATGGCGGTCCAAGCAAGAACGACTACATCGACAAGAACCGCAACACGAAGCCCTCAAAGACTGATCAAGGCAAGAAGAAGTTCCGCAACTTTGGGAAGGCTAAGAAGTTGCTCCATCGCGGCCCTCACCGCTCGACGAACTGGACACCAATGAGGTGGAGGGTGGAGGACGATGATGGGAAGGACGATCATGATCCCAAGGACGACTAAGAACTTCTCCTAAGATGTGCTTCATGGCCCTTGGGCGAATCGAGCGACAATGAGCAGATCTGACCGACGAGGTTAGTCCCACTTACGACCAAATTAATGATGCTTTTCTTAAGCTAGGTAGATTTCATGCTAAGTCTAGGCTAAGTGTTCTGTGGTTGAGAAGGAAGTAGCTAGACTATCACGGAGCTTACTTTACTTACATCCGCTTCCTCCCGTGATGATTGTGACACTTGCCGTGCTTTGCTTGATGACATGGAAAACTAAGGACCTTGCATGATAGTGTGTCCTCCGAACTTGACATGATTAAGGTAGAGAACATTAGCCTTCTTGTTGAATTAGAGATGAGTAGGGTAGCACCTTCTTCATCCACTACTATTGAGGCTACCGCTTGCACCTCATGTGAGGTTAAGGACAATTCGCTTAGAGGTCTTTATACCATGTTGCTTGATCTCGCTCAAACTTGTGAAAATTGTAATAATCTCAAGATGAACCTAAACGGCATCACAAAATTGTCAATTCCAAGTCGCGCTTACTAGAGCCTATTGTTTCTTGTTTAAATCGCCCTAAGTTAATCAATAACTAGAATCAGATTCAAGCAGCTTCAAGAAATGATTGATCACAAGAATAAATTGGCTCAAGATGCTTCTAAGGACCTTGTTAGCTCACCTTGCAATCATTGTAATAAACTAAAATGTGATTTGGTTGCATTGATGAAAATGTGAAGCTAACTAAGGACCTTCTAGAGACACAATCATCCGCTTGTATTGTGTGTGCGGGAAGAAGTCTAAGGGTTTGGTAGAGACGCCAGCAACGTGGAACCAATCATAGCTAAAGAGGACTGCCCCCAAAGTCTACCCGGCGTGCACAAGCCAATCTTTCCTCTCGTTGTTGGTTCTTCTTCCGCTCCCTTACCTTCTCATTGCCTCTTTCTTCCCCTCGCTCTTCTTGCACTCTCTCTTTCGGGAGTGTCAAGATCTTATGAACACTCGAGAGGTTTGTAGGAGGCAAGAAGAAGCTCAATCTCATTCTAGACAAATCTAAAATTTGCAGATTTAATCGTGGTCTAGGATATGATATCCGTGAGGATATGAGGAAGCATCCACCGCCGTGCTCAAAACCATAGCACTGTGTGTGATCAAAACTAAGCCCGTGGATCGAGAAAGTCAATTTTAAGTCACTGGTTTTGTTCAAAGGATTTCGACAAGAAGGTGATTCCACCGCAGCTTCGCCCTCGTAGGCGTAAGTATCATTGCACCTTCCGCCGTAAAGATGGACATTTAGTTGATCATTGCTTCAGCGCGCCAAGATCGCGCAGAGACCATGTTGAGTCTCTTAGGCACATTCTGTGGTCACCCTGATCTTGAGTGCACCTAAGACCAACACGAGGTCTAGGTTTGTTCCATCCGATGATTTTGGGCAAGATCGAGGACTTGGTTTTTCCGAAGTTTTCGAGTTTCGTCCTCATGCTCCCTTTGGTCGAATCTCCGCCGCCCCGAGGGTAGATCTCGCTTTTCCTTTCGAGATAGCTACTCACGGCGAGATCAAGATGTTATCGCACTTCGACTCGCTTCTTCCATAGCAATGGATCCAAAGAACAGCCGAGATCTTTTGACTTGTTGAGTGACAGAGAGCGAGGGTAGATAGAGGTCGGCCTTGCTTGACTACTTCATCTGCTCGCCGTGTTACTCAAGATTGGGTGCCAAAATCACCGCTGATTCACCCCAAGATCGAGACTTTACTGCTTGACTCGTGGTCGCCGGCCGAAGGGAAAGGTCCGGATTGTAGACTCCGTTGTTCACGCCATATGACCGTGAGTCTCGCTGGTTTTCCCAGCCCGCGCCTGTGTGATGAGACGATCACCTTCGAGATGCTTCATTTGGGCGCGCCATCGCTAAAGGTACTGTGGAGCATTAATGATTCTTTATTTTAAAAGATGTTGCCTTAGTAAGTAAGTCGCAGATAATCGCTTTCGCTTCTCACCACCGATGACGGTTTCGAGGTGAGCTTTAAGAAAACAATTGCAAAATTCTTGATTCTTCTGTAGTCTAGTTTATGGATTTCTCGATATGGGAGGATCTTTCGTGCTGATTTTTCCGATCTTCCGTGATCCTCTCCGATGTTTAATTGCTTCAATCCCGTGATTTGACCTTCTCGCATAGGAGACTTGGTCATATAGGATTTGATCATCCGACCAGAGTTAGCGGCCACGATCTCATTCGTGGTTTGCCAAACTCAAAATGGTCAAGGATCTTGTTTGTGCTCCTTGCCGCACGGCAAAATGGTTGCCGCTTCACATCCTCCGCCATAAAGTGACTATGACAGATGCACTGTGTCAATCGCCCATATGGACACAAGAGGACCACTAGAGTGCAACAAGAGGAGGGAAGTGGTACGCATTTGTCGTGGTCGATGACTTCTCGAGGTATTCTTGGGTGTTTTTCTTAGCCTCAAGGATGAGACGCTTACTCTTTTCGTGGTCTTTTAGTAGGCTTTCGTTGAGCTCCCTGTGCATTACGAGCACCGTGACCGATAATGGCACCGAGTTCAAGAATTCCTACTTTGAGAGTTTTTGTGGTGAGACAGTGTAGAGCACCGCCTGCCTCCATACGCCCCCAACAAAATGGCGTTGTGGAGAGGAAGAACCGCATCTTGGTCGAGATGGCCGTGACGATGCTTGATGAGTACTCTACACCTAGGAAGTTTTAATGAGGCAATTGCTACGCTTGTCATGTTTCTAACAGAGTTTTTCTTCTGCACTCTTGCATCGCACTTCTTATGAGTTGAGATATGGGCGAAAACCCTGGCCTCGCATTTTCGTGTGTTTGGTTGCAAGTGTTTTATTCTCAAGTCCGGGAACCTAGATAAGTTCGAGTCACGATCTTGTGATGGGATCTTTTCGGTTACTCGACTTCTTCTCGTGCCTATAGAGTCTAGAATCGCGAGTCTAGTAAATTGTTAGAGACTCAGTGAGGTGACCTTCGATGAGGCCACCGGGACTAGGCCTCGATATCTCGTGTTCTTTAGAGCACCGAGTCCATCTTTGTGGACGAAGAGGAAGACGGAGATGATGGTTGTATACCGATCCAGCTTCTTCCTCCTCCTCTTGAGGTGCCTTCTTCCACCGCACTCGAGGAGATCACCTTACCTTCTCGCTTCTTCCAAGCTAGTGGCTCTGCTCCTATCTCATCTCGCTAATGAGGTAGAGGCCACTTCTTCATCTCACCCGACCTCCAAGACACATTCAAAAGGACCATCCTTCAGAGCAGATAATTGAGATCTCTTTGAGCGAGTCACTGCTCAAAACCTGCATGTCTCTATTCTGCTCCATTCTCGCCTTTGTTGCCTCGCTTGAGCCCAAAGACGCTTGTCATGCTCTTTCGATGAGTCATGGACTAACGCCATGCACGAGGAATTGGAAAACTTTGAAAGGAACAAGGTCCGTCCCTTGTTGAGCCCCCTCAAGGTCACAATATCATTGGGACCAAATGGGTGTTCAAGAACAAGCAAAGTGAAGATGGGTTAGTCATTCAAACAAGGCTAGACTGGTAGCTCAGTGGGTACTCAAGTTGAGGGTCTAGATTTCAAGAGACCTTGCCCTCAGTAGCTAGACTTGAAGCCATTAGAATCTCGCTTGCCTTTGCGCCTTCTAAGGGTTTCAAGCTTTACCAGATGGATGTCAAGAGTGCCTTCTCAATGGCCTTATTGAGGAAGAAGTCTATGTGAGACACCTCCTGGTTTCGAGAACCCCAAATACCCTAACCATGTCTACAAAGCTTTCCAAAGCTTTGTATGGACTCAAGCAGCTCCCTGAGCTTGGTATGAAAGGCTTAAGTCCTATCTCACGAGCCATGGTTTTGAGATGGGTAAAATTGACAAGACCTTGTTCATCCGCCGCCTTGGCACCGATCTTCCGCTCGCCCAGATCTATGTGGATGACATTATCTTTGGCGGCCTCGCATGCTCTCGCTTCCCGCTTTCCGATGTCATGAGCTCGAGTTTGAAATGAGCATGATGGGCGAGTTGAGCTTCTTCCTTGGCTTCCAAATCAAACAGACTCGGAGGGTACCTTTCTTCATCAAGGCAAATACACTCGAGACCTCCCAAGCGCTTTCGACATGAATGATGGAAAGCCAAGATCAACTCCGATGGCATCTACAAATGCTCCGATCCGATGAAGACGGCGAACCTGCTGACCAAAAGGAGTTCAGAGCATGATTGGCTCTCTTGTACCTCATGTACTCGAGACCGCATATACACTTTTCTCGTGTCTTTGTGCTCTGTTTCGTGCTTCTCCTCGCAGATCTCACCGTCAAAGTGAAGCGATCTTCTGCACCTTCGAGCTACCATTGACTATGGCATCCGTACTCTTCCTCTTCTTGTCTATCTCTTAGAGCTTCTCCGATGCGCACTTTGTCGGGTCAGAGGATAGATAGGAAGAGCACTTCCGCACTTGCCAATTCATTGGCACTTCTCTCGCCTCCGGTCGCCGAGGAAGCAATCCTGTTGCGCAATCCACCGCAGAGGCCGAGCACGCTGTCGCAGCCCGGGCCTGTCGTAGTCAAGTGCTTTGATGGTCTCGACCGCAGGATTTCGGCTATCTATCGATCGCTGCTCCACTCTTCTCGTGATAACACGCCTCGCGATTTGCATTGCCAAGAACCCAAGGCAACATTCTAGGACCAAGCATATTGATATCGATATCACTTTCTTCGAGACCATGTAGAGAAGGGTGACATTGTGCTCCAGCCAGGAGAGGAGCACCAGCTGGCGTGATATCTTCACTAAGCCTCCGGATGCCTTTTTTCACCATGGGAGAGCTTAGTGGTTTGTCCTTACGGATCACCGTGAGGGGAGCGTTATGCTACCATCAGATTATATTATATTATATTATATTATACTTACTCCTTTCTCGTTTCATTTCTTTTAATATTTCGGTCAAGTCCTTCCAAAGATAGGTTAGAGTGATTCTCTTGCCAAATTGCTTTGATCACATTTCTTGTCTTGTGCTTCTAGGATGTCGCTTATTAGTCGCCTCTTCCTCTCTAAGTAGAGCTTACTCACTTCTTATAGGTTCTAGCAGGGTCGGGCCACCCTTGGGTAGACAGTGATGTTGTTTGCTCCTTAGTGTTTGTGTAGATCACTAATAGTCCTAGAATCATATGGGGTAGATAAGAATCATTCGAGCGATAGTTTTCTATAAAGGACTCCGCTTTTCTGCTTTACTTATCGATTCTCGCTTTTGTTCCTTTGGTTGTGGGGAGTTATTCTTGGTTATTCCATACTCTTAATTTTGTCATAACTCAACTCAATTAAAAGATGCATCTCATTCTCAAGGGAATCGATTTTTGTGTATTTCATCAAGCATTGCATGATAATCAAATGGAGCCTTGTTTATTATCCCTTATGATCTGCTTTCACTACTTTACATCTTGCCATGATTTATGCTAAACCGCTAGATCTATCATGACTTTTTATGTGTAGTTTAGTCTTTGCCATGCTAAGGTATTTAAAAATGCTAAACTTGAATTAAAATCTTGTCATGATAGCTCTTGAGACTAGTCCGTTGAAACTATCCTTTTATGATTTTCGCCATGTCAAGTAGGTCGAGTTGAGTCTTGAATCTCTTTGAACTTTTGAGTAAGCTATGTCGCTTGTTAAGAAACATGACTTATCTCTAATCACCGGTCTAAAACTTCAAAAGCAAAATGATCTCTTTTGTGCGAAAAACCGATCTCACCAAATCTTTCTCATGAGACGGCTTGCCATTGCACTAGGCATGAACTCGGGGAGCCTTGATGACCTAAGATCACCTCCTTAAGTCTCTGTTTGGAGTGGTCGATAAGGCTTGGGATCTAGCACATGGCTAAGATTTAAAAAAATGGTTGAAGCTTAGGAGGCGCTTGTGGATGGCACCTAGTCCAGAGCTTGCTTTATCGAGATAAAACCATAAAAAGTCTTCAAAAAGAAAATGTGCTAAAATTGCTTATCATCAAAGAGACCAAGTTCGATAAAATGAGTCCTTCTTCAACTGGTAGCACTCTAAACTGCTCAAGATGAGTCTTCTTGGTTCAACTTAGATTATTTGACATGGCTTGCATCATCCTTGGATATCTTTAGCTAGATTTCAATCTTGACTTATTTGACTCGCTAAAGAATTGGATCATTAATCGATTATGGACTTTCTGCCTTAGCTCTTCTATACATCGATTGTCATGATCTTGATAGCATTCTTCCGTGTTATGGCTTGGTGTAATACTCTAATAGTCATTTTGGATAATCTACATGGCTCCTAATGCTTAAAATGAACATCATATAGTCTTTTCCTCCCTTTTCTACATATTGATGATTTTATTGCCAAAGGGGAGAATGTGTGAGAAAAGCCTTCAAGAAAAGCCTTGAGTTTTGTGCGTAAAATTGCTCTTTCATCTCATCTCAAGTCTTTCTTTTGTCAACTTGGTCTTGAGCTTAATTCTCTTGTTTAGACCTTGGTTGACTGGAATCTCAAACTCATCTTATGCTTTTTTTGTAATTGTCAATATACTCATCAAGGGGAGATTGAGAGACCATGTGAGAGGTCCTCCACTGAGTGATGAGTATTTGACAAGTGTGTTGATTAGATTGAGAGTTGAGGTTTTCGGTTTGGACTGCTTCGGTCGAAGTCAGTGAAATCGGAACTACCACTGTATGGAGCGGAAGTTCGATTAATCGGAACTACCGGTGTTGAAAATGGAACTTCGATTAACCGGGATTTGAGTTCGCTTGAATTAAAGCGCGGAACTTCCGCACTGGTGTTGCGGAAGTACCGCTATGTCCGACAGAGAGTCAAAAATCGGAATTGAATCTCGGGAAATCGGATGTTCAAGATCGAAGTTCCGCAATGGTAAGCGCGAACTTCCGATAATCCCGACAGTGCGGATAGCCTTCGAAATCGGAACTTCCGCCGTGGTAAGCGCGAACTTCCGATTGTGTCCGAATCGCGTAGAAGGTTAAATTGTGATTTTGATTTTGTATGAGTTTGAGTCTTATACAAATATTGATGCTATGTTATTGTGCAATGCTATGTGATGTGTTTTTGTCCGTGTTGATCGCAGGCATCAAGATGGAGTCGTGGCGAGACACGTGGACCGACTAGGCGCAGGAGGCGCTGAGGTCGAACGGCCTGGATGTGTCAAGACGGCGGAATCTTGAAGCGATTGTAGTCGTGGCACAACAAGGTGTACGGAGGCTTCCGTAAGGTGCGCAAGGGGCGAAGGGTCTTTTCGCAAAGCGCAAAAGTGGAGGCGGTTCCGTTCGGTGTAGCGGGCTTAATGGGTTGAGGCCCATTAGCCAAGGCTATAAATAGGGAGAACCTCGGAGTTAGGTTAGACCTTTTGATAGAAAATTAGGTTAGCTCTAGAAAAGGGTGTGTTACCTTTTGAGAGTTTGTTGAGTTGAGAGAGAATGAATCAAAATCTTGTAATCATTCCTCCTGATTTCCTTTGTAATCTTTTGATTTCTATTAATGAATCTCGAGGTTTTGATTACTTGCTTATGCCTTTCTATTCTCTTCTCGCTCATATTGAATGTTTAGGGTTTTGGCATATCTTTTGAATCGCCTTATGAAATAGCATGAAACTTGATATCTAGATTCGCTTTTGATATTGCTAATGTATCCTCAAAGTTTCATGAACTAGAATCGAGAATCGTGTCTATTTCGGTTTTGGTCTTTCTTGCCCTTCTTCAAGAAACCGATTTTGGCTTGTTTGTTAAATCCTTGTTTGCGATTCTTTCCATGAGGTCAAGATGTTGCTTAGGATGATGTCCTCGTGAAACTTGACCGAGAAGAGCATTCAAGATTTAGCACTTTGGATTTTTGGGAAAACCCGAAGCGATCGTTTTTGGTCAGACAATCGAACTTCCGATTGTCCAAGGCGGAACTATCGCAGCGGAACTTCCAAGATCAACCCCGGAACTTCCGGAGTGCGGAACTATCACGTAAAATCGAACGTCCGATTTCTCCAGTAATACCAAACCTCCGTTTCGCTTCTCGATTTTGCTTCACTCTTCTTTAGATATCCAGAGGACCTTGTAGGTCTTATTTAATTACAGCAAAGGGGAGCTCCTAATTTTAAAGCACCATTCACCCTCTCGTTGCCATTTCGGTCCTTCAATTAGGTTTTTCGATTTTCGAATTATTTTCCAACCGAAAACCCGTTTTGACGTCGCAACGCAAGAAGCGCATACGCGCGCTGCTTACGTGGCGCCCACGCGGCAGAACGCGAAACGACGACGGCGCGCCGACGTGGCGCCATCGCAGGCCACGCGGCTCGCCCACGGGCCGAGAGAGAGAGAGAGAGAGAGAGAGACGGGAGGGCGCGCGGCGGCGCGGCCGAGCTGGGAAGACGGCGGCAAGAACGGAGAACGGCGGAGAAGCCGGAGACGGCGGCGCGAGGCGCCGAGGCGGGAAGAAGAAGGAGGGCGCGCTAACGCGACCGAGAGAGAGAAAAGAAGAGAGAAGAGAGACGCGGGCGCTGGATTTATAGAGCTCGCGGCGACGGACTACGCTTGGCGTGGCGACGCGGGCGAGGCGCCGAGAGGCGACGGACGCCGCGACGGCTACCGGATTCGCTGGCGAGATTCGCGGCAAGCGCGCGGGCGTGGAGGGAGAGAACGGCGCGACGAAGACGACGATCGACGCCGTCCGATTCCGACGGACGGGGAGCGAGGGAGGCGCGGTGAAGGATGGCCGTCCGATTGCGACGGACGGTTGGGAAGTCCAAAGGCGCGGAGGAGACGGCGGCGCCAGGCGATTTCGACGGACGGTGGGGAGACGGAGGCGCTGGCGACGCGATGGCGCGGATCGTGATCCAACGGCCAGAACGGCGAGGCGGAGCCGCGGGCGACGGACGCGCGAGGACGCCGATGGAGATCCAACGGCGAGAAGCGAGGGGAGGCGCGGCATGAGCGAGCGTCACGGAGTGGGCCGGGAGGGCGGGAACAATGATGGGCCGCTAGGGTTTCGCCCACGACAGAAAAGGAATTAAAATCCATTTTTGATTTTAGAAATTCAAATAAATCAAAAGGCAATTTAGAAATTGCAAATAGACTCCAAAAATTCTGCAAAAAATTCACAGAAATTACTTGAATTATTCTAGACTTAATAAAAATACTTTTAACTTTAAATTTTCTTTTCTTTACAAATCAAATATTTTTTCCATTTCGATAAAACAAAAATCAATTTCTAAAATCCAATAAATCCAAGAAAATTCTCAAAATAGTAATTTTGATTTTAAATTCCGTAAAAATCAATCAAACCAACTTTAATTTAATTGAAGTTTGATTAACTCATATTAAATCGCAAATGAATTTTCAAATTCCAAAATTAAGCTTTGGGCAAATAGAAACAAATGGTTCTCTATTAAATTTTTTTCAAAACTCCAAAACGGACGTTACAAACCTACCCTCTTAAAGGGAATCTCAACTCTAGATTCAGTCGACTAGAGAATAGGTGGGGAAACTCACCTTCAAGTCATCTTGTCGCTCCTAAGTGGCTTCTTCTTCGTGTGGTTGCTCCACCGACCTTGCGTAAACGGATGATCTTGCTTCTTGTCACTGCTCGCTACTTCCAAGATCTTGATGGGATGCTCCTTGTAGGTGAGGTCTTCTTGTGGCAATTGCTTCCATTGGCATCCGCTTCTTCGCACACGCAAACACTTCTTCACCGCGACACGGAAGACATTATGCACATCCGACAAACCGAGGGAGCTCCAACCGTAAGCGACTTCTCCTCTTCTGCTAGAACTCGAAAGGTCCGATGTACCTTGGTGCAAGCTTTCCACTTACTCAAACGACGATCCCTTTGAGAGGCGACACCTTCAGTACACATGATCACCAGTGCAAAGCTAGATCTCGCGACGGTTATCAAGATAACTCTTCTCGCTCTGTCTCAGGTTGCTTTTTTCTCCGATTGATCGAACTTGCTCTTCGGCTTTTTCCAAAATATCCGCCCAAACACTTGTCTTTCGCCTACTTCATTCCAATACAAGGTGTTCTGATTTTCTTCCATAAAGAGCTTCAAATGGAGACATCCGAGGCTTGACGGTAATCGTTGTTATAAGAAAACTCGATAAGGTAGCATTTGATCCCAATCGTCTGATTTGCTAAGGCACAAGCCTCAAAGATATCTTCTAGAATTTGATTTACTTTTTCTGTCGTTCACCATCCGTCTGGGATGATAAGTCAGATCAAATTTAGATTAGTACCCAAAACATCAGGCAACTTCGCCAAAATCTTGAGGTGAATCGGGTTCCTCGATCCGACACGATCTTCTTCAAGACTCCATGCGGCACACTATCTTTGCCATATACATTTCGCCACTATCACCGTGAGTAAGTAGTCTTGATCGGGAGAAAGTGAGCAACTTTGGTTAGACGATCCACAATTACCCAGATAGAATCATATCCTCGACCTTGTTCTTGGCAAACCAAAGAATAAAATCCATGCCAATTTCTTCCCACTTCCATTCGGGCACTCTCAAGGGTTGCAGAGTCCAAGAGGTCTTTGATGCTCGGCTTTAACTCACGATGACATCACATTGAGCTACATACTCTGCAATCTCACGCTCATGCTAGGCCACCAATACATTTCTTTAAGGTCTTGGTACATCTTTGTGCTTCTAGGTGAATGGAGTACAAAGTTTCATGGGCTTCCTTGAGTATCACCGCTTAAGCTCTTCCTCGATCTGGAACATGATTCGCTTGTCAAACCAAATGGTGCCTTGCTCATCTTCTCAAAATCTCGTGGCTTTACCTTTCTTCATGTTGCTCTTGATTTCCTTAATATTGGCATCTTCAACTTGAGCTTCCTTGATCCGATTCCGCAAAGTGGGTTGAACTTCTAGGGCCTAGATAACCTTCTTCAACCAACTCTAACTTGAGCTTCGGAATTCTTCATGAAGGGTCAAGTTGATTTTCCTTGATTGATGGTATTGCAAGAGACTTTTCTCGCTCAAGGCATCCGCCACAACATTAGCTTTGCTCGGGTGGTAATGGATTCCAATATCATAATCCTTGATTAACTCTAACCACCTTCTTTGCCTCATATTGAGATCACCTGGGTGAAAATGTACTTCAAGCTCTTATGGTCCGTGTAGACTTCACAACGACACTAATAAGGTAATGACGCCATATCTTTAAAGCATGCACTACGGCAACTAACTCCAAGTCATGAGTGGGGTAATTCACTTCATGAGGCCTCAATTGACGGAAGCATAAGCTACAACCTTCCTTTCTTGCATCAGACACAACCAAGTCCTTGCCGGATGCATCACGTAAAATCTCAAAATCCTTCCGACATCGGCAAAATCAACACCGAGCCGTGGTCAAACGCTTCTTCAACTCTTGAAAACTTTGCTCACAATCTGTCCAAGCAAATTTCTTTTCTTTCTTCAAGAAATTGAGTGAGGGTCTTGCTATCTTGGAGAATCCTTCTATGAATCGACGATAGTATCCCGCCATTCCAAGAAAACTTCGACTGAGGCAATCGACTTGGGTGACTCCCAATTAAGCACATCCTTAACCTTGCAAGGGTTAACAGATACTCCTTCCGCAGACATGACATGTCCCAAGAAAGTAACTTCTTTCATCCAAAACTCACACTTGCTGAATTTAGCATAGAGTTGATGATTTCTAAGCTTATTCAGACCAAACGGAGGTGCTCTTCATGCTCTTCTTCACTCTTGAATACACCAAAATATCGCCAATGAAGACAATGACGAACTTATCCAAATATTCCATGAATACTTTATTCATCAAGTTCATAAAGTAAGCAGGGCATTGGTCAATCCAAAAGACATGACCGTGAACTCATACACCCATACCGGTTGAGAAAGTCGCTTGGGGATATCTTCCGACGAATCTTCAACCTGTGGTATCCTCGACCTCAAGTCTATTTTGGAGAACACACCGCTCCTTTCAACTGGTCAAACAAATCATCGATCCCGGCAGAGGGTACTTGTTCTTGATGGTGACCTCATTGAGGGCTCTAGAATCAACACACATCCGCTGGGTACCATCCTTCTTGCAACAAAGATCAGGGCTCCCAAGGTGAAGAACTTGGTCTGACAAAACCTTTCTCTTGCATTTCTTCAATTTACTTCTTTAGTTCAACCAAATCATTGATGCATAATCAGAGGGTCTCTTGAAAATAGGCGCAGCTTCTCGAACAAGATTGATGACAAACTCCAAGTCTCTGGCCCGCGGCATTCCGTAGGTCATCGTGAAAGACATCCAAAATTCTCTCGACCATCGGCACTTCTTCCATAGATACAACACCGCATCGCAGCATAAAAGATCCAAATTTAGCTTCCGGGAGGCTTCAAACTTTACCTTGGTTCCATCCGGATCGACCAAAGTGATGCTTCTACCACCACAATCCAGAGGGCTTGGTGATTGGCAAGCCAATCCATTCCCAAAATCACATCAAGAGACTTGGTGTCTATGATGATGAGATTAGCAAGGAATTCTACCCTTCTATGGTCACTTGAACCTTAGGGCAACCTTGGTTCGTACTCAATTCGAACCGAGATCGAACCAACAAAACACTTTTAAGAGGCAAAACTTCCAACCGGTGCCTTTCAGAAAACTCCGAGAAACAAACGAATGCTAAGCTCCGTAATCAAACAAAACAAAGTGGCAGTGTGCCGAATTGACAAGGAACTTACCCAAAGACGACGTCCGGTCCGTCTGGCTTCCTCCACAAGGGTGTGGTTCACACGACCTCTTCCAAAAGGCCGAGGAGACTTGATCGTGCGCTTGAGTCCGAGGGGCTCCACGTGCGACTTCGGAGTGGGGGTCTGGTCGGGTGGCTCCTATGTTGAAACGAACAGAGAGGGCCTTGCCTCGCGGGCAATCACGCGGCAAGTGCCCCACCGATGGCACTTAAAGCGTATGATCCCGGCGCAGGTTGACATTCCTTGGTCTGCGGTTGCCGGAGCCGCTGAAGCCGCGTCACCGAACCTCTGGGCGAGGTGTCGCCACAGGGGCTCAAGGTGACAGTGGAGCAACACGGGCGTGAGGCGCACATTCATTCCGACTCGGGAGTGAGACCGATGGGCACCAGGTCGCATCATCTTCTCTTGCGGGATTCTTCCACCACGGGATTCTTCTTCATTTCCACCTTTCCATCGTGGATATGGGAGTGGCGGAAAGCTCCTCAAAACTCGCCCAAGTGATACTCTCATGGTTTCCATGGGCGGCACAATAGTTCTCCCACCATTCGCAATGTACCTTCAAGTCGGTGGGTGGCATATGAGTAACCTTCTCGCGATCATCACAACGGGTGATAGCGAGCTTTTTTCCATGGAACGTAACACCATTCAAGGCCCAACGGCTCGAGGAGCTAGAGAAAGTGGGTGGATGGGTCTCAAAACTCGCCAACCTCGGATCGAGGAAAACCGGGGTGGAGCAGCGTGGGCGTGGCACCGCTTGATCGCTCGATTCATCATTGCGAGAAGGGCAAGAAGCTGTCCGTTCTCGCGATTCATCATCTCGAAGTCATATTCTCGCATCAAAGAGCTCATCACCGCGTCTGGCTGCCATGAATCGACTCAAACCCGGATCCGACCGCGGCTGGGAAGACGGGCATCGGGCGCTTGAGTCTCATCTCGCTCATGGAGTTGCGGGTCCGAACCATCTGCGACAAGGCTTCACGGTGTTTAATAGACGAGAAGAAGAAAGCAATTTAGATGCGAGGGAAAGCACGGAGATGAGCGAGGAACAAGGGAGATAGATGGATCAACCTAATGCGACAAAATTGGTTTTACCTAACGAACTGATAGCCTGGAAAGCTATCAAGAAGCAAACCAAAAGGGACACTTAAGCACAAAAGCACTATTACGCAGACTAAACGACTCTAAAACTAGGAGGCAACTACCAATCTAATCTTTACTGAGGGCAACTTGAACAGATCATGGATCTTGAACTTCCAAAACTTCCATTGCTTGATCTTGAAGGGCTCGATCCTAGGGATAATCCAGAGATGAGGGGTCAAATTAAATTTGAAAACCAAGTTCCGTAAAAGATAAGATGAAAGAACTCAAGAATGATATAAGAGGGTAAGATGATAAGAAAAGAATAGAATAAGATAAGAAAGAATGTAATAAGATGAGAGAAGAATATCTAGTCAAGTTAATAGGTTGGTTTGATTTAGAAAATATATTTTGAATCTTTGACTAAGACGACTAATCTAGCTAAAGGTTACGCCCCATACCGATATGGCTCGATACCATCTCTTGTCGGGACCCCGGTGTCACACAACCCCGAGACCCTTCGTGCATACCAAGCTAGTCCCATGATCAAGAGCTAGCTTGCACAAGCATAAACAATGATGCATTCATAACCATTCAACGCATTTAACTAATGAAGGCATAAAGTAATATTAATTAAAACAAAGAAAGACCTTATGGTCGAGGTTCTTACAAAAGTCGCCTCACAGGCTTAGCAACAACAGAGTATCCGCAATGAAATCTCAAAATACGTGGAGCCCAATCGACATGCCCACAGCAATCGAGTGGTGGACGTGACCTAGTTCGCTGAAGTCTTCAAAGTAGCCTTCTTCATAGTACTCAACATTTCCGGTTCTTCCGCTGATGATCAACAAAGGGCATAAAGCCGTGAGTACATAAAGTACTCAAAGAAGTCGAGAGAAATGTATGCACATAGTATTCATGTCAGGCTTAAACAAGGATGGCTTTATGGTTAATTTGCAGAAAGCAAGTTTAACAGTAAATACAATAATTAGATTGCAAAGCAGGATTTTTAAAAGAATAGTACATAGATAACCAAGTTCTTTTGAATTAAACAGTGAACATCCCGTTCACTTCCCAACCATTCCAACCAAACCTTTCCATCGAACCAAACCACATTTTGAAAATGCTACCCCTTGCGCGAAATCACCAGGCATGTCCGTAACCGGGGACACGGCTATTCGAATAGATTTTGACACTGCAGAGGTTGTACAGCCTTTACCCACAAGAGATAAATCACTTGCAATGTCCGTCTGACACACTTCCGAGGGTGTGCGACTAAGTGACTATCACAAGGCCTCGGTTCTGCTCGCTAAGGTTTCGCCATCACAGCCCCCTCTTGCGCCAATAATCAACCCTAACAGAACCGACTCAAAACTTCCCTAATTAGTTGGCCAGGTCCGTCCCATACGGACTTATGGTTGCACGAGGTGACCTGCATCAATGACTTGCAAAGTTAAGTCCTTAGTTGGTCGCTCGCACAAGTCTACCACAACCCAATGTGCATCACACACCCACTCTAGCTTCCTACCTCAAGCCCGAGCATAAATCATTTTTGTTCAATCCCAACCAAATGGCAATCCCTGCCATGGCACAACATCTTTTAATAAAAGTGGCCTCACACCACTGTTCCATAGTTCCATTAGTCAAATTTCAATAATCATTGAACATGTGATCGAAAGTACCGCTGTAACTAGAGCATGTCTAAGCAATAATACGCTCCCAAGTTGGTATACAATTATGTCCAACTAGCATTAACCATCCTAAGGTGTCCAAGGATATATGCCATTCAAGGAGACATTTCATTTTCAATTTATCAAGGAGGCATAATGGCAATTTGGTAATTATCTACTCCCAAAACCATTTTTAATAAAACTAGCCATGCATGATAATTTAATACAATATACATTTGTAAAATGGGTTCAACATGGTCAAAGGCCTACGACTTGCCTTCGTTGACGAGGAGAGGGTCTTCATCGTCGGTCAAGAAATCTTCCAAACGCCTAATCTACACGCATGAGAATAGCAACAAATAAATAAAACAGCACCAAATGAACTCCAAAATTACAAAACCAGTACCAAATGAAAGAGGATGAATTTATATGAATTTAGAAATTTGGATCACCCAAATCGGAGTTCGGATGTGAAAGTTATAGCCAAAAGAAATTTCAAAATCACATAAAATGATAGATTAGGGTTTTTCGGATTTTCGGAATTATTTTCCAACTGAAAAACCCGGTTTTGACGTCAACGCAAGCAAGCGCACACGCGCGCTGCTACGCGGCGCCCACGCGGCAGAAACGACGCTGGCGCCGACGTGGCGCCACGCAGTGGGCTACGTGGGCTCGCCCACGCGTCGAGAGAGAGGAGAGAGAGAGACGGAGGGCGCGCGCGGCGGCGGCCGAGCTGGGAAGACGGCGGCGGCAAGAACGGAGAACGCGGAGACGCTGAGAGGCGGCGCGGAGGTACGCGAGGCGGGAAGAAGAAGGAGGCGCGGCGCGAACGCGACCGAGAGAGAGAAAAAAAGAGAGAAGAGAGACGCGCGCGCGGATTTATAGAGCTCATGGCGACGGACGGCGGGCGACGGACGGGCGCGGCGACGGACGGCGGCATGGACGCGGCGAGGCGCGAGAGGCGACGGACGCAAGACGGCGGCCGATTCGCGGGCGAGATTCGCGGCGATAGGCGGGCGGTCGGGAGAGAGAACGGGCGCGACGAAGACGACGACGGACGCCGTCCGATTCGACGGACGGTGGGGAGCGAGGGAGGCGCGGTGAAGGATACCGTCCGATTGCGACGGACGGCTGGGAAGTCCAAAGGGCGCGGAGGGAGACAAGCGCGGCGCCGTGGCGATTTCGACGGACGGTGGGGAGACGGAGGGCGCGGCGACGCGATGGCGCGGATCGTGATCCAACGGCCAGAACGGCGAGGCGAGCCGCGCGACGTGGACGCGAGGACGCTGGATGGAGATCCAACGGCGAGCGAGCGAGGAGGCGCGGGCTTGCGCGTGAGCGGGTCATGGAGTGGGCGGAGGTGGGAACAGCGATGGGCCGGCTAGGGTTTCGGCCCACGCACAGGAAAAGGAATTAAAATCCATTTTTGATTTTAGAAATTCAAATAAATCAAAAGGCAATTTAGAAATTGCAAATAGACTCCAAAAATTCTGAAAAAAATTCACAGAAATTACTTGAATTATTCTAGACTTAATAAAAATACTTTTAACTTTAAATTTTCTTTTTCTTTTACAAATCAAATATTTTTTCCATTTCGGATAAAACAAAAATCAATTTCTAAAATCCAATAAATCCAAGAAAATTCTCAAAATAGTAATTTTGATTTTAAATTCCAGAAAAATCAATCAAACCAACTTTAATTTAATTGAAGTTTGATTAACTCATATTAAACTGCAAATGAATTTCTGAAATTCCAAAATTAAGCTTTGGGCAAATAGAAACAAATGGTTCTCTATTAAATTTTTTTTTTTCAAAAACTCCGAAAAACGGGACGTTACACCTGCAACGAGGCGGGAGTCACTCTTGATTACTATGCGCTTCGCACCCAGCGTTCTGGCCTTCCGCAGGCCGAGCAGTATGGCCTCATACTCGGAGGCGTTGTTGGTTGTTGGGAAGTCTAGGCGTGCCGCGTAGGAAATTGTCTGGCCATCTGGCGCGGTCAAAATGGCGGCGGCCCCGACCCTTGCTGCGCACCATGACCCGTCGGTGGAGATTACCCAGGGTGTCTCAATTTTGCCTGGCGTGTGGTCCGCTGGTTGCGATGTCCAACAAGAGGGATGCGCCCTAGACTGGGCGCACTAAGCTTGGGAGCTTGGTGAGGTACTCCTTGAGCTGCAGGAACGCCGCCTGGCAATCTTGGGTCCAGCTGAATGGCTCCGCTCCGCGGAGCGTTTTGAAGAACAGCAAGGCCCGCTCTGCCGAGCGGGACAAAAATCTGTTGAGGGCTGCGAGTCGGCCCGTGAGTTTTTGCACCTCGTGGGCCGTGCGGGGTGGTGCCATCTCCTGGATGACTTTGATTTTTTCCGGGTTCGCCTCGATGCCCCTCTACGATACTAGGAAGCCGAGGAGTTTTCCAGCTCGGACGCCGAAGGCACATTTCTTGGGATTGAGCATTATCCCCTTCGCCCTGAGGTTGGCGAATGTCTCCTGGAGATCCGCTACGCACGAGGTCTGGAGTTTGCTCTTGACCACTACATCGTCGATATATGCCTCGACGTTCTGCCCGAGCTGTTCGGCAAGGACTTTGGTGATGAGTCGGCTGAACGTGGCTCCGGCGTTCTTCGGGCCGAAGGGCATCCGGTTGTAACAGTACGTGCCAATGGGGGTGATGAACGTCGTCTTGTGTTCATCTTCCCTTGCCATGAATACCTGATGGTAACCAGAGTATGCGTCGAGGAAGCTCATGAGCTCGCAGCCCGAGTGGCGCTTACGAGTTGGTCGATGCGGGGTAAGGGGAAATCGTCTTTGGGTGTGGCCTTGTTGAGGTCGGTGAAGTCAACGCACATGCGCCAGTCCCCTTCTCCCTTCTGCATGAGGACCGGGTTGGCCAACCACTTCGAGTGCTTAATCTCCCTGATCACGCCAGCTTTTAAGAGCCTGGAGACCTCCTTCTTTGCGGCTTCAAGCCGCTCTACCGACATGCGGTGCAGCTTTTGTTTCTTGGGCACCGTGTCACTCCGCAGTGTCAGCCGATGTTCGACGACTTCCCTTGGGACCCCCGGGATGTCTTCAGGGCCCCACGCGAAGATATCCTCGTTGCGGCGGAGCACCCCGAGTATGTCTCCGTAGGCTGCGGCTGACAGCTCAGCGCCGTGGGCCACCGTTTTGTCTGGCTTATCTTCGGCGAGAGTAACCCGCAAGAGCTGTGGCCTTCGGGCTTGGCCTTCAGCGCCCACCTCACCGGGGCGCTATTGGGCTGGGGGTGGTGCTCGCTTCAATGGCGTGGACATGGCGGGCTGGAGATAACGCCGAGCCTTGGCTCGCTTGCCGTGTCTTGATCGCTCAAGACTGCGTGACCACTTCCGGAGCGGGATCTTCATGCAGAGGTAGTTGTGGTGCGCTATGGTGCCGAACGCATTCCGCGTGGCTATGCCTAGGATAGCATTGTATTGATATGGCATCTGGACGACGTCGAACGTGATCATCTCCGTGCGGGCGGCATAGCCGTTATTGAAGGGGACAGCTAGATTGATCTGCCCAAAGGCTGTTACTAGCCTTCCGTCGAAGCCCTCCAGGGGGATGCTCGGTGGCGACAGGCGGTTCCTTGGGATCATCATTTTGTCGAAGGCCTCCGTGAATAGCAGGTTTGCGGAGCTTCCTCCGTCCACTAGAACGCGGCACGGCACGGCCCGGCCCAATGCCCACCTCTAGTACAGAGGGTGAGGGGGATGATATCATGATAGCATCTCATTTAAGAAAACTATAATCGAGCACATGTTTTGGAACACAAATTTGCTGGGATAAAATAGAAGGCTATTCCACAGTTCTGGTAGCATTGCGGTGGAATGTCATGTTAAAAAAAAGGGTGTGAGGCAAAAGATATCACTCACTCGGGTAGCAAATGAACTGACTTGAGCGCATTGGAAGGGAAAATTGTCAGCGACCGGGTTTCCATCGTATTTTCGTAACGGATGGCAGAATGCACCATCTAGATATTTGCTACTCCAACTACGTACGCATTCCAAGCGTCTCCTTGATTGAAATGCCGTAATTCTTCGTACATCACATCACGGTCAGTGTTATAGTCCTTGGCATTTCCAGTGGATTGGGTATTTGGCATCTCCCTGATCCAGACGTGGATGCATTTAAATCCATCTTCCTCCAAGCAGTCCTTGATTTCTGGTGTCGACCACCTGCAAAAGAGCAAAAGGAATTACAATTTTGAAGATATTCTTCCTTTCTCTGTACAGAAGAACCATGGTGTCATGCCATTGCAGTGCATAGTGTCCATAGACAAAGATAACATGGTGAGGAAGCTTTGCTTGCATTGCAGAAGTGTACCACCGACAACAACTGAAGAACATCCCAAAGTTCATACTCTTATCTATGAAAAATACAAAGATACGGCATAGAAAAAAGCATCCTGTCACAGAAATAACTACAACTCCCTGGCATCAATTGCATCACAGAGATGCCACAGGTCAATCTCATGGCATTGCCTTTGGTTATTCCCTTAACTGCATAGAACATCAACCTAATTTCCCCCACAACCAGGACTTCAGTTTTTGTGCAACCAGGACTCCAGGAGACTGGACTAGGGAGTAGGAGCATTATAGAGATCACAGATGGCAAAGTGCCAAGGCAAAATGTTGTTTTGTCAACTTTTACCTATAAGTTTCTATGTGAATTATAGTTCTTGGAAGAGTAGCAAACTTGCAGATTCCATAACAATCCGCCCAGTGAATGGAAAAATAAGAAATAATTCTGAACTTTGCCAAGTAAGCAACTTACAGGCGCCAATGGTATGTGAAAGCATGCCGCAGCATTTTCCTCTTTCCAGCTTGAAAATGGAAGCTGATCCTTGTTTGGCGACTTATGATATCAAACTCTTCTTGCTCTCAGAAATACTGCATGCATAGTTGTATGTGAGAACAAAATAATTCTAGAGCTAATATTACTCTACCCTTACGAGCTCTTGCTAATCGAACAATTGCAGACTGCAGTTCATATCAACTTGCAGACTATACAAGGCCACAAATTATATGATTGATAAGTGTGAAGGATATGTTGAGTCACAAAATGTAATGGAGATATTATAATGCTTATGTACTACGGCATATCCAAGCTAAATTTCATCAAACCCGACAAGAGCGTTATTTAAGAAAAAAAACTTAGTATAACACGGATAATTGCCATGTAACCCATGAAAGATAAATTCTTTCTGCATTGCTATGTTCAAGCTATCTTAAATTTAGCTAACCACATGACGATATAACAGTAGGTCAAATAAAATATGAAGCTACAAAAAAATGGTGTGGTATGTCAATAGAAAATTGTATTGCTTAGATAGTGAAATGGTACACTTGAACATTTGTTGTGTCACATAACCACATGTTTCTATTATTTTTTATAATGCTATATTTATTAAAATGTTGTAAATTTTTCCTACAAATACTGCAACATTTTGTCAGAAAGAATGCAACCTCATCCTAAAATATACTAATTTAGGACATTCTGGGTCTACCAAGTTTCTAACTACTTTACAAGATAGGCCTCAATGCATTGTAAGTACTATTCAGTATTCAATGCTATAACTGAGACTCACAGTGAAGCTGGGGAATCTCCTCTGGAGACGAAGCTTGCATTCAGATGATGTGCCACCATATACATCCATTACAAATATACCACCTCTTTTTGAGAGTGCACTGAAAGTATGCCTGAAATACAAAACCAAGTCATTTCGCTTGTGGATGCAACAGCAACTGTAGTTGAATGCGCAAATAATGTCTCTTCCAGACAAAGCTACATCTTGCATGGTAGAATTGGCTAAGCATTTTGGAGTAGCAGGATCCGACTGCTCGCAGCTGATAGTTTCTGTAGAGCCATTATCATTGGTTGCATGTAGACCTTGCACAAGATCGCTGACCTTTCGCTTGGCAAGGTGAGCTTCCTTTGGCTGCACAACATTTCCATGGAAAAGCTCAAAAGTAACATTCTTGAATACCCATCAGCTCCAATCTTGCTCAGGTTTGTTTTCAAGACACCACTCAAGTGCTTCAAGGTCCAAATCTAAGTCAATAGCTGTTCGTCTTGCATCAGTGTGAAGCCACTCAGGAGGAAAACAATAGATCATGAGCAACACATGATACACTGATGCACCTCACACTAAAGCTAAATAATCTCTTTGTTGTTGAACACCATTGATCAAAGTTCTCCAAAGGGTAGCCATTCAGACACTTAACATGACAGCTTCTAAAAACATGTGCGTCAAATGCAATATCAGGGCCATCATTTCTTGCTGATGGGACCCCTAAAATTCTCAACGATAGACCCACAGCGCACACAAGGTGTCTGTGAAAATGATAGACAGGAAGTTTATGTAAAAGGCTATGCTTAGTGCTTTGACCTGAGGAGGGCCGTGCCACAGAAATCCTCCTGTAGGAGCAGAGGGACGCGTCCACCTACGTACATCAGGAAGAACTACTGCAGGTAGTTGATGTCCCCTTTTAGCGACTGAACACAAACACATGCCATACATTAGCATTTCATCGAACAAGTTGTGAGCACGGAGACTTACACAGATCTAAGCTACAACAGAAGCTAGCGACGTTACCTGCACGGAGATCTAGTATAGGTGGAACTTGGAAGGCATGGAACCTACTTGCCACTGGTTCTGATCGCCTGCTTCTGCGTCTCCTTGTTCGTCTTCCGCCGATGCTTCTTCGTTGGAGCCATGAAAATAAGGGTAATATTTTAATTTCAGATTTTAATAGAAAATAGATACTGTAAAAAACTAATGATGCATAAATCAATACTAACAGCAGACAACTCATTGTACTTCACAATATAAGTAAAAACAGAATGTAAACAAGTCAATCAGTAACACGAAAGACTTACAGATAAGTTCGACGAAGATCAAGAAGCAGCGCAGACGCAGACTCGATGAAGTGTAGAAACGTAGATGAATCAGCAAAATGAGCGGTCGCGCAGATTTGCGCTGCCCAAAAACCTTATTACCGCCCCCCGTGCAGGTCTTCGCATCAGCAACGGCTTGGAGATACTGCTCCCCTTCTTCAAGGTGCACATCGAGAAGAAGAGTCAACGAGATTCAGACGGCGCAATACAACCGCATGTGTTTATAGAAGGAAAAAAGAAGGAATGGAGGCAGTTGCTCTACGCGCTATGCTTTGGACGTCTCCAGGTATATATGTATGGATGCAGACTGTGAACTAACTGATTAAATAGTCATTTACCCACTGGTAAACTGACATACTTAACCAACCATTTACCCACTGGTGCCTATCATCATCACTCAATAAAGCCTCAAATTCAAATATTTGATTCCCATTCAAACAGAGAAAGAAAGAGAGATGCATGGTCACAAGTCACAAGTCACGCGATTTTTCACACAAAAATACGCGAATGCACGCGCGCGTGCGCGTGTGTGTTTAGCCAAAGCCCTCCTCGTGTCACCCTCATCCATGTGTCACATATTTCAAAAAAATGGCAATGACTCCACCTTATATGTTGGTTACTTCCACCTTGTTTTAGTAATATGGTACTAAACCATGCATACTTTAGAATTATAGAAAATGGGTCTCACTCATATGGGCCAATTTCTAACAACCCCCTACCAATTCCAAAGCAAAAAATAAAAAAATATCAAAGATATTGTGCTGAAGTATTGTTAATATACTAGTATTTTAGTGTAAGTCCCGTACGAGTTGAACTGGCACTTAGAATGATAAGATTCATCTTCTCACAGTTGATGAATGTACTATGCCTTGAATTCACAGCTTTTCGTAATTAGATTTCACTTGAAATCTCAGCTGATACTAGGCTGTCAAATAACCGCGCCTAAATGGAGCATTATTTTTCTTAGTACGTATATAATTCACAGTAATCACTTCGGAGTTTCTCAGTTTTCTGACAGATTTAATCCTAGGCTTCACATGTCTGGAGGACTTAATATTATCCTTGGTACTTGTGACTTTAGCCAATACTGTTTGATTATTACAATACGTCAAGATTGCTGGTATTGGTTTCTCAACCAACGGTATGTCCAACAGAAGCTCTCTTAGCCATTCAGCCTCAACAGTGGCTGTGTCAAGTGCTACAAGTTCTGCTTCTGTGGTTGACCTCGTCATTATGGTATGTTTGTAAGACCTCCATGAAACTGCAGCACCAGCTAAAGTAAACACATAGCCACTTGTTGCTTTGATCTCATCCGCATCAGAGATCCAATTGGAATCACTGTTTGGAATCATTGTATCCTTCTAATACAGAAGGATATCCAATAAAAGTAATTCCAAGAGATGTTGTGCCTTTCAAGTAACGGAACACTCTTTCAAGTGCCTCCTAGTGATCACCTCCTGGATAAGATGTAAACCAAATTAAGTTGCTCATAGCAAATGAAATGTCAGGTCTTGTGGCACCAGCTAAATACAAGAGTGGCCTAATAATTTGTGAATATCTTAATTGATCTTTTCCTGGCCCTTGGTTCTTTCGAAACTTAATGCTCGTATCATAGGGCGTTGGAGAAATTTTACAATTCTTATAGCCAAAACAACTTAAGATTTTCTCAGCATAATGGGATTAGCTCAAAGTGATCATATCATCGTTCTTGATCAATTTAATATTCAGAATGGCATCTGCCTCTCCTAAGTCTTTCGTATCAAAGCATCGAGAAAAGAAAGATTTGACCTCGTCAATTACGGCAGTGTTTATTCCAAATATAAGTATGTCATCCGCATATAGGCACAAGATCACTCCTTGACCCCCACCATAATGATAATATACACATTTATTAGATTCATTCACAACAAAGCCAGCAGATGTCAAAGCTTTATCAAACTTCTCGTGCCATTGTTTAGATGCTTGCTTTAGACCATATAAGGATTTTAATAATCTACATATCTTATTTTCATGTCCAGAAATTACAAAACCATCCGGTTGATCCATATAAATTTCTTCCTCCAACTCTCCATTAAGAAAAGCTGTCTTTACATCCATTTGATAGACATGTAGACCATAGGAAGATGCTAACGCAAAGAGCACTCCGATGGTGGTTAGTCTGGCGACAGGAGAATAGGTACCAAAGAAATCTTCTCCCTCTTTCTGGGTGTAACCCTTGGTCACAAGTCTTGCCTTGTACTTATCAATAGTACCATCAGGCCTTAGTTTCTTTTTTAAAGATCCACTTACATCCTACAGGTTTACACCTGATAGGACGATCAGTGATCTCCCAAGTCCTGTTAGCCATGATAGCGTCCATCTCACTACGGACTACTTCTTTCCAATACTCAGCATCAGAAGACGATAAGCCTCTGAAAGAGTTTTTGGCACATCATCCACGAGATATACAATAAAGTCATCACCAAAGGTTTTCTCAAACCTTTGTCTCTTGCTCCTGCGAGGAGCTTTTGCGACTAGATCGTTATCCTCCTCAGGGATATCATATATTGGTTCAGAAATGGTGGGAAGTTAAGAAGTTTGATTATTCTCACTTTTAATATTTTCAGTTTGAGTATTCTCGGTTCGTGCAGTACTCATAAGAAAATAATCCTCAAAGAATGAAGCATCTCTAGACTATATTATTGTGTTAGCAATAATCTCAGGAGTTTTTGTTGTAACTACTAAAGATCTATAGGCCGTGCTATTTTGAGCATATCCTAGAAAAATACAATCGATTGTTTTAAGTCCAAACTTTCTCTTTTTCTGCAATGGTATATTGATCTTTGCTAAACACCCCTAAGTTCCTAGAAAATTGACATTCGGTTTTCTCCCCTTCCATCCCTTATATGGAGTAATCTCACTCTTTTTAGTGATTACTCTGTTTATGACGAAAGTTGCTGTCAATATAGCTTCCCCCACCATGCCTTAGGCATACCACCACTCTCTAACATGGCATTAACCAAGTCTGTTAGTGTCTGATTTTTCCTCTCAGCTACCCCATTTGATTGAGGTGAATATGGTGGTGTAAATTCATGGACTATTCCGTGCTCAGAATAGAATTAGGAAAATTCATGAGAGATGTACTCTCCTCCACGATCAGACCATAGTCTTTTTATTTTCTTCTCTAGTTGGTTCTCAACCTCGGCCTCTTAAGTCTTAAAGAAGTTTAAAGCTTCATCCTTAGTTTTTAGCAAAAAAATACATAGCAAAAGTGAGTTGCATCATCAATAAAAGTTAAAAAAATATCTTTTACCTCCTTTTATCAATAATCCATTCATTTCGCACAAATCTGAATGAACAAGATCTAATGGTGTCAAGTTCTTTTCGTCCTCTAATCCCTTAAAGGGTTTGCGAGGTTGCTTTACTTGCACACATGAATGGCACTTTGATCCTTTGATAATTTCACATTTTGGAATTAAATCTAATCCGGACATTCTAGCAACATTATCAAAACAGATATGACAGAAACGAGAATGCTAAATATTTGCCTCACATTTATTTAAACCAGTTGCAACATTCATATTATAACAAGACTCTAAAGTACTTAGGCGGAACAAGCCTTCGCTCTCATAGTTTTTACCAAAAAAATTCATGAACTTAGATTTTACAATTTTATTTGACTCAAAGACTAGCTTGTAACCATCCCTGCATAGTGCAAAACCACTAACGAGGTTCTTGTTTATTGTAGGAGCATGCTGCGCGTTCTTCAAGTGGACAATCTTCCCTAAAGTAAGTTTCAGATCCACCATGCCAGCACCAAGAACAGAAACACGCGACCCGTTTCCCATTAGGACGGAGGAAGCCCCTACTGCCTGGTAATAAGAAAATAAGGAAATATCAGAACATACATCAACATTAGCACCAGTATCAACCCACCAATCAGTGGATTGATATGCTGAAAAAACAACAGGAGAATTACTATACCCTCCTGAAGTCGAGGCCTTGCCTATGATCACGTTGACAACCTTTTTCTTTGGCTGTTCACCATCTCTGCTCTTGCAGAAATGACAGTCTTTCGCCATATGACCGTTTTTCCCACACACAAAGCAGGTGATGTTCCTCATATCCTTCTTCTCAGTTTTCTTCTTAAAGCTAGTTGTTTTTTTCAGTTTGTTGGATTTGTATTTCTTTGTAATAGTCTTTTTCTCTATAAAATTTGCATTGTCCTGACCAGAAGTGCTGGGTGCATCTTTTGCTCTTACCTTTTCTTCCACATCGTGGGCAGTAATGAGATCTTCAACGGAAATCTCTTCTCTCTTGTGTTTCAAGCTAGTGGCTAAATCCCGCCAAGAAACAGGAAGTTTGGCGACAATGCCCGCAGCCACAAACATAGGAGGCAACACACAGCACAGGTGCGCAATCTCACCAACCAATAGCTGGAGATCACGACCTTGTCCAACTATGGCTTTAGCCTTATTCATGCTAAAGTCGAAGAATTGCTCACACATGTAGAGCCAGCGACCTGCCTATGCCTCTGCATATTTGTGCTCTAGTGCATCTTACAAGTCTATGGCGAACTTATAGTCCATGTACATATCGTAGAGCTGATCTACCTGAATTGTCAGAATGCAGCCAAGAGCAGTGTTGTTCGCATTATCGAACTACATATACTGGTCAACTGAAAATGGATATTGCGGGTGGATTACCCACCATAGCCCCAAAGACATGAGCCAGAACTTGCCTCTAGTATGCTATCTAAGAAACTTCTGACCAGAAAACCTCTCAAGTTTCAGAGCATCAGAAGCTGCAGCCATAGTAGTGTTGCAACAAAGTTTACAATAAGTGTTGGACCGAAAAGGCGACTAGAGGGGGGGTGAATAGGAGCACGCTCACTTTTTCAACCAAGATCAGATCTAATACAAATTTCACTCCAATAGCTATGGAAGCTATGAAGATCAATATACCAGTACAGCGGAAGACTAGTATTGAATCCAATCTAAACCCCGAAGCAAAACAACCAAAATCAACCAAAACTTAATTTCCAAGTGAAGGGCGGTCTGACCTCTATGTTAATGGCGGTCTGACTGGTCCATGGGCGGTCTGACCTCTATGTTAATGGCGGTCTGACCTCCAGCCTGATGAACAATGAAATCAGCTCGAAAAAAAAAGTTGCAAATAGATATAATTTTTGATCTACAACTCCAAACTTGATGAAACTTGGCACACACCTTCTCTAGGATGTCTGGAACCTATTCCAATCGAAGATCATGAAGATCCTTGGAAAAGTTACGACCTTTTTCAGTTTGAGAGGTGGATGGTTCAAAACCGAGTCAAAACGAAAACTAGATCCAAAAACTTGCTCGTTGGTGATTGATGATCAAGATAATCCTAGATGTGTTCCCACATGTCACAGCAAGCTAGATCACGTGAAGAAATCAATAAAAAACACGTGAATCAAAGAAAGACTTAAAATCACCAAATAGAGAGAAGAAAGGCAAAGAGACACATCTTTGAGCAAACTTTCATTGGATTGATTTGATAGGGTTTGGGTTTACAGCCACTCCATCAATGGAGGACAAAGCTCAATCCAAGAGCACGAAATCAAATCAAAACTCTCTAGAACCCTAACCTCCACTAATCCTCTCCCTAAGCCAAACTAGGGTTTCAACAATAATGAAAGGGTTGAAGGGGGTGCAGCCACCTCCCTCCTCTATTTATAGTAGAGACTTAGACCTTCTAGAAGTTTAACTTAAATGGGCTCCCGTTAAGGCCCAACACAAACGGGTCACACACGCACGTATTTTAAAGCGCCGTCTTCAACACCTCTTGACCTAAACCGCTTCTCTTTGCGTCGTCTTGTGCCGCGGGTTGGCAAAGGTCACCAAGGTGGTATTTGGTAAGATTACCAAAATACCCCTTCTCGGTCCTTCTCCGAAGACCGAGTCCATCTGCGCGAAGCACTTCGCCTGCTCCGCCACGTGTAGGTTGATCAACGGCTCTCTCCATGTCGGCAAGTCTCTCCCATCCGGCTCCCACCGAAACCACCATGGCACTTGCACCGACTCCCGCGCCGCTTGATCAATCAACCGACCGAATCGTTCGTTCGGTCATCCTTGTCCATTCTGCACCATACTTGAGTTCATTGACCTCACTCGGCATTGTCGATCGCTCGACCTCGCCTCTCCAAGCCTAGTCCCGATCATCCTCGCGCTGACCGTCGCTGACCACCAAGCAACTCGCAAAACAATAGACAAGCAAATCCAATCCGAGAACAAGTTCTTCACAACTTGACCCACGTTAGTCAAAACATGCATCATGCAACACATATGCACTGAAACTCATGACTTTGACCTAACCAACGAACAACGCCACCACGAAGGGTGATGAACCAAGTGGAACCCGGTCAGACCGCCCCTTAGGGCGGTCGATCACCACCTCACGGCTCGATCGCCCACCACAGGCCGGTCAGACCGGCCAATGGGACTTAGCCAAATTTTGGCCCCTCAAATCCCAGACCCTACTGGAATTTTATATCTCGAATAACTTTTGACTGGAGACTTCAAAAATCTTGAGACCAAGTGCATTGTGATCCCCTCACTTGCCTACACCCTCTATTTTTGGCCCAGCACATTCTGACACTCTTTGGTCACGGCCGGTCCAACTGCCGCACATGGCCGGTCCGACCGATTTGGGATCGGTCGGACCGCCATGCTTTGGCCGGTCGGACCGCCCCTGTCCAGAAAGCCTGAATTTTGTCGAAAACCCTGTGAAACGACAAACCATAAATGCCATTGCCAATTATCACATCATCCTAAGATCTGGAGCATATCCCCATGATAACCACAATAAGATTTTTGGAATGTTGAAAATGAGGACAATATTTTAATTCCAGATTTTAATAGAAGATAGATATTGCAAAAGACTACTGGTGAATAAATCAGTACTAACAGCAGATAACTCATTGTACTTCACAGTATCAGCAAAAACAGAATGTAAACAAGTCATCAGTCACATAAAGAACAGGAAGCAGCGCAAATGCAGACTTGATGTAGTGCGGAAACGTAGATAAATCACCGAAACGAGCAGTAACGCAGATGTGTGGTGCCCAAAAACCTTATTGCCACACCCCGTGCAGGTCTTCACAGCAACAACGGCTCTGAGATACTGCTCCCCTTCTTCAAGGTGCACGCTGAGAAGAAGAGTTGACGAGGTTCAGATAGCACAATACAATAGCACATGTTTGCAGAAGGAAAAAAAAAGAAGGAATGGAGGCAGTTATTCTACGAGCTATGCTCTAGACGTCTCAAAGCATATATGTATGGATGCAGATTGTGAATTGGCTGATTAAATAGATATTTACCCACTAGTAATAGATACATTTAATCAGCTATTTACCCACTGGTAACTGTCTGTCATCCTCACCCAACAAAGTCTCAAATTCAAACATTTTGAATCTCATTCAAATAGAGAGAGAGAGAGAGAGTGGACTTGGTCTACCAAGTGGCGCACCACGTCACGGCACGGTCGTGCGTCACAAGTCACAAGTTATGCATTTTTTCACACAAAAATATGCGAATGCGCGTGCGTGCGTGTTTAGCCAAAGCCCTCCTCGTGTCGTCCTCATTCACGTGTCACATATTTCAAAGAGTGGCAATGACTCCACCTTATATGTTAGTCATCTCCACCTTGCCTTAGTAATATGGTATTAAACAATACATGCTTTGGAATTATAGAAAATGGGCCTCACTCATATGGGCCAATTTCCAACACCTTCATCGTCGGAGCCCTCATGGTGGCTTGGCACACTACTACAAAACAGGCTATAGAAGACGCCATCGCTGCAGGCGGTTCTTGGAAACCGCTCGTGATAGTAATCACTGACGGTTCCAAGACGAACCGTCTGGTATAAACATTATCACAGGCGGTTCTAGAGAACCGCCTGTGATATATCTACATATCGCGCATCGGCTCGTGTTTAGAACCGTCAGGAATTCATCGCTGACGGTTCTAACCACGAACCGTCGTGATACAAGAATATCGCTGCACGGTTCATGGTTAGAACTGTCAGGAGCTTCGCTGACGGTTCTAACCATGAACCGTCTGTGATATCGAGAATATCACGGGCATTTGTTCGTGGTTAGAACCGCTGTGATGAGGTTTTACCATGGTTTGAATTTTCCTTACTCTCGATTTTACCATGGCTTGATTACTCGCCGGTAGGGTTTGGCAATGATCCTCTGCCGCGGTAGGGTTTGGGTAGTGATCTCTCGCGGTAGGGTTTAGCGACCAATCCATCGCCTTGCAGTAGGGTTTGGCACCAATACTGCCGTGGTAGGGTTTGGCACCAATCCAAACCCCATCGCGGCAGAGAATCGGCTACCCAAACCCTACCGCGGCAGAGGATTGGCTACCTAAACCTACATGCGGCAGAGAATCGCTACCCAAACCCTACCGCTGCAGAGGATTGGCTACCTAAACCCTACCGCGGCAGAGGATTATGTGCGGCAGAGATTGGCTGCCCAAACCCTACCCAAACCCTACCGCAGAGGATTATGTGCATGGCGCAGGATTGGCTACCCAAACCCTACCGCGGCAGTGGATTGGCTGCCAAACCCTACCGCGGTAGAGTATCGGTTGCCAAACCCTACCGCGGCAGAGTATCGGCTGCCAAACCCTACCGCGGCAGAGTATCGGCTGCCAAACCCTACCGCGGCAGAGTATTGGTTGCCATGGTAAATTCGAAGAGTTAGAACCGTCTGTGATTAGACACTTATCACAGACGGTTCGTGATACGAACCGTCTGTGATGAGACACTTATCACAGACGGTTCGTGGTTAGAACCGTCTGTGATATGTCATCACAGACGGTTTTTGTATAAAACCGTCTGTGATACTTTGGATTCGTTAGGCGGGAAAACGAAAATTTGCACATAATGGCGGGCTCCCGAAAATATCTCTATATTAACAGAGTCATTCATCTCCCCCTTTGCCATCTCCATTTCTTCCTTTGCCATTTCTCCCCCTCTGTCATTTCTCCTCTCGCCTCCCCTACCGCGGCCTCCTCCACCTCCTCTACCTCGCCTCACCTCGCGCGCCGCCGGCCTCCCACGACCTCGTCGCCCCCGGCCTCCTCTACTTCATCGCCCCCGGCCTCCTCTACTGGCGTCGGCCGCCCTCCCCGAGTTCTGCCGCCTCTGCGGCCTCCTCCACCTGCCCGGCCTCATCGTCGCCGGCCTCCCATGACCTCGTCACCCGGCCTCCCACGACCTCACTCTCTACTCCCCCTTTGCTCTGTGATGTAGATTACTACCGTGATGTGTTAGTACTGTGAATTGTTTGAGTTGATGCTCGTGATGTGGGTGATGTGGGTGATGCATGTCGTGTTGTTTTTAGTGCTCGTGAATGGATTGAGTTCATGCTATTGTGATGCTCGCTATTGTGGGAAAGCTAGCGAAATCCAAAATCAATATCGATTCATTCGTGAGGCTCCATACGGTGAAAATCCGCTTTTTTTTTTGCCCTAGAAAAACTATCACGAGCGGTTCTAAACAAGAACCGCTGCGTGATAGTTACTATCACTGAGCGGTTCTTTTTAGAACCGTCGCGAAAATAGAATATCACGCACGGTTCTATTCACGAACCGCTGCGAAAATAGAATATCACAGACGGTTCAAGAATAGAACCGCTCGCGATATCTGCTTTCACGACGGTTCGTGAATAGAACCGTCTGCGAAAACTATCATCGCTGAGCGGTTCTATTCACGAACCGCTCAGGATATCGCTATCGCTGCACGGTTCGTAAATAGAACCGTCAGCGATAGCATTTTCCTGCGGTTAAAAACCGTGCATGATGACCTCGTGTCATCACAGACACAAATATTTAGACGGTTCAAAAACCGTCTGTGATGATGGTTTAGAACCGTCTGTGATGAGCTTTTCTGTAGTAGTGGCAGCACGTCGTATATGCATACGAAGGCAGCAGGGCGGCTGTTGCTGAATGGGAGGCCTCCACGTGACCTACCGCACGATGGGAGTGCGGTAGACCCCTATCATGCATTTTGAGAGCGACATGAGTGCCATTTTAACAATTCGTTTTCCGGGGGGGGGGGGGTTATTTTTGCTATTTTGGTTCAAATCACACCAAATGAGCTAAAAGCTCACTTTTTTGGCATACAAGTACTTAGTAGGGCTCGTTTATCGCATCCCATAGAGTAGCGGTCACTAGGCCGTGGCAGGTGAGTGCGTTCCAAGCCTGTGAGGATGGGCCAGCCCAGCCAAACGTGTGCGTGTGCAAGCCAGAAAGGATCGCGCATAACCAGTGCAATCAGAATGGGGAACTCCTTAAGTTGTCCGATTAAGCTTCCGCGACCCAGATCACATCGGAGCTAGTAGCGGCGATGTTTTACATCATAGACCCCGCATTAACATACTTTGTCATTTCAGCTCTACCCGATTGGATCGCGCAGAGGAAGTGCGATCCAAATTGGGTGCTCCTTAAGCGGTCTGATTAAGGGCATGACTGGCATGACAGCTACTTTTTCTGAAAAGTAGCTTCCAACTTGGCTGAAGAGCTGAACGACTGAGCTGAAAACATTTGGTATTTGGTAATCTGGCTTTTAGGTAGACTGGCTGGAGCTTCTAAGTTAAGAAATATGAAGAATGCCCTGAGGAAAATGATGACAACTAACAATAATTAATTGAATTTAACAATAATTAAATGCATTTAATGATAATTAACCGCAATTAACACCAACTAACTGCATTGAACGACAGTTGACGAACAAGTCTGCACGGTTTGCTCTTTTCGAAGTGAGTTGGGTGTGTTTCATCCTATAAGATTATTTTGAGGGAGAGCTTGTTGTTTAAACTGTCAAAAGCTTTGTTTATTAGGCCATATTTGTTTAGGCTTAGGCTTTTTGGTTTATAGCTTAAAGCCAGCTTTTTGGCTTAATCAGCTTATAAGCCTCTTAGCTTTTAAGCCAAGCTTTGGTATTTGGTAATCTAGCTTTTTATAGGATGTTGGCTTATTGAGTTGTGTCTGAAAGATAAAAAGTCTGAATTACCCTTGAGGGTTTGAAAGGTGTTTTAATGATGAATTTAAACTTATTTTTACATGGGATTTGTAAATATGATGATGCGTGCAAGTGTACATACGAAACAAGAAAGATTTTACTTGTTCGTGCATGTATTAATTTTGAACATTGCGTAATGAACGAAATTAATATAAGAAAGCATATATTAGCCAACCGAACAAAATAACACGGTAGCAAAAATTACCCTCAAAAGATATGTTGGAATTTTCAAGTTTCAACATTTTCCATGTAATACTTGCACACAAGTAGACCTCCAAATAAACCATGAAAGAATTCTCAGCTATCAACTTGTGCAAGCGAAAAAAAAAAGTTACAGAAGCTTGCAATGCCTTCCTCTAGTCATCAATACAATGTTACAGACCCTGTAATGAGTTCCACCAATCAGAACCATAACCCCGTTTGTACAAATGGTACAAACACAAAAAAAATCAACAACCACTGGACACACTCAACAAAGAAACATACTGCCAGAATTGATACTGCGTGAGCCTCTGCTGCATCTGCATCAATGAACTCAAGTCGTTTATATATCTCATCAAGCCTCTTGCTGATAGTATCTTTATCAAGCCTCTGCTACATCTGCATCAATGAACTCTTAGTCCATTTTTTTTCTAAATGACATTACCAGAGCAAATGGAAGAAATTTGAACAAATGGTCAACTGGTCACAAGGGAAACATAAGTATTACTATATACAATATTCTATTAGTCTTGATAAATTATATATGAAACATAACTACTGGTGAACTTTAATTCATTAGTAAGGAACTTCCCAAATAAGTAAACGCTATAACCGAGAATATTTGGTCAAAAAGCCCAAGTATGCCAGTTTTGCACAACACATCATAATCATACCTAGTCATTACCATGTGAAAAAAAGGGCATAAGAAGATCCACATATCAAACTTCAACCTGTTTGCATTTCACAAAGATGAGATACAATTCTATCCCAAGTCATGCTCCTTGAGGATATATTGACAGCAAACATGGCATAGTAACACCAGCATGGGAAACACAATAGTCCTAGAACTATTTTCCTCTTTAGTTTCCACAAGTTAACAAACACCCCTGAGTCCATGCACAAATGAAGTACAAAGGAACAAGTTGCAGAGTTCTTATCTCACAAAGGAAACTCGTGCTAATTAACTCACACAACAGATAATGATAAAGCCTGAGCAGCACTCCCATTTCTTAATTCCTATTAAGTCAATTGCTACCCCTAGGTTTCTTATGATCGATACAAAAACAGAAAATACTCTGAAAATACTACACTACTTTCAGAAAGGTCTATGATGCAGTAAGTATCTGGTGCATACTACTACAAGGTTGCTTGCCTAAACATACACTACAAGAAAATGGGCCAGCATGCACTCACCAAAGCATTGCTGGTTTTGGAAAACCGAGATGGAGCTGACCGCCCAGATCCTGAGCTCCTTCTACTGCTCGGTGCGCGGCACCCCTAAGGAACCATACACCTTGAGGCAGAGCCTGAGCAGGAACGCCTCGGCCACCACTACCCCGGCTAGGTACGCGACGCCGCAACCCTCCTTCATGAGCTCCTGCCGGGACTCCTCCCCGACCAGTGGGAATAGCACCTGGAGCGTGCACCACTGGAACGGGCACCGGTCCCTCGAGTGGTGCACGCTCCACACCTTGACCAGCTCCCCGAACCCCGGCAGCAGCCTCCCGGCGTCGGCGAGGCGGCTATTGCTGATGTAGCTAAGGACGGCCTCGACAAGGGCCTCCGTCGCCTGCGGGCTTGGCGGAGTCGAGGCGAGGTGACGCTGGGGGAGGGAGAAGGCGGTGTTGGGGAGGGAGGAGCGTTGGGGGAAGGGCAGCAAGGCGGCGGGGGGGCAGGGGAGGGGAGGCGGCGCTAGGGGGAGCGGCGGAGTCGGGGGGAAGCGGAGCCGTCTGGGGAGGGTAGGAGATCGACGCTGGGGGAGGGGGCGGAGGCAGCGGGGTCGGGGGGAACGGAAGGGAAGAGGTGGGGGGGGGGGTCGACGGAACAGGGAAAAAACGAAGGGATTATGATTTATATACAATGGCACTTCGTGGGTAATTTCAATGAACTTCAGTGGCAGACTGTTATTCTATTCCGCAAAAGCCAAAAAAAACCTCTCCCACGGCTTATGGCTTTTAGGCTTAAATAGGCTTAAGCTTTTTATAAGCTGAATAAAAAAAGCACCCCTTTGTTTAGGCTTAGGCTTTTTTGCTTATAAGCCAAAGAAAAAGCCTAAACAAATAGGGCCTTATACTTATCAAACAATTCATCAAGTCCAAGTCATTGAAATCAATTGAGGTGTAGAGCTTTCTTTATCATATTTACTCATGTGCTTTGTAGCTTTGATCATGACTAGTTATAATTACCTTCCCACATTTGAACTAGAGCTGACTTGGCGGAAGACTGTGACTGGATTGATTATAATTGTGACTTTGCGATGTTCATTGAAAAGGGTTAGCTTGCTTGTGAGTCCTATTTTAAATCTTAACTTTGAGGCTCATATGTCTCTTATTGCAATCCTTTTATGTTCACTCAATTTGGCATGTTATAAAAAGAAAAAAAGAGAGAAAAATTACAAAGACAAGAAGTTTGCTTCAAGCATGCCACACACACACACATACACAAAAGATCATAAAATGTGCTCCAATGACAAGAAGTTTGCTTCAAGAATGCCACAATTGAAAAGAAGTATGCTACAAGCATGTCACCATTGAAAAGTAGTATGCTTCAAGCATGTCACATGCTTAAGACTTGAGTTGGAATAATCAGTTGTTACATGAGACTGCTAGCTCATCTATATTTAAAGTTTGCCTCACTATGTTGGCTTTAACTCCTCTTTGTGACATCTCATTGTGCTCTTTATATTCGCTTTGGTCATTATTGAGATGCCTGTCAGTAATTTAACTTGTTGAATTATTCTGAAGACTTGTTTTGACATTGCTATATGGTACATGACTGTATATGATCTAGATAGCTCTACTAAAAAAGATATCTTCGTCAATCTATTAAATCAATACACAGTGACTTGGATAATCTACAAAGCTTCTTGATTTTTACCCTACATGCTCCTTTCTTGAGATTTTTTCCTTCTTTGAAGTTCTTGATGATTACATTGTAAAAGGGGAGGAAATTAAAGAAATCAATATGCTTGTGTTGAAGGGAGTTTTTTTGCCGCGATGCTTTACGACTACTGTTTATGAATACCGCTGTGCTTTACGACTACTGTTTCAACTGCTATTTTTCGACTGTTATTTTTTGCTTTAAGACTGTTGTTTCGATTGCTGCTGTTACAACTGCTGTTTTTTGCTTTACGACTGTTGTTTTTGAGTGTTGTTGTTTTGACTGCTTTTCGACTGCTACTGTGATTTATCAAAATTCCTTGCTTTGCAGCTTTGAAACTTTCTTTGTTTCTTGTCTTTCAAAATTCAACTCAAGTTTTTGAAGTGTTGTCAATGTGATCATTAAGGGGGAGATTGTCAGACCAGGTGGACTGGTTGTAAAATATCAAACTCAAAAATGCAATTCTGGACCCTCTGTGTATTCTACACTAGTCCAGGATAACACTAGTGCACACAGTCTCAACATAGATGAATATCGGTCCACACAAGATGAAACAATTGAATAAATAAGTAATTTGAATAACAAATAAAGGTTTTGACCTTATGGTCGAGTTTACATTTATTAAGCCTCACAGGCTGGCAATAAATAAATAAGCATTGGAACAAATAAACTTCAGTGAAATCTCATCAATTCATTATAGGCAACTGACTGGGATCATGGTCTAGCGATCAACACCTTCGTAGAACTCCCCTCAAGATGCATTTAAGATTCCTCCACTTCATTGGTTGTTTATAGCGAGCATTAATACACAACCGCATTTGCAACTCATACCACGTAATGCAATTTATAGATGATGGTTTATTCCAAAGGAATGACTTCTTTGGTTATTTTGCATAATACAACATTTGCAATTGAATACAAATAATAGATTGAAAAAACATGTTTAAAATAAATAAATAAATAAATAAATATAGTTTAACAATTGTTTTCACAAAGACACAAAGCCTAATCAATTTATTTCACATAGCCATATGACTTATATCACACTGCCCCCTTCCCAAGTATTTTTATAAAATCTAACCCTCGTGTGAAATCCCCGAGCATGTCCATGACTGCGGACGCGACTATTCGAATATATTGTTTAACACTCTGTAGATATTGTACACTTTGCCCACACGACACAATCAGTGTAGCTAGCACTAATCATAACAAAACCTTTCTGAAATTTTATCTCAAGCATTGACACTCCCGGATGCTTTACTGTCGTCCAACCCATACACAGCGCTTGGCACGACACACACCGTTAGACTGAGAAGCGGCGAACCATCCCGCGATGTGAGTCACCACCGAGACTCAAACACACCTCCACCCATTACTGAGATCCTAACCTACAACTTGAGTTGTCAATATCAAGACTCCATAACTTACTAAGTTAGACCCGTCCCATCAGGCATGTGGTTATACAGAAGACTCAATTCAATGGCGCAGAAAGTTAAATCCTTAATGGACCAAGGCAAGACTTTCAATTTCTAACTATGCCACAAAGGTTATCATTCCCATTCATAAAGCTCTGCTATATCACTTAGTATCCACCACTTGCCTCAGTCCAAATCCTTTCCCTCTATGTTGGTTAAGTGCAACACATGCTATCACAAAGTAATAACACATAGCATATAGTTTTACACAAAGTTTCATAGTCACTTAGTCAAATTTATAATTGCAACTTGAATAATATGTGTGACTCATAGCATGGCTAAGCAATATTATTCGTCTAACCAACCTACGTTGGTGCTATCATAATACCAACAAATAATGAACCAATCTAGAGTGACAAAAGATCAGGGCAATACAATAGGCAAGGTAGGTATAATCAAATGAGTGAATACATAAACCCAAAGCATTTAAATAAAATACTTAAAGTAGAATGAAGTACTTTGAATCAAAGTAGTTTTGAAAACTGGATTCAACATGATCAAAGGTATAACTTGCCTTGAAATAAATTTGGGTACTGGTCTTGGTCTTGGTGAAATCCTTCTTCAAAATTCCTCGAAGTATCAACATCTACTCGCAAATAAAATAAATAAAAAATAGAGAGGAAAACTAACACCAAAAATTAAATTAAAATCTCAGAAAGATAGAACTCGAATTTAGAAATTTGAATGGGCTCAAACGGAGTTCAGATGAAGAAGATATGGCTTCTGAAAGTTCTAAATCTAAAGAAAGTACTCAAAAATGAATTTGAGTACTGTTCACCGATTATTGCACATCTGGTACTTTACAACGCTTTCGACTATGCGTATCGAAGGAGTGTCGACCGCAGGTCATAGGAGGCTATGACTAATCGGTCGTGGAAGGTTACGACTACCTAGTAGAGAGATTACGACTACTTGGTCGTAGAAGGCTACGACTATCTAATCGTAGAAGGCTATGACTATCTAGTCGTAGAAAGGTCCTACGGCTCACAGGTTCATGGAATAGAGATTTGACTGGTGGACTCCACATGGCATAGACACAGAGTATGGTGTATTGGGTTTATAATAGATCAGATCTAGTTTAGAGTTGCGGGGTGCTAACGCGGCTGATCGAGCAGACACGCGGACGGTTCGAGCAAATGTGGCGGACATCTGCGCCTACGAGTATATGTGGCACGACACTTGTGCTCACGAGTATACGTGGCAGGACACAGTGGCACGACACATCGACAAGACGATGACGAAGCTCGAGTTAAACCGAAAACGGCGAACAACGGTGCTTTGCCGGTGGCGGATGCGTGCACCAGGTAGAATAGGGTATTGCGCACATACCAGGACCGGTATTGACACAAAAGGTCGCTGGAGTTGGCCGGAATGGGTGACGAAGCGGCGAAGTAGGTGCAGCTATTGTTGGCGACAAACACCGGTGACGTGTCGTGGTCGTGAAGGGGTGCTAAAGATAGCTCTTGTGAAGGCAAAGACAACGGTGTGGTCGACGATGACGAGACGACGAAGACGACGACGCAATCTGAAGAAACGAGAAGTGGCGGCGGAAACCCCAAAACTTACAATGCGACAGCGCTAAAGCTCGAGTGGTGTGACAGCTTGGGCTTCGGGATTAGGGCAAGAAGGCGAACCCAGGGGTCCTATTTACAGGCCTCGGGCGTACCAGATTTTGAAACCCCCAAATCGAGTCCGAAACGAACACGATGCAATCTCGGGGATAGCGAGGGATATGGGATACGAGTTTTAAATAAAACGGGTGCGAGAGATAGAGATATCTCATGGTCGTACGCGGCATCGAACTCCAACAATGGCGGAAGCGGGCGAGACGCGGCGCGAGGAAGATGACGGGAAGGGGCTACGACCACTTGACATATGGGGCCCACCTGGTAGAGGGACAAGGGAGCGGCGCGTGGTGCACGAGCGGCTTGGGGTGGGAGAAAAGGCCGGGAAGGAATGGGCTTCGCCCGACAATCGCTCGAGATTTCAAATAGATTTTCCTTTTTAGAAATTACAGAAGAGGCAAATAACAAATGAACTCGAAAAATTTCTAGAAAAATCTAGTAAATATATCCAAGCATATATAACCCAAATAAAATAGTTTTGACAATTGTTGAGGTTGTCATTAATCATATTAAATTATTTTGATGCTGAAACTCCATGTTAAGCTTTATTAAAATTCAAATAAAATCCAAAGGTTGAATTTTTCAACTACTAACTATTTAAAAGATTTTTAAAGATCAAAAAATTGGGTTGTCACATAAAATACCATGTGGACTGGTCGTAGACTTTGTGATGATGAATAATTGACGTTTGGGTTGTATTGACATTTGCAGTTGTGAAAGTTTCAATTGTTGGATTTGCAGTGTGAGTGGTCGGATCATGCCTTGTATTAGGTGGTCTAATCGGTGATACTCGATGATCATTTTCGACTGGACTCAGAGTACTACAACTACGAGTATTGTAGCTTCAAGCACCGAGTAATATAGTTTGAGTCTCGTAGCTCGAGTACCGAGTGCTTGTTTTTCGAGTACTGTAGATTCGAGTACCGAGTAGTAGAGCTCCGAGTAATGTACTCAGTCGTAAGTCGAGGTGTGTAACGAGTATGAAGGACAGTCAGAGTGCATAGTTGAAGATCAGGAAGCTACAGTGCATGGTCGATGGTCGAAGCTATAGTGACTGGGCGATGGTCGAGCTATAGTGCATGGTCGATGGTCGAAACTATAGTGATTGATCGATGGTCGAAGCTACAGTGACTAGTCAAAACTATAGTGATTGATCGATTGTCGAAGCTACAGTGACTAGTCGATAGTCAAAGCTACAGTGACTAGTCGATAGTCGTGGGCTTCGTGGTTGGTAGTCATAGGCTTCGTACTCGGTAGTCATGGGTTTCGTGGTCGATAGTCGTGGGCTTCTTGGTCGGTACTCGTGGGCTTCGTTCTCGGTGGTCGTAGGCTTCTGGTAGGTGGTCGTAGGCTTCTGGTAAGTGGTCGTACGCTTATAGTAGGTTGTTGTAGGCTTCTAGTAAGTGGTCATACGCTTATAATAAGTAGTCGTAGGCTAAGAGTGATTCAAGTCTTGTTTTCTTCGAATACCTTGAGTACTCGAGTCTGGCTGGCCAGCGGTATGATCGGTGTTTACACAGCGGTAAAACCGATTTTACAGAGTGTTCTCGAGTTGTTTTTCTGAAAGCTGGAATTTAAGGATGTGGATGATCTGATTCGTGTTTATTGATAAATGAGAGTGTGATATGCGTGTGTGAACTGATATTGGTCAAGTTAGAGAACTTGTGTTAGGAAAACGTTTTTTGATCTTTGCATGTGCAGGTTGAGCGTGGAGACGATCAAGGTTGATGACTAGGAACACTGGAACTAGGAGGAGGAAATCTAAGGTTTAGGTGGACGTGGATGTCACGAGGTAGTCGTGCTCACGCTGGGGCACATGGAGATCAAAGGTTAATGCAAGATGCGTGGTCGAAGATACAGGAGGTGCTGTCCTGGATGCTTTGACGCGTGAAGAGTTATGGAAGGCGTTCATAACTGGCAGTTTTAGAAATATTGGAAAACCTAGGATTCTAGGGGTTTCTGGTTCCCTTATTTTCAGAAGAGATATGATTATGTGTTCGTATTGATAAGGACACGGTTTAGGGCCCTAGCATATAAAGGCCAAAAAGGTTAAGAGTAACACTGGGGGCTTTTGGGAGAGAGTTTTTCGGTGTTTTTTGTGGTAGGATTTGAAGGGTACCGCGATAGCACTTTGTAGCCACATAACATGATTGAGTAATAACAAATCAGATCTATTGCTAGAAAGATTGATCATCTTTGCCAGTGTGTGCTTCTGGACATTGGGTTCGACTTGTTCTCGTTCATCGTTTTCGCCTTTTTCTTCTGTCTTCGACCAGCACTTGTGTTGATCGGTCTTCGACTGGTTCTTGTTTCAAGCGGTCTTAGGACGGAAGAAATCTGATAGACGAACACTTTCGACTGGGTGGTCGAAACCCCCATGATCAGGTCGTCGTGATCATCTTCAAATACATGCTGTGCTGGTCAACTGATTATCGACAATAGCAACGACTAGCAGAGCAATTTCGACTACGACAACGAGGAGGCTTCTCGTACAAGTACGTTGTATTTAATTGCCAGTTGAATTCATAGCAGATACTCTTCAGTAAATTAAAAAATAAGGAACTATAATCATTCAACCACCCCTTCTTATTATCGTATCTGATCCTACAACTATAGCTCCCTATACCACCTTAATAACGGATTTATATTACTGCACTCCATCCGTTCTTTTTTGTTTGACACCCTAGAATCCGTGCCGTCCACCAATATGTGTAAAGCAATATGAATTGACTACATGGAAACTATATAATTGGATTTATCATTCAAAATACTTTCATAATACTACAATTTTATTAGTATATTTTAATATAAATTTATAAAAAGTAACGGTGTGAAAGTCGAATCTCGAAAACCGTGAGAAGCCAAAAACTTCACGCGCAGTGGCATGGGAATGGAATCAGGCAAGGTTTTAGGTTATTTAGAAGCAAACCTATGTACGAAGTTGTTATGCCACTATAATATAATATGAGTACAAATTGCACAAAAAGGTCTAGCTAGGTCATTAACACACTATCCCCTAGCATCACTAACTCCCAAGGGTTAAATTGCAAGTACGTTTATGTCCTCGCGTAAGCAGTGCAATATTAATATTATTGGTTGTATCCGAAAGAAAACAAGTAACGCGTATTGCAAATATAGTACGATAGTACCAGTACTAGTACAAGATTAATATTATTGGCTATAGACATCAATGATGTCTATAGCCAAGCCAATTTTCGTTTCGGTTGGAGGTTTCCCTGAAAAGGCGCACGAACTTGCTAGATCAATTCGGGCATCAGGCAGAGACCGTCTTTGGAGGCAATGTACCCTCTAAGCTGTCATCAATCGGTGGCCTCTAAGCTTAGCACAATTCATTGTAATGTTTAGCACCTTCGATTGTCTCTAAGGTGGGATCCATGAAGAATCTAGACCCGTTATTATGAGTTAATAAAGTATTTTAGTAATTAATGATAATCGTTTTATAGGACTAATATTTGTTCATAAGATGATGGAATAGGTGATGTCCCGTAATGATAATTGTCTGTGGATGAATCCATATGTTGAAAGTCATTCAGTCAAGTGATCAGTGTCACGTGTTGATGCTCAAGTCAAGAACCTGATCTTAGAGAGAAGATGTGAGTCATCAACCAAAACCTCCAAGCGGACGCGCAAGGCAAATATATAACTAGCATAAGCTACGGATGTGTTTTTTTTAGTCATTTTACTAGTCTCGGTGTTTGATTGGGAGACTGGATTGCTAGCGTAGGTCGCGTACAATTAAGATGGGTTTTAACTAGTAACTTGAGTGTGTCATGTGTTGATAGTTCAATATACTTGCTCCAGCTCTCCGTGGCATGTTGTTAGTATTTACGAATGTGTTTTGTAAATAGTTGAGGCTCATGCATATTTCTTGTCGCGTGTGACTTTAGTTTGCGAATGTGTTTTACAAACGGTTGAGTCCACGTTCCTAATCCTTGTGGCATGATTCTAAAGTTGGCAAATGTATTTTGCAACTTGTTGTAGATGCTGTTTTAACCTTTGTTTGCATGGTACTTCATATTTGCGAATGTGTTTTGCAAAGTGTCAAGGTACATGCATCTTTGTGGTTGCTAGAATTTTGGAGCCGGGCTGACTGGCAATGTATTGGTGGTCTGACCGGTCCTTGTTGTGTGACTAAGCATTAGTCGCTGGTTTGACCAGAACCCGGTCTAACCGCCATGTGTTGGCTGGTCTAACCAAAGAAGCGAACTAACTGGCTACTGGGTAGAAACTACAGTAGATCCCTCATATCGAGGTATGACAACTGAACTGACGTTATAGTATCCACGAAAAAACCAACTCCTTGCACATAATCCTTCATCTCAAACTGAAATTGGAACAAATCCTTCAATTTCAAATAGAAAAACTCTGGAGAGTATTATGTTAGCCACCATCAGGGTATCATCAAACAGTGAAGAAAACACCAAATCAATTGTCCCCTCAACTGAATCCAAATATGCATGAAGCGCATAACTTCCCGAATTGGAAGATTTTTTTGTATTTATTTATTTATCTCGCCTCAAAATCTCCAAAATCAAATGTAGCCCAAATTAACTCAGACAAAATTACACATGTACGCTAGTAACAATGTTGTGTGGAAAATCATGAACTCCACTTTAGGCTCTAGATCTGACGAAGGATCGTTGAAGAAACACAAATAATTAATCCTGCATAGATGCTGCCAATAATAGGCACATCGGTCTAAGAGGCAATGAACTCCACCTCCAATGAAAGAAATTAAAAAAGATCCGACTATGCAGTATCTTCATGGAAGACAACGATCGACTGAGGTGGAAGATCATCGATGGAGGTGGCGTGGGACGGCGCAGGCAATGGTGTTGCCGGAACTAGTGCTCGAACAGTCGCCAGGGTAGAACGCGGATCGACGCTCAGTATGACGCGGGTCAGTGTTGAGTTGGAGTCGACTCACCGAACAGAGTAAAGGCGAGTCGAAATCTCTTAGTTGAAGCTTTGAAAATCTCTTGGTATAATCCTTATGTGTGCTTAGCAAAGCAGGCATGAGATTTTCTTAGTACACTTTGATGTGCACCTAGCAGAAATATGCGACCTCCTGGTATGTTGATTGGGTGCCCATAGCACATTAGGACAATTCCACTTCTATATAGATGAAGTTGCAAGGCACAGCTCCACCTCGATTTTTTTAGAAGTCCATATGACCCCCGATGTATGGTTGTGAGGCCACTTAACCCCCTAACCTAAAAAATGACTGTTTAACCCCATAACGTTGTAAAAGCATGCTACTTAACCCCTTGAGGTGGTTTCAGAGGCTGTTTTGCCACTATGGTGACTGATGTGGCTGAGACATGGCAGTTCATATGGCATTCTTCTCCTTTATTTCTTTTGCCCGTGTGGTGCGCAGACTATAGAGCAACGCTGGGGCAGTACTCACCTGTGGCGGTAGCGTCCTGACAGTACCGAGCCGCAACCATCTACGAGAAGCTACTGTTTCTGTCCTCCGCTAACCCTAGTGGTGGCGAGAGAACGTCGAGGAAACGGTACTGGGGTGTGTGGCAGTTGCCATGGGGGACGTGGGCGGCGGAGATCCGGAACCCGCACAAGGCGGTGCGTGTGGCTCAGCACCTTCGACACCACCGAGACCGCCATGCGGGCCTACGGCGGCGCTGCTCTCCACTTCCGCGGTAGTCATGCCATGCTCAATTTCCCCAAGTCCGTCGCCTCCTCAACAACCTCCTATGCCTTCCTCCATCCCGTGTCTCCGGTGCTCTACAACTTCGGAAGTGAGGGTGAGGCCGCGGGCTACCTCTGGCAACCAGAGATCGGCGTCAAGGATGGCGGGATGGGGTACCCGGTGACTTCGCCGATGGTAGGGGCGGACTACGGCTTGTATCCTCCGACAAGAACGAACACCCCATCTCTCTCCTCGGTCGGAATCCAGTCGCTCTAGAAACGTTAGATTTTGTTCCCGACAGCAAATTAACAACTCGTCCCCCCCATTTGTTTTATCTCCCCTCATGCAGCCAAGCTAGAACACGCCTTCCTCTCCATTGTCGATCGAGGTCTTCATCCATTGTTGTTGCCACTCCCGTGGTCCCCTCCTCATTTCCCGGCCGCTGGAGAATATCGCAACAGCATGTTCTACCTCCCATGTATTTCGTTCAAGCTGTCGTGTACCTGAGTGCTCCCTTCCATGGCCACCTCCCTCCTCCATGCCTCCCACTAGTTGCCAGCCCTCGACATGTAGTCTGGTGAGCTTGTTGACCTCCCCTCAACCCGTTTTCATCATTCCTGGGGCCTCATCCTCTTTGCTTGTTCGCTAGCGTGAGAGCCCCATCCGCTGCTATGTTTTATTTCTCTGGTGAGAGCAGAAGGTAGAAGAAAAAGTGTTGTCTCCCTCTGTTTCTCTCTCTGTGACTTGCTTATGGGTCCCACTACTTAAAATAATTTTTAAACTGAAGGCATTGTCACGTCAGTTGCCACGGTAGCAAAACCGCCTCCGAAACCACCTCAGGGGTTTAAGTAACCTGGTTTTGTAACATTATGTGGTTAAATAGTTGGTTTTTAGGTCATGGGGTTAAACCGCACTACCATACTTAAGAGGGACGTATGGACTTCTTCCTCTTTTTTTTTTTCTCGTTTGTGACGTTGCAGTACTGTTCTTTGCTTCGGTCGCAAACCGAAGGCTTAATTTTTCGAGTCGAAAGCCGAGAATTTGCTACTTTTTGAGTGGGAAGAAGTCGAGGAGTCCGCAATTTGCTATAGACCCAACGAGATGGAACACAACATCGATTTTTTTTCGAGTGATGGTTTTCTATACTGAGGGGAGCCTTGCAGATCAAGCCGTAGATGTCGATGATGCACAGTTGTTGCTTGACCCGTACAACACCGTGCAAAAACTGCTTCGTTGCTGCCTTCGATGTTTCGCCTTGATGTCGTGAGGATGCCGTGCCCGGGAGTCAAGATTGCTTCTCGCCTTCTCCCGGGGGGCAGAGGCCAGGGTTTCAACCCTGGAGCTCTGATATCATTTGTTATATATTGCACGACAAAATAGAAGAACAGGGAACATGATTTTATATGGAAAACTAGGAAAAACCACATACACACGAAAGAGGAATTCACTATATGAGGAAAAATTACAAACGCAGGATTATTCGGAGCATTTGAATCGTGCAACTACATGGTAGGTGTGTGTATATATATAGTCCTAGAAAAATAGGAAATTGAGTTGAACTTGTTGCGCGGGCCGGCACTACATGTAGCATGACTCGCGCACCCCCGAAGTGTAGTGTCCAACTTGAACACATAGAAAGCCTATACTGCATTAATTGGCAGCCACTTCAAATCTGCTATTCTCATCTCCTATATCTTGTCAGACCTTTTTTTATTCTCAGGATATATAGGATTAGGACCTGCGCGTGTCCTTGTGAAAACGGGGGTAGTGCTCTTAGCCTCTTACTATGCCCCTTGATTCGCAAGTCAGACCTGGGAACAATGATGGTGCTGAGCGCTCGTGATCCTCGTGGGGGACGCGACGGTGAGGTTTCTGTTCGTACGCATCGATCTGATATTCTTACGAAAGCACGGACGTAATTTTCTGTCGCTGTTGCAGTTTCAAATTGCTCAACAGTATAAGGACATGATGTTTTTCAAACACCCCTCACTGGCTGAGAAGTTGCTGTCCATCTCGGCGTCTAGCTACTGTGTAACTAAACAGGTGCCTGCTGTCAGTGGTTCAAGTTTCCCTTACTCATACAAATTTCCAATTTTTATTTCTCTAGGCATGCGTAAGGATAAAAAACCAAGGGAAAGCTTCATTTCGAAGGGACAATACATGTCAAATGTATAATAAGGATTGGATGAGCGTATGTGTCTGAGAAGCTGTCTTGTGAACTAAACATTTATCATCTAGCTTGCGCGGACAGGCTGAAGCTTGTCTGCAGGCTCTCCAGGCGGCGTTTGCTATCGCCTATCGGCGCCGAAGTCATTGACGTTGAAACAGATGCTCAGAATCTCAAGTTTGCTATCTAAGGCAATGACCAGGACCTGTCCGGTCTGGGAGTTTTGTTTAGATAAGCAAAATCCATTCTTCTTTGTAATTTTCAGTCTTTTAAAGTTCTGTACTGCCCAAGGGCAACCGAGTAGCAGTAGCACACGAGTTGACCAGCTACAGCAAGACTATCTACTTCTTCTTTTTTTCTTTTTTTTGATAATGAAAGAGAAAAAACTCCGCTGACTTCTGTATCAAGGATGCACATTACTCATTTTATTAAAGAGTTAAAGTACCAAAGGAACCAAAAATGTTAAAAGTTGCTTAAAGTCTTACAAGCAGACGACGACTAAAAATTAAATTCAATCATTACAAATCATGTGACTAAACCGCCACCCATGAATGCTTAAAATTTGCTACACCACTACTTCCGGTCTGTTGCTTCCGGCCAATATGGACTTCTTCTGGGCCGGTTTCTGCAAGTTTGTCCAAACCCCCAGCCAGTGCCCACTGAAAAAGATAACTTACAAGAGATTAGTGATAATCTTTTTGTTTAAAACAACATCATTCCAGCATAGCCAGATATGCCAACATAAGACACTAGCTTACGCTACGAGTTGTGACTTTAAATTTTTTGGAATACCAGCTAGCCAATTTCCTAACATGTTTGCTATACTCGTAGGAGGAGATATATTAAATGCACATTGAGAAGTCTACCATGCAAGACGTGCAAATGAGCATTCAATAAAAAGATGTTGAATTGTTTCCTCGTTAATACAAAAAATAATTTTCATCTTCTGATTGTGCAGATGTTTCACCGAATCTTCTAACGAACCATTTTTAGATACACGGCCATGTTAACCGCATCTTAGGCATAAGTATAGGATCTTACATTCTTACTGGATACGGAAAGGGAAATACTATGGAATATATCTTCTGCAACCGCGTTATCATATTGCGTAGCATAGAACATCACTGCAAATCTAGAAGGGCACATTTACCGGTTCAACCTAAAAAGCAGTCACAGACTTACAGGCAAGGTTCAAGAAACCGGTGCAGGATTAATCCCGCTCGGAGGCCTTTTTTTCAGTTACCGGTCGGTAACCGAAAATTCTAGGGAAAATTTGGTCAAAATTCGTTTGAATAAATTTGAGTAAGGATCTAACCGTCGAGATTTTGAATTTAAATCTAAATTTGAATTTTTCGGTCAGGATTTTCGATCCCGATACCCACCAGTAAAACCTGTAACCCTCGGTTACCGGCGGGATTTCGTTCCTAGTTACAAATGCTAAATTAGTATATTCCAAACGGGCCCTAAAGGATGTTCTTATGCTTGTGAACTATCTGGCTTCAAGTTCTGTGACTGTCACCCTATTGAATGAAGTTGGTCCGAACGGACCTTCTTGTCGGTCATTTGTGCCCTGACGATGATGATGAGAGTCGGAGTCGGTTCCATAGTTCCCATTGCTCAACCGAAAGAGAACATACAAGGTCTATCACTTGGATCTTCTTGAACACATAAGAGCCCAATTTGTATGCACCTGAGGGATTCACTTTCAGCACTGTTACCACGCAGGATGAATCTAGTACCTCGGTCACTGTTACCCTGGTGACCTGGTCCAACCCTCCCGTAGCTGTGGACAAATTAACAAGGATGCCTAAAAAATCTAATGTATAATGTTGGGATTCGAATATGAAAATCCGGACTTTCTAAGTATTCTGAATTAGTCACATGATCAGTGGTTAACTCACACAGTGACAACATCGATAAAAATCATATACATACAACAAAATAGCTAAGAAATAAGCAAATTATTATTAAATAGTAGCAGCAGACCTTATGGTCAAAGTTTACATAGTATGTCACGTAAGACTTAAAAGACAAATAGAACTCGTGTAGCGGAAATAAGATAGCTTGTGGTGGTCATCTGGCATGCCTACAGTCAATCGAGTGGGGAGTGTCTCTTAGTTCGCATAGTCTTCAAAGTACCCCCATCTCGTAGAACTATGGATTTCCGGATTATTCCTCAACAACTGATCAACAAGGCATAAAGCCGTGGGTACATAAAATACTTAGCAAGTCGTAGGGAATAGTATGCAATTAATATTCATACAAGACTTGAACAAAGGAATAGTTGTATGATTATTTTGCATAAAACAATATTGATTGTAAATACAGTAAATAGATAGTAAAGTTTATTTGAAAAGATTATATAAATAAAGTAAACAATTGCTTTGAAACAACCAATAAACAAACTAGATGTCCACTTCCCAACCAACAACCAGTGAACTACCTGTTCACTTCCCATCTATTCCACCATCCAAACATTTTATGAAATCTCTATACCTTGTATGAAATCCCCAAGCATTGTCTATAACCGGGGACACGGCTGTTTGAACGGTTTTCAACACTCTACAGAGGTTGCACAACTTAACCTACAAGAGATGATCAACTTAATATGTCGGTCAAGACACGATTCCGTAGGCGTGCGACTAAGTGATTATTACAAGGTCTTTACAAAGTTCTGTCTTAACTCAGTTCTACCCGCTAAGGTTTCACCACCGAATAAACCTCGCACCCAGTCGGACCCCCCTCTTGCGCCATGTGAATCTACTAGTATATCTCGGAACCCACACCACACATGGCAGAACTAAAATCAAGACATTACTAATTAATTACTCAGGTCCATCCCATACTGGACATGTGGTTGTCGAACTTATTTATATATTTTATCCGTACATAGGGTAAGCAGCTGGCGCGCTTAAGCAATGTGGCGAGTGAGGTGCTTAGGGCACCCGAGGGTGCAGAGAGGAGCTACAACCACATGAGAAACTTCTTTGAGGTATTTTGCGTTACAAATGCCCTTTCTCTTTATTAATCTTGCACTGTTGATAGTGTGTTATTTAGTGTTTTGGTTGCACTCTGTAAGTAGTGTAAGAGCATTATTAATTTCCCACTACTAGCACACTTGACGATACTTAAAACCAGGTTGTTAAAATGCATTATTAGAAATGAAGTGTAAGAGAAAGGACACAAGAGAAAATATTGACCCAAGAAAGATTTTTCATTTAAAAAGAAACTACTAATTCCGCAAATCTGGTAAAGAACTATTTTACATAGCTAGATCCCAATAAAGAAAATGAGAAAAAAAAATGAGAGAATGAGAAAAAAAACTCAAATAACTCGAGAGATGAAGATTAATAGCATAATAAGTTTATAACATTCCATAATGGTATGAACTTATTAAGGATTACATTACGGAAGATATGGAATAAACATAAAACAAAACTAACTACCATGATGATGGAAGAAAAAAAAGACTGAATCAGTGCACATATATAGTTGTGCTGTTTACTTTAGTATGAAAATTTGTAGTGTGCTAGTAGTGTAACAGAAGCAGCATTGTTTTAAGTAAGGTCAAGTCTTGCATGTACGGTGTGCCAGCGAACCTAGAGGAGCTCTGCCCTGCATACGCTCCAAATCCTGCGACATCCAAACCCGTGTACGCCCAAACCCGTGTCTTCGCTCCTTTGCGGGAGTTGGAAGGTCTGTATCCTCGTCAGTGGAGGGATGGCCGTCACCCCTATGGTCAACTGAAGGCTGCAAGACGGAATAATGTTTGTCAAAATAAATACTCTGGACGTAAACTAAGAATCTTATACCTGCCGAATGTTAAGTGCAGATGACCGAGAGGGAGCGTCAGTCTGTGTACGGGGTGCGGATGGAAGAAGTGATGCATACCGGCGGACCTGCGGTGGGAGAATGACATGATGTTAGTGGAAAGTAAGGCATAACCAAAAAACAGAATATAGATTTGTACATAACTTACCTCCCGATCGATCTGGCATGCAGATGACCGACGGGAAGCGCTACGACTCCCGTCTGTGCCACTCAGTCGTCCCTCGAACCTGGTACCTGGCACGCAGGACGTCGTCCCTCGAACGATTGTAGCTAATGCTCCTTATTAGGTTCTTCGACTCCGCGAAGGCATACTTCATAGTGCTCAATAACCCTGGTACTATGTGCTCTCGACTGCCGATGGCGGTGTCCGATGCGCTTGCCATGCGCTGTATTTGCTCCAATTGAAGTGTGAGGCAAAATAAGTTCAGTGACAAATAGTACAAATATCATCAATGAAACGACCGAAGGTTGTAAGTGTCTTACACACCGCTAAGCTTTGTGTCGATCGAATGAGTGGGTGAGGCTCTTCTAGTGCGTCACCTGCTCCTGACGCTCTGGTGGAGAACAGGTGAGTCTGGTGCGCGACCATGGTACGTGCCACTCCATGTACTCACAGTATGCCTATACGTCGTATGGTTACTACTCCTGCAACACCTCAATGTGCGCCGTCTCCATCCAGGCTGTAATCCACTCGTGCTGGACTGCTTACCAGTCCTCAGCATGTCACCCCGACCTAGATTGCCTGCAATCGGAAAGGATTGAAGTTAGAACAGAGGATATACTTACGAAGTGTAAACATTACTCGGACGGAGTTGGACTCACAAGCGGACGACTTGCTACAAGATCCTACCATCGAGAGGGGGCATGACTTGGTACAAGTCGAACTATCGCATTACGCCACTGTGGCATGTAAGGATCCACCATATGTGAATACACCAGGTGGCATGTCGTAGCCCATAGTCCGGCGTCCTGTGTGCATTGCAAGGATAGCCCTTGTGATGCTACCGTGTCCACAAAATTTGGACTCCATGGGTCCCAGATGATATCGTTATCGTGCAACGACTCCAACTCGTTGTGGAATAACAAGTAGCACCTTGTCGGTATATCCTTCGCCCATCGTAGCTACATAGTAGTCCACCGATACCCCATAGTGGGCCCGTCAATCGGGTCCTACAACTTAGGGTACAAGTGCACTGCTCTCTCGAAGGACAACCGTCCGACAGGGAAGTGCTCCCAACTCTATAGCTGTAGGAGCACGTAGCAAGCATTTAGGTTCAGGCTAACACCCACGTTGTGCCGCGAAGCGTCACACAACCCTCGGTATGTGGCGCAAAGGACGACTGATCCCCAACTGTAATGAGGCATCGCCCTAGCCTCCGCATCAACCAAAGACATAGCAACACGGATGAAGCTGGGATACACCCAATCACCCTATGGTTGGAAATAGAGGGACGGGCTTTCGGGCCGAAAACTGTGTCCCAAGCCCGGCCCGAAATGGCTCAAGCTCGGGCTGGGCCGCCTATGAACAGGTCTAGTTGGAAACAGGACCCAATCAAATAGCTGAAGAAGGTAGGCAACAAGGTGCGTCCTAACGATCTCGTTAGGTACATCCTGCGGGCATTGATTAAAATGCATCAACCAAGTCTGGGGGACGCCACGTGCACACTCCAGGATAGGATGCTAAACTGATGTTCTAGCCTGGCCTTCCAGTCTGCCGGTGGATGGCCTGGAACAAGTGGCTTACCCCGGATCAGAGACCGGTGAAGAACGAGATGTCCTGAAGAGTAACTATTATCTCACCCCCACCAAAAGTGGAAGGTGTGTATGTCGGGCCTCCACCTGTCGACAAGTGCCGATAGCAGACTGTCATCTAGGGTGAACTGGCGTCCCACAGAGAGCAGCCTCGCAAGGGGCAACAAGCCCGTGTCCCAGAGGATTGGAATGCAACAAGCGTCCAGCTCCTAGTAATCCCTCCCTGACCGAATCAACAAGGGTGGAGGGCCATCCGAGTCACCGGCGATCCACAATTTGGACTAGTAGTTCTCATCATAGAAGGGTTCTAGAAGCTCCAATAGAGATATGGCTTGCAACAGATGGAATATACATAATATTAGTGAGAAAATTGATAATAACGGTAAAATACTGCAAATTAAAAATTACGACCAAACGAAGACAACAAATTAATGTGCACTAATTTATTAGTACAAAATTATAAATGACTATTTAAACATGACTAAATTAATTAGGACTAACTGATTACAACAAATGAACACGTGTTACATACTGACAATTACATTACTCATGACTAAATTAATTACGATGAACTAAACCACACTAAAATAATTGCGGCTAATTCGTTAGCACAGATTAATAGCACAAATAATATTAAGGCATACTAGGGCCACAAAATAAATTACGTCCAATTAAATACGACTAATTTAATTAGCACTAAATAATGACAAATAGTTAATTAAGATTTAATTTCAACTAATTGTTTATAACTAATTAATTATGACTAATTATTTGGTAACTAATTAACGACGCCTTACGAATTAAAACTAATTAATTATGTAACATTAATTTAACTATGAAAATTTCTAAACGACTAAAATAAGTACGTATGGAAAATGATAACTAATTATGTACGAAAATTTAACTACGGCTAATTTACGAACAACACAATTAATAAAGATTTTGAAAAGAAGTAAAAAAATTACCTACTAATATGGCTGCAAATGACAGCGGTTAATAACGCTTCAACGTGCCTGGAAATAATCGACAAAGAACTGAGAGAGAGAGAGAGAGAGAGAGAGAGAGAGAGCAACCGAGACGACGAAACTTAATCGCTCTCGCTCGCTCTTTATAGCCCCTGCGAGGTGGCCGTTTATCTCTCGCATGCATGAGTGCGCGGGCGTTTATCTCTCCCATGCATGAGTGTATGCACATGTAGAAGACAACAAATAGACAAGGAATAAAGGAAAAGTCAACGACGATTGATGGAGGTGATGGGAGGGAGGTGACATGTTTTCGGTGCAAAAGGTGGGAAAACCGCAGTGTGGGCAGCGGTTGCGGCGCCACAGCCATTGATCACTGTGCGGTTTTCACACGTATCGGTATAACCTCTTGTTCAGACGATCATTTTTACCAATACGTGCAGATGATTATTATTTCTGCTAATACGCCCAACAACCGTGCCATTTGTTCAAAAATTCCTATATTCCATCCATCAATTTTTTCTGGTAGAATTTCCCATTAAATCATGATAATTGGATCTGTACCTTCTGCGACGGTAGCACTGATTCCAGGACGGCGATGGCAACCTGCAAAAATGCTAGCGTGCTATTTTGGAAGCACGTGGTGGTGGTCTCTCTTGAGATGTTGTGCTGATTAGCCTTGAAAAAGGTGATCTCTGATAGTACAAGTTGCTGCAACAGATGCCACTCGTTTGCGAAGCTGGGGATTTGATATGCACCGGAATATACGTACGTATTTGATGACTTATCAAAGACTTTTCTATGAACATTTTGGGACCACTAGAATTCAGATCTAACTCTGTCTGCAAAATGAATGGCATTGATGGTGACAGCTAACTCGATGCCAGTGGTCAAAATGAATGGCATTGAGGGTGAAATGAAAGGAATTTGATATAGTAGTACATGGTAAAAGTACTTCGACTTGATTTGCAGTGCGGTTAGGAATATAAAAAAAAAGATCGAGAGCCCTGCTCGATCTAGACTTAGATTCGAGTTTGACTCGAGCTCCAAATAAACTGAGCTCGAGTATTATTAGAAATTCACGAGCCTCAACGAGTCGAGCTCGAATAACTTAATTGAGCTTGTTATTTTCACAGTTTGCTTGCAAGTTATTGACTGTTGTCGAGCTTCGATTGAATAGCTCTCATATCTTGTTGAAAATTGCTGCATGTTAACTATTACCGTGCTTCCCTCGAGCTTGAGCTCAAGCCTACTTGAGTTTTTCTAACTATTGAAAATTGATGCATGTTGTTGTCTGTTATGGAGCTTACTCGAGCCGAACTTGAGCCTACTCGAACTTGAACGAGCTCGAGCCATGTCCAAACTCGGACCCTAAGTCAGACTCGCTCGAGCTCGTCTTGTTTACCGCCCTAAGTGTGCTTATGCCCAAATTGCAAACGTAGCAAGGTCTGGCGGAGGATCCAGAATCTTTACCCTTGGAGCTAATATAAATATCACTATTTCATATTTTCGTGAGGTGATTTTCACAAATTAATATGTATTTATACGTAAATTTTGAGAAGTATAAGGCATTTTGCAAAAACCTGCGCGGTCAGTTGACACACAGTTAATACGTGACTTTACCACTAGAAGGTCGCTATATCTAAGATTATTTTTTCCCTTTTGAAAATCAGCTAATACGTGGCTTTCCCTTTCGAAAATTTTTAAGTTATGTTCTATATACTGGTCTTTTTTAGATCGGATGGGCTCGTCTAGCCAGGTCGGTCAGATCATCTAAAGCAACGTGACGCACGAGAAGATACATTGTGGCCACACATAAGGTGCACCGTACGCCGGTCGCGTCTCGCGCAAGGACGACATTACATACTCGCGAGCGTGCGTGCGTGCGCGCCACCTAGGATGCGCTTCATATAGCAGCAGTAGCCCCGTGCATGCGCATGTGGCTGCGGTGGCGCCAGCCAGCACACGGCGACACGCTTCGGCACGCAGCTAGCTACTAGCTGGCGCGGGGCCGGGAGGCGGAGTCTCGCACCGCTGCCGCCGAAAGCGCCGTCCTTGCGCTGCCTTCTTTGGTTGGTAACTTGCACCGCTACAGAGAGCGTCGTCACAGTTAATTTACATGTATCTACGATAACAAATAGTTACTATGAACAAATCGTATGTGAAAAATCATAACACATATAGTTTTTAATAGAAATCGTCTATGATATATAAATATTACGGACGGTTTTTGATAGAAATCGTGTGTAAAGACCTACTATTATAGAAGATTTTCATCAAAATCTTACAGACGGGTGTTACTAGTAGTCGTCTGTGATTGTATACATATGACAGACGGGTGTTAGTAGTAGCCGTATGTGGGTATCATTCACAGACGGTTTAATCCACAAAACCGGCTGTGATACTTCGTCTATGCCTAAATATATTTTGATTTTTCGGTTAGCTTTAGGTAATGCTAGCCATGCCCTTTGAAAATAAATAAGCAGAAAACAGATATATCACAATTGATTTTGATATAGAACAACTCAAAGTGATTTACAAACTCAATATCAATTACAAAGTCACTTTAATAATCTAATTACAAAGTGATTTGATTACAACTCAAAGTGAATTACAATAAATCAGAGTCGCTGGCATAAAACTCTTCACTCTCTTTAATAATCTCCCCTGTGATGAAGGTGAAGAGCAGTCCTCGAACTTCCACGAGCAACTCTAGATGAAAGCTACTTTTTGGTATTTTCATGCCCTGTCGCTAGCAAGAGTAAAGTAGTAAGCATATATATTTAAATTCATAATTACAAAATAATTATAAAGAGATTAACTGACAAACCTCTGGATACTTCGTCTTAGCACTTGTGATTTCCAGCATATAACGACAAACGTAGAATGCACATATATTTCCTTGACGTAGTTGCTGGTGGTACTGCAAAAAATAGAAGTGTGATATAAGATATAGATATAGTCAGTTCGAGAGGCCAGGTTACGAAGTGTGATATAGGATTATTGTGCTCATTGTGTGTCCCTTCCTCGGCAACACAGACGCTAAACGGCCTACGTGATTCCAAAAACTTATCCTCAGACATTTCAAACAAAGGAAGACTACAATAGAGTTACGTATGGAGGAAATGAACATACCCGTTGAGTACTTTTTGCACACGGTGAAGTCGTGGTTGTTGTTGACTAGGGAATCAAGGTATATTACCTCGTTCCACTTTGGTAGAATAACTAAAAGGATATAGTGCCAGCTACTCATGTATGTTGCTTTAGTCATTAAACCTACGTTCGTGTTGCGTATAAAGAACAAATAAAATTTGTATAGCAAGTAGTGAAGCACTTACTCCTGGTTGTAGGGCACCAGCATGTAATCCTTGTCACGGTGAGTATGCAATCCCTTCATTATGTACTTCTCGACGTAGTTTGCGTCTTCACGGATGCATTGCTCTAAGATCAAATATGGGCCGAGGAAACCCACCGGTTGTCGCCATCGTCGGGCTTATTGCATCATGTATCTATACATAAGCAATGAGTTGAACTTAATTGTACACACTTACAATGTCCAGTATCGTAGAAGTGAGGCAACGAGGGCGTCGAGATTGAATAGATCAAATAAATCTTAGAAGCACACGACGAAGTAGCCGGCTTGTGGTGGAAATGGTTCTCATTGTAGTTGACAGTGAATCCAGTAAGCTGGCCTTCCCTCGCCTCGTCGGTCTACCGCATGTACCAGGCATGCAAAGTCTAGCATGCCAAACCAATGCGGTGTAATGCTGTGTCGGAGACCAACGGCACTCCGAGGGAGAACATCCTGGGCTTTGTGAGGTGCCTTAATCTTCTTTGATTTGCCATTAGCGCCCTACGTGTTAGTTATCTTCCTGGAAGACGACTCGACACGCTTTTCTTGTTTCTTCGGCGCCGTCTCCATGGGTGTCGTCTCCACGGTAGGGTATACAGAGGCCTTCTGAAGCGGGGGTTGAGGTGGAGTCATCGAGCCATGGCCGTGTGGAGATTGCGGCACTGCAAGGTCCAAGACGATGTCCCTCTTAGGGCACTATATAAAAGTGTGCAAGGCATCGGCTAGTGTTATGATGTCTTCGTTCAGGCGCTTCTCCAGCGGGATGGACATCAAATTATCATGTACCATATCCACCTGGACCTTGGCGTAACCCTAGGCCAGCTGGGCACCGTGCACCACTATCTCTTTCTAGCATGGAAACACCACCCACCGCCTAGCCTCAACAGGAATGGACCCAACCAGCCTCACTTGGAGCCTGCAGGATGTGGGCACCTACAAAATAATACACAATTAGCTAAGGCATCATACAGATCCATCTTTAGAGTATCCCAGAGATGTACATTACCGGGATGAGGTCGATAGGTAATTAGGCGTTGCCAAGTTCAGGAAGTGCAGGCATGGATGCGACGCTTCTCCGATGTTGAGGGGAACTAGCTCCCAAAATCACGGGGGCGTCTTACGACCTGTTGAGGATTTGATTCATTTGTTCATACAATGTTGTTATCTGTGCTTGAAATTGTGTAGTAATCTGTTCTTTAAACTCTACTTTCCCCTGTTACTCTCGCTCGGCCTTGAATCTCTTTCGACTCCTACACGCCTCGAGGTCGTGTGGGAATCCATGCTTCCAAGGTAAGTAAACCCAAGGCCCCACGTGCGACCCGGGTGCTTCCAAGGTAAGTAAACCCAAGGCCCCGCGTGCGACCCGGGTGATCCATGTTTTCCAGGGCCGTGGATAGAATATCCTTCTCCCTGACTGCTTCGAAGGAGCCTTGGGAAGATTGGGTACTCAATATTTGCTACAAGATGCTATCATGTTATTTTATACCCTACAAAGTTATGGACTTATTAAAAACTAGGTAGTTCGACGTATCTTACCACACATTGGCACGTAAAGTGAAGTTCTCTCGTTTGAACACATCCCATACCTGTATCCATTCGTTTCACAGTGTCAAAAGACCTTCCAGCAATGGTGCTAGGTAGACATCAATATCGTTCCCAGGTTGCTTCGGCCCTTGGATAAATAGTGACATCAAAATGTACTTTCGCTTCATACACAACCAAGTAGGAAGGTATTATATACATAGATTCACGGGCCAGGTGCTATGTCGGCTGCTCATGTTACCGAAGGATTCATTCCATCTGTACTCAACCCAAACCTTATATTCCTCGGTTCTGTGCCAAAGTCTTCGAAGCTCCTATCAAAGTGTCTCCACTGGGCAGAATCAGCAGGGTGCCTTATCTTTCCATCTTTCTTACGCTCCTCCAAGTGCTAACGCAACAATCTTGCCTCCTTTCGATTCGCAAATAAACACTTCAAACGTGGAATTATAGGCAGATACCACAACACCTTAGCAGAAGGTACTTACTTCACCTTGATGCCCTCACCAACCGTCATCAGAGTGATTCTTACACTTGTATCGGGATGCTTTGCACACTAGACATACATGCATGTCTGCATACTATTTACGGTAGAGCATACAATCGTTTGGGCATGCATTGATTCTTTCTACTTTCATTCCCAATGGACAAAGAACCTTCTTGGCTTGGTAGGTGGTTTTGGGCAACACGTTTCCCTCTGGAAGGATGTCCGCTAGGAGACATAGTAACGCCATGAAACTTTTGTCAAACCAACCATTGCTTGCCTTCAATTTCAGCAGTTTAAGCACAGATGATAACCTTGTGTATTCCGGCATGCAACCCGGGAACAAAGGTTTCGCCGAGTCCTCCATTAAACCCTCGAATTTACCAAACTCTCTCTCACTATAGTCCCCTTCTGCATCGCGTAGCATCTGATCTAGATTGTCATCGTGCGACCTACCCTCATTAAAAGCACAGTCCACATCTGGCGGCATATCGTTGTCTCCCTCGACGATGTTACTACCTTCCGGTATAATCTGCTCTTCACCGTGACTGGTCCAACATGTATACTCCTTTTTAAAACCCCTTTGAATCAAGTGCCCTTCGATCTGCGCCGGGTTGGTAAACATCTTCAAATTATCGCAATCAATGCATGGACAGTACAAAAAATTTATCCCCTTCTTCAACATATCCTGCTCGACAACTCTTCTAAAAGTAGACACGTCATCAATGTACTATTCACTCACATGGTTCTCAACGTACATACAGCTTCGGTCCATCTGCGCTACGCATGTAACAAATTAATTAGATTAATGCACGCAACTACGTACTCTTCCTATTGCCCAAACATACTACAAATTGAATAGCAATTAACCCAGGGTAAATATTAAGGATTACAGATCGTTACCCTTGGAGTTCACCACGAAGATCCCAAAAATATCCCGCGAGATCTCTTCGTATTGACCAACCTCTCTTTCTTCCTCCTTTCCTTCTCCTCCCTTCCTCCAATTCATTTCATGACATAGTCAGAAGTACCAAGCCTCACTATGATGTAAACAATATTATTTTACATAATACATAACAAGTCAATGTATATATACATGTCTCTCATTGTTCTATTGTAAATCATAACCGCTAATAACCTCCTTGGATGATAAACCTGGCTATCATTGATCTCTCTAGATTATATAATAATGCATATAATTAGAAGCAAATACTAACTTTAGATCACTAAGAATAAATAAATCTACAATCACACACTTGCAAATCTATGATATTTAATTCTTTCACCAAACGCCCTAGAGCCGATCACCTCCTTCAAAGCAGCTGCGCGCATATCAGAGACAGATCTCAGATCTCACTATAGACAGATCTGTGTGGAGTCGGGGTAACACCCCAGCCCAACCTGGGCCTGGAATGCTACCTCCATAACAAGATTACCAATGAAATTAAGACATTTCTTTCTAATTTCCGGTAGAATCTCCTATGTAAATTGAACCAACTGGACATCCGCACAATTGACAGTAATATTAAGCAATTATTCAAACACGCACACTAAACAAGTTCATGAAAGAAACGACCATAAAACACTATCCAACTCCAAGAGAGGTTGTCCACGACATAGGACGTAAAGAAGTAAGCCTCACATAAAACTATTCAAAATCAAAGCTATGACTTAAATGTTTTGTTCAACTTTATTCGTGCCAGTGTGCAACCATGATAATTTCTACTCCCGCCCATGCATGCCGTCCACAATCGTTGTACCTAAAAAAACACGGCAAGGGTGAGTCCAAGACTCAGCATGGCCAATGATACAAAACATAACAAAATCATTCATTATCCAACAGTGTATCAACATCATGAATCGAATCAACATATGCATGAATGAATGCACATGCACTTCTCTTTTGCTCATACCGGTATAGCGAGTGAACACCCGTCGGTGTTCACCTATGCCCGTGTTCTACAACACGCGGGGATCCAAAGCCCGTTTGAGAACAAGTCAACCGGGGATCCATAATGCCCACTTTGGAATGGTGGGTCTTACATTCACCACCCACTCCCGTGGGTGTCGCAAGTCCACAACTTGTGTTTATGAGTGCACATGATGAACAATAAAATGACAGTAATCGAATTTTAGTAATCCAGCCATTATGAACAAATACATATCACCATAAATCAGTACATCGAACAAGCATATGTTACCATGATTCATCATATAGAACAATCACATAACAACCACAATATAGGTGCACTTGCCTGTTTTCTTTCTTTCCCGCTACGGCACATGAGGAAGCAAAATTGATGTCTCTACTCTGGAACTTCGCCTCCTACACAGGCATAGCGGTAACAATAAATACGATGAATGAAGGACTCCGTTTACACCCCTTAATACAACTCCTCAAGACCTATGACTCAAAGAGAGGTTCTACCCAAGTTTCCCGGTAGTCTAACATAATGCTTCCCGGGACAGCAGCACTAAAAATATCATAACTTTCACTACGAAACTTGGAACAGGGTGATCTTGGTCTCTCTGGTACCACGACAAAACCATCTATGAAAAACTAGTTGGGCAAGTCTCTTGATTCGGCCTCCTACTAATCCTAATGTTCTGGTAAAGTTTGCTGCTCCTCAGACTGACAGTCAGACAACAGCGACTGTAAAAATTCAATAACGTTTGATTCACACCTTTAAAAAATATGTTCTTTATCAATCATAAAAGCTTACTGGAATGTCTACAACTTTCGTGTTGGGTGACTCTTCAGATTCGGCCTCAAAAAAATGCAACTAGGCTAGACATGCAGACTGCCAAATCTCGTCAGTTTTCCTGTACAGTCGTAGAAAAACGGCCATAACTCCTAAACTATGACTCCCAATCAGGTGATCTCAGTACCAAAAGAAATATAAAATCGAGGGCTACAACTTTCTAAGAGATGGTAAGATCAGAAAATGTACGCATCGTACCCAAAAATGATGAGCAACACACTACACAAATCTGATCTGCTACCTCCCCTTGGTTGGCCCTCCAAAAATCGCCTCCTCGCCTTCTTTCCAATGGACCAACGAACGGGCCACGGGGAGGGAGGAGGTCTTGTGGAGGAGGTGATGGCGCAGGGGAGACAATGGGGATAGGGGTGGCGGCTTGGGGAGAAAGGGAGGAGTGGGGCGGCTAGGGTTTTGGGCGCCTCCCTTGGCCGGCCTCCTCTCTTGGCCTCTGGGCGCGACTGCGCCCAAAGTTGGCGAAAATAAGCGATAACCCTTTTTTTTCAGGAATTTTTCCTTTTTCTATTGTTCTTTCTTCCCCCGACTAGCTGTCTATTTACCCGACTAAATTCCGGGGTATTACAGTTGGGACAACCAAATATTTAATTGTGCATATCATAGACCGTTCTTAAAAAGAACTATCTATGATACATATCGCAGACGATTTTAAATAGCCACCATCTGTGATAATCGTAGGCCTTACAGACGGTTCTTATCACAAACCGTTTGTGATAAATATCACAGAAAGTTCTTAACAATAACCGTATGTGAAACTGTATACGTATCACATACGGTTCTTAACAAGAACCGTCTGTGATATGGGCCATTACATATCTGGTCGTCCCCTTAGATCTAGATCTATCTGTAGTGAGAAATGTCTCTGATATATATGCGACTGCTTTGAAGGAGGCGGTCGTCTCTGTGGCCCGTTTGGTAAAAGAAATATCATAGATTTTCAAGTGTGCTTGTAGATATATTTGTTCTTGGTGATCTATGGTTAGTATTCCTTTGTCTCTGATACAGCTGCTTTGAAGAAGACGGGGAGTACGTCTAAGAAAGCAACCAAGCCCACCACGAAGCATGATCTTTTTTCGGTTATCGTCCACGCAGCATGAGGTTATGAGACGGTAGCCATAGCCTACTTCATCGAACCTAACACACTCTCCTAGTAGCCATGCTTCTTGAACTTGCAGGGGCTGGTTATACCGTGATTGTATTTCGGCTTGGCACACTCTTACTTCATTATCATTCTTTGGATGGTCGGTATGACCAACCCCTGCAAGTTCAAGAAGCATGGCTGCCAGGAGAGTGTGTTAGGTTCGATAAAGTAGGTCGTGGTTACCGTCTCATCATCTCATGCTGCGTGGACGACCCCCCGAAACCCCCAAAAAAAATTATGTTTCGTAGTGGGTTTGGTTTCTTTCTTAGGTATACTCAATGTCTTCTTTAAAGCAGTCGCGCTTATCAGAGACAGTTCTTGTTAAAAATAGTCTATGATAAACATCATAGACGGTTCTAATTACAAACCGTCTATGATAAATACACATCACATGCGATTTTTGTTAACAATTGTTTATGATATATACACATCACAGACTGTTGTAGATTATAACCGCATATGATACGTATCATAGATGGTTTATCCCACTAAACCGCTTGTGATGGTTCCTTCCATATCTAAAAACCGTTCTATTTTTCTCCTGCTAACATCAGAAGTATCACTAAAAAGGTATCGCTAATTTTACAAGTGTTTGGAGCATACTAGAGTTGAAAATAGAGCGCATTCTGGATCATATCAAGTGGCTAGAGAAGATTGTGTGTGTGCATGTATTATTATTGTAATTTATGACATATTTGTTAAGTAGTCGGGTAACTATATCATAGACGGTTCTTATTAAGAACCGTCTGTGAAGTGTCCACTATCACAGATGGCTATTTTACAGACCGTTTGTAATAATTACGTATCACAGACGGTTCCAAAGGAACCTTGTCCAGGATAGCCTATTTTGTACTAGTGTTAGTGCGATCCAGCACACACATGCGTGCATGTAACAATATCAGGGTCTCTGTCTGTGCCACCTATGTAGAGCGAGTGGTGCCTTCTCAGAGTGGAGTGCGACCATCACAAGTAGGGATGGCAATGGCCCCGTTCCCTATTTCCCGCCATGGAATTCATTCATTAGGAGTCAGGGTTAGGGCTATTTCTTCCCTCATGGTGGTCTTAATATGAAAATCATATTCCCCACTTGGGGGAAGCGGGGCCGGGCCATTCCCCTAGTCCCATCCCCGCTACCCACATGGGCCCCGATAACCACTATGATATGTGGGCCACTACCGCACCAAGCTTGTACTGCAATGTCCGCACTACACAACTACACTAAGCCGGCCCACAGCTCACTAACTGTCTACGTTTCTAACCCTAGCATCTCATTCCTAGTTCCCAGATCCCCCTTCAGCCTTCCCCATCCCAACCGCCACCCGCAATTCCCCATCCCGCATCTGGTATCCCCCTTCATTCGGCAGTTCCTTCCACAGTCCCGCTTCGGTACGCTGCTCCACCAACAGCCAACGTGGCGACATCGGCTTCGTCTGATCCTCCCCAACATCCAACGCCGGCTGCTCCACCAACAGCTGATGCGGTGACACTGGCTTCGTCCGGTCCTATGGTCCTCCACAACATCCGACGTCGACGCGGCGACGCCGACTTCGTTGGTCCTCCGGTCCTCCCCAATAACCGATGCCGACCTCCTCCTACCCATCACCCGGCGCCGACCTCCTCCTCCCCAACAGAAGACAATGACCTCTTCCTCCTCTCGCACCAGTTAGTAAACCACTCATCCATTTGGTTTCTTACTTGATGATGATCCATCTTTCAGGTCTGGGTCCATGTGGGTCCCGATAACCCGATGGGGGTGGGGAACGAGGGTGAATAGCACCCGAGGACAGGGACGGGGAATAGAGCAGTTTCCTTCTCTCGTTTGCGAGTAGACGTTAATACTTTGGGGACTTTTGAAGAAGGAGTGCCTCAAGATCAAGACCAATACCTAGACCTATTCCAAGGTAAGTTATACATTTGATCATATTGAACCCAGTTTTCAAAATACTTTGATTCAAATTATTTCATTCTATTTCAAGTATTTATTTAAATGTTTTTGCGTTTAGTTATTAATCCAAATTGTTATATTCACATTGTATATTGTTATGCCATGATCTTTTGTCACCCTGGGTTGGTTCATATTATTTGGTATTATCGTAGCACTAACGTGGGTTGGTTAGATACGAGTAGGTTACTTAGCTATGCTACGAGTCATCATTTCATGTGAGTTGAAAATATAAATTTGACTAAGTGATTATGGAGCTGTGTGACAAAACTGTATGTGTTGTGTGCTATTACTCGTTGATGGCATGTGTTGCACTTAACCAACAGGGTGGGAAAAGATTTAGACTGAGGCAAGTGGTGGATTCTGTGTGATATGGTGGAGTTGTGTGCTGTGATTGATAATCTGTGTGACTTAGTTAGAAATTGAAAGTCTTGCCTTGGTCAATTAAGGACTTAACTTTGTGCACCATTGAACTAAACCTTACTGTACAACCACATGCCTGGTATGGGACGGGCCTAACTTAGTAGGTTACGGAATCTTTCCATTGACAACTCAGGTTGTAGGTTAGCTGTGTGATGGGTGGAGGTGTGGACTACGAGATAGGTCACATCGCGGGACGGTTCGTCGAATTCTTGTCCAACAGTGTGTGTCGTACCAAACGTTGTGTGTATCAGTTAGACGACAGTAAAGCATATCGGGAGTGTCAATGTTTGAGATGAAGTTTCTGAAAGGTTTTGTTATGGTCAGTGCTAGCTACACTGATTGTATCTTGTGGGTAAAGTGTACAACCTCTGCAGAGTGTTAATCAATCTATTTGAATAGCCGCGTCCGCGGTCATGGACATGCTCGAGGATTTCACACGAGGGGTAGATTTTCATAAAAACATTTGGGAAGGGAGCTGTGTGATCTAAGTCATATAGTTGTGTGAATAACTTATTTAGACTTTGTGTCCATTGTGAAATCAAATGATAAATTATTATTGTTTATATGTTTTGAATTATGGTTTCAATCTATTATTTGTATTCAATTGCAAATGTTGCATTTCTGCAAAAGCACCACAGAAGTCGTTCCTTGGGAATAAGCCATCATCTATACATTGCATTCTGTGGTATGACTTGCGAGTATGGTTGTGTACTCATACTTGTTTCAAACAATCAACAGAAGTGGAAGAGTCTTCGCCTACATTCGAGTAGGAGTTCTACGTAGGTGTCGATCGTTAGGGTCTTGATCCCAGTCAGTTGCCTGTGGTGAATTGATGGGATTCCGCTGGAGTTTATTTTCATTCAACTGCTGCTATTTATTTCTCTATTGCCAGCACTGTGTGGCTTAATAAATGTTAACTTGACATTAAGGTCACAACAGTTATTTGCTATTCAAATAAGTCGTTTATTCTATTAATCATCTTGTGTGGATCAATATTCATCTATGTTGACACTGTACGCACTAGCGTGATCCTGGACTAGTGCAGAATACACAGAGCGTACAGAATTTCATTTTTGGGTCCCGACACGGTAGCCCCCATGCCCGTCGATAATGTTATCCGGACAGCAGCATCACCGTCTGCCCCAGACTTTGGAGATGGCAGCCCCCACCCCAATGTGTACAGAATCACCTGTAACCCAAACGTCGGTTGAGCCCACCACCTTGGCCACAACGGCGCTGGCACCAGCATCGCCGCCTCCCCAGTGCATCTAGGAGGTACCGTCTACGTTGCAGCATCATCATTGTTCCTTCCGACCCATCGACTCTACTTCTGCTATGAGTCAGCGCGTCTAGTGGTAATCTCGTCATCCATTACTAGCGGACGTTCCTTGGTTATGCGGTAAAGATTTTTGTTTTATGCTATCGTAAACTACCCATAATCCTTCATCCAAGACCACCATTGAAACCCCTCCACCATCGTGCTCGCCTTCATTGGCTTTGTAAGCCCACGTTCGACCCCGTGCGCACCTCCTTGCCGTCGAAGCATCGACGCAAGCCGGATCTCGCCACCGCTCTTTCTCTCACTGCCGGCCACTCCGTCGAGCCTCGCCGTTGAGACCGTGCACCTTGGGTTTGCCTCGCACCCCTCTCCCCATTGCTACCTTCACCGCCGCTCGACGTGGTGCGTAGCGTCGGTGAGCCATCGGGCCCTTTGGGCCCCACCGTTAGACTTCGTCGCGCTGCTGCTTCAGGCTGTGGTCGAAACATCCTTCCGACCGGGTCGTCGAAGCCTCCTTTTGAACGGTTGGTCAAAACCCCTTCTGACTAGGTGGTTGAAACCTCCTTCGACCAGGTAGTCGAAACCTTCCAACTAGTCGAACACCCTTTCGACCATGTGTTTTCAAACTTTCAAGAACTCGTTCTCCTTTATCCGAGCTCTAATTCGAGTGATTCATTTTCTAATTTTAGTACCTTTCTTTTGGTTCTAGTTTGGTAATTTTTGTATTTTATTTAGAATTATTTTATTTATTTTGCTCTTTTCGTACGTATAGATTCCGGCATTTTCGAAGAGTTCTTGGACCCGTTGACTGAAGCCACTCAAAACTTCTAAGAAGGTAAGTCGTAGACCTTTGATCATGTCATACCTATTTTATAAAATTACATTATTTTATATCAACTTGCATTGGCATTAGGCCACCTTGAAAAATTGTGAATGACACATATCCTTTAACGACATAGGTTGGGTTAATCTTAATTGCACATATTTAATTACCAACACGGGTGTGTATTATGCTTAGACATGCTTTAGTTGTACGTTGGGATTCATGATCATATATTCATAAATGTTTAATCTTGAATTAATGATATATGGAATTATGGCAGAATCCACTGTTATTAAAAAATTTTGTGTCATGGCAAGGGTTTCCATTTGGCTGGGTTGAATGAAAATGATTTATGCTCGGGCGAGTAGATGGGTAGTAAAGGAGGATGCGCGAAGCATATTTCGCGAAGCAAAGAGCGCGAAGCACATTGCGCGAAGCAAAGTGCGCGAAGCACATGGGTTGAGGTAGTCTCGCTTGAGTAATCGCTAAGGACTTAACTTTGTGCGCCATTGATCTAGTCCTTACCGTACAACCACAAGTCTATTTATGAGGTGGACCTGGCCAACTAATTAGCAATATTTTGAGTCTGTTCTGTTTGGGTTGTTGAGCAGCGCAAGAGGGGTTCCGAAATGGCGAATCCTTAGCGAGCAGAACCGAGTCAAAACACAACTTTGTAAAATCCTTGTGATAGTCTCTCCTTGATTCACATGTCTAAGGAAATGTGAGTTTTTATCAAGATGATTATCTCTTGTGGGTCAAGCTGTACAACCTCTGTAGAGTGTAAAACTATTCGAGTAGCCGTGTCCCTAGTTATGGACAATGCATGGTGATTTCACACGTGTGGTAGATTTTCATAAAAATATTGGAATGGTTAGCGTTGGTTAGAATGGATGGGAAGTGAACGGGGTCTTCACTAGTTGTTTCAAAGAATTTGTTTACTTATATACTTAATCTTTTAAATTATGATCTTCAATCTATTTACTGTATTTACTGTCAATACTGTTTTTCGCAAAATAGCCATAAAGCTATCATTATTAAGCCTTGCATGAATACTATTTGCATACATTTCCCTACGACTTGCTGAGTACTTTATGTACTCACGGCTCTACGCCATTTGTTGATCAGTCACCGCAGATGAATAAGAGAACACCGAGTTCTATAAGGATAAATATTTTGAAGACAATGCGAACTAGGTCGCGTTCTCCACTCGATTGCATGTAAGCACACTACTACAAAAAGGCTAATACTAACGTCTCATCACAGATGGTTGACCAAAACTGTCTATATTAAATACAATCATAGATGGTTTTGATTTAGCACTGTTTGTGTTACTGACTGCACTAAAAACCGTTTGTGAATAAGTAATATCACAGACGGTTCATGTTGAAAACCGTCTGTGAAGTATAACAGACGGTTCTGAACAAAAACTATCTGTGATACTACTAAATTCAAAGATGATTATTTATTTTAATCATCTATAATTAGAAAAAACTGATTAGCCGATTCTGACCACTCCTGATCGGACTAGATTGATTTTTTAAAGTGGTCGAATTTAGCTGATTTCCCCAACAGAAGAAAGCAGAAGGTATGTAATTCGGTAGGCACCTTGTTTGTATCATGTGTAACTTCACCGTCTTGACGTGTAACTTTCGATCAATAGAAGAATGTAGAAGTACTCCACCTGATCGATCGATAGGAAGTTACACATCATAGACAGTGAAGTGCTCACCTGATCGTAGGGATATGATCTTCTACCAATTTCTTGAAGACTTCAAATCCATAGACCAAATTGACTTTCCAACCACCTAAATTGAAGTAGTCGATCAATCATCCATGGATTTTGTTATTTCCATGCACGGTGGTCGAAAAGTAAATTTGTTCCGTGAATTTTGTCTTACTAGCTAGCTAGAAGCGTAGGGATCAAGTTGGGAACTTTAAGAAGAAATAGAAGTAACAAAAGATGGAAAGTTTGTGAGTGATTTTTTCTTAGTTCTGCATGCCCTTCTGATGATTATTTATATGCTTAATTAACAAATTATGGCAAGATTAAATTAACAAATAAAGACGGAAGTCCATCGGATAGGATTTATTACAAACTATTTCTAATAAATCATTGGTAACCAAAGCATCACCATCTTTTCAGGAATTATTTTTTATAAATACGGTTGACGCTCCTTTTCCTATGTTTACAACTGAAGCTGAGGGCTCATCACCGACGATTTTTTAATAAGAACCGTCTGTGAGTACATACTTCACAGATAGTTTTTAAATATAACGGTCTATGGTAATTCAATATTTCAGCTCCCACGTGATGCATCTCTTCGTCTCGCGTGTCGATGTTACAATGCGTCTCTTCGACGTGCGGAGCATGAGCGAGGACCAAGGCGAGGAGGTTGGCGATCGCCGTTGCTTTTCCTCACGATGTCGTCATCCACATCGTCGGCCTCGTGGCCGCGAGCTCTCCTTATCCCATTGCTGACCTCTGTAGCCTACGAGCCACGTACGTATTCTGCTCTTTTATTTTTGGTAGGTCTGAAGAAGTCAGCATTATGTTCGGTTTTTGTTCATAGTTAGTTTCTGAAGATGACTGTAGTGTATCATATCCTAGTAATTGTCAGAGATCTTCAAGTGTTCGTTTCGGGTTCAGGTTCCGATAGAGAACTTGATTGTAATTCCTTTGAAAATCTATAAACGGAGAAAAAGTGAAAAGTCGTATCAGTTGATACAGCGCAAAATAATCTCGTGTTGATTTCGTTTTGTGTCCAATATCCAGTTTTGAACTAAATTTGATTAGCAACAACGTACTTATTTTGGCCTAGCTTTTAATTTACTCTTCTGGAGTAATTCTTGTATTAAGATTCTGTCGTCTTAAATTTTATAGTTGCAAAGGCATGTACAAGGCGTCCAAGGAGCGCGCCGTGAGGAGGCGCGTGGCGCTGGAGCGGGAGGAGGCGATGAAGTGGCAGGGCAACGAGCACTACCTCACCATCGTCAACCACTTGGCCGACACCAGCAACCCGGAGTCCTGCTTCATCGCCGGCCTCACACTTGTCTTCGCATGCCAAGACATGCAGCTCAACCTCGTGTTCCTTGAACGGGCGACCGTCGCCGACCACAAGGCCGTGGCCTACGTGCTCGGCCTCCTCCTTTACACGGCCGACGAGACACGCGACGTTGGGAAGCACTACATTAGCCAGGTCAAGGGTGAGCCAGCTGGTGGCGGGTGTGAGACGACCAAGAAGACCAACTAGGAGTGCATGCGGTGCCGGAGGCTCGCTGCGGACATGGTCTAGGAGGCGGCTTGAAAGAAGATAATCAGACCACTGGGCCAGGTGTGGGCGCTGTCGGAGGACGGTCACCCATGCACGAGCACCGGCTGCGACATGATGGAAGGGTGGGACGACTACGTCGTCTTCTGCAGCGACGACTACAGGATTAGGCATGAGTATGCCAAGTTCTTTGCAGAGGTGTTGAACTACTTACCGTAAAATTATCTGTTTTAGCAAATATTTATATATAATTCTTTACTAATATGTGAATGTGTCATATGTACTTCTGAATTTGTATTTATGTATGAATATTATAATATATGGTTCTATTATGGAACCATCTATGATGTGATACCATATCACTAACGGTTTCGTAATAGAATCGTCTGTGATAAGTATCACTGACGGTTTCATAATAGAATCGTCTGTGATATCCCTTTATTAATAGGAACCCGCTAGGGTTTGCGCCCTAACTCGTCACTCCCCAGCGCCCTTACTCTCGCCCATTCCCCTCCCCATCTGAGTGCCCCCGACCTCGATGCCATCGCCCGAAGCCTCCTCCCCGACGGCTGCCCCAAGTCGCCCCTTCTCCCTGATGCTGTCCTTCTTCCTGTCGTTGCCGGTTGTGACACCACGGTTCACTGCACAAGATATTATTATCGTAAGAGTCTTGTGCAGTGTCACCGTCGTGACACAACTACGGTGACGCCGCCACCGCCGCCGGTCCAATCGACCTCCCCCTAGTCAAATCCACCTCCCCGCCGCCAGATCTACCTTCCCCTCTTTGACCTCTCCACCGACCTCCCCCTACTACCTCTCCATTCTCCGTTGCTTCAGTTTTTGGGTTTGAGTTTAACTTATTTACTGATGTAGGTTGTTGCTGCTTATGCATATATGCAGGAGATGGGTGTGGTGAGCTACTTCCAGTGGCCGATTTGCCAGTTGCACTGGGGTAACTACTCCCCTTTACTATCTATATATCCCTTTCCCCCCTTTGCTCTGTGATCTGCGTGATGAATGATGTGGGCTATGGTGGGTGTTCTGTGATGATTGGATGATACGGGTGGGTTCTCTTTATATGATGTTGGTTCATGAGATGTGGTTCAGATGGGGCAAAATATCAGTCTTTACACATACAAATTTTTCAATTCTCTGTTGCTTCAGTTTTTTGTTTGAGTTTGAATTGTTTACTGATGTGAGTTGTTGCTGCTTATGCATACATGCATGAGATGGATGTGGTGGTGAGCTACTGCCGGTGGTCGATTTGCCGGTTGCACTGGGGTAACTACTCCTCTTTACTTGTAACACCCTGTCTATTCGGGAGACAAGATGCCACCTAACAGACCAACATACTAATCAACTCCTAAGATTAATATCGCATTCAAAGACAAAGAAACAAATAATCCAGATAACAATCTAGAGTTTACTATCAGTTCATCAATATATTAAAACAAGAATTAACCATAGAGAGAAAGATGAACATCCAGGTGACATTTATTACAATTCATCACATTATAATTAAACCAAATAAACGTAAATAGAATCTTAATAAATGTATGATTTATTCATGTGTGTGGAACGTGCTGGACTACTCCCTCCCGCTAGCAACAAGATCACCGGAATTCACCTAAACAAATAAAAACAAGGGTGAGTCGAAACTCAGCAAGCACAATGATTATATCACAAAGGGTTCTGAATCAGAAGAATATGCCAAGTAATAACAATTGCATCCATGAGTTTGTGAAGGCATGGTATGAATGTATGCATTGAAGGAGAATGGACCTCTCACGTGATTATACCGGTATAACAAGTGACACACCCGTCGGTGTTCACTTAAGCCCGCCCTTAACCAAGAGCGGGGACCCAAGTCCGTATGAAGAACGTTTCATACGGAATGTCCAAAACTGCCTACTTTGGAATGGTAGGTCTTACATGCCCATATTGGAATTAATGGGACTTAGTCAAGTTTCCACTCCCGTGGATGGCAAAGAAAGCATGCGTGCATGGAATGGAATGCATAACATGACTTCATCTCAGTTTATCATAGAAGGTGATATTGAAATCTATCACATCATACTCAAGTCACAAGATCATTCATAAGGTAATGACTTTAACATGCAAACATTGAAATCACACAAATTAACATGCATTGAAATCACACAAATTAACATTGCACTTGCCTTTAGTGCTGTGACGTACTGGGAAGCAACGAAGGTGTCCTCCCACTCACCGTCTCACCGCCTACACAAGCATTGCCACGGAATAAGGATAATAGAATATGGCATAGCTACACGTGTTCTACGATACTCTCTAATCAACCCACACGCCCAAAGGTTCAATTTGACCTCTACACTAAAAGTCCAGATTACCTATCTTCTGGCAGTCGTACGAGAAAATTCACAATTAATTGTCTGTAACTCTAAAAGACATGAAACCAGTGCTCACTGATTCCTAACGGACCAGGCTACAAAACATTAGTTGGCGGGATCCCCTGAATCTGCCAAAACAGAGGGCTAATTAACAGTTAAACACAATCCATCTACGTCTGTCCAGAAACAGATCAGAGATAAAGAAAACGGCGTAACTTTCAACCTACTGATCCAATGAGAATGATTCTTATCAGCTTGGAAAGATAATTTTAAGGGCTAAAATAACTTAGTTGGGTGAAGGTTCTGATTCGGCCCCTAATTTGAACAAAACTGAGGGACAAACCTACTGACCTCAATTTTCAGACAGACCGGACAGTTCGTAATCAAAAATTCATATCTCCCAAACTACAGATCGGATTTTCCTGATCTTGGTACCAAAAGAAAGCTAACGTTCCCAGGAATAAAACTCTAGAAAGGCAAAACCCCAGATTCGGCCTCTACAGTACCGTAACTTGCCGTGCAACGTTCTAACCTAATCTGTAAATTCTGGAATACTAATCTGACGCGACTCAAATGATCTCTACCGCAACAAAAACCGATCAAACAATGAATCGAGGTGCTCGTTACCCTTGAAGACCAGTAGGACGACGATGATCCTCTGCACATGGGCCTTCCTCCCTTCCCCTCTCTTCCCTCTCTTAGGGCCGGCCACCGGGAGACGACGAACGGCCGTCGACGTCGGCGGGGAACGGAGATGTCGGAGGGGATCTTGAGGAGGAGCGACGGGGATCACCGGAGATGGCACCACCACTGCGAGGAGGCACCAAGGAGCAGCAAGGGAGCCAGCTTTGGGGAGGGGAGGTGGCGGCCAAAGGGGGAGGGAGGTGGAGGCGGCTAGGGTTTGGGGGGGAGTGGCGCCCCTTTTTGGCGGCCTACATGGGCGGCCGCCCTTCTTGGGCCACCTGGTCATGGATCGCGCCCAAAGTTGACGGAAATAACATATACCCCCCTCCGTGATTGGAAAAATCCGACGAAAACTGTTTCTTTTACTCCCTCCGACTTCTTTCTTTTTACCGATTCGGTTCCGGAAAGTTTTAAATCTCGTTTTCGAATAACATTCCTAGACATTCGAAACGATACAACCTAGCTGGATTTATGAGGTATTACATTACTCTCTATCACTTTCCCTCTCCTTGCTCTGTATGTAGGTGATGAATGATGTAGGCTATGGTGGGTATTCTAAGATGGTTGGATGATATGGGTGGGTTCTCTATAAAATCTCCCAAGCAGTAGCTGCTTGTGCCTTTAAAATCGGCTTCATATATATATATATATTGTTCGTAGTCTCTAGCCACTTTCGGGGGGTCATCCACGCAGCATGAGGAGGATGAGACAACAGCCATGGGCAACTTCAAGAAGCATGGCTGTCAGGAGAGCACGTGGACATCCAATTACCTAGATGTTGTTGACAGGTAATTGGACATCACTATGTTCAGAAAATAGCATGGACGCGCAAGTACTCCGACTGGAAAGCGGCATTATGTATCAGCAAGTTCTATGGTTGGTTGCTGATACATGATGTTACTTCCCAGTCGGAGTACCTGCGCGTCCACGCTATTTTATGAACATAGTGATGTCCAATTACATGTCGACGGCATCCAGATAATTGGATGTCCTCGTGCTCTCCTGACAGCCATGCTTCTTGAAGTTGCCCGTGGCTGTTATAGTTTCATCTACAAACCGTCTGTGATAGTCAACTATCACAAACGGTTCGAAAACCATCTGTGATGACCTCATGTCGTTACTAACCTATAAACTCAGACGGCTCACGAAACCGTTTATGATGACGTTTTTGAACCGTCTGTAAAGATCTTTTCTATAGTAGTGGCATGTTGGATGGCTACCACGAGCTGTTTCATTCCGTTGCAAGTTTACTCTGTTGTCTTAAGCCCAACGCGGCAAATTTTGTAAGACTTGACCATAAGGTCCTTTTGCTACTAAATAATATTACTTTGTCTGCTTTTTAGCCACCTTGTTGTATGGATATGATTTCATCGATGTTGCAAACTGTGTGGACTAGCTACTGATCATGTAATTAGTTCAAAATACACAGAGGGCATGAGTCCAGCGACCCCGGGTCCCAACACATAACTAGGTTCCTTTTATTTCTTGCCTAAATTTTCGTGAAAAAAAAATGTGAACCAAGTAAGGCTTTTAGACCGACAAAAGAATCTGTTCCTACAACATCTCAGCCTGTCTTTGTGCTCCATCTTGGTTCATGTTTCTACGACTAAAGTACTGACACATGCATGGACCTAGCTAGCATACTTAAGCGAGACACCCATATTTTTCTTTCTCAAAGGTTCTTACTACAACTTCTGGTTGCATTAGCTGTTATCCGTATTATTCTATCCTTACACACATTCATCTCAATCTTGCACACCCAAGCGTTCGGTTCAAATCCAAGTTTATCAAAACTAGGTTCCTTTTATTTCCAGTTTAAAATTTTCAGAAAAAAAATGTGAGTCAGTAAAACTTTTGTACCAACATAAGAATCATTTTCAAGAACTTCTCAGCATAGTCTTTGTACTCCACTCTAGTTCTTGCTTCTACCAGTAAAGTACTGACGCATACATGGACATAACTGGCATAATTAAGTGAGACAGCCACATTTTTTGCTTAATGCTCTATCTACAAATTAAGGCTATATTAGCAGTTATCCACATCTGTCTATTCTTACAAGCATTCATCTCAATCTTCCATACCCACAGCCATTTTGGTCAAATACAAGTTAATCACAACTCGGTTCCTTTTATTTCCAGTCTAAGATTTCGGTAAAAAATGGGAGCCTAGTAGGACTTTTAGACCGACAAAAGAATCATTTCCTACGTACTACTTGTCATAATGTCTTTGTGTTGCACTCTAATTCATGTTTCTACAAGTAAAGTACTGGCAGATCCATGGACCTAACTTGCATAATTAAGCGAGACACCCACATTTTTAATTTGTTCATGATTCTAAGCGAGACACCCATATTTTTTGCTCATAATTCAACGTATACTTCTAGCTGCATTAGCTGCATGTTATCCACGTTATTCTATCCTTACATGGCATTCATCTCAATCTTACATATCCGACTGTTTAGATCAAATCCAAGTTAATCCTGACTAGCTAGGTTCATTTTATTTCTAGTATAAGATTTTCAACAACAAAAAAAATGTGAGCCAAGTAAGACTTTTGGACCCACATAAGAATCCCTTTTAGCAACTTCTCACCATGTCTTCGTGCTCCACCCTGGTTCATATATGTTTCTACCGATGAACTACATCTTCTGGCTGCATCAGTTGTAATCCACGTCATTTTATGCTGGCACACATTCATCTCAATTTTGCACACCGGCCAATTGATTTAAATCCAAGTTATGGTAACGAGGTTCCTTTTATTTCTTTCTAGTATAAGAATTTGAAAAATAAATGCGAGCGAAGATATTCATTTGGATTGACATACGAATACTTCTTAACAACTTCGTGCTCAACCCTGGTTCTTGTTCTATCAGTTAAGTACCAACATATGCTTGGATCTAACTGGCTTAATCAAGCATAACACCCACATTTTTTTGCTCAAAGATCTAACCACAACTTGCTGCATTAGTTGTTATCCTCGCCATTCTATCCTTACACGCATTCATCTCACCTAGCCGTTCGATTCAAATCCATGTTAACCAAAACGTACTAGGTTCCTTTTATCCCTAGTCTAAAATATTGGGGAAAAAATGTGAGCTAGCACAACTTTTTGACCGACATAAGAATCCGTTTCAACAACTTCTTAGCATGTCTTCGTTCTCCACCCTAGTTCATTTTTCTACCAATAAAGTACCACCGCATGCATGGACTTAACTGGCATAATTAAGTGAGACACCCACATATTTTTGCTCAATATTCTATCCACAATGATACAGGGATCTTCTCAACGTAGGATCAAAGATAATATGCATGAGAGACTCGACGAATCGTAGCTACTCACCAGTTGCCAATGCAATGAACTTGCAACTCTTTAATTCGCCCAATCATACGCGTTCTCCACCGAACACCGAGTGGAGTATATCACTGTCTCAATTCCCAGTGGAAAGACAGAATGATCTACGGAAGAAGAACTGATAAGGATTCAACTAGCTGATTAGATGGATCTCGATTGTTGGCTCAATCTTTCACGGTACCACTTGAAGATCAGTAGCAATCTCACAATCCAATTCGATGAAGGGAATGCAAGAAAATCAATGCACTCACAAACCAATCTAATGGATTGAATTGCAAGTAGTATCCTCCAGTGAACAGTGCTCCGAAGCAAGAGATGGATATCTTGATCTATCTCTTAATCTTTCTCCCTCAATCTCTTCAACTCATCTCACAACTCATGAACACACGATATGTGCTAAAATGGCTTTTTTGATTTTTATTATTTGAATCATAACTTGTCCACCTATATGGTGCGGCCATGGGGGGTTTATATAGCCTCCCACGCAAGCACAAATACACCTAGATGAACAGTACTCACGGATGAACAATAACTGAAGTCAGTGAGCGTTGTTCGATTCGGTGAACGAAGATCCAACCAAACCCTATTGCAAACTCCTACATTAATTCAAAATTTAAACTACTCTAATTTCGGAATAAAAATATTAAACACCAATTGGCTTTCCGAATTGGATCCAAATTGAACCAACCCACGTGTCATGTTCCCAGCGTCCTCCCCATGCATGGCCAAGTCTCCTTCTCTGTTTCTCTTGCGTTGTAGGCTTTTCTTCTCCTAACTTCTTGCGCGAACTTGTTCCATGCCCTTGATGTTTCCTTTGACGCCAATGCAATCCTTGCTGCCATGTCACCATATGTCTTTCTTGACCGCCCGCATGCGTTAGGGTTTTATCCCGAGAGCATGTTCCCTCTCGTTGGCCAGCATCTCCATCCACCCTCTTAGTCTTTATAACGTTTTGTTTTACCTTTTATTGCAAAACAACACCAATGGCACCAATTTGAGTTCTAGCATTAGTTTGCAATTTAAGGATGCAAACCAATGTTTTGGTAGTACTTATGGCCGTATCATCCTCCCTTTCTTCAAAAAAGACGTCCTCGTCTTTTGTGTAACCTTAGGAATCTTTGTCGGGGTAGTCTTCAGGATCGCCTTTTTAGCGATGATCTCTTCAACATGAATAGCACTCTCTAGCATAGGACACAAGGTATATGATCTTCTCCGATGCACCAAAGAGTACTTGTTGGACCTCTCGTGGTGTGTAGCATTGCGATCATGCTGCCACGGACGCCCCAACAGCAAGTGACAACATCACACTCCACCTTGGCGTGATAGTCTCCCACTGAAAAACAAACTTTGACACGATGTGTAATTTCCAGCTTACCGATATTATGTAACCATTGTGCATTATACGGTTTAGGATGTCGCCATGTTGTCAACCTCAAAGCTTGTACCAAATCCTTGCTAATAATGTTGTTGCAGCTTCCACCATCAACGATAAGCTCGCAATCTTTGCCACTGATTTTGCACTCAGATTTGAACATGTTGGTTCGCTGCCCTGTTGCTACAATTGAAGTGTTGTCAACTCGAACCGTCTTGGATAGCATACAAAGACCGTCTTGTGGTGCCTCGTTGGCGATTTTGTCCTCATGAGAGGACTCCCCCTCTTGCTGTTTTTTGGTAGAAATAAGGGCCGCCAATTCTAATTTCTTCTTTTCTTCCTCAACTAACTGTTCTTCTTCCCATTTCTTTAGCTTTAGCATTTGACATTTCTCTTTAGTGTCTTCTTGGACCTTGCCTCATCGTTGTCTATCTTCAAAGTATCTTAATGAGGACTAAGATGTAATCTCCTTTCGCGTTCCTCTCCAAGGAAAAGAGTAACACATGACGGGACGTGATGCAACTCGGTGTATGTTCTGTTCTTTCAACCAATATGCACCAATAGCCAACAAACATGCTCGCATATGCATAGAAATCACATCACAAGTAACAACAGCAATATACCCGTCCAAAGAAAATTTTACCTCCACTTATTTTGTGATCAGAATGTGCTTGAACCTCCAAAGCAACAGATATGGCTCCGAGTGTGGCTTTGTAACAAACCCTGATCTGTCCACAAGTGTTTGGCTTGCCGCATTTGTCAAGCTTCCCATATCGATTATCATAGCACAATCTGTGTTCCCCACTCGACACCGATTGAAGAATATATAGCTTCGCTCATGGAGTGGATCCTCCTTGCATTGATCTATAGCATAGCTAAATTGCATAACCAGCTTCATCTCTTTCGTGTCGGCCGTGTCGACCGTTGATCTTCGCAGCAACAAAGTACCATAAGCAACTGAAGCTCTGATACTACCTGATAAGAATCCAACTAGCTAATTAGATGGATCCCGATTGTTGGCCCAATCTTTCACGGTACCACTTGAAGATCAGTAGCAATCTCACAACCCAATTCGATGAATGGAATTGCAAGAAAATCAATACACTCACAAACCAATCTAAATAGATTGAATTGCAAGTAGTATCCTCCAGTGAACAGTGCTCCGAAGCAAAAGATGGATATCTTGATCTCCCTCTCAATCTTTCTTCCTCAATCTCTTCAACTCATCTCACAACTCATGAACACACGACATGCGCCAAAACGGATTTTCTGATTTTTATTATCTAAATCATAACTTGTCCACCTACATGGTGTGGCCATGGGGGGTTTATATAGCCTCCCACGTAAGCACAAATAGACCTGGATGAACAGTACTCATGAATGAATAGTAATCTGAGGATGAACAGTAATTTGAGTCTGTGAACAATGCCAGATTCAGTGAATAGTGCATGAACAGTATCCGAACCAAACTCTATTGCAAACTCGTTACTTCAAACTTTAAACTACTCTAATTTCGGAATAAAAATATTAAACACCAATTGGCTGTCGGAATTGGATCCAAATTGAACCAACCCACGTGCCATGTTCCCGACGTCGTCCCCATGCAAACTTGAACCTTTGAGGCACTGCAGACATCGTCACGAACTTCACGGACAGAACTGTGCCATCTTCTATTTGGAGCACGACATCGGTTCCTTTCTTCCCTTGAATGTCCAACATATTCCTCTCTTTCGCTTGTACCATTGGCCCACTGCCTCCCACACCTCCCTCTAGGTTCCAACTCCATGCACCATTAAACAAAGCCCTTGAACAACAGCTCCTTCATTAGTACCCTCAGCCATAAATGACTCCTCTCTTTGAAATCTAACCACAAGTAAAGAAACACTATTAGTTAGTATCGACTTCTCATCAATAACATTATTAGGAACAACTAGAAACGAATTCGCCTAAGAAACGAATTCACCTTAATGTTAAGCTGCTTTGCATAAGCTTCACCAACTTACTCTTCAGCTCTTTTTGTGAGTTCATGTTGTCTAATTTTCAGGGAAAAAAAGTGAGCCAAATAAGACTTTTGGACCGACATAAGAATCATTTTGTACAACTTCTCAGCATGTCTTTGTGCTCCATCGTGGTTCATATTTCTATCAGTAAAGTACCAACGCATACATGGACCTAACTACATAATTAATCGAGAAACCCCACATTATTTGCTCAAAGTTCCAACTACAACATAGTTATAGCTGCATTAGATGTTATTCACGTCATTCTATCATTATACCCATTCATCTCAATCATGAACACCAAGCCGTTTAGTTCAGATCCAAATTAACCATGACTAGGTTTCATTTATTTCTAATATAAGATTTTGGGGGAAAGTTGGATCTGAACTCTAGTTAATATTTCTAATCTAAGATTTTGGGGGAAAGTTGGATCTGAACTCTAGTTAATATTTCTAATCTAAGATTTTGGGGGAAAGTTGGATCTGAACTCTAGTTCAATTGGCATAATTAAACGAGCAACAACCACCACATTTTTTGCTCACAGTTCTAACTGTAACTTCTGGCTGCATCAGCTGTCCTCCGCGTCATCTCTATCTTTACACACATTTATCTCAATCTAGCACACCCTGTTTAGATCAAAATCCAAATGAATCATAACTAAGATTCCATAAAGCATGATAAGCCACACTTTTTGCATCAAAATCCAAATGATCCAACCAATTTGCTTTGTTTTTTTTTCTGTTCGAGTTTGTTTAACACTTTAATGGCCTACGGGCCCCTACCACACATAACACTGTCACATCACTGTGGCAACCCTCGCAAATAAATATTACTGTGGCAAAAAGAAATGCAGACGAGTACACTAGAATAGATCGCACCAGTCGGGCCAGCGCATGGTATGGGATTGTTGGCTCTGCCAAGCACGGCCCGACTTGATCGGGCGTGCTGTGCGTAGGTGTTGTGCCTAGATCAACACCCCGGTCTAGCAAGCTGGCTCGGCACAGTCCTACTAGCCAGCTTAGAGCCGCTGGGCCCGTGTAGGCATGACACAATGGCCCGCCGACATGATTAGGCTTGTTCAACCTGTTTAGACACAGTAATGGTTGGGAATTTCAAATTTTTAGCAATTTTTAGCTGTTGGAGAACTTTAAAAAATATAGAGGAAAAATTCAATGTCGGGTCAACCCTGCATGACTAGCCCGCTTAGCGTTGTTTGTCCCGTGTAGACACGACATGACACGGTCCATCAGCATGATTAGGCCCGTTTAGGCACGGTAACGATTGGAAATTACAATTTTTGTCCGTTGGAGAGCTTTAAAGATACAAAAAAAAGTCCTAAAATGTTTTTTTGTAAATAGCCAACATGGCCCCCTTATTCAGCACTCACTCGTTCTTCAATCTCTTATCTGGATTCTGTTGTGTAAATTTAGATTACTTTTGTGATAATTTGGCAAAATTTTAAAAAATTATGCCAAATATTCAAAATTTTGAAATGCAATTGCGGTCAGGAAAAGTGGTACAATACTAATTTTGTATATTTTTATAGTTATTATTTTGTTATACTGAGATGAGATAAATAATAGTGTAATTTTTTATTTGCAGTTTTTGTCAAAGAAAATTATGATAGTTTTGCTATTGGTGATTTTAGAATTTCATAGGAGAATCTTGCATCCTTTGAAAATCTCAAGCCACCCAAGTCAACCGCTAGAGCAAGCAACAATACCATCATCAGGCTCTACGAGTGCATCTGCGTTTGCAAGCACCGGAGCAAAGAGATCTAGGTCGAGTACATCGAGAGTCTGGGAAAGATTTTGATAAGACAACCAAGCTAGACGAACAACCAGTTCAGGTAAGATATGAAGTTTGTAATATTTGTAAACGTGAATTGTTTGCAAATTCTTCAGGTGGAATGAAGCACTTGCTTAGATATACTGCAAGATGTAAAGCAAGGCAAGGATTGGCCATGAGGCAGACGCAGCTGCAATACAATCCCGACGTTATGGTACAAAGCTGGGACAAAGGCCTGAGGTAGCTCATCAATATCTTTGTCGTTTAATTGCTTTGGAGGATCTACCTTCAAATTTTGGGGAGTCTAAATCATTTGAAAATTATATTAGGACTACACATAATCTTAGATTTTCTACCATTTCTAAACAGACAACAATTATGGATCTAGTTAAATACTATAATGAGCATCATGATAAATTAAAAGAAATATTTAGTACATGTACATTTTCGGTGGCTTTGACCTCGGATATATGAAGTGGTCGGACTAGGGAGAATTATCTTAGTGTAGTTGCTCATCATGTTAATGACAACTAGGAAATAGAAAACAAAATTATAGAGTTTAAAATAATTGATGTAGCACACATGGGTGAGAATATTGTAGACAATACTATCAAAGTCATGTAAGATTTTGGTTTTACAAATATATTTTTTCAATGAATTTAGACAATGTCGCATGTCATTCTTTCTTTCTACATAAATTATAGGGTTCACTCCATTATTTAGTGCATACGTAGAATCCTTCTTTCTACATCAATGATACGTCTATCGTATTATTAATCTTATAGTTAAATGTGGTTTGAAGAGGTTGGATCTGTATATTTAAAGATTTTCGTGATGCGATATCTTTTTTAAATCATTCTAACAAATGAATAGCAGCATATAAGAACTTTTATAGGGCAATGGATATACATCCCAGAAAATTTGGTTTCAACATACCGGTAAGATGGAACTATACTTACTTAATGCTTAAGATCCATTTACCATATAAGAGCATATTTTCAGTTTTTATTCAAATGCCCTATTGCAGTAATGATGGTAGTACACTATTGACTGAGCAGCATTAGTATGTTGCTGACAAGTTACTTTAGTTTTTGGAAATTTCTTATGAGAAGCTATCGTTGCTATGAAAACTAAACACTTGAAATATTGGAAAGAAATCTCAGTCCTATATACATCTGCATTTATTTTAGATCTCAGAGCTAATATTCAAGGATTTGCTAAAGTTCTCCAACTTCTCAGCGATACTACAGGCCTATAAACTATTCTAACTATTTTGCAGATGTTTGTACTAATTTTTTTGAAAATATATCAAAAGTACAAACATAAGTTTCAAGGATTTCACATGCAATGACCTCTAGTACTACCCACCACATGTAAGAAGAAAAACGTGCGGGCCAAAATATGGGGTGCAGATTCTTCCTCCAAGTCCAGCGGTTCAAATTCTACAATGTCAGCTTCTAAAGCCAGACAAATCGCCCACCCAAGGAGTGGAGAACAATCCACCTATCTGAAAAATGATAAGGTGGATTACCATAAAGATGGCTTCGAAATTTTGTAGCAGTGGCATGACCATAAGATAATATAACTAGTGCTATCTATATTAGCACGTGATATATTAACTGTTCCAATTCCTCCGAGTCTGCTTTCAGTATTTTTGGAAGAATATTAGAGGAGAGAAAAACAAGTCTAACGAGTGAGATGGCGGTGGAAAGACTGGGAACAAGCTGATGCACGATAACAACACTCTGTAGATATTCCCGAGTTAGGAGACATGTTCGAAAATCTTTACCTAACAATGTGTCGGGACCCAGATTTACACATCCAAAACCCTTTTTGTATTCTGAACTAGTCCTAAATCAGTAGCTAGTTCACACAGAAAACATCGATGAAATACCATCCATTTACAGATTTAACTAAAAAGATTTCAAAATAACAAATAGTAATAATAACTAGACCTTAAAATCCAAAATAAAATTAAATGAAATCCAAAAATATAAAAACTAACTCTTAAAGAAAGAGCTCGATTTTAGAGGAATTTAGGAATTTAAATGGACTGAATCAGAGTTCGGATGACGGAGAACGGACTCTTCGGAAGATTTATGGGAAAGAAAAAAGAGAGAGAATAAATAATATTCCTAAATATTCTCTCGACTGAAAAAGACAGAAAAGAAATAAAAAAGAAAACTAACAAGTGGGACCTACTTGTATGTGAAAGAGAGAGAAAGCAAGAGATTGACAGGTGGCACTAGACTGGAAGAAAGAGAGACAGAGAGAGAGAGGAGGCTGACAAGGCGGTCCCACTCGGCAAAGAGATAAGAGAGAGAGAGAGAGACAGCCTACGGGAAAACATAGGAGGCTGGCGGCGGCAGCTTGCGCTCGACTATGGCGACGGATGACGACAAGGGGGCGGGAGCGAAGAGCAAAAATAGAACCATGGGGCTCTAGGGAACCTTTGGGTGGCGGTGGCGCGGCAAGAACGGCAATGAGGCAGTGGCGGTGGAGGAGGCTCACGGGCTCATGGCGGTGACGGCGACGGCGAAACAAGGCTGCTCGACAGAAACAGAGGAGAGCACGATGATGGTGACGGCACGGGGAATACAACGGGACGGATGGGGTGGCCGGAGGATGACGGGAACAACGGCGGGACAACGGTCGGAGGTGGTGAAGAAGGATGACGGGGTAGGGCATCCGACAACGAAGAGAAGGCGAAAAGAGAGGGAAACGAAAGAGGATGGCGAAGAACACGAGATGACACGAACAGAGACAACATTGGACTCACCGACTGGACTTGATGACAAAGGTGGAGGCGGCGACTCAGGGACACTCGAGCGAAGAGAAGACAAGCACCACGTAGAACGCGACGATGCGAATCCTACGGCGGTGATGGTGCAGAAGGAGGAGCTTTGACGGCGGCAAAATGAGCGACGAAGTCCTTCGGTGGCCGTCAGTGTCTCGGCGAAAATCTGGCGAACACAGTGATGTAATCGGGGCGACGACTTAGGGCTTTGGACGAGGAGGACGGGGCACTACTTTTGACATGGGTGGTGCTCTTATAAAGGCTGGGGGAAGGGAGGATTTGGATGGAGGCGGCCATGAGTCATGTCGAACCGGACACCAAAGGGCGAAGGAAAGCAGAGTGGGGAGGAAGAAGACGCCAACATGGCACGCTGACAAGGTGGACCCACGGGCAGAGAGAAGGAGAAAAGGAGGCCAGCGGCTGGGCTGGGCGCACGGAAAAGGAAGAAATGGGCCGGGCGAGGGAAAAGCAAAAATGGGCCAGAAAAGAAAAAGATTTCAGCCCAAAAGAAAATTCTGAAAAAGAGAATTTCCAAATTTCAGATAAATGATTAAAGCAAACCGAGCTCAAACAAAAAGCAAATAAAGTACAAAAAATTCTAGAAAATACCCTGAAACTCAAAGAACCCAAATAAAACAGTTTTGAATTTAATTGAAGTTTAGATTAAACACATTAAATAATTTTTCTTTCTGAAAAATTCAAATTAAGATTTGACTTAAACTAAGAAAATTCAAATGGTTATTTTTATGTTTAAATGCTTCAAAAAGACTCCTAATTTGGGATATTACACAACGACATTTAGAATATAGATCTATGAAGAGCTATAGGCTGTACTCCTTTTTCTTTTTACCAAGGTTTTCATATATTGAGTGTTTATTTGGCAAATCTTTAACGAGGCAACCATGTAAACATTAATAAATGTCATTATTATATTATATATATATTTATCTTTTTTTATGGGTGTAGAACTCATTTTTTTAATTTTAATTTTTAATTTTGCATTCTATATATTTTTGAAATTTTTAAAAAAAATTCGGACTGAGATGGACTACACGAGTCAACCCCTTTCCATCCGGCTAATCTACCCGGGCCAACCCAGCATGACTTTAGAGGTCGGCGTGCCGTACATGAGTCACCCGGTGAGCCTCGGACCGACACAATACGACTCATTTGGTTAACCGAATCTATCGTACCATAGCTAAACAGACCTGTACCGGGCCAGACTACCCATTTGGCCACCTGTAGAGTACACCGTGAAAATGGGGTGGGGCGGCTCTCCGTTTCCGGACGAGTCGTTGCCGTCCGCCCCGAGCGCGGTAGAAACGAAGAGAACGGTACTAGCGGGCAACAGAAACCGCACCTTTCTCTGCGCTTCCGCGACGAATTGCCCCCACTGCCAGCGTCCCACTCGCGTCCTCAGGCCCTTTTCGCTCCCCCGGTTTCCTCTCCTCAGATTCGACCCCCCCCCCCACCGCACCGCTTTCCCCCTCCGCTCCCCTCCTCCGCGCCGTCCGTCCGTCCACACATCGTCGGACACGGGGCGAGAGCGAGAGGAAGAGATAGCCACCCTTGCAGCCTCCTCCTCCTCTTGTTACTACCACGTTTCACCGGCGCCTCTCCTTAATTAATCAATTAGTCGTCGTCGTTAAGGCCTCTGGTTTCTTAACCACCTGATTGGCTTGCTCGTTTTCTTTTTTTTTAGAGAGATATAGAGAGAGGAGAGAGAGACCCTTGCTTGACCTGGCCCGTGTTCTTGGCCTGTTGTTTGCATTGTGAGCCTGCCTTCCAGTCCCACTCCTTTCTCTTGTGCCAAGAACGGCAGGCAGGCTATTCCCTTGTCGGCGTCGGGGACGGGAGCTAATCGCCGGGCAGAGGAGGAGGCTTCCGGGGCCGGGACGGCGCGCGGCGCCGGGGGCGGATCGGCCGCGGGTGCATGGTGGAAGCCGCCGCGGGGCGCCGGTCGGGCACCAGCCGTCGGCGGCCTAGCGGCGGAGGGGAGCGGCAGCAGCAGGAGCGGCGCCTGGTCGCGGTCGCGGTCGCCGCGCGCGTCGTCATGGTCACGTCTCGCTCCTCTGGGTCCGCGGGCGGCGGAGGCGGGGGAGGGGTAGGAGGCGCCGGCGGTGGGCGGTGCCTCGAGGATCTCCTTGACTGCCTTCTCGGCGTGTTGCGCGCGCTCGGCGTCACGTGGGCCGCGCGGCCTCAGAGGCAGCAGCGCCCGGCGCCGCCGAGCGTGGCCGCCCCGGGTGCGGCGGAGCTGAGGAGGGTCCCCGGACGGATCGCCGGCAATGGCGCCTGCGCCGTCGCGTCGCTGTACACGCTGCAGGGCAAGAAGGGCGTCAACCAGGACGCTATGATCGTCTGGGAGGTAAGAGAAAAAAAAACACCATTATTTTCCTGCTTTATTCTCTGTACTTCTCTTGCAATTCTTGTTCCATGTGATTCTTGATGTACTATTGTTACTGTTACTTGATTAGATCTCCGTAAGCCAGAAGCAAACATGGTTCTACTTGTGGATTAAGTTTACTCTATCTTGCTTTGATCCAGATTTGCTTTGTCAGAATTGTGTTAATCTTGGTGTTAACCTCAACAAATTGTTTAATTCGGGCACTTCAAGTGTATGTTCTTAGGGGTTACGCAACATGCGGAAACAACGTGCCCATACCATCCTGTAGCTTGCAAGAACTGAACTTTGACTCGAACTGTATATTTCTGTGACATGGATTGCCTTCGGATGTTGCTGGTAGAGTTTCTCTTTTCCTAGTTTAATTCTAGTGTAATGATTGATATTGAGTTGGAATACTTCTTGGAGGTTGGAGGAGCTCCACATGATTTTCATCCTTATCAATTTGGCTGCATGTCCAGTGCGTGCCACATATACTGTTCCTGTTCCTATCACATTTTTTGTGGAACATATTTACCTTTCAAGAATTTCCTATGCCATACACTTGCATGATTTGACAACTGTAGTAGTCTCTTGCAAAATGCACACTGGCTTGTTTAAAGGGATATGAAAAATGGGTAATAACAAATGCTAATTTCACGCTAATTAACCATTTGGCACATCCCTTCTCAGTCTATTGTTTAACATGTGAAATGTGTTGATGTTGTTCCTACGGAGGACATGATTGACTTTGATGAGCTATTTTTACTTGTGGCCAGAACTTCTGTTCAAGAGATGATACCATTTTTTGTGGTGTTTTTGATGGTCATGGACCTTACGGCCATTTGGTTGCTAAGAGAGTGAGAGATCTTCTGCCCATAAAGCTTGGTGCGGACTTGGGGACAGATGAGAGTAGAGAGACATCCACTAGCAACATGAAGAGCAAAGCAAATGAAGTAAGTTCGCCCGAACACATAAACAGAGGAGATATAACCACTTCCACTGGAGCTGAGCAGAATGTGGAGCACCCAGAGATCTTCACAGCATTGAGAACTTCATTCTTGAGAGCGTTTCATGTAATGGATAGGGATCTCAAGTTACATAAAAATATCGATTGTTTTTTCAGTGGAACTACAGCAGTGGCAGTGCTCAAGCAGGTACTTGAATCAAATGCCATAAGCAATTTTATATCTTACAGACACATACTTGGTATATTGATTGTACACTGTGTTTCTAACTGTGTAGGGGCGCAGTCTTATAATCGGCAACTTGGGGGACTCGAGAGCTGTCTTAGGCACTAGAGATGAAGATAATCAGCTTGTTGCTGTCCAATTGACAGTTGACCTCAAACCTAACATTCCAAGTATGTTTTGTAGTTTCTTTCTTACTTTTGTTTGTTTATTGCTTCTCTTTTCCCCTAATTGTCTTGTTGATGTATTGACTCCTGTTTTGTGCAATACACGAATGCAGTTTAGGGTGAACAGTAGTATTGTGGACCTTATACATGTCTTGCCTATGTGACATTCCTATATCTTAAGCCATGAAGTAATTAGCATAATTTCTCACTGCCTTTGCCGAGCATCTAATCAGATGGGGCCCACTGTTAGTCACTGGTTCATACCACACAGAGAAAGAACAGAGAGAAGGGAGGCATGGCAAAACAGGGGAGGAGCACAGCGGCGGCAGGGCTAGCTCGCCGGTGACGGAGGAACGGCGGTGAGGCTGCTTTGACCCCAAAAATGGGTTGCTCAAGGCCAGAGGAACCCAGGGGAGGCGGTGTCTTGCTTGGGGCGACTGGTGGAGGTCGGGTGGCGGCGTGCGGCGGCCGGAGCAGGGCATTGAACAGGGCGGCGGTGCCCGGGTGGAAGGGGGACGAAATGGAGGGGAGCACAAGAATGAGTGAGGTTAGGGGGTGGGCCACTGGGGCTGTCTATGGCTGCAGGTATGAGCCGAGGCGGTGCGGGCGGCGGGAGCCCAAGGCGGTGCGGGCGGCTTGCCATGGCGGCGGTGTTGCGGAGGAAGGGGGCTGGAGTGGGTGGTGGGGAAAGGTATATGAGGGTGTGGGGGTGCTCTTGAAGTGAGGGATTGACTGGAGGCTTACCGAGCGAAAAGTAGTGGCCGTGGCTGCAGGTTCAGCCGTGCACGAGGAAGACTATGCTGGCATCGTGCTCTGGTAGTGGAGGTTCCCAATTGACTGAGGGCTTCTGCTCATGGTGTCGTGGAACACCCGGTGGCGCGGTCTAGACGACGATGCTTCACCGAGGTGGCCAGATTGATGAAGGAAGGCGGTGGCCGGCGGGCGCAATGCGGCATCGTAGGTTCGAGACGGGCTCGAGAGGGAGCAGAGGGTGTGGGGGACGGAAGGGAGGAGGCGAGCGTGAGGTCGAGGGCACCGTCTAGGGCGCCGAGACGGTGCTAGAGGGCTCGATGGTGGTGGCCATAGATCACTGGGGCTGCGGCACGGCTGGCCAAGCAGAGGCACTGCCCTTGGGCTCTTGCGCTTGGTGGAGAAGACGGAAAGAAGGGAAATGCAGAATGCAGGGGGGGAGGATGAAAGCGGCTCGGTGCCGGCACGTGACCGAGGCGGGTGGTGCAGTGGTAGGGTAGCGTGGGAACAGGGGCTCGGAGCGACACAGAGCGAGACCGAGTGGACGGGTTGACGTCAGGGTGATGGCATCGTGACGGGATGATGTGGGCACAGGAGAGAACGACGACGTGGGAGTTGAGCGACGTGGGAGCAGGCGATGACGTGGGTGAGTGGCATGGCGCCAGGGGAGCGAGGACGACCGTGACGCGGGATGGGGCGGCATGGCTACAGAGGGCTAGGACAGCGGTGTTGTGGCGGCTTGGCATGGTGCCAGGAGGAACAGGGGAGGAGGGAGGAAGAGAAGTGCTGGAGTGTGGGCCTGGGGAGGAAAAGCCAGGAAGAGGAGAGAAATGAAAATGGAAAGAAATATTTCCTTTTTCTTTTCTTTTTAAACTCAGGTTCGAATTCGACTCGGTTTTTAGGTGAAAGTTTCGAATAACAACTCAAAAATTCGAACATCGACGAAGCAAAACAAAATTTTTAAAAAATCCCACATTTTTTAAACAGTATCAAATGTTTGAAATTTTTGGGGTGTTACGTAGGGTCACTTCTCATTAAGATACCAATGTTATTTCCCAACTTCCGAACCCTTCGTAGTTCTACTGAGCAATTTGACCCTTCTAATACTTATAAACGAAAATTTGTTTGGACTTTCGAGGAGTGATAAGAGATGTTTATTGACATCATCCCCAAAGCTAGTTCATTTTGTTTTTGAAACTGTGCTTTGGCATCATTTTGGCAAGATATACATGTTAGTTCAGTTGTACATATATGAGTATGATGGCAAATATTTTCATGTTGCTCTAGCAGCAAGTAGCCAAGTACTGTTGCACAGTAAACAATTAAATGCCGTACTAGCGAAAGTTATCATGTTAAAGCGTGCCTTTTCTTTTGTTATTCTATACTTTGCATGATTTATTATAAATCAAAATTACTAGATGTTGGCGTGGTTCTTTTTTCAGGTGAAGCACAGCGAATCAGGCAACGCAGGGGCAGAATATTTGCACTTCCTGAGGAGCCAGAGGTTGCTCGTGTTTGGCTTCCAAAGTACAACTCACCTGGATTGGCCATGGCTAGGGCATTTGGAGACTTCTGTCTAAAGGATTATGGTCTAATTTCTATGCCTGAAGTCTCTTATCACCGAATCACAGAAAAGGATGAATTTATTGTGTTGGCAACCGATGGGGTGAGCAGATTTTGAGTTACACCATGTCATTTCTTGAACATTCCTAAGTTGGACCTTCTTTTGTGCTGTGTGATATAATTACCAAACTTATTTGCTCACTGTAGGTGTGGGATGTGCTGTCAAACACCGAGGTTGTTAGCATCGTCAGCAGAGCAATTTCTCGGGCCTCTGCAGCACGGTTTCTAGTCGAATCAGCTCACCGTGCCTGGCGTACACGGTTCCCCACTTCTAAGATTGATGACTGTGCTGTTGTCTGTCTCTTCCTGAATACAGATAAAGCAAGTGAAACATCCAGTTCCAATGCCAACAATTTGGTAAATGCTGTGGAAGTTAGCAGTGATCAGCACTCCACGACTGTAAAACTGAGCACTGGAGTTTCTGCCGATGTTGTTACTGCACTGGTAACAGATCGTGATGAGCTGTCTGTTGTTGATGCGGTCGCAAAGCCGGCCACTCTTAAGGATCTGCCGTGCGATGTTTCAGGTTAAAGAAAGCATCATCAAGTGAGCTTGCCTGTTCCCTGAGATTGAGCATTTGTCGGACGATCCGTGCAGTGGTGACGTTGCGCGCGCCCATTCAGAATTCTGACACCGAGACCGATGCCTGTTTTTACGAGCACTTTCGGGAGCTGCTGCTTGCTATTTTTCTGCACCCAACTGTGAGTAGGATTTGCAGTTTTTACCTTTTGTAAAGGTGCAACGCCAGTTTAGCGTGATTTGTTGTACTTCTTTGCGATGATTTTGTTCCTACTATTGTCGGTCTATCGTAATCGTAGTACCCCACTGACAGGAAGAAGAAGCATTTGGAGTTTTCTCCCCTTTCGTAGTATTCATTCGATTTCTATCTATCCAGTGGCTATCTCGTCGCTCTCCGGCTGCGTCCGTTAATCCGTCACGTTGTGCATGGTGGTTTCGTTTCCTTGAGAGTTTTGAGACCACGACAGATCACGAGGGAATTCTTTAATCAGGGGCAGGATGATAACGATGATACGGTGAAGAGAAGGAAATGGAGAGTTGCATCCTTTCGCCATCTCCGCTCCCCTCTTGTAGAGGAAGAGAAGTGTCTGTCGCCCGGTCAGGGGGGGGACAAGGCAAATGCATCGGGGATCTCTTGCAAACTCTCCGCCATTGTCGTCTATCCGGGAGCGGATCGCACGTACGTAACAGCGGCTGTCAAGGCGCTGAGCACCCAACATGGCACATCGGCAGGCAGCGATGGTCGCCGGCGAGACTCTTTTTAACTCCGCGTGCTGTTCTCCTGGTAGCATGGCACTTGGCGGAGTTATACCACGTCCACAAAAAATGACAACTCGGCAAGAAACAATGAACATTACTGTTAATACTGTACATTCTAGCGGCTACGGCTCCAGCAAATAGCACAAGCAAAGGATACAGTGGATGTTTGTTATCATGTCCCTAGAATGTGCAGGGTAAAAGACAGATTCACTTCAACTAATACGGAGTACCATGAGAAACTGTTTTTTTTTTCAACCCAAATTGACATTAAACTAATTATTGCAGCAAGAGAACATAATAACCCGTAATAACCCACATTTGCTGTAGCACTGTTACTCCCAAGAAGGCAAATTTGGGGAGATACCAAGAGGTTCCCAAGGGGGGATATTCATCTGAACTTTGGTCTCTTTGGGGGTGGACCTTTGAAATTACTGCGTTCTGGTGGACGGGATTTACTGAATGTTTTCACCTTGCGACGCCTCCTCTCTTCTTCGCTGTCGTACTCTGCACCCTTCTCCCTATCTGCATGACTTGCCTCCCGTTCTAATTCATCCCATGTCTTACCCTTCTCCTCCGACTCTTCTCCAGAATCATCCTCATCATCCTCGTCTGACACCACCAGAGACTCACTGTCAGAATCCTCGTCCTCCGAATCTGACTCGGGCTCGGCATCAGATGGTTCATAGCCCTGATCTGACTCCTCAGTGCCTTCTGATTCGGAATCACTTCCCTCCATGTTCAGGAACTCCCAGCCACCATCATCAACAAACTTCTGAGGGTCATCAGTGATGGTTTTCAGAATCGGACGCCAGTTCAAGTTCAGCCTGCTCTCGTAGTACTTGAGGTCAGTTGTGTCAAGCCACTCCTTGATTGAGTCAAGCGACGTCGATGGAATGGAATCAATACGGAGGACATCCTTCTTGAAGTCCTTGAACACAATAGCCATGTCAATGTTCTTCTGCCCAAAACCAACCCTCTCAAGATTAACAATCTCCATCTCACTCAGGGTAACCACCAGGAACGGAGTCTCAGTCAGCTCAACCAAACATGTTGAAGTTGGGATGATGAAGGCAGATGCCTTGTATGGAACACCATGGAACCCAAGCTCTCTAAGCGGCATATCAAACTCCAGATCCATGCCCTTAAATTGTGGTTGTGACCAGTGATCATTCACTTTATTCACAAAGTTCTGGAACTCCATGTTAATTCTGTTCTTCCGATCCCTCTCGCGCTGCTCTTCTTCGATTTCATCAGGATCAAGTGCTGATCTCCTGCTGCCACCAAGTGTCTGAACAACATCCATCACTTCAACATAAAACTGGACATCTTTAGTTTTCTTGTTTCCAACCATGATGTGATTGTGCAAATGGAAATGCAGGAGCGTGATCATCTCCTTTTCTGCTGGCTGAAAGAAGGCATGTTTAATATTCCCATACATGATATCCACACGCTCATCGGGCCGGGAAGTGGAATATCTGAAACCATTCACATGGGCCTCAAGAGTTCCTGTGAGCTTTCTTCCACGGCCACCAAACACGGGCCGTATCCACAGATCATGCAGCCTCATTAACTTCATCCTATTTGTAGCCGGCTGAAGTTTCTCCTGGGTAACCAAAGTTGCCCTTTCAGCTCTCTCTGATTCCCGTGAAGCAACTTGCCTCCTCAAGGTTTTAATCTGCTGAACAACTTCACTACTATGCCGTGGATCCTGAGAGCGGAATGTGACCTCTTTCAAGTAGATTGCACCTTGGGATTTCATATTGCTATTGTCTTGAGCAAAGGGCATTCCAGGCACATTGAAGAAAATACGGATAGTACATGTGCGATTATCCTGGTGACTTGTCACACTCTTAACAGTAGAAACATGGAAAGGAACCATACTGCCATATATAGGCAGGAGGACAGCTTCATTCTTCTGGTCTACTTTAATTATCAACTCTCTTGAGAATGGCACATCATTCACATCCTTGTATGCAATAAGCTCATTTGTCGTCTTTGTGGGACCCCGTCCGTCATTGGGACCAGAGCCAGTACCAGCAAGCCTTCTAGCAGTCTCTTCATTCTTCTGACGAGCAAGTTCAGCCTGGTGCTGTCTCCGAAGTTCTTCCTTGGACATCTCCTGGTTGTCTGACCTAAGTGTCGCCTTGGACGAGAATGACTCGTGGCTATTTTGCTCTGCCTTCGGCCTGGGAAGATCTTCGCCCTCCTCTTCATTAAATGAGTAGGCAACATCTTTGACTGCCTTGGAGCAAGGAGCCGTTAAGACCTCTGGCTTGTCACTGACTAGAACTGTATCAGCTAATAGCAAAGAGAACTGCTTGGTCTTCTCATTGCTAGTATCTGCTTGGAGATTATGCAAGCCAAGAGAGACATTGAATACCATTCCTGACTTGATCGGACGATCATTCTTGGCGTTCAGGTTCAAACCAGATTCTCGGAATTCAAGGCCCATCCCAGTTCCAGCAGATTTTGTTAAATTTGGGATAAGTTCAGGGGCATCCTTCTCAAACACTCTGACTGCAGCCTGATAAGCAGCACACATCTGGTTACCCGGTTTCAATGCTGCAATAGCTGCATCATGAGCTTTCAAAAGGGTATCATACGCTTTACTCTGTGTAGAAGTAGCATCCATTAGAAATGTTCTGGCAACATTGGAGCAATAGTTGTTGTATCTCGAACCAATCGCACAAATGACAACACTTGAAGAATCATAGTATAGATCATCATCGTTACTGGAGGCACTTGGCTTGAGATCAAACTTTCCTCCACTTTGAAATATCGGAGGATAGCATATGTCAATATTCTCAGCTTTCAGTTTCACCTTCACCTTAACAGGGTCAAGAATAGCCTTCTCTGTATCATCCATTAATAAAGAGTGTGAGACTTTCCTCTCCTCATCAATTATCTTCTCCACTTTTGGAACCACAAAATTTTTCATCACAGATGAAGTAAGATAAGCAGCCTTCTTCACGCAAGTTACCTCCATAGCATCCTTCATAGCAAAAAGCTCAGAGAATCCATTAGTCACATCAATAAGTTGTACTGACGACCCAGATAACTTCTCTGACCATGTTTCAAGCAGGTTACCTTCAGGTGCCTCTTTTGCAATGTGCCCAACAACTGGACTGTCTGATTTTGACTGCGCACAAACAGCACGTAGAATGTCATCCATTAAATCCACAACATCCCCGTTCTTAGGCTTCACATGGATCATAATACCAGCATCAACAGCAGCCTTAGCAGCCTTTTTTACTGTCTCAAGAAGATTAGCTTTCTTTTGGCTACATAAGACATGTATCTGCTTCCTCATGAAGACCATTATAGTCTCCGGAAATTCATATCCGAGAAACCAGATATTCAAAGCTGAGGATTTCAAATACCGAAGATCTTCAGAAGTAGGTGGTGTAGCAACCGCAATAGCATCAGAATTGCCCCAAAGATCAGATTGATGTTCATTCCAATGGTCATAGAACACCTTCAGCCGCTTACTGAAGTACTCAAGATTGATATTATAGGCTCCAGATCCTCCAGAACCTGGCTTTGCATTACCACCATCTGCCACCATCTTCAGTAAGCAGCTCACATTAACATCTTACAGTAATCTGCAGAGAAATTTATCAACAACAAAATTTAGTTAAGAAAAAAACTTAGTAGTTTTCCTCATCAGAGCATAACATTGGAAAGTAAAGACAAAATTCAAACACAGAATATCAATATCTGACATTAAAAAGGTGGTGGAAATGAAAATTGTTTCTTCCCAGATATTTTCCGAATTGTTATGGTTTTCACTTTCATGATCATGATACTCAGCAGGATACTCAGGAATGGCAGAGGAAAATACAAATAAATATTAATCATAAGGGCCACTGCTGCATATATAATTCATTAATTCCTGCAACTTGAAAGTGCCATCTCTGCTAAGTAGATTTAGCCTATCCAAACAAACTCATTCTTTCATTCATTTGGACAATGAATTCCACTAGGAAAATTTTATCTTCCAATCTTATATTGCCATCTGCTAATTTGAGATTTGGGGTTTTTCCAAAACATTCTGTTGCTGCATTCACTTAAGTAATGTGACCAAGTAGGAAAATATACACCCCCCAAGAGTGATGAAAAATTTCATCCGCTTGTCAACAGTTCAGCATAATTCCACATGGAAGTTTAGTAGCCAGGATCTATGTTTTCAAAATTCCCTGTGTAACATCCCAATTTTCAGGTTTTTTGGAAAAATTTCGAAAATAAAATAACCATTTGATTTTGTTGAATTGCTAAAGCTTAACCGGAGATTTTAGAAAACAAAAATAATTTAATATGAATTAATCAAACTTCAATTAATTCAAATTTGGTTTAATTGGGTTTTCTGGTATTTAAAGTCAAAAAGTTTATTTTAAGTCTTTTCTTGAATTTTTGGATTTTCCAGATTTCTTTCTTTTTCCCTTTCCTTTTTCTCTCTACCTTTCTTCTTCCTCCCATGGCCTTTGCCCATGCTTGTTTCCTTCCAGATACAGCCCATCCCCTGGCGCCCCCGTCTCCTCCCCTCACCTGCCCTTGACTTTGCTGCCCCTGTCCATAACCTTGCTTCCCCTCTCCCACGCCACCTCCATCCTTTGCCCATCTCCGTGCCCCCCTGCTCTCTCTCCTGCTTCCTTTTTCCTTCCCTAGGACGCCCATGCCTCTGCTTCCCCTGGCAGCCCCTGCCGCCTCCCTTTTTCCCCCTTGCCCTGGAACTCCTGCCTCGTCCCTTCCTTCGCCTACCCTGGTCTTCTCCCCCACCTGTCGCCTGCCATCTTCTCGCCATCGCCCATGCCGTCCAGAGTTCCACCCATGTTGAGAAGCTTCTCCGCTACTCCTCCTTCCTCTATAAATGCAAAGACCAGACCCTCTTTCCCCATCCTCTCTTTAGCCCTCGTTTCGCCTTGTTTCGAGCTTGAAGCCGCTCGACCGTGCTCCTCGCGCCTCCGCCTCTAGCGCCACCGTTGAAGCCCCTCCGTAGTGGTGGTCGCCTTCGTTGGCTTCGCAAGGGCGCGTTCGTACCCGAGCGCACCTCCTCGCCGCCGAAGCGTCGACGGAGCTCTAGTGCCGCCATAAGCCGGATCTCGCCACCTCTCTTCCTTCGCCGCCGGCCACTCGCCGAGCCTCGCCATTAAACTGCACCTTGGGTTTGCCTCGCTCCCTCTCCCTGCTACCTTCATTGCCGCTCGCTGTGGCATGTAGCGCCGATGAGCCATCGGGCCCGAAAAGCCCCGCCGCTAGACTTCGCCGCGCTGCCGCTTCAAGCTGTGGTCGAAGCCTCCTTCCGGCCATGTGGTCGAAGCCTCCTTTCGACCAGGTGATCAAAACTTCTTTCGACCGTGTGGTCGAAGCCTCCCTCCGATCTCGCCGCCGGTCACTCCGTCGAGCCTCGCCGCTGAAACCGTGCACCTTGGGTTTGCCTCGCTCCCCTCTCCCCATTGCTACCTTCATTGCCGCTCGTTGTGGCATGTAGCGCCGGCGAGCCATCGGGCCCGAAAAGCCCCGCCGCTAGACTTCGCCGCGCTGCCACTTCAGGCTGTTGTCGAAGCCTCTTTCTGACCGTGTGGTCGAAACCTCCTTCCGACCGTGTGGTCGAAACCTCCTTCCGACCAGGTGGTCGAAACTCCTTCCGACCGTGTGATCGAAGCCTCCCTCAGACCAGGTGGTCGAAGCCTCCTTCCGACCATGTGTTTTCAAACTTCCGGGAGCCTGTTCTCCTTCGTCTGAGCTCCGATTCGAGTGAAACCTATTTGCATACACTTCCCTACGACTTGCTAAGTACTTTATGTACTCACAGCTATACGTCATTTGTTGATCAATCCCCGTAGAAGAACCAGTGAACACAGAATTCTACGATGAATATTTTGAAGACTATGCGAACTAAGTCACGTTCTCCACTCGATTGCCTGTGGGCATGTCAGATAGCTACCACGAGCTGTTTCATTCCGCTGCAAGTTTACTCTGTTGTCTTAAGCACGGCGTGGCAAACTTTGTAAAACTTGACCATAAAGTTCTTTTGCTACTAAGTAATATTATTTTGTCTGTTTCTTAGTTACCTTGTTGTATGGATATGATTTCATCGATGTTGCAAACTGTGTGGACTATCTATTGATAATGGGACTAATTCAGAATATACAGAGAGCCCGGATCCATTGGTCCAGGGTCCCGACACCCTGCTAGCTTACCTAATAAAGTTAAGGCCTTAAAAATATTGAAGCAAAGAACATGACAAACGATTCTATGGAAAGAAGCAACTAATTTAAGTTACATGATTAATCGAAAGAAGCAACTAATTTGAGTGGCATAATCAAAGGGAGGAGTGTATCCCATGACAAACTTCGTACCATAGTGATCTTTCTTATTTAATCCTGAACAAAACAATGTCAAGATTAGGAACTACTGCACGGACAACCAATCTCCAGGAGAGATGACATCACACATTTTCTTATCCAAGAGACATGAATCTAAAACCAATCAAATGGTCATATTCCACAGTAGATGCATTTCAGAATTTGAGGAAAAAGAAAAAGCAAAAACTGGCATTCCTTTGTTGTGGAATACATGTAGCGCCCCCTCCCCTGTAATTGCGCTTTGAACATACCATCAAGCTAAAATGATCATCTCATTCAACATCAGATCAGGGAACGCATCAGCTTATATTGCTGGAAAAAAAAATTAAGGGCATCCTTGAAAAGTAATAGACATACTGCACCAGCGTCTATTGAAAACACTTGAAATCATACATGGGCAAATAAAAGGAACCAACAAGCGCAGGAACATATCTGACCTGATCAGAGCGCAGTTTAACTTTAGGCAATGATTAAGCCTGTGATCCCAACAAGAAGGGAAAACTAATCAGCTCTGCAAACAAAAGAGGAGCAATCATTAGACGTCAAAATAACCCAAGAAATTCATTAGCAGGGGGCGAAACGACGATTCGACTCAATTCTGCTTTAAAAAAAACAGGGACTACCACATAAATCGGCTCACACACGTCTCTATCGCAAGTTCGCAACAAGCTAAACTAAACCCACCGACTCGTGGTGGGCAGCAAAATATGAAGCTATTGGCATGTCCTTCGCCCTTAGCTCCAGAAACAACACCAAAAGAACAAACCCAGAAATGATAATCCAGCTTCACAAGCAGAAACATACTCATATCGCGACTCCATCACAAAGAATTCTGACCATTGCCCCGAGAAGAGAAGAAACATCGCCACCCGCAAGAACGGAGTACCTCCCGTTCCGGGAGTGCCCAAACCCTAGCCACGAGTACGAAAACCGAGTAGTGGTGGTTTCATGGACACGCCGCCGCTCGGTTGCGCCAGCCGCGTCACGCAACCCACCCACCCACCAAATCGGCCAACCACGAAGAGAGCAGGACCGAAATGGTGGAAGAATCGAGAGAAGAGAGCTCGTTAATTACCTCGCGACGGAGCACGTCCGCGCCGTGGGCAGGGCAGGGGAGGGCCCAGCATAGATACGCAGCAGCAGGGAAGCGGAGGCGGCCGTGCGGGGGCGCTATTTGTAGGGCTCTACTACCCGAGGAGGCGAGCGGCGAAGGGAGGAGCGCTCTAGGGTTTGGGTGGGTTTGGGATGGGAGAGCAGGCGCGGCCGGCGCGGTGTGAAATGGGGCCGTGGGGGCTGGACCGGAGGCGGCACGGGGGCGCCGGAACGCTGGGTCACTGCTTCCTCACTGCTTGCGTCAGTGGGCGCTGGAGGACACGCGTCAGTGGGCGCTGGAGGACACGCGTCAGCGCCACAGAGGAGCAGTGTACGGTTGTGTCTTGGTGGATTTGTCGAGAACCCGCAGGCGGATAGGATCTTCTGCGACGTGTGTTGCCGGATTAATTACTACTAATTAACTGTAACTAAATTAATTAGGTCTAATTAATTACAATTGATTAACTATGTTTAAATTAATTGCAACTAAATTACTTGGACCAAGTAATTACGATCTATCTATCTTTGGACCAAGTAATTACGATCTATCTATCTTCTATATCTATACTAATTGGAAGTTTTCCTAAAAGCTACCACGTTAATTCTAAAATATAAAAAGCTAGAAAATACTATAATAATAGGAGAAAAAGAAAAATTTAGAAATTCCCACCTTAATCGGAGAAAAAAGAAACATCCTGAAAAGGCTAGAAAATACCACAATAATTAGAGAGAGAAAATAGAAATTCCCACCTTAATCGGAGAAAAAAAGAAACATCCTGACCATTTATTTGTTAATTGGAAGCTCTTCTAGAAGCTACCACGTTAATCCTATAATATAAAAAGCTATAAAATACCACAATAATCAGAGAAAAAGAAAAAATATAAGAAATTCCCACCTTAGTCGGAGAAAAAAAGAAACATCCTGAAAAGGCTAGAAAATACCACAATAATCGAAGAAAAATAAAAAATGTTAGAAATTCCCACCTTAATCGGAGAAAAAAATAAACATCCTGAAAAGGCTAGAAAATACAATAATAATCGGAGAAAAAGAAAAAATGTTAGAAATTCCCACCTTAATCGGAGAAAAAAGAAACATCTTGACCATTTATTTGTGTAATATACGGTGTAGATTACTATGGATATTAGCATGGCTTACCGAAACACACACAATTCATGCAGTCAAAGCTAAATCGGGATGAAAAAGGTTAATGCTTATATCTCCTAGACGTCTACACCACGGACTCCACAATTTTTTTAAAAAATAAAAATAAAAATCCAAAGCAAGCCCCACTCCCACTGATAAATACCTCCATAATTCCTTGCATAAAAAAGTAATCAAGTGTTATTATTAATTTGGTCCTTCTTCCATCCTAACAAATATTCACCTTCCCAATCAAGCAGCAGAGAGAATGACCATGTACAAAAAAAAAGGTGATTATACTAATTAGAGACTCTATTAGAAGCTACCATGTTAATCCTAAAATATAAAAGTCTAAAAAATACCACAATAATCGGAGAAAAAGAAAAAAATATTAGAAATTCCCACCTTAATCGGAGAAAAAAGAAACAGCCTGGCCATTTATTTGTGTAATATACGGTGTAGATTAGCTATGGATATTAGCATGGCTTACCGAAACGCACACAATTCATGCAGTCAAAGCTAAATTGGGATGAAAAAGGTTAATGCTTATGTCTCCTAGCCGTCTACGCCACGGACTCCACTATTTTTTTAAAAAAAATAAAAATCCAAAGCAAGCCCCACTCCTACTGATAAATATCTCCATAATTCCTTGCGAAAAAAGTAATCAAGTTTTATTATTAATTTGGTCCTTCTTCCATCCTAACAAATATTCACTTTCCCAATCAAGCAGCAGAGAGAATGACCATGTACAAAAAAGGGTGATTTTGTAAAGTGCGTGTTTTTTAGGAAACAACTAAATTCTTTCATTCCATATCATCTCGCTACCAGGTGCCAAATAAAATGCATAAATCTTTCTATCTATATTTATACTAATTGGTGGCTCTCCTAGAAGCTACCACGTTAATCCAAGAATATAAAAGGCTAGAAATTACCACAATAATCGAAGAAAAATAAAAATATTAAAAATTCACACCTTAATCGGAGAAAAAAAGAAATATCTTGACCATTTATTTAGGTAATATACGGTGTAGATTAGCCATGGATATTAGCATGGCTTACCGAAACACACACAATTCATGCAGTCAAAGCTATATCGGGATGAAAAAAGGTTAATGCTTATGCCTCCTAGCCATCTACGCCACGGACTCTACAATTAAAAAAAACAATAAAAATCCAAAGCAAGCCCCACTCCCACTGATAAATACCTCCATAATTCCTTGCGAAAAAAGTAATCAAGTGTTATTATTAATTTGGTCCTTCTTCCATCCTAACGAATAATTTGGAGGAATATAACACACCTGACTAAAATAGAGTAAACGACGACAGCCCAAATCTTCAAATTCCAACCAGGCTTCTTAAAATTTTACAACCATCAGAGAATTAAAAAAAAAAAACTAACCATGATGGGGTAGTCACTGCCGCCACGCTTGCGAAGTCCGTCGCCAGAACCATTCAATAAGTGCAGCTCGACTTCTTCCGTTTGTGTTGGTGCGGAGGAAATCGAACTGGGATTGGGGGAGACAGACGAAGGAAGGCAACATGAATGGATAGGAATGAATGGATAAAGATGGCACTTAAGTAATTTGTAGCGATTGTAAGATTGCCAAATAAAATGCATAAATTTGGAGGAATATCATAGAGATCCAAATTCCTAAGCATCAGATACTACACACCTGATTAAAAATAGAGTAAACAATAGCCCAAATCAACTAACCATGCTGTGGTAGTCACTGCCGCAACGCTTGCGAAGTCCATCGCCAGAACCATTCAATAAGTGCACCTCGCCTTCTTTAATTTGTGTTGGCACGGAGGAAATCGAACTAGGATTGGGGGAGGCAGACGAAGGAAGGCAACATGAATGGATAGGAGTGAATGGATAAAGATGGCACTTAAGTAATTTGTAGCGATTGTAAGATTCAAAGTTACATTTCCAAACTACTGAGAATGTATTTTATTGCCTTTTATTACAAAGCATATGTAACTATAGCTTTTTAAAAAAACATATTTTACTGCTGTTTATTACAAAGTTTAAGTAACTATAGCTTTTTTTCTCTATGTGTGCATTTGACAAATAACTAAGTTTCACACCCTATAAAAATTTGCTCCAGCGTATTTTTAGTAATACACATTGAAATGTGTAGTTGTAAATTTTTCCACTGTGCACAGTTCATATTATTATGCAAATACAGCCAATATTCATCATAAACTCTCTGTTCTTTGTTTTTTGAAAAAATTGCTAGCCCGTGCAGGTGCACGGGGTTGATGACTAGTTAAATTAATTTAGCATTAATTATACAGTTAATAACATACTTAATTACAGACTCTGTGAGGTCGCTGATTTTTACCCCAATATCTACGCTTGGCGTATGATGTACGTGCGTGTGCGCTGCAAGGTCATCAGTAAATATCCTGAATCATATTGTTGCAGGTCACTTTGCGCCAACTGCCAAGTGAAAACAAGTAGGAAATTCTGCCCGGCGCGGTGCGGTGTGAAATGGGGCCGTGGGGGATGGACCGGAGGCGGCACGGGGCGCCGGAACGCTGGGTCACTGGGTCACTGCTGCCTCGCTGCTTGCGTCAGTGGGTGGGCGCTGGAGGACACGCGTCAGTGGGCGCTGGAGGACACGCGGTGTACGGTTTGTGTCTTGGTGGATTTGTCGAGAAACCCGCAGCGGATAGGATCTTCTGCGACGTGTGTTGCCGGATTAATTAGTAGCTAAATTAATTAGACCTAATTAATTAAAACTAATTAATTATATCTAAATTAATTACGTCTAGATTACTTAGACCAAGTAATCGCGATTAAATTAATTTATCATTAACTGTACAGTTAATAAACACAATGCATATATAAGAAAAAAAAATACCTCCTCTTGATGTTGGACTTTCTGTACTAATACGACCGCTAACCATTGCTCTAAAAACACTCTTAATCAACAACGAAATCGGAACTCGCTCGCTCGCTCTATTATTTGTCTCTCTACACCAAGTGAGAACAAGAGTGATGTCAGGTTTTATAGCCACGCGAACGTAATTTTCACCGTCCGCGAAATGATGGATTTTTTTTGCATGTGGGGGAGGCTTTGCATGCATGTGAGATATCAGTGTGACGAATGGGACGGAGGGAACCGATTCCCTCCCACATGGGTGTTCGTACAGCGGTAGAGGGACATCATGCTCTAGGGGCATTAAGGTGGGCAATATTGTGCCCCAAGGGAACTCAACTCGGCAGCATCGTGCCTCAAGGGCAGGACTAGCCAGCTTTGGCTCCCAGGAAACACAAACAAGCTAGATCTGGCCCTTAGGGGCATGGACTAAACACATGGCACACGAAGAGATGTCCGGTCCCCTGAGACGCGGAAGAAGGGGGTCCGAGCCCCTAGGGCACGGACGAACGAGGTCCGCCCCCTAGGAACTGGACTTGGCGACGTGTTGAGTGGCGGTAGCTTCATGGTGCCATTTTCGCTATTGATATCAGGAGGGGGCTAAAGTTGCTATTTGGACGTCAACTGCGCCGTTTTAGCCAAAAACTCCAAAAATAAATACTTCAAATGTAGATTAGTGGAGTTGTGAGATGGGAAGCACCTCTTGGTGGGTTAGTGAAGTTGTGAGTACAACTTCACCTATCAAGAGTTCAAATTTTTTTGTCCACCTTAACATACACACGAGTATACTTCATCAAAAACTTTGCGAGGATGCTGATTTATCCCAATATCTGTATTTCTTAGCGTCAGCTAAAGCAACACAATCATCTATGCTTGCGTATGATGTACATGCGTGTGCACTGCAAGGTCATCAATAATATCCTGAACCATACTGTTGTAGGTTAACTGTGAGCCAACTGCCAAGTGAAAAAGGTAGGAAATTCTGTCCAGTTAAATAGTAGTACATTGGACTAGAATTATATTATTATATAGCTGTTTAGATGCTAGTAAACCTTTTACCACCATCTTCTTCAAAATCATGCATTTATTTTTTGAAATCAAGAGCCACATAAAGTATTTGAAAGTCGTACCTAGAGGTGGGCATTGGGCCTGGCCGGCCGTGCTTCGGACCGCGTCGTGTCGTGCCGGCCCACCTCGCCTCTGGCTAGGCCCAGACACGGCCCAAAACCCGTCGTACCGGGGTAGTGTTGTGACAGCCTAAGCCTAATCCTAAATAACTATAGACGGCGGAGGCGGCGACCACCATCTTCATTCCTCTCGTACACGTGTCATTAAAAACCTAGTTAAAATTGAATTAATTGGTAAAATATGGACATATAAATATTTTGGAGAAAAATTGAATTTTTCTTGATATTTTACAGATACAATGTTACTGCCTCGTTAAAAACCTTACACCCCAGAGTGGGGTTCCCCGAGTAAGAAAAAGAGTACAGTAACAACATACGTACATACTAACTACTCATCAATGTCGAGATCGTTCATGCGTTCGAGGTCAGCGTACGCCTACACGATCTCAAGATTCTCCAGTTGATGTTGTTGTCGCTCTTTAGTCAATTCCCAGTTCTTGGCGCATGTGATTACCTCCACCATCCTAGGCGTGAGGGGTGATCTTCTTTCTTCAATTATTCTCTCTGCCATGTTGAACGTTGCTTCTGAAGAGACAGTGGACACCGGCACCAGTAGAATATCCCATGTGAAATGTGACTACACAGGAAAAATCCGCTTGTTGTTCTTTCACCACTCGGGCAAGTCCATCTTTCCACCGGAAAGATCAGGATCGATGTTTGCAAAATCATGCTCCAGGTAGTGGTTTAGCTCTGAGACAGAATTCCACAAGGGGGTTGCCTGAGACTGAGAGGATGAAAAACTAGACTTGCCTTTTAGTTTCTTCAACAAGTGGGATGTCAAGCTTTTCTTTCTTTGTTGCGTCTGCTGTGAGGCCTCCGATCTCACGCTGCTGCCGAATTTGTCATGATACATGCGGAAACAAGCTCCTCTTTGACATGTGCGGAAGCTTCCAAGTAATCAAGACTGAGGCATTAACATATTCCCTCCATACTGATCTGCAAACCTGACAACTTTTTTGTATGATAAAAAATGATAGCAAAACAATACACATGTGAAATATAACCAAAATATTTAATAAATGTTTCCTCCATTAGTGCGACAACATGACTTAAAAGGGGACACTTCCTAGATTTGTCAATCTTATTTGCAATTAATCAAATAAATTCTATAACTAAAGGAGAGGTAGGGTAGTAAACACCAGATAACATCTTTGTTGCTTTATAAAAAGATTTTAAAAACTCTTGAAAATGACTAGCAATCTACCAATCTGAATTAGTAACTATCGATTCATTGTCCTAAGAGTTAACATTGACAAAAACGGATATGATATATTCGTACACTTGTAACTTCTTTAACATGATATAGGTCGAGTTCCACCTTACCTTCATGTCAAGACCAAATTTTCTTGGCTCCTTCCCATTGGCCGTATAGTACTTTGCGAACCTTGCTGCCACTTGTGGGGAATTTGTGAGATAGCGAACGGCGTTGCGAACACTGTTCAAAAATCCGCCAATCGCTTGCATACCATCCTCAACAACGAGGTTCAAGATATGGTATACGCATCTCTGGTGGAGAACATAACCACCAATATATGTCTGCAATCTTGGGGTGGGGATGTTCATAGCAGTCATGTTCGCTGATGCGTTATCAAGAGTTATAGAAGCAATCTTATTATCTATCTTAAAATCATCAAGTAAACGTAGTATACGCTCGGCAATAGCCTCTCCCATGTGTGATCCGTTAATTACCTTAAACCTTATGACTCTATTGTTTAGCTTGTAATTGTCGTCTAAATAATGGGCTACAACACTAAGGCATACTTCTCTGGTATGATGATGTTCAAATATCTGAAGTTATAGCAAAAGAGAACTAAACTTGTAGGAATAGTTCTTTTAGCTCTGCTAGTTCCTTATGATACATCCGTAAAATATCAGATGTAGTGGTTCTCCTACTAACATGTTGGTACTGTGGGCAAAAGCCGCGTTGGATCATTCTTTCGAACGCGCGACTTTCACCCATCTATGTAGCTATCACAGACGGTTTGTAATAAAAACCGTTGTGAAGTATCACGAATGGTTCTTGCTCAGAACCGTCTGTGATACTCTAAGTCACCACAGACGGTTCGTGGTCAGAATCGTCTATGATACTTCACAGACGGTTCTGCGCAAGAACTGTGTGTGATACTCTAAGTCATCACGCATTTTCAGAGTCGTAACCGCCTCGTGATACTTCACGCAGTTGTTTTACAAACCGCTCGTGATAGCTTCATATCACAGACGGTTGATAGGTCCATATCATAGACGGTTCGTCTTGAAACCATATGTGATTATTTTATCACAGATGGTTTCAAAGAACCGTATGTGATGAGGCTTCTTCTATGTTACAGAGCCATCGGCCTTGAAGTTTAGCTGCGTTTATACTCCTCCCCCTCGGCTCTGCGCCCCGATCTTGCGCAAGCATGATTTGTAGTGTTGGTTCAAGTGCCCTGTCCCTGCAGCTGCACGAGCAGACAATTTAGCTTGGTAATAATTACAGGTTGCGATATCTACCGTTTGGTCATCTTGGATTTGCTAGCTCCAGGTCATGTGCCTTCAGCAATTCGTCCTTCGTCCAGACCCGCCAATGTTGCCTTCTGTGCATGCTGGAGAGAACTCTGGAGCCCCCATTGGCTATGGACCGCCCTGGTACTCCTCGTAGCCCTCCGTACCGTCCATATGATGGTCATCCATGCCGTAGTCTCCCATGCTTGATGAGAACTGACGAACATCAACGGGAGTCGGAGCCGGAGGAGGACTAGGGGAGCAGCGGCGAGAGCTTACACTAAGTCACATTGCTGCCCTTTTTGTGCTTGGACTCCTCCGTAGCATACTGCTTGGGAGCTCCTTGGTGCTCCAACTCTTTGGTAGCATAATGGATGGATGGTGAATAAATGGGGAGAGTAGATGGATGTTGAAGAAATAAGGAGAGTAAATGGATGATGAAGAAATGGGAGTAGATGAATGGTGAAGAAATGAGTGTATGTATGGCGAAGAAATGAGGCACGGTGAGTTGATTTTTATAGTTACTCAACGTTCTCCCGAACGTTGCTCAACGTTCTCCCGTGAGCAACGGTCACTTTCCAGTCATCGGTCTCGTGACTTCACGAATCACAGGTCACCACCACATAATCTTCTCTCTTTATCTCTCTCCCCCCGCCCCCTGGCCTTATCTCCACCGGTCCCCCGGCCTTATCTCCCCTACTCTCCCCGGCCTTATCTCCACCCCCTCCCCCTGAGACCCTGAGCCTCCGACCTTATCTCCCCCCGGGCCTTGGCTCTCTCTCTCTCCCCCTTATCTCTTCCCTCCCGAGCTCCTGGCTCCCGCCGTCCCCCCGGATTGGCGGACCCGCCCCCTCATCTCCTCCCTCCCGCCGTCCCGCGGCTCCTCCCTCACGCCGTCCCGCGGCTCCCTACCACCATCACCGCAGCCCGCGGGAGGAAACGAGGCCGAAACGGGAGTCGCGAGGAGGCCGCAGTGGGAGTTCTGAGGAGGCAGGATGCGGCGGGAGATGACGAGGAGGCGGCGGCGGGAGTCGTGAGGAGGTGGTTGCGGGAGTTTCGAGGAGGCAGGCGGCGACGGGAGGCGACGAGGAGGCGGCACCGCTACGCCCGGCTTCGCCACGCCTCGGCGCGCCTCGCTCGCCATACGCGCACTACACTTCGGCTTACTGGTCGGCCCACCGGCCGCGCCGGCGTGCCGATCGTCTTTGGGCGGGCGGGCTTGTTGGTCGAGCCGAGCACCAAGACACCACACCGGGCCGGCCGTGCCGCGGCCGCTTGTCGTGCCGCCTTCCCAGCCCAACCTAGCTCGCTGTTCGTGCCATGCCGGCCCGCCCGCCACGTGGCGTGCTCGGGCCGTGCTGGGTCGCGGCCGAGCCCACGCCTCGGCGGGCATGAATGGTCCGTCCCGACTCCCACCTCTAGTCGTACCACTCTACCAAACTTCTTCACACCAAAATACTTATGGATTTGAGTCACTGACAGTTTTTGTTGACCCAACGATCTTTTTAGCTAGAGGAAATTTTTATAACTGTGCTACTAGATATTGTAACATACCACATTTGTTATAAATTCCATAGTATATATATATATATAATCTATATCGTTATGATTTGATTCTATCAAAATATGTGGTGTAGATCATCTATTTTTTTGGAGAAGCATTGAAAAAGGTTGAGTAATCGACATTAGTGTTATTACAGTAAGATATTTCTTAAGAACACCACGTTATGCTATATTATTGGGCCATCACCCAAGACAAGTATTCAACTAGATATGATCTTATAAGAAGGATTGGAGAGTGCTTGAGTAAGATGAAAGGATTCGGATCACCATCCAAATCAAATACTAGCCCTTTAAGTGTGTGACCCTATATGTTCATGTGTAATAGGTCGTGACTCGGAAACTTTTTTCGACTACTAGTCGTTAGCGGTACCTAGCAGCACATAACGATTCCCAAACACACATAAAATATATCGGATGAACCTTAATGCAGTATTATCTACGACCAGGTCCATATCACTAACGACAAGTCCATATTTGGTCTCGACCAATTCGTAACTCCTTACGACCAGGTTTCGAGCACTTAGTGACCATGTTCGACCAGCCTACGACCAGCTCGTATCTCCATACGACTAGTCTGTATCTGATCAAACTGAAAGACCTTCTCGTGTATTCTCCCTTTACCTCACGATGTCTGGTTGAACTCCAGGTGAGATGTTGTATCATCCATGGACTGTTCAATACTTTCTCGATCAAGTGTCGAATAACTTCATGTGGTCGACACTTCGACCACTAGTGACATGGCCATGCACTTTCTTTATCCGACCACAACGAGGGGTCTAGAGACATCTCTTCTGTTATGTTAGGAGGGGCAAATCCTATATCCGACCAGTCACATCCCTCCGTATATTTCATAGCATACCCGAAAGCTACCTTTATAACTACTCAGTTACAAGTAGTGTTTGGCAAACCCTAAGAGTGATACTACACATGTAGGAAACCATGCTGATCTCAGGTCTAAGGATTATACATTACCATTACTTGAGACCAACTAATGATACATAGAATCATAACAATTTCAACAGTGTCTCAAGGTGAGTCTTTTCCAACACCATGTTCTCTAACATGTGTCCATTTTGTTGGTTTGATATCTCCATATCCATGACCTGTGAAATATAGTCACCAACTAATACATATGCTAGTCTATTCATATGTGTTCTCATATGTTTCCGACCAGGAAACTTTTAAGAATAATCATCGCATAAATATAGAGTTTCACAATCAAGTCGCATACTTGATAATAAATATTATTGATATTATTCTAGGAACAAGATAACATATTATCCAATGTTATGAACATAATAAAATATAATCATCTTTATGATTGCCTCTATGCATATTTTCAACAGTCTCCCACTTGCACTAGAGTCAATCATTTAACTATCTAATACTGATAGCTCTTGTATGCGCCTCATGCTTTGGCTGTGTGAGAGGCTTTGTCAACGGATCAACATCATTTAAATTCATATGAACTTTGCATATCTTAACATCTCCTCTATCCACCAATTCGCGAATAAGATGATAACGCCTACGTATATGTTTGGATTTGTGATGTGATCTAGGCTCCTTAGCATGCGCAATGCCTCCATTATTGTCACAATAGAGATCCATTGGGCTCGAGGCACTCGGAACCACACCCAACTCAACAATAAAATTCCTTATCCAAACACCTTCTTTCGCAGCTTCAGAAGCTGCAATATACCAAGCCTCCGTTATAGAATCGGCAATCGTCTCTTGCTTGGAATTTTTCCAGCTCACCGCTCCTCCATTCAAAATGAATACAAAATCAGATTGCGAATGATAATCATCTTTGTCAATTTGGAAGCTTGCATCTGTGTAACCATTTACAACGAGCTCTTCATCACTGCTATAAACTAGGAACACATCCTTAGTCCTTCTCAAGTACTTAAGAATATTTTTCACAGCTGTCCAGTGACCTTCACCGGGATCAGCTTGGTATCTGCTTGTAACACTTAGAGCATATGATACATCTGGTCGAGTACATATCATGGCATACATGATAGATCCAATAGTCGAAGCATATGGAATACCACTCATACGATCTCGCTCATCAGTTGTGGAAGGACACTGACTTTTGCTAAGACTTATGCCATGTGACATAGGCAAGAACCCTTTCTTAGCATCCTGCATGTTGAACCAAATCAACACCTTGTCAATATAAGTAATTTGTCTTAATCCAATTAGCCTTCTTAATCTTTCTCTATAGATCTTTATCCCTAAGATATATGCTACCTCTCCTAGTTTCTTCATATAAAAACTATTTTCCAATGATGCCTTAACGGATTCTAGCATATGAATATCATTCCCAATTAATAATATATCATCCACATATAATATTAGAATTACAAGTGCGCTCCCACTAACCTTCATGTAAACGCAAGGTTCTTCTTTGTTTTTGACGAAACCAAAGCTTTTGATTTCCTCATCAAAACGTAAATTCCAACTCCAAGATGTTTGCTTCAACCCATAAATGGATTTATGAAGTTTGCACACTTTACTAGCATTCTTTGGATTGACAAAACCTTCAGGTTGTGTCATGTACACATCCTCACTTAGGTTTCCATTAAGAAAAACCGTTTTGACATCCATCTGCCATATCTCATAGTTGAAATATACAGCAATAGCTAGAATGATCCGTATAGATTTAAGCATCGCTACTAGTGAGAAAGTCTCATCGTAGTCAACTCCTTGAACTTGTTGAAACCCTTTTGCGACTAGTCGAGCTTTATGGATATGAACATTTCCATCAATGTCAATCGTTTTCTTATAGATCCATTTCCACTCAATGGTTTTAACACCATGAGTGCATCGACTAGGTTCCAAACCTGATTGTCTCTCATGGAGTCTATCTCGGATTTCATGGCTCCAAGCCATTCCTCAGAGTTTGGGTTCATCGTCGCTTCCTCATAAGTCTTAGGATCATCATTATTCAATAATAATACGACATGCCCATACCTTATAGGCAATTGACGTGGCCTTTTAGATCTACGTGGGGGCTGATGCCTCATCAACAAGTTCAACAATATTTTGTTCATCCTGTAGAGATTCAGTACGAGTTGAAACATTTTCAGACGTTTCCCAAATTTCTTCGAGTTGCACCTTTCTCCCACTGACTCCTTTTGAAATAAACTATTTCTTCAAAAGATACTATTTCAGGTAACAAAAACTTTACCTTCTTCCTAGTTGTAGAAATAATATCCTTTGGTTTCCCTAGGATATCCTATAAAGAAGTATTTATCTGATTTGGGTGTGAGTTTTTCATACGTCAAACATTTAACATAGACATCACATCCCTAAATCTTTATAAAAGATAAGCTAGAACTCTTCCCAGTCCATATCTCATATGGTGTCTTTATCTACTGATTTAGATGGTACCCTATTTAAAGTGAAAGCTGCAGTTCCAGAGTGTAACCCAAAAAATACAACGACAGATCTGGTTAGCTCATCATCGATTGAACCATGTCCAATAAAGTTCGATTACGCCGCTGGGACACTCCATTCCATTATGGAGCGCCCAGTGGTGTAAGTTGTGGAACAATTCCACATTGCTTCAAATGATCATCAAATTCATGGCTCAAAAATTCACCTTCGCGATTAGATGTAAGGATTTGATTGTCTTGCCAAGTTGATTCTGTACTTCATTCTGGAACTCCTTGAACTTTTCAAAGTATTCCGACTTGTGCCTCATTAAATAGATATATCCATATCTACTATAGTCATCGGTGAAAGTAATAAAGTGTTAAAAACCACCTCTAGGCGTCGTGCTCATTGGTCCACATACATCCGTATGTATGCATGCTAGTAAGTCGGACGCCCTCTCATTCTGACTAGTGAAAGGTGTCTTGGTCATCTTTCCCAGTAGGCAAGATTTGCACATTTCAAATGATTCTAAATCAAATGAGGTTAGAATTCCATCATCATGGAGCTTCTTCATATGTTTCTCACTTATCTGACCCAAATGACAATGCCAAATAAAAATAGAATTCATATCATTGGGCCGAAGCCTCTTCGCATTAATATTATAGACGGGTGTATCATCAAGATTTAAAATAAACAACCCATTCAAAATAGGATCATAGCCATAAAATATTTCATTCAAAAATATAGAACAACTATTGTTCTCAATGATGAATTTATAACCCTCTGCCATCAAACATGAGGCGGAGATGATGTTTCTACTTATGGCTGGAACGTAATAATAACTATTTAATTCCATAATAAATTCTAAGGGAAAAAGTAATGGCAAAGTCCCGACAGATAATGCAGCAACCCTTGCTTTATTCACAACGCGAAGATGCATCTCGCCCCTTGCAATTCTCCTACTCCTTGTTAGACTCTACATCGAATTTCAAATATGAGCAACCAATCCAGTATCAAATACCCAAGAGCTAACAGAAGAATCAGCAAGAAAAATATCTATAACATTAATACCTGAAGTGGAAGGTTTAGTCCCACCATTCTTTTTCAGATCAGCTAAGTATTTCTTGCATTTCCTCTTCCAATTGTAACACCCTGACTATAAGGAAGTCAAGATGTCACCTACAATCACTACTCTTCAAATAAATAACAACAAATCGCATGATAAGGTGAAGCAAGTATTAAGAATATATGGAAACAAGTATTCATCCTCAAGTCTTAATCAACGAAATGGAAGTAAACAATTCAGAAAGATATGGTAAACAAGGCCATGATGGCTTATTACAATGCAACGCAAATCATAATTAACGACAATAAAAGTCCTCAAATTGTTTGATATATGATAGTGAGTGCAACGTGATGAACTACCCTCCACAAGATCATTCTTCCTTGTCATTTACCTAAATAAGACAATAAAGCAAGAATGAGCCAAAGACTCAGCAAGCAACTGTATGTAACAATCAAACATACAATGAGCAATATTTCACAAACATAATTTGAACAACTACTGGAAACGAATTTATGAATGGATGAAGTGTAATGGTGCATTGAAGGAAATGGACATATTGCAAAGATATACGCAGATAGCGAGTGAATCACCGTCGGTGTTCACTTAAAGTAATCGTATGAAGAACGTTTCATACGATCGTCAACGTGGCCCACATTGAATGGTGGACTCACGTAACGTGACCCACATTGGAATGGTGGACTCACGCACCCATCTTGGAATTGATGGGATTTCAAGTGCCCATACTGGAATTGATGGGTCTTACCAAAATAATGTATGCATGTCATGATGATCCCATGTCAATATTGAATAGTACTCATGAATGAAAAGAACACATGGCATTCATCTACAAATACGAACAAATGTAAGCATTCATTCACACATCATACATGACATCAATCATTGAATACAAATTACTTACTGCACGCAAGAACGGGTTGGGAGGTAATTGAGATACCCCTCCACTCACCGCTTCACCGCCTACAATATAAAATATTCGAAATGAGGACAAGCGAGTATGGAAATACTACACGTGTCCTCCCTCACTCTCTAACCAAACTAACCAAATAAAAGTTCAATTTGATCAATTTACCCAACCATTTCAATTATCCCTAATCTGGCAGTTTTACTAGAAAATTCACCAATAAAAAAACCGTAAGTCCAAAAGACCTGAAACCAGTGCTCAAATTTTCTTAACTTAACTGGCTACAAAACTCTAGTTGATGGTAAACTCTAATTAGGCCAATACAGAGGTCTAACCATCCAATGAAAAACTACAACTGCAGTCTGCCCAGAATTCAGAACAGCCCTAAAGAAAATGCTCTAACTTTTAAACCACGGATCCAAATAAAGTGATTTTTATCAGCCTGGAAACATGGTGAAATTATCTTCAAAAACCTAGTTGGGTGGCCGACCTGATGCTGACTCTAACTAGATCAAAACCTAGGTGCAACCGACTATACCCAGCAGTTCTGACAGACAGACCAGCACGTAGTAAAACAGTCATAAAGTTTAATCTACTGGGTGAAAATTCGTGATCCAGGTGCCAAAAGAAAGCTAATGAAATAAGGAACAAAACTCTAGAAGGCGAAAACATCCAATTCTTCCTCTAAGGCACCCAAAACCGAGTTGCAACATTCTGTACAGAACCGATCTACTGACAGAGATTACGCGATACTACCAAAAACATTGAATCGACAACTCTAACGCAATCAAACAGCGATGGGGTCTCTCGTTACCCTTGTAGACCAAGAACGACGAGGATCAACTTTCAAGACTTCCCTCTCCTTCTTTGGCCAGCCCCAAAACAGCGACCAATGGAAGCCTGCGAAGGAAGAACCGAAGGTGAAGACGTGGAGGATCGGGGGTGCAGCTCCAGGGGAACACCAATGGCGGCCACCACCGGAGGAGGAGGCGCCAAGGAGGTGGTGCTGCGCCGTGTGGGGGAGAGGAGGAAGGAGGTGGCGGCTTGGGGGAGGGAGGAGGAGGCAATAGGGTTTGGGGGGAGAAAAGGAGGTGCCCCCCCTTTTGGCCTTTTGGCCGGCCCCTACATGGGCCGGCTGCCTCATGGGCCACTGGTCGCGAATCGCGCCCGGGTTGTCTGGCAATAACAAATACCTCAGAGACTGAATTTTTTCGACGAAAACAATTTCTTTTACTCTCTTCCGACCTCTTTCTTTCTACCGAACATTTCCGAAGAGTTGTAACTCTCGTTTTTGAATAAAATTCCCAGACAAATACAACGACACAACCTAACTGGATAAATGAGGTATTACAATCTAACCCCCTTAGAAAAGATTCGACCTCGAATCTACGTAACAAACTCGAGAAAGATAGATGAACAACTTAGGTAGTTACCTGAGACAAACAGGTCGGGGTATTGATCTCGCATGCGGGACTCCAACTCCCAAGTGGCTTCTCTCTCAGTCTGATGAGACCAAAGAACTTTGACATACTTTAGGGTCTTATTCCTCGTAACCCGCTCGATTCTTCTAATATTTTCACCGGCCGACTCAAGGTAAGGTCTTGCTTGACAATCAAAGGCTCCAAAGGAATGACATGATCCGGGTCTCTCGTAAACTTTCTCAAGATCGAAACATGGAACACGCTAGAACCCCACTCATAGAATCAGAAGGTCCAAACGGTAAGCTAGCTTCCCAATTCATGCCACGATTGGGAAGGGTCCAACATACCTTGGACTAAGCTTTCCTTTGGTGCCGAAACGCACTACGCCTTTAGATGGCGATACTCTCAACAGTAACTTCATTTCCCACCTCGAATTCCAAATCTCGTCTTACGACATCACAGAGCTCTTCGCCGCTCTGGGCGACCAACAAATTCGCCTAACCTCTCGCCACTCTAGCCATCGTCACTTGAACCCGGTCGGGGCCCAAGATCGCCCGCTCTCCAACCTCATCCCAAAGACAACGGGACTCGTGACTTACGCCCATAGAGAACCTCGATGGTGCGGCTCGAATCATGGAATGATAATCGTTGTTATAAGCAAACTCGCCAAGGCTAAATGCTCTTCCCAATTACCTTTCCAGATAAAACACAACACCGAGCATGTCTTCTAATGTCCGAATGGTGCGCTCAAACCGCCCATCTGTCGGGGATGAAAAGTCGTGCTAAGACGGAGTTGTGTGCCCAATGCACTCGCAAACTTTCCTGAATTTGGAAACGAACTTGGCGTCTCGGCCAAAAACAATGGTCTTTGGCACTGCAAACGCACAATTTCTCGTACATAAAGAGGAGCCAAATCGCTTGTCGAATTGGTTGTACGAATAGGAATGAAATGTGCGACTTCTCGAACCGGTCCACAATTACCCAAATAGCATCCTTTCCTCATTGCGTGCGAGGAAAACCAACCACAAAATCCATAGATATATCGCTCCATGGCCAAACCGGTACCTCCAAGGGTTGCAATACTGTTGGTCGCTTGTGCTCACCTTGACCACCGGCACACCCCACATGAAGCCACATCTTGTGCGATATCAATTTTCATCCGTTTCCACCAGAAACTTTTCTTTAAATCTTTGTACATCTTGGTCTCACCAGGATGTACGGTATAAGGGGTACGATGGGCCTCTTTCAAAATCTCCAATTTAACTCGAGACTCGTGGCACACAAAGGCGCCTTTAAATCGCAAAGAATCAAATTTGTCCACATCAAGTGACATTGCTTGCCCTCAAAGACAACGCTTCTCACTCGTTGGAGCATCGATCTTGTCTTTGTGCTACTCGCACCCGATCCGGAAGGGCTGACTCTAAAATCAACTGAGTCTCGGTCTGTGCGGTACCCACAAAGCAGAAGGAAATATTCATACGCTCAAAGTCAGCAATAAGACAACTGAAGGTAGGAGGTGTCGCCTTGCGACTCAAAGCATCGCCTACCACATTAGCCTTGCCGGATGGTATGAATAGTAAGATCATAGTCCTTGATCAACTCTAGCCATCTCCTCTGCCTCAAGTTCAAGTCCTTCGGTAAAGATGTATTTGTGCTCTTGTGGTCGGTGAATACATCACAAGATTCGCCGTACAAATAATGACGCCAGATCTTCAAAGCATGAATCACCGCACAAGCTCTAGATCATGGGTGGGATAATTGCTCATGCTTCTTCATTGCCTCGATGCATAGGCAATCACTTTACCATCTCGCATGAGTACACAACCAAGTCCAACTATGGACGATCCGAATAGATAGTGAATCTCTTTCCGTGCTCGGGAAGAGTAAGAATTGGAGCGAATACTAGTCTATCTTTCAAAGAGCAAAATCTGCGCTCACAAGCATCGCACCACTCGAACCTAATACCTTTCGTGTCAATCTGGGACATCGGTTTAGCAATGGTTGAAAACCTCCACAAACCGCCGTAATAGCCACTAAACCCATAAAACTCCTTACTTCTTTAACATTGGTTGGTCTCTTCCACTCAACCATCACGAAATCTTACTAGGATCAATCAAATACCCTTCCGATTAATAACGTGACCTAAACCCAACTTCGTAAATCCGTAACTCACACTTCTTCACTTGGCATAGAATTGATTCTTTCTTAAAGTTTCAAGCACCAACCGCAAATGATGGGTGTGCTCCTCTTCCGCCTTGGAATAAATCAAGATATCATCTATGAACACCACAACAAAATCATCCGGTATTGATGCAAAGATAACGCTCATGGCTTCCATGAAAATTGCAGAGCATTCGTTAGTCCAAAAGACATAACTTTAAACTCATAATGGCCATACCGTAGAGAAAGCCGCTTTCTCAATATCCCGCCACGAACTCGAATCGATTATAACCCGTCGGAGGTCAATCTTAGAAAATATTCGCTCCTTTCAACCGGTCGAAAAGGTCATCAATGCGAGGCAAAGGATATTTGTTCTTCACGATCGCTCGATTAAGCGCTCGATAATCTATGCACATACGCCACCGCCGTCTTTCTTCTTAATAAAAAAACAGCGCCCCATGGCGATACGCTACGTTGAATCATACCTTTGGACAAGAAGTCGCCCAATTGTTTCTTCAATTCTTCTGAAATGGCCGAGCCAAACGGTAAGGAGACTTGGACAAAGGCCGAGTTCCTAATAAGATCAATCCGAACTCAACTTTCTCACCGGAGGCATTCCGGAAGTTCTAAAGGAAAGACATCGGAAAACTCCTTCACAACCGAATCTCCTCAATACGCGCGAAGAATCAATCTTTTCATTGAGGGAACAAAGTAATCCGATGATCGATGCACGGCGGCTAGGGAATAAGTTAGCCAGCACAAATACTGAATCAGACGGTGCGCTGCCCTGGAATACCAGTTCTTCACCGGAAGGAGCTAGCAAGGTCACCGTCTTCCAGAAACAACAAATCTTGGCACGGTATTGGAATAACCAGTCCATACCGTGATAACATCAAATGGTGCCAATTGAATAACCATAAGATTCGCAGTGAAAACCTCATCATCTATCAGTATAGAACAACCGGGACAGACGGTAGAGCTAGAAATAAGTCCTCCTGGGGAGCTGACTACCACTGACTCAGAAATAAGCTGAAAACTCAAACCCACTTTTCTAACAAACTCCAAAGATACGAACGAGTAAGTAGCCCCCGAATCAAACAGTACAAAGGCATCATGCGAATCCACAAGTAAAGTACCTGTCACCACATCAGGACGCCCCAAGGTCTCAGGGTGGGCATGGCGAGACTCGATGCACCGGCAGTAAGACGACCGACACTCTGCGACGGAAAGTCGGAAACAATTCACGGAGGAACAAACGACGGAGGTGCGATGGTGCGGATTCAATAGAACCTCGCAGAGGCGCCGAGTAAAAGCTGCAGTGGACCCCATGCCGAGGGTACTTGTGGTGCAGAACCGCCGTCAGTCCGAATCAACCTCTGTGGAAGCCGGAGGAAGAAACCGCTGGGACGGCTTCCCATTTGATGATGGCGGGATTTTGCTTGCACTGCGAGGACTTGTGGCCCTCCCGACCACATCGCGGCATGTTCCTTGAAGGAACATTCAAGCTCGATGTCCATCACCACACCGAAAACACTTCATGCCCCGACCGAACAGACGCAATCGTGGGCGAAAGATGAAGAACGTGGCGCCAAGAAGAAGATCGCCATCTTTGAACCGGACGGAGTGTTGGTTCTTTGAAACCTCTTAGCAGCGGTCGTTGAAAAGACCCACCACCACCACCAAAACTCCGCTCGCCACCGCGGATCCACCAAGAGCAACAGTAACCACTAGCAACATGCCCTTGCGACGAAGGAGCTCTTTCCAACTCCATCCTCTAGCTCGCTCAACCACCGAGCTAAAGTCACGAGACTGTTGCTCCCGAACCGGGCGATACTCCCGATTGAGGCCCCCCCGAACCTCTTAGCCTTCTCTTTATCATCACTTGCCACGGTGGGACAAAGCGCACTGCATTGTTAAATCCGCCTCATACTCGATATCGACATTTTTCCTTGCACAAAGGTCGAGTGATTGCTCCATCTTCTCGATGAAGGAGTCGAGGATAAAGCGTGTCTGAACCTCTCCACAAAACCTCCCAAGTAACAAGACTCTCTACCTGGAGTCCTGGAAGACAGACCCTTCCCACAGATGTCGGCCCGCCCTTCACCGAAGGTTACAAATCGCGCCTTCGCGCGGATGCGACTCTAAGGCTCCAAGCGACGCCCATGTACCTCAACCATCCGCGGCTGAACGGTGTACTGCCCACAAAAGTGTCCAGACGGCGACATCCACTCACGGAGGCTCATCCTAGCCTCTGTGGAACAAAGAAGAAGAATGTGTTCCGCCACGTGTGCAAAGCGCCGCAGAATGGCCGCCGCAATTGTTGGCGGAGTTGTTGATTCTCCCTTATTAGGTCTCGAATGAGATCACGATTGCGGCGGTGGCTCAAGAACCGAGGCGCAATGAGGCAATCTCCTCGATCAAAGACCACCAACCCTTCAGACGAAGACGATGTAGGCTGGGACGCGCGCCACGACCACCACTACTGGTCGGTGGACGACCACGACCACTACCTCTACCTCTTGCCATCTAAGAACAACACAATGTAGCGAAAATCAAATACTTAGCTCAACGAATCGATAAACAAAATAATTGGAACATAACCAAGCAATTGCGGAAAATAATGGTTTACCCAACCCTTCCTATTGTGCACAATGTGTCATTTTAATATTATTACCACGGACACAAGCCCGCTCGATACCAAGCTGTAACACCTCGACTATAAGGAAGTCAAGATGTCACCTACAATCACTACTCTTCAAATAAATAACAACAAATCGCATGATAAGGTGAAGCAAGTATTAAGAATATATGGAAACAAGTATTCATCCTCAAGTCTTAATCAACGAAATGGAAGTAAACAATTGTAAAGATATGGTAAACAAGGCCATGATGGCTTATTACAATGCAACGCAAATCATAATTAACGACAATAAAAGTCCTCAAATTGTTTGATATATGATAGTGAGTGCAACGTGATGAACTACCCTCCACAAGATCATTCTTCCTTGTCATTTACCTAAATAAGACAATAAAGCAAGAATGAGCCAAAGACTCAAACAAGCAATCAGATGTAACAATCAAACATACAATGAGCAATATTTCACAAACATAATTTGAACAACTCTCGAAACGAATTTATGAATGGATGAAGTGTAATGGTGCATTGAAGGAAATGGACATATTAAAAGATATACTGCAGATAGCGAGTGAATCACCCGTCGGTGTTCACTTAAAGTAATCGTATGAAGAACGCTTCATACGACCGCCTAACGTGGCCCACATTGGAATGGTGGACTCACGTAACGTGGCCCACATTGGAATAGTGGACTCACGTACCCATCTTGGAATTGATGGGATTTCAAGTGCCCATACTGGAATTGATGGGTCTTACCAAAATAATGTATGCATGTCATGATGATCCCATGTCAATATTGAATAGTACTCATGAATGAAAAGAACACATGGCATTCATCTACAAATACGAACAAATGTAAGCATTCATTCACACATCATACATGACATCAATCATTGAATACAAATTACTTATTCGCTACACAAGAACGGGTTGGGAGGTAATTGAGATACCCCTCCACTCACCGCTTCACCGCCTACAATATAAAATATTCGAAATGAGGACAAGCGAGTATGGAAATACTACACGTGTCCTCCCTCACTCTCTAACCAAACTAACCAAATAAAAGTTCAATTTGATCAATTTACCCAACCATTTCAATTATCCCTAATCTGGCAGTTTTACTAGAAAATTCACCAATAAAAAACCGTAAGTCCAAAAGACCTGAAACCAGTGCTCAAATTTTCTTAACTTAACTGGCTATAAAACTCTAGTTGATGGTAAACTCTAATTCGGCCAATACAGAGGTCTAACCATCCAATGAAAAACTACAACTGCAGTCTGCCCAGAATTCAGAACAGCCCTAAAGATAATGTTCTAACTTTTAAACCACTGATCCAAATAAAGTGATTTTTATCAGCCTGGAAACATGGTGAAATTATCTTAAAAAACCTAGTTGGGTGGCCGACCTGATTCTGACTCTAACTAGATCAAAACCTAGGTGCAACCGACTATACCCAGCAGTTCTGACAGACAGACCAGCACGTAGTAAAACAGTCATAACTTTTAATCTACTGGGTGAAAATTTGTGATCCAGGTGCCAAAAGAAAGCTAATGAAATAAGGAACAAAACTCTAGACTGCGAAAACATCCAATTCTTCCTCTAATGCATCCAAAACCGAGTTGCAACATTCTGTACAGAACCGATCTACTGACAGAGATTACGCGATACTACCAAAAACATTGAATCGACAACTCTAACGCAATCAAACAGCGATGGGGTCTCTCGTTACCCTTGTAGACCCGAAGAACGACGAGGATCAACTTCCCGAAGACTTCCCCTCTCCTTCTTTGGCCGGCCCCAAAACAGCGACCCCGCGGAAGCCCGGCGAAGGAAGAACCGAAGGTGAAGACGTGGAGGATCGGGGGTGCAGCTCCAGGGGAACACCAATGGCGGCCACCACCGGAGGAGGAGGCGCCAAGGAGGAGGTGCTGCGCCGTGTGGGGGAGAGGAGTAAGGAGATGGCGGCTTGGGGGAGGGAGGAGGAGGCAATAGGGTTTGGGGGGGAGAAAAGGAGGTGCCCCTTTGGCCTTTGGCGGCCCCTACATGGGCGGCGGCCTCATGGGCCACTGGTGTGAATCTGCGCCTGTGTTGTCCGCAACAACAAATACCCCCAGAGATTGGAATTTTCCGACGAAAACAATTTCTTTTACTCTCTCCGACCTCTTTCTTTCTACCGAACATTTCCGAAGAGTTGTAACTCTCGTTTTTGAATAAAATTCCCAGACAAATACAACGACACAACCTAACTGGATAAATGTGGTATTACACCAATGGCCTGTCTCTTTGTAGTAAAAACATTCATTATCTTGAGTCGGGTCGAACTTAGTCTTGGGTTTAGACTTGATAGTTTAGATCCCATTCGAAACTTTAGTCTTGCCCTTACCTTTGACCCAAGACTTAGCTTTCTTCTTGAAGCTTGTACTTTTTTGCACCATCATCATATGATTGTTGCTTTTCTTTATACTGTCCTCTGCAGTCTTGAGCATCATATGCAGTTCGTTGAGATTATTGTCTAAGCCATTCATATGGAAGTTCAGAATGAACTTCCCATAGCTTGCAGGAAGCGAAGGAAGAATCAAATCTGTAACCAACTCTTGACTAAGTGGAAAACCAATTTTTTTCAAGCTCTGTGTGTAACCAACCATCTTGATCACATGTGGGCTCACCGGACTGCCCTCAGCTAGCTTACCCCCAAACAAATTCTTTGAGATCTCATATTTCTCAGTTCTTGCTTGTGTCTCAAACATGCCTTTAAACGCCACAATCATATCGTAGGTCTCAATATTGTCAAACTGCTTCTGAAGGTCTGAGTTCATGGCAGCAAGTATGAGACAGCTAACATCAAGAGACTCATCACATGCCTTTTTATAGGTTGTTTTAAGAGTAACAACAGCATTCTCAGCAGGCACATCAGGAATTGGTTCTTCTAGAACATGTTCCTTTTTATTTTGCCTAAGAATAATTCTTAGGTTGCGGGACCAATCCACAAAATTTGTTCCGTTCAGTTTTTCCTTATCAAGTATCGAACGTAAAGCAAAGTTGTATGTAGGTACAACAGTTGGTGCCATGATCTACAACATATAATATGCAAAACTAAGACATATGTTCAAGAAAAGTAACTTCTATTAAACAATTTAATAAAGATACTCCCACCGAATACAATATCCCTCTTATGACATTTAGTGATTCAAGACCCGCAATCATTTAATCTACTAGTGAGCTTGGGCATCACTGCTAGAAGATTAGTGAATTTGGTAAGTAACCCTTTCCTAATCATACCTGTATATGACTCTTGTTGTTGGGCAACATCTCTATGCTTCGGCACCCAACCCGATGCCCCAAAGTTCATAACCGTTATGATGACCTTATTAAGTAAAACCAATACTGTGTGTGTAAGTGTCCGACACAAACCCATCTAGTCAAGTAATATTAATGGCACCCTGCTTTAGCAAGACCTACTATTAAAATACATGACTTTGCATGGTGCAGCTAATTGGGAGGGCATCAATTTAACTTAATATTATGTGATGGAATTTTACTTCTGCCATGTTAAAAGCGTTTAAAGCAATTAAATAACATGCATAGAAATAAATGAACAGGAATATAAAGGCATTCACAGACAATCAAATTGTATTGTGATATAGTGTGACCCTTCCACATAGTGATCTCCATCGCCGAGCTTCCTATTCGCCATTTCTCCAAGTGGCCAAATCCTCCAAGTACTCCCACTAAGCCATTAATCCTAACAGCACTAGTAATAAATTACAAGGAGTGAATACTAGTAATAAATTACAAGGAGTGAATAAGTACCACAAGTCGACACGCAGGCCTTTATACAAATATATACAGCCTTGGGCTGCAATAAACAAGACACACATGTCATGAACATTACACACATACATGCATCTCATACATCATGGGTCATACTATTCGCAAAAACCTACAAAAATAAGTTAGGCATAGACTCGCATTCTATCAGCGCGCTCGGAATTTTTTTTCGGGACATGAATCTTATTCACGTAACCGAGCCTCAGAAATCATTGGATCAGTCATATTAACCCTATTCTGAACCAATCTGATCATTACCTTGATGCGACCACACACTGCGGCACACTCCGATGGCGGAATTTCGACCGATAGGAGTATTATGCAGTGTGATCATGAACAAGTGCAATAAACCATCTAATCCTTTTCGATCGCAACTCCGATTCAATCAACCAGATTGATCTTCGCGTGCTCCAATGGTTTTACGATCACTGTCTACTCCGATGGTGGAAACCGACCGGTAGAGGCACGTCGTGGTACGACCATGAAAGCACGATCACGGAATAACGAACATGAACTCATCTTACGACCACCACGCATGGACGATCATATCGACCATCGCCAAAAACGATCTACGACCAGCAAAAATAGAGATAGATCACATCTATGACTTCCATATATCACATTATGCACTTAATCTGAATCTAAAACTAGACGGGATAGCTCTGATACCACTGAAAGATCGCGGGAAGGCTATGATAGCACAAAATAAAAATTTACCGCGTAACCAAGGAACCTTCGCTAGTAATAGATCACAAGATTACCACTAGACGCGCCGACTCGTAGCGGAAGTAGAGTCGATGTAGCGAGTTGATGCAGTGGTAGTCGTACTCGCCGCGTGTCTTCTTCTCCGAGTCTTGTGATCGTCACGAGTTGCGGATCGTCCTAGTGCTGATGCTTCGCAACTTTTCTTCGAGTCTTGTGATCGTCACGAGTTGCGGATCGTCTTAGTGCTGATGCTTAGCAACAACACCTCTAAGGTATCCACACCAGAGTTTTCAATACCGGAAATAAAAAAATACCGGGGGTGACCGGTAAGCCCAATATGGCCGATAATCAGCAAATTTTGGTCGAAATTTTTCAAATTTTTTGTGAATTTTTCAGATTTTAAATTAAAAAAAAATCAAATTCTGACAAAATTCAATCAAATTCGGCCAAAATTCAACCAAATCGAAAATTTCGGCCCCGGTTTGATTCCCTACGGGGTCGGTAGGCTGTGAGGGCCGAGATGTCCACGAGACCCCGATCCACACATACGGGCGGGGATACCACGTATTTGGAGTGCTAGCGCCGGTAGCGTGGTATGAGGAAGGCGTGGCTGTTAGGGTTTCGGGAATTCTTCAAAAGATCAGCATCAGCCCATGCCACCACCCCTCTATATATAGGCATCCATGATGGGTCTCGTACTTGAGGCCCATTAGGAACTCGTGACCTACAAGAATTGTGCGACCCTATATGTTCATGTGTAATCGGTTGTGACTCGAAAATTATTTTCCAGCCACTAGTCGTTAGTGGTACCTAGTAGCACATAACGATTCCCAAACACACATAGAATATATTGAACGAACCTTAATGCAGTATGATCTACGACCAGATCTATATCACTAATGACCAGCTCATATCTCTATACGACAAGTCCATATTTGGCCTCGACCAATTCGTAACTCCTTACGACCAGGTTTCGACCACTTAGTGACCATGTTCGACCAGCCTACGACTAGCTCGTATCTCCATACGACTAGTCCGTATCTGATCGAACTGAAAGACATTCTCGTGTATTCTCCCATTACCTCACGATGTCTGGTTGAACTCCAGGTGAGATGTTGTATCATCCATGGACTGTTCAATACTTTCTCGATCAAGTTTCGAATAACTTCATGTGGTCGACACTTCGACCACTAGTGGCATGGCCATGCACTTTCTTTATCCGACCACAACGAGGGGCCTAGAGACAACTCTCCTGTTATGTTCGGAGGGGCAAATCCCATATCCGACCAGTCACATCCCTCTGCATATTTCATAGTATACCCGAAAGCTACCTTTATAACTACTTAGTTACAAGTAGCGTTTGGCAACCCCTAAGAGTGATACTACACATGTAGGAAACCATGCTGATCTCGGGTCTAAGGATTATACATCATCATTGCTTGAGACCAACTAATGATATATAGAATCATAACAATCTCAACAGTGTCTCAAGTTGGGTATTTTCCAACACCATGTTCTCTAACATGTGTCCATATTATTGGTTTGATATCTCCATATACATGACATGTGAAACATATTCATCAACCAATACATATGCTAGTCATATGTGTTCTCATATGTTTCGAACCAGGGAACTTTTAAGAATAATCATCACAGAAATAGGGTTTCACAATCAAGTCGCATACTTGATAATAAATATTATTGATATTATTCTAGGAACAAGATAACATATTATCCAATGTTATGAACATAATAAAATATAATAATCTTTATAATTGACCCCAGGGCATATTTCCAACAATTGGCACGTATATCCTGCCCGTATTTACAAGAATGATCGTCGTCGTAATTTTTTCTGCAAAAATATCACCTTGCCGCACGGCTACGGTGTGGCATGCCCTCCCCTCCCGCCATGTGCCCCTCGCGCACGGCCACTATGCGGTGGCTCCTCCCGCACGGCCGCCATGCGGTGGCCACCGCCACGCGTCGTCCCCGCCTCCTCCCGCATGCATGGCCCTCCCCTCCCGTTAGCCCCCCTCCCCCTCCCGCACGACCACCCTGCGGTGGTCCACAAAAACAACTATCCGATTCTTCGAAGAAACAAAAACCGCCAGTATCTGGTCCATCTGTCGTTCGTTCGTAGGAGGATCCACACGAACACCGTGCGGTGGCCACCTTTCCCACCGCCCATCCTCCCTCCTCCGCACATCTGTCGCCCCCGTCGCAGTCGTCCCCCCTTGCCCGCAGTGCTGCGCATAGACAATGCATTAGGAACTCTCGGCGCCAACGCAGTGGCTCCTCCTTCGCTCGGCTACAAATACCGAACTCTCACAGTTACTCATCGCTCATCTCAATTGCGTTTCGCTTCTCGTTCTCACACTTGTTGCTGAGAACTCAGAGAACGTAACATAATTAATTTTTTTAGAGAGTAATAATTTGATTGTTTCTCGTCGCTTATCGCTTGGGTTTTTTTATTACCTCCAAAGAAGGGCAGGTAATTAATTGTCGGATGCCTTTGTCATTATTATCGTAGTCGTAGTTAATCAGCCTTAATTTAGTAGGCATAATTTAATAGTTTAGTGGTAATTAATTAGTCATAATTAGTTAGTTTAGTGGTAATTAAATCATTTACTAGTAATTAATTAGTCGTAATTAGTTTAGTTGTTATCAGTACGACAAAATAGATTAACGGAAATGAACTACTTGTAAGTTATTTAGTTGTAATTAATCAGTCATAATAAGTTAGTTCGGTGCTAATTAAGCAGTCATAATTAGTTAGTTCAGTGCTAATTTATTAGTCATAATTAGTTAGTTTAGTTGTAAATAATTAGTCGTACTTAGTTTAGTGGTTATGTGGATATCATGGGGATATGCTCCAGATCTTAGGATGACGTGACAATTGGCAATGTCATTTATGGTTTGTCGGTTCACAGGGTTTTTGACAAAGTTCAGGTTTTCTGGACAGGGGCGGTCCGACCGGCCATAGCATGGCAGTCCGACCGACCGGTCCCAAATCGATCGGACCGGCCATGTGCGGTGGTCGGACCGGCCGTGACCAAAGAGTGTCAGAATGTGCTGGGCCAAAAATAGAGGATGTAGGCAAGTGACGGGATCCCAATGCACTTGTCTCATAATTTTTGGAGCCTCCAAGCAAAAGTTCTATTTGTTTTAAATTTCCAGAAGGTTTCAGAATTTCAGGGCTTGAAATTCGGCAAGTCCCTTGTGGCGGTCCGACCGGCTCACGAGGGGAGCGGTCCGATCCGCCAAAGGCGATCCGACCACTCAAGGAGCATCGGACCGATTTCCACTTATGCATCGACCAACTTCGTGGTGATGTTAATTCGTTAGGTCAAGTTCATTGGTATCACGCAATATGTATTGCATGATGCATTTTTTGACTAACATGGGTCAAGTTGTGAAGAACTTGTTCCCGAATTCGTGTTTGCTTGTCTATGGTTTTGCAGGTTGCTTGGTGGTCAACGACGGTCAACGGCGAGAATGATCGGGACTAGACCTGGAGAGTTGAGGTCCAGAACGATCGACGATGCCGGGTGAGGTCAATGACTCAAGCGTGACGCAAGATGGACAAGGGTGACCTATTAGCAAATCTGAGGCGCAAGATGGTGCTAGGTGAAGTCGTTTAGGTCAAAAGGTTAAAGACGGCGCTTTGCGAGCGTGCGTGTGTGACCCGCTTGTTAGTGGGCCTTAACGGAGCCCAATAGAGTCAAACCCTAGGAGTTCTAGGCCTCCACTATAAATAGGAGGAGGTGGTGGTCGCACTGCCTCTCTCGCCTCTTTTATGTTTCAAAACCCTAATTGGCTTAGGGGGAGTTGAGGTGGAGGCTAGGGCTCTTGATGGTTTGAGGTGATTTTCGTGATCTTGGATTGACCACTGTTTCTTGATGGAGTGGGTGTAATTCAGCATCAATCACGAATTTAATTTACGCAAGGTTTGTTTGAGATAAGTCTCTTTTCGTTCTTGCTTTCAATTTCGTGATTTTAGAGCTTTCTTTGATCCGCGAGTTTTTGTTTGATTCTTTCACATGAATTAGCTTGTTGTGATATGTGTGAACCTATCTAGGATCATCTTGATCATCAATCACTCACGAACAAGCATTAGGATCAAGTTTTCGTTCTTGCCCGATTTTAGATCCTCTCTTACTCAATTACAACTGTTCAGGATCTAGCTAAGAAGTATCATAATATTCGATTGGAATAGGTCTTAAATAGCATTGAGAAGGTGTGTGCAAAGTTTCGTGAAGTTTGGAATTGAGAATCAAAAGTTAGACCTAATTGCAACTTCGTCATCGGGCTGTTTTTACTGTTTCAGATCTGTTCTGGAGTCTGCCGGTCCGACCGCCCCTCACCACCGGTCCGACCTATTTGGCAGAGGTCCGACCACCGGTATAACAGCGGTCCGACCGCCAGGAAATCGGTCCGACCGTTCCAGGCCAGAGGTTTGACCGCCAGTACATTGTATTGCTTTGAAGTTTGATTTTTTTTGTCATATTGCTAGGGGATTAAATTGAACTCAATACTAGTCTTCCGCTGTACTGGTATATTGATCTTCATAGCTTCCTCATAGCTATTGGAGTGAAATTGTGTTGAATTCATAATTTGTGAAAAAGTGAGCGTGCTCCTATTCACCCCCCCTCTAGTCGCCTTTTCGGTCCAACAAGTGGTATCAGAGCCCGGTTAGTTCAATCTTGATCTTAACCGGTCACTGAACTTTGGCGATGGATAGGTTCTCTGATGAACCCTAAGGTTTGATTTGTTGGCCCGATCTTTCGATGAGAACGATAAGTCCGGTAGGCGTCGCTCAACTCTGACGATCCTGGCTATGAACACGCAAGGCTCGAAACCACGCAATCGCTGAACTGATCGACAAGTCGTTATCAACCATGAACGAATACCCGGTTGACCTGACCACGAAGGTCGATTCCTGCATACACCGAAGAAGCACGCAAGAACAAGATAAAGCAATCTGAAATTGCAAATAAAGATTGAAATATTAAAATTGGGATTTCGAAAAGCGGTATTATGGTTGGTCTAGTCGACACAAGCCAATACACGAAGTTGCAACAAGGCTAACTTTTAACTAAACAAAATCCAAGGAAACTAGAGGGGGTGCGTCCTCCTTAAATAGGGGATGAGGACCCACAAATCTAAAAGAAATAGAGGGGTGGGACTAAAGGAACGAATTACTGTTCACATGAACAGTAATCACGCCCCCAGGTGGGCCGGCGACATATGGGCCAATTCCGGTACGATTACAAGGCCCAAATCGGCCTAAATTAGTGACATAGCACCTTTTTTTTGATGATTCCGAAGTCTACAGAAGGAATTTGGAGGTGAGGCTGGATCCGTTGGAAAGATATCGTCGTTAGCTTTCCAACAAGCCCAAGAACACCCGAATCGGACTCCGTTTGCAAAAGTTATATCTGTTTTAAGTTGGTGCTGTCAGGCTGATTCCGAACTGATCTGACCAAAATGTATCCAGCTTGAACTCCTGCTTGGCACATGTAGTAGCACCATGGCATGTACACATAGTACCATGGTATGTAGACGTAGCACCATGGTATGTAGACGTAGCTCGATCTAATTGGGTAATATGGCATTGCATTAGCCGAAAGTCCAATTGGAGAAGATGTTGGTGAAGTAGAGGATGCAGTGCAGCAGGTTGAAGCAGTGGTTGTATCCTTAGGGTTGATGTCCTCATCATCCTCCCTTTCTTGAATTTGAGTCGTCCTCGACTCATTTGTTTTCTCGAAGTCATCACTCTCCTGCAAAAGGTTAGTAGCAACAGGAGGCAAAGAAACATGCACTTCTTCTAATGGACACGGAGTTTCTTTACAAATCATAGTATGACATTTAGATTCATGTTTTTCCATATCAATGGAATCAATTTTTGTAGCTAACATAACATGAGCTTTCAATTTAATTTCACTTGGAGCTATAATCTTTTGATCTACTTGTGTCTTCTCCTTACTTGTTCTCGCAGTTCTTTCTAATTCATCCTTTAATATAGCAGCAGGAGACATTGGAAGCAGAGTGATTTTCTTTTCTTTATATGTGAAAGTATAATGATTAGATCTACCATGATGTTCAGTATATCTATCATATTGCCAAGGTCTACCTAATAATAATGAGCATGCTTGCATAGGTACGACATCACAATCAACATAATCATGATATGATCCAATAGAAAAGTGTATGCGCACAAGCTTAGTTACCTTCAACTTACCACAAGAATTCAGCCATTGGATGTAGTAAGGATGAGGGTGTTGTGTTGTGGTCAAGCCAAGCTTCTCGACCATGTCTATGCTAGTAAGGTTGTTGCAACTCCAGCCATCAATGATGACTCTACATGAACGTTCCTTGATGACGAACTTGGATTGAAACAAAATGTGGCGTTGATTTTGTTCAGCAAGTTCCATTTGAGCACTTAGCACACGCTGAACAACTAGGCTTTGGTACATGTCAGACGCCTCATGGTTTATATGTTCTTCCTCAGTTTCATCACCAGCATTGTTAGTTGCAACCAACACGTGTTCTTCCTCAATATCGCTAGCTGAAGTGTACTCACCATTGTCCTTGATAAGCAAAGCTCGCTGACTTGGGCAATCGCGCATCAAGTGCCCAAATCCTTTGCAACGGTGACATTGCACATCTCTAGATCGCCCTGTAGAAGCAACAGAAGAAACACTTTTTGTAAGGGCTTGTACTTTTGCGGGTTTGCTTGCATCAGGGATATGTATAGGAGTTGAAGCAGCGAGAGGGGTGCAGTCGAAGTGGAGGAGGATGCCATGTGATGTTGCTACCTTGGCCGACTGCAAAAGTTCCTCCAATATTGCCCCCGAGCGAGATTGTCGACCACGCACTTTCTCTCACTTTGCAAGCAATATGGAATAAACGGTTGATAGAATCATATTCTTTATAGTCTAAAATGTCCCGAATTTCACGGTTTAACCCTCCCAAAAATCTAGCCATCTTAGCATCCTCGTTTCTTCTAAACCACAACGCAACAAACCAGTTTGCAATTCTTGATAATAGTCTTCTCTGTAACTACTACCTGTCTTAAGCGTTGTAATTTATTAAGCAAATCACGTGAATAATATGAAGGTACAAACCTACGCCTCATTGCTCTTTTCAAAGCATTCCATGTTCTAGGTATGTCCCGATGAGTACGACCATATTCACTCCACCAAATAGATGCAAAATCTGTGAACTCACTAGTAGCGACCCTAACCTTTTATTGTCGGAAATTCATGGCATGCAAATTTTTGGTCCACAACTAACTCCCATGTGAGATAAGCATCGGGATCATATTTACCAAAGAAAAGGAGGTATAGTGAATTTAATTTTACCAAGTGAATCATTATGGTCACGTACCTCACGTGGTGGCTCTCTTCGCATACCTTGTCGATTGAAGCGTTGTTGTCGGTGATCACGATCATTAATGGGATTGAAATCACCATCGGACCCGTATCGACAACATATGTGTTCGCTTCATCTTCTTCCTCATCGCCCATGAGCGAGCAACGGATGGGTTACGGCGCTGATCGTGCAATGCCGGCAATGCAATGGGCGGCAATGAAGGTGGAGCTTTCTCGCTCCACACGTAGCCAACGCAAGAAGTTCGATGGTGCGATCTAGAATCAACTCCATACGCCTCGAATGTTGATCCAAAGATGCGAGAAAAGCGCCGCATGATTTCTTTTGTGCGAGGACCGAGCGGTGCATCTTCCTCATTGTTGTGCTCGCTATGCTCCCTTGTGACGATGAACCTGCCATTGTTAGTATCAAAGCAAAGAACAAATCACAGTGTATATGTCCCTATCAACTACAAGGTTCTGGAGGCTCAATCAAGTCACTCACACTCAAGCTTATACCTAGTTCTTACAAGTTCTTACCAATGCAGCAAGGAAGTGGTACAACCGGTGGCTGGTTCGTGATACTCTCACTTGCGTCAGCCCAACGATTGCGAGGAACGACACCTGCTGAGTTAGTAGGAAGTGGAGCTCGGAAGGCTAGTATGTAGCAAAGGAATAGCAATTATTCAATTCAATATGCAAAATTGAAAAGCAGTTCAAAGTACTAGTCACAAGTGCTGATCCTAGTCTAATCAAAGTTTAGCTAATCAAAGCCCTACTAAGAGATGTGTATGTACGCACGCGCAAAGATAAATGTGACTTGATGTAAGCAATGGAAAACCTCACAACAAGTGCTGGGAGAGACGCTAACCAACTACTCAAACTTCTTTGTAGGGCACAAGATGGTTCACACGATGTAGAGCACAAAAACAGAATAACGTGCAGCGTAAACAGCCCTTTAGTTTAAGCAGAAAACAATAGTTAGTTTCAAGAGATGAAAAAGCAAAGTTTTATATGGCTTATATATACTCGTTTGAAAGGTTTCGATGAGATCTACAACTTTGCAGTTGAGACGAACCCCAAATTCTGATGGGAAGACTAAAAGAAACGGCAAAAACCGAAACCGAAAAATTGTGACGCGAATTCGGAGCCGAAAATGACCGATTTTGGGTTTCCTGGAGGGAGACAAGTGCATTAAGTGGAAAGTATGCGCCTCATTGTTAGCTTTCCAACGAGTCCAAGAACGTCCAAATCGGACACCATATGCAAAAGTTATGCCCGTTTTACTGAAGGTCTCTCGGAAACGGAATCGTACTCGGACTGGAAACCGACTCGATTTCAATCTTTAAATTGCTATATCTTTTGATTCCGTGGGCTAATCTTGCAGATATTTTCTATGCAAACTTGTGGCTATATGTAGAAGGGCTCCACCAGTTTTCACTGATTTTGGTGTAAGCTTGCTTTTTTTTTCTTTTTCTTTTTTTTTCTACCACGGCTTTTGTTTTGTGTGGCGGCCTCTTTCTCCTTTTTTTTTTTGCGGCTCTAGGGTTTTCCACAAGTCACGAATACAAGAAAGTGTTCTCTCTCTTTTTGGTGCAGATTAGAGGAGTTCTAGCCCACGAATTTTACATTTTAGATGCAAAACTAAGAACCCTAAAAGAACGATTGCGACGCAAAGGAAAAACACGAGAAGCAAACTAGACAACGATGAACTAGACAATAACTAGAACTAAAGATCAGCAACTAGACACGACAATGTAACTAAATATTCAACAAGCAAACTGAAAAGAAAAAAATTACAAAGGCTCAAAGGGCTTGGTATGGATGATAGATGCGAATTTTTTTCTTTTGGCAATTTTCTGGACTCTAGGTATGAAAAACGAATCTACTAATAGAAAACAGGAAACTCTCACCGAAGAACCTGGCTCTGATACCACTTGATGAACCCTAAGGTTTGATTTGTTGGCCCGATCTTTCGATGAGAACGATAAGTCCGGTAGGCGTCGCTCAACTCTGACGATCCTGGCTATGAACACGCAAGGCTCGAAACCACGCAATCGCTGAACTGATCGACAAGTCGTTATCAACCATGCACGAATACCCGGTTGACGACGACCACGAAGGTCGATTCACGCATACACCAAGAAGCACGCAAGAACAAGATAAAGCAATCTGAAATTGCAAATAAAGATTGAAATATTAAAATTGGGATTTCGAAAAGCGGTATTATGGTTGGTCTAGTCGACACAAGCCAATACACGAAGTTGCAACAAGGCTAACTTTTAACTAAACAAAATCCAAGGAAACTAGAGGGGGTGCGTCCTCCTTAAATAGGGGATGAGGACCCACAAATCTAAAAGAAATAGAGGGGTGGGACTAAAGGAACGAATTACTGTTCACATGAACAGTAATCACGCCCCCAGGTGGGCCGGCGGCATATGGGCCAATTCCGGTACGATTACAAGGCCCAAATCGGCCCAAATTAGTGACATAGCACCTTTGTTTTGACGATTCTGAAGTCTACAGAAGGAATTTGGAGGTGAAGCTGGATCCGTTGGAAAGATATCGTCGTTAGCTTTCCAACAAGCCCAAGAACACCCGAATCGGACTCCGTTTGCAAAAGTTATATCTGTTTTAAGTTGGTGCTGTCAGGCTGATTCCGAACTGATCTGACCAAAATGTATCCAGCTTGAACTCCTGCTTGGCACATGTAGTAGCACCATGGCATGTACACATAGTACCATGGTATGTAGACGTAGCACTATGGCATGTAGACGTAGCTCGATCTAATTGGGTAATATGGCATTGCATTAGCCGAAAGTCCAATTGGAGAAGATGTTGGTGAAGTAGAGGATGCGTATATTGATCAGGAGTGAGAGGTGAAGCAGCGTGCTCCTATTCACCCCCTCTAGTCGCCTTTTGGTTGTATCCTTAGGGTTGATGTCCTCATCATTCTCTACAAAACCGCATATCTTCAATGGGCATGACTATGCCTATTGGAAGAATCGTATGCGAGTATTCCTTGAGAGCGAGGGACAAGCTATATGGGACGTTGCTCGATCCCCGCTCATTATTCCTGAGGTTGCAACTCCTGCTTCTGCAATTCTTTTGGCTAACAACAACAAGGCCAAGAACCTTTTATATGGTGCGCTTGGTAGACAAGAATATGATAGGATTTGTAATTTTACGACTGCGCACGAGATTTAGAACACCCTCGAAACCTATTATGAGGGTTCGTCCCAAATTAAGAAAGTGCGTCAAACAATATATAAGCGTGATTATAACAAATTTAAGATGCGTCTTGGAGAGAGCATCGATGACATTTTCAGTCGCTTTAATAAAGTGATTAATCAGATGAAAGATGTTGATATTGAATACTCTCAATCTGAAAATGCCACCCATCTCTTGGCTGCAATCAACACCAAGGAGTGGGAGATGAAGGCTACTGCTATAGAAGAGAATGTTGATCTTTCGAGCCTTACTTTGGAGTTGCTTTATAGCAAACTCAAGAATCATGAAATTAAAAGAGTTGATCATCCCAAGAAAGACAATTTAGCTTTGGTAGCAGATCCTCTCAAAAAGGCTTCTGATGATTCTTTTGAATTTTCTTCTGGATTTTCATTTGCTTGTTTATCTGCTATTCATGAGCAGGAGCTTGAGAGTATCCCTGAGGTTGAGTTAGCCTTTTTAGCTAAAAAATTCACACGGGCTTACAACAATGTGAGAAATAAAAAGAGAGGTGGTCCTGTTACTTGCTATGAGTGTGGAGAGCTCTACCACATCCGGGCCAATTGCCCCAAGCTAAAAGGTAAGGGCAAGCACAGGGAGGAGAAGACAGCCTGGAAGAAACCTCATGAGAATTCTGAGTATGATGCTGTCAAGCTCATAAAGGCCGCTCACCGAGTCCTTGCCGCTTTTGGAGAGCAATCCGTGAGCGATGTGGACTCCGGAAGCGAGGAGGACAAGGAGGAGAAGTCCCCTCAAGACAAAAAGAAGGGGAAGGACAAGGACTTCACCGGCATGTGCTTCATGGCCAACACTGACGACATTGATGAAGATGAGGTACATCTCTCTTATGATGTTCTTTCTGCTAAATATGATTCCATATATGACCAACTGCTTAGTCAAGATGAAGCGCTAGAATTTGTCATGACTAAAAATAAGAAACTAGAGTCAAAAATTGGTAAACTGAAACTAGAACTTGCAAATGTTAAGACTCTTGAACCTGATGAATGTTTATCTTGTCATGATATGCACTCAGAATTGGCTAAACTGCAATCTGCTCACAATATTGCTTTACAACAACTTGAAAATGCTAGAACTGAGCTAATTGAAATTAAATCTGCTCCTTGTGAAAAATGCTTAGAGTTTACAAGTTGATTGCTTCTGGTGCTGTTGATTCTAATCTTTGCACTTTTTGTTTAGAACGCGAACATGAAGTTAAAGATATCTTAGAAGCAGCTAGAGCTAAATATGCCAAGCTTAAGGACAGTATTGAGTCTTCTACATGTGCTTCATGTCCTGCTCTTAAACTTAAAATTGCTTTATATAAGGAAAAATATGCTAGAGCTATTAAAGGCAAAACTTGTGAGTTATGTACTAATCTTGAAAAAGAAAATGCTTACCTTCAGGACACATTAGAGAAATTTTCTAAAGGTAAGAAACAGTTAAATATGATTCTTGACAAGTCTAAAACTCCTTATAAAAAGCAAGGGATAGGATACAACTCTATCCAAGACAATTCAAAGCCAAAAGTCACTCAAGTCTTGGAAAATGGCTTAGTTGAATTCAAAACCCAACCTGCAAAAACTTCTTTTAAATCTGCAGGTTTTGCTCAACCATCTGTTCAAACCAAAGGTGCTTTTTCTAGTGGTATTAAGTATCATTGCACTTATTGCAAAAAGAGTGGGCACTTGATTGAATTTTGTTGGCGTAGGTTGAAAAATGATAAGAAAAAATTTGCTAATATTTCATCCACTCAACCTAAACCTTTTATGAGACATGGTCATTTTGAAAAGAATAAATATGGGTTAGGATTTGTTTCACATTCTTATCATCATGCTCCTAGACAGGATAATTCTCATGTTTGTGTGACCATTACTCATGATAGGAATGCAAATAGAATCAAGGATAACACTTCTGCTTTGCATACTACTCGCAGACGTGTGTCTTAGTACTGGGTTCCCAAGTCTTGTTTAACTAACCCCAGTATCGAGACACATCGTTCTTCTGTGCCTTGATTTTCAGGATTGCCGCGGAAAGAGGAAGGGCACGTGCTTTGTCGACTCCGACTGTTCACGTCATATTACCGGAGACTCAAGATGGTTCACCTTCTTCACGCGGTCGACGGGTTTCAAGCATCTCCGAGAACTTCCCATCGCCTGGCCTTTAAGCTCATATTCAAGTATTTACACTCTACTATCTTTGTATGGCATTTGATATTCCTGTTCTTTATCTTTGTCCATTCGGGGGTTTTTCGGCTAGATAGGAAGAGTACCTCAGGCACTTGTCACCCACTAGGCACTTCTCTTGTCTTTTTGATTTTATCCTCACCAAGTCTTTAGACCCAACTAGGTTTGCCACCTTGAGAAGCGAGTTAGGGGTAATTTATCCCTTTGGGTTGGTTTGAGGGGGAGTTCGATCTTTTCTGATCTTACCTTGTTCTTTTGATCTTTTCTGGTTCTTTTCTGAACTTTTTGATCTTTTCGAACTTTTCAGGTTTTTATGCCTTTATTGCATCTCATTGTATCATATTGCATTCATATGAAAAATTCAACAAATTGTATGAAAAATCCAAGTCATACTCAAAAAGATGCATTATAATATAAGTTTTCTGCTTATCTTTCAAGATTGATGAAGCTTTGCCTATTACCCTTTGGAGCTTTAGTATTTCAATTTTTGCTCAATGTCATGTCTAGTTCTTTGACTTGCTAGAATTATCATGCTTTTACATGTGTAGCTAAGTCTTTACTATATGAGCTAGAACATTAAAACAACTCGAACTAAAAATTACAATTTGTGGATGTTTTAGTGAGTTGCGCAATTAGTGCTCCTTTTGTAACATTGGCCCTGTCAGAATTGCTTTGTTAGCTCTTTAATCTAAAATTGACCATTACTTGAGCTTCTAGTGTTCTTGAGATTCTAAAACTGCTCTGTGAAACATGAAAAATCAAAAGATTGTCTTATGCTTAAATTGTGCCAAACTATTCTTACGAGACTGCTTGTCAATGACATGAACTTGGAGATAGTTTGATGAACCAGACGATCTCATGGGGACTGCTTGTCAGAAATGACATGAACCTCAAGATTTGTCGCCTTGGTAGAAGCTTAGAAAGAGTTTGTGGATGGCTCCTAGTCCAGGATCTTCTTTACTAAGATATACCTTTAATCAACTTCTGGTCGAAGCTTAGGATGAGTTTGTGGATGGCTCCTAGTCCAGGATCTTGTCACTAGTTAGATCATTAGTCAACTTCAATATTCAATGCATATGAAAAAACTGTTAAAAAATGGGCATTTGAGACAATTTGAGCAAAATGATTCAATACAGGACCTAATTGTCTCTTAATGTGGTCTTTGTTAGCTTTTTGATCTTACATTGATATTTTGACATGGCCAGTTTCACTTTAGGATCCCTGTTGATGAACTTGCTGAATTTGAAGCCTTGCTTAAATTGATCAAATCTATTGCTTTACTTTTGAGCCTTTGTGCTTAGCTTTGATATATATGTCTTACCATGATCTTGCTAGCGCTCTCAGGTTTGATATGTTATTTGTGCAATATTAGAAATACTGGCTTGTTCTTTTGGGTAATCTCCAAAGCTTCTTGTAATAAAAAAAAAACAAAAATGAAGCCACTTCATTGCACTTCATGCATACTCCTTCTTATGCTTCTTTTGTTTTGCTTCCTTCTTTATTCTATACTTGTTATCTCTGGATGAGAGGAATGCGTGATTCCTTGATGACTCCATTGTCAAAGGGGGAGAAGATGTGTTAAAATGTATTAATGCTATGCATAGGGGGAGAAATTTTTGGAGATACATATCATTGTTTTACAAAGAGGGAGATGATATATAAAAATGATAAAAAGGGGGAGAAACTGAAAATTTGAAAGTTTTTAAAATTTGAGGATCATAGTGAGGGGGAGTTCTTGAGTTGCATTCTTATTGTCTTATTGAATATTCTGAACTTGAATTGCATTCATTTATCCTCACAATGATCATAGGTCAATTGAACAATTGTTCTTTCATATGGACCTCATGTGAGAATTTTGACTCTTTTATGTAAATCAAAGTTTCTATGCTTTCTTTTGCCTTATCTCACATGCATATACTATTCTGATGCCAGCTTGGTCATTTACATTGCTTTTTCTTGCTTATGGACCAAGCTGTGCCTTTGTGCGAAAACGAAAGTACTTTACTTTTCAAACCCCCAAATTACATTTTCTGGATTATTGCCAATGTGTTCATCAAGGGGGAGATTGTGGATATCATGGGGATATGCTCCAAATCTTAGGATGATGTGACAATTGGCAATGTCATTTATGGTTTGTCGGTTCACAAGGTTTTCGACAAAGTTCAGGCTTTCTGGACAGGGGCGGTCCGACCGGCCATAGCATGGCGGTCCGACCGGTCCCAAATCGGTCGGACCGCCCATATGCGGCGGTCGGACCGGCCGTGACCAAAGAGTGTCAGAATGTGCTGGGCCAAAACTAAAGGATGTAGGCAAGTGAGGGGATCCCAATGCACTTGGTCTCATAATTTTTGGAGCCTCCAAGCAAAAGTTCTATTCGTTTTAAATTTCCAGAAGGTTTCGGAATTTCAGGGCTTGAAATTCGGCTAAGTCCCTTGTGGCGGTCCGACCGCTCACGGGGAGCGGTCCGGCCGGCGAGGCGATCCGGCCGGCCACATGTGAGCGGTCGGACCGATTTCCACTTATGCATCGACCAACTTCGTGGTGATGTTAATTTGTTAGGTCAAGTTCATTGGTATCATGGCATATGTATTGTATGATGTATGTTTTAACTAACATGGGTCAAGTTGTGAAGAACTTGTTCCCGAATTCGTGTTTGCTTGTCTATGGTTGTACAGGTTGCTTGGTGGTCAACGACGGTCAACGACGAGGATGATCGGGACTAGACTTGGAGAGTTGAGGTCCAGAACGATCGACGATGCCGGGTGAGGTCAATGACTCAAGCGTGACACAAGATGGACAAGGGTGACCTATTAGCAAATCTGAGGCGCAAGATGGCGCTAGGTGAAGCTGTTTAGGTCAAAAGGTTAAAGACGGTGCTTTGCGAAGCGTGCGTGTGTGACCCATTTGTTAGTGGGCCTTAACGGGAGCCCAATAGAGTCAAACCCTAGGAGTTCTAGGCCTCCACTATAAATAGGAGGAGGTGGTGGCTGCACCGTCTCTCTCGCCTCTTTTATATTTCAAAACCCTAATTGGCTTAGGGGGAGTTGAGGTGGAGGGTAGGGCTCTTGATGGTTTGAGGTGATTTTTGTGATCTTGGATTGACCACTGTTTCTTGATGGAGTGGGTGTAATCCAGCATCAATCACGAATTTAATCTACGCAAGGTTTGCTTGAGATAAGTCTCTTTTCGTTCTTGCTTTCAATTTCATGATTTTAGGGCTTTCTTTGATCCGCGAGTTTTTGATTGATTCTTTTATGTGAATTAGCTTGCTGTGATATGTGTGAACCTATCTAGGATCATCTTGATCATCAATTACTCACGAACAAGCATTAGGATCAAGTTTTCGTTCTTGCCCGGTTTTAGACCCTCTCTTACTCAAGTGACAACTGTTCAGGATCTAGCCAAGAATTATCATAATATTCGATTGGAATAGGTCCTCAATAGCATTGAGAAGGTGTGTGCAAAGTTTCGTGAAGTTTGGAATTGAGAATCAAAAGTTAGACCTAATTGTAACTTCGTCATCGGGCTGTTTTTACTGTTTCAGATCATTTGAGTCTCGCGGTCCGAGCCGCTCATCACCGGTCCGACCGATTTGGCGAGGTCCGACCGTCAGATAACAATGGTCCGACCGCCAGAAATCGGTCCGACTGCTCGTTCGAGCAGGTCGACCTTGAAGACATTGTATTGCTTTGATCTTTGATGTTTTTGTCATATTGCTTAGGGGATTAAATTGAATTCAATACTAGTCTTCTGCTGTACTGGTATATTGATCTTCATAGCTATTGGAGTGAAATTGTGTTGAATTCATAATTTGTGAAAAAGTGAGCGTGCTCCTATTCACCAGCCCGACATATTAAATTAGTGGAAATTAACTACTCATAATTTATTTATTGGTAATTAACCTATTTTAATTAGTTATTTTAGTACTAATTAATCAAACATAATTAGTTAGTTTGGTGCTAATTTATTAGTCGTAATTATTTAGTTTAGTGGTAAATAATTAGTCATACTTAGTTCAGTGGTTATCTGTCTGGCATATTAAATTAGTGAAAATTAACTACTCGTAATTTATTTAGTGGGAATTAATCTGTCGTAATTAGTTTGTTCAGTGCTAATTAATCAGTCGTAAGTAGTTCAGTGCCAATTTATTACTCGTAATTAGTTAGTTTAGTGGTAAATGATTAGTCGTACTTAGTTTACTAGCAATTAGTTAGGCATAAGTAATTAATCAGTAGTAATCAGTTTGCTAGCATAATTATACATATGTAATCGATCACTTGCATGCAATTTATCATCATTGTTTGTTACTTTAGGTAATTTCGCACATGCAAGACTTGGTAGTGTTTTATGACGATGGTCTCATACGGGTCGGACCTAATGGGTTGGACCTATCGAGATTCCAATGCATGGTGGTCCGGGCGGAGGGCCTCGATGCGATGGATATCCCTGAGTTTTGAAGCTGCATCCAGAGGGAGTTTTTCATGGAGGCAATAACGAAGAAACTTGTGATCGAGGGGATCTCCTGCATGAATGCCATGTGGGAGCTCGTCAAGGTGATTGGAAGCATAGTATGGAGCCAGTACATGCAGATTGCCTCCCATCGCGAGGCGTCCATTTACGGGAGGCCAATATTGTACGTGAATTTCGTACGGAGGGCGTCAGGAAACCTTGATGATGATGGGGCCTCTACTAGCGAGCAAGCGTGGCCCGAGCCTAAAGATGATACCACAGAATGTGCTGTCTCGGAGGGAAGACACGCGTATAATTTTTGAGCAAAATGAGGGGCAGAACTGTGGCGCTTGGCCTGCATTGACTGCCATAAGTATCTACTGGACCAGCCTCTTAGGTTGGAGTCTGATGAGGACGCTGACTCTGGCTCGGATGGTAGCGATGAGGATGAGCAACGATCCGGTGGTCCAACCGGGGGAATTGTGTCATTCGAGGTGCCTTACGTTGCATCGAGACTTGATGATATCGCAGTGCGTTTGCTCATACTGCCGCAAGAAGGAGGCTCCTAGTGGGGGTTCAATGCCGACAACCTCTTAGTTAGGCAACACTTCCCTAGCAAAGCGGTCATGCAGTAAGCTATAGAATGGTACGCCTTGTCCATCAGTCATGTGTACCGAGTACACCGGTCCAATCCAGGACATCACATAGTTAAGTACATAGTGGAAGGCTGCCCCGGCAAGGTCAGCGCTCAACGAGCAAAGATTTTTGGCTCGGTCTTCGGGGTCAAAGCGCTGATCGACCACACTTGCGAGCTTAGTGAGCCCCTACGGCAGCATCGGAACGTGGCTTCCGTATATGTTGCAAGACTCATCAGGCACCTAGTTGCGGTGGACGTGTCTGTCTCCCCCAAGATGTTGTGTCGGAAGTTGCCAATATAGATGGTTATCCAGTCAGTTATAGCAAGGTCCAGCGAGCCAAACAAAAGGTTATCGAGTCCATGTATGGGACATACGAAGAGGCGTACAACCTTGTACCTAGATTGCTTGACCAGATTGCCGAATCAAACCCTGGCACATACATAAACAAGCTTGAGAGGAAAGATACTGATGGAGGGCCCAACTGCTTCATACTGGACCGGGTGTTCCGGGCTTTTGCCCAGGCCATTCGGGGCTTCAAGTTCTATCGTCCTATGCTCACGATGGATGACACTTTCCTCACGGGGAGGTACAAGGGCACTATTATCACCGCGGTGGTGGCCGACGCAAATGACCAGCTTCTCCCAGGTGGCATTTGCCATTGTGGAGAGCGAGAATACATCCAGTTGGTTGTGGTTCCTAGTGAACGTGAAGAGGGTGGTGGTGGAATACCGGCACAATGTATGCCTAATCACAGACCGCAATGCTGAGTTGTTGGCGGCCATCAACACCATGCAACATGGGACGGGCCCCCTTCACTAGTCGAATGACGTATAATCCAAGTGGTGCATGAGGCATCTTGCATCTAACTTGTTCACACAATCAAGAAATTATGAAGACATTCAGGACATTGCGTCTGTAGAACCAGAGGTATAAGTTTGAGTCATCTGGAGAGACCTCGAACACTGGACTACGAGGCATACAAGGGAGTCCACTCTAGAGGTACTAGAGGGAGAGCAATCTAGCAATGCTATAAGTTTCTCAGAGTATATTCATCGCTACGTTGCTGAATTGGAGAAATGGTCCCTTCTCTATGACCCAGATGGTGCGAGGTACTGGATTATGACGACCAACATGTCCGAGGTGTACAACATCATCCTCAAAGGTGTGTAGTGCCTCCCTATCATTGCAATCATCAAGAATATATGGACTCACACTGTTGGTTATTTTGCCAATAGAGCTACCGTAGCTAAGCGACAGATGGAGGAAGACAAGCAGTGGTCCGAGAACATGCAGAGACACATGGACCAGAAGATGGAGAAGGCTCGAATGCATGACATCCAGGTGATCGATGGCCTCAGGAGGAAGTACGAGATCAGGCTTTGGTAGAAATATGTCAACAGTCATGCCAGGGGGAAAGGAAACATGCATGTACCCTGGGTGATGTGGCGACATGCACCTATAACAAGCCGAAGCTCCTACACAAGCTATACTCGCATGTGTACAAGGTGTGTGCACAAATGAGGTAGATGTCTACGTCGTACATCTACGAGTACTACAACATGCAGCACCTTTTTGGTACATGGAGTGCGGAGTTTCACTCGTACGGCTTGGATATGAACTACAAGGATCTTTGGCCGAACAGGGTAAAATGGGGCCCGAAAAAGGTCATGAAGACAATAGGGAAGGGACGACGGCAGACGCAACGATTTCGGAGCGACATGGATGCCAGCCAACGTACCAATATTAGCCGCACAATCAAGTGTAGGGTATGCAAGACCCCTGAGCACTCAATGGAGGATTGTCCCAACAGACCGAGCTTGTCTGGTCGTCATTCGGTGTAGTAATTTAATGTGTTGTCCGCTTTATTTTGTTATGTACAGCAAAACATTTATGATACCCAGATATGGATTCATCAGCTATGCGAGGATGTTGCAGAAGTGCAAGTGGCTTTTGCAGAAGGCCAAACATCTACAATACCTAGATTATTCAATGAAAGATGGTCCGGTACCACCACAGTTTCCACTCCCGCAGTGTGTGTGTGCACGAGCCGACGGAGATCATTCAGTCCACACACTCAGACACCTCTGCCCAGGCGTACTACACGTATGGGCACCACCTCGTAAGTGTTTCTTTCACACACATCGATTTTCAACTTCCTACGTTGATTTTCATAAATTTTTAACTTCATCCCCATGTAATGGTAGCCCGAGATGCGTTGCCACTTCTTCCAGTGGATCGATGGCCTGGAGATGTACGACAGGGCGTTCATCTATCAGAAGTACATGCTGAACTACTCGATGCTGGCCGAGACCTTCGTGCGGTGGAAACCTTACGTACCGGACTCTGTTGAGGACACACCGGAGGAGCCCAGAACTTGCCTGACGGAGAAGGTGAAGGCTCCTACTACTGAGACAGGCGATCATCGTAGCTTCTCCCATCACCCAGGAGCACTCCATATTGAAGAGGTGAGTTACGTGCAATTCGCGTCCTGATTTTATATTTCCCCTTTCGTTCTTCTAACAACATACAAGCGTCCAGCCCCTATCGCAGAACATTGGGGGACTTCGACACACAACACCGACATGGGGAGTCCTGAGACAAGGCGAAGGGGAAGGCTAATGCAATTGAGCCCAGCCTCCATAGCGTATCCAGTTGCCTGGGCGCACTCCATATCGACGATGTGAGTTATATAGAATTTACATCCTTGTTACGTTTTTCACTGTACGGTGCACTTACATCATGAAATCGCAAGATATAGATGACTTTGACATATGACACCGACGTGGGGAGTCCCGCGACAAGGGGAAGAGGTAGGCTCCTTCGATCGAGACCGATCAACGTCGTAGCGTATCCGGCCACCTGGGCGCACTCCGTGTCGAAGAATATATAAAAATATGAAATTCACTGTGAATTACCCAAACTCCAGGGGGGTTTTCACAAAATTGCCTTATCCGCAAAAGACCCCTCGCAATTTTCATAACTTCAAGGGTCAATTTGCATTTTTTTGGGATATTCATTTTTTTTTCATTTCCTAATTTCTTTTTCTCTCTATTTTTTTTCCCTTTTTTCCCTGTTGTGGGCTAGGTCGGCCTACACTGTTTCGGCCTTTAAGGCCTGGCCAAAAGGGTGTGCGGGAGGGAACTAGGGCTTCCTTTGCCCTGTTCTTCAATGACGGCGGCTTGCGCATGTGCGTGTAATCTTGAGGGCGCGGACGGCGACACACAACCGTGTGGTGAGTGGTGGCAGCGTAGTGCGGCGGCTTCAGCCGACAACAGACGGCACGCACACGTGGCGGCAGACATAGAGGCAAAGCGGTGGCGGTCGCGACGAGTGACGGTGGCGCGATGGGCGCGGTGACGCGTGCTGCGGGCACGACGATGTGGCCTGCATGACGTCGGGCCGCCGCCGACGCATCAGTCGTGGTGGCCGGCATCTGGCCAGTGGTCGGCGCAGAGCATCATTTTTCTCTCACATGAATAGTATGAACAATACTCATCTTAAGGGACTAACCTCGATTTAGAACGCTAATTAATACAATGGCTAATTAGAAGTTAATATATCTAAACATATTGATGCAAATTAATCTACTAGATTAATTCATAGCAATATTAAAGATTGAAAGATGGAATTATGATGACATACCAATTCGGCCGTGTAGAGCGATTCATGCTGATAATGTGTTGAAGAATGTAATAGTCACAGAAAACAATCAACCAACTAGACAATCAACAGAGAGACGAATAGATAGAGACACAATATGGTGAACCTCTTTATTAATTGATTGATCTCTTTCTGAGTACAATGAGATTCTATTTAAAAACTAGAACCCACCATATGTAGGCCCTGTTTGGTATGATTCTGCTCTAAGTTTTTGCAGCTCCAACTCCAGCTTCACTCTTGGATCCACTCCTATGAGAAGTTAGAGCGATATGAGGAGGTGTTTGGTTAGAAAGTTGGCTCCAGCTCCAGGAATGAGAAGGATATTTGTAAAAACACTGCACTACCCTTGTTTTGTGACTTGTAATCTTTTTTTCGCGTGGCTTAACTTATAACAATTTAATAAGTTTATTTCAGTCATGTTGTGCTTCTATTTTTTTTGTCATGTTGAGTCATATCGTGCCATCTTTTTCGCCTACATTCAAAAATTTTACTCCAAAAAAAATACATACATCAGCACACATGGAGATCAGGGGAAGCGTCAGGACACACACCTGACCTCACCGTCACAGTCATTGCTAAAAGTCTGGCACTTCCCATTTCCATTCAACAATATGCATTGCATTGAATCTTCAATAACCAATTTGCAGGATTTTCACAGAAAAACTTTCAGAGAAGTTAATTTTGCATTCAACAAGTCGAGCAACATATTAGCATTGAACAATTTGCTTTGCATTGAACTCAACATATTGGTATTGAACAATTTTCTCAGGAAATATTCATACAAGATGAAACCCGGTACTATTTTATTCAACAATTTGACACAACTAGGGTACAATTTAGGAGGACTCAACACTAAAAGATATCCTCAGAAAACATCCATACAAGTGCTTGTATGAATGTTTTCCAAGGATATCCTCTAGTTCATAAAAGAATGTTGGCCAAGATAAATGAACCAATGTAGTTTGTCTGCACCATTTTGAAATTTACATGCAGTAAGGTCCACTTACACAGTTGACTAGACAAAAAAAAAGTAATACTGATATAAAGGGAAAAAATGTTGAAGAACACTAGGATTTTTTTTGCAAGAATAATTTCAAGGGAAGCATCAAGCACCAACTCATCGATCCCATGAGTAATTCCATGTGACTTCGCTAGCATCCCAGCATTATTTATCAAAAGCTGAATAGAAGGCTCCAAATTTGAATCTTGAATCCACTGATTCAACGAAGTTTCAAACTTCTTTATTGACTTGTAGGATGACAAGTCGACTTGAGAGTTGAAACGCTTCAAGACAGGCATCTGGTTGTTGCCTCCGAATTTCTTGAATAGTCCATTTTACATAGTGTGGCGGATAACAATGGTAAACAATAGCACAACACATGTCTAGCTCAAGCTCCAAATACTACATCTAATAACAATTGTGCAGAGCGTCCAGCTGACACAAAATAGAATCCATAGCGTTTTAGTCCAAAATTACAAAGTCACCGACAAGGATGAACCAATTTGAGAAGAATTAAAACAAATGAACATGGATAGAATCAAGAATTCTAGATGTGACAACAGATCAACTACTTATAGAGTAACTAGTAAATGGTGACACCAAAACATCACTTCAACTTTCGCAGGTTCATCAAAGGCTGTGGCTTTCAAGAAGAGAAGACACCCTGCGCTCCAAGAGCCTTGTTGAAGAATCAGAGAATAAGTGTTTATAGATTCACTAGTTCACAAAATTCAGCAGGGAAACTAATCAAACTAGCACTATAGCATCATCACATCCTAATTACTGCATGAGTGTTGGCAGGTTTGGCAATGCGCGAGTCAACTACCAAGATGTACCACATGTGTTCAATAAAATGCCCACACAATCATGGCACAAAACACGCGACTCACAGGCGATGGGCTTGGCGGTGGGGGCGGGCAACTCCGTGGCGTCGGCGCACGGAGCCTTGAGAGGGGAGGAGCGGTCGGCGGAGGGGGGTGAAACCAGGGACAAGAAGGCCAGAGAAGGACTAGCGGCGTGCGTTGGGGAGAGAAACACGGACGCCGGAGATGACAAGGCCGGGAAGAAGACACCGAGGCCGGGGCTAGGGAGAGGACAAGGACGTCGGGGTTGCTGGGGATGGAGAAGAGGTCGTGGAGGATGGGGAGGGGATGAGCTCGCCGAGGAGGAAGGCGTCGCCGCTGCCCTGGTCGCCGTCGCTCTAGGGTTTTCTCTGGGCTGGGGATTTGGGAATCGGGAGGAGAAACGCATGTGAGGGGGAAGGGGTGCCGGATGCGAAAGGGGTAGTCGAGGGCATTTCGCGGGTAATTTCTCCCAACCCCCGTAGGCATTTTACTTTGTTGGCCCACTGCTCCCTATTTAGAGCAATGTTTTACCTACTCTTAAAAATTGTACTGGGGCTGCTTCACTAAGTTGCTCTAACTCCTAAATTTTTGTGAGGTTACCCCATTTGACATAGCTCCACCTACTCTAACTAAGAAGCTGAGAGTAGAAGCTATGCCAAACAGGGCCGTAGTTTCGGTATTACACGTATCAGCACCTAAACCAGAGTTTCTCGAGAGAAGGCACGGCATGGGCCGAGACTAAGCTGGACTGGGCACTACGACAAAGCCAAGGGCATGGCACAGGCAAGCCCAACGATAGTAACTTGATGCGTCGGGTAATATGCTTTTTTATGTGTACGAGTAACTAATCGTAATAAGAAATTTGGGAACATACCTAAGGAGTAGAACAACGAGTCACAAGAATGTCTGCAGCGGGGCTAGCTTTTACATGCAACTAGGGGTGAAAACGGATCGGATACGGACGGATAATAGCTCTGCCATATTTGTTTTCATATTTTTTTCGGATCCGGATACGAATACGGATACGAATAATATCGAATACGAATACATAGCGAATACGAATTGAAACGAATACGGTCGTGGATATTTTTCAGAACATGAAAAACCCCTTAAATTGTATGCCAGAAATTAACGAAAACATATAACTAGTTTATTTGATGCAAACATTCATGAATTGTTCATATTTTCAGTAACCACACATAACATTGGCACTAGCAAGTTGCATTAACTAGTTCATCATAAATATAACACTTAGTTTACCATATTTAGCTTATAAGTTATAACTCAAAAAGTCACAAGAACACTTAGTTTACCATATTTAGCTTATAAGTTATAACTCAAAAAGTCACAAGTCATCGCGCATTCACACTTAGTTTATCACATACATAAAACTTAGTTCAGACTAATATAGATCAGGCTAGATGGTAAATCTATACACAAATGATTGTAACATCCCAAAGTATGTTACCAAAAATAAAATTAGTAAAGTTATTATTTTATTGGATTTTCTGAGATTTAAAAGATTTTTCTTGGTTAAAAAAAGAAATAAAATAATAAAATAAAGTTAATTATTTAATTTCCTAGTTTTCAATGTCAAAAATAAAATTTATTGAGATTTATGGGATTTTATTATATTTAAAGTGAAAATGAAAAAATAATAATTAATTTCTTGAATTTTCTGGATTTTAAAAAGGTTGTTCCTATTTTTCAGGAATTTAAAATAATTTATGTGTAAAAATAAAAACCAACTTTAACTTGGAATTAATTTTATTAAGTTCAAAATAAATTAAAGAATTTTTGTGATTTTTTCTAGAATTTTTTTAACTCTATTTGCTATTTTATAAAAGGCTATTTGATTTGTTGCATTTTCTAAAATTCAGAAATCAATTAAAATCTTATTTTCTCTTTTGGGCTGAAATCCTCTTCTTTTGGGCCGAAATTTGGATACTCGGACTTGGTCTTATCCGGATAATCCGTATCCGTATCCGTATCCGCCGGATAGCATGCCTACTGTATTCGTTTCCGTTTTCGACAAAAAAATTCGAATCCGTTTTTGATCCGAAAATTATCCGAGAAAAATCCGATCCGAGACAATCCGAATCCGTTTCCATTCGGATCGATCGAAAATTATCTGATCCGTTTTTATCCCTACATGCAACTAGTATCCTGGGGACGACGTAGGGATGGTAATTATGCCCGATTATCCGTGTGCCCGCGGGTGAATACCCTAATGGAGGCGGGTATGAGCGTCTTTCTTTGCCCACGGGCATAAAAACATGCACAATTCCTTGCCCATCGGGTAAACGGGCATGGGTAAGTTCCACCCGTACCCGCTTCGCCCAATTACCCGTAATTTACCCACATGTGTAAGAAACTATATCAATTTGTATTTGTATTTTATTTGTTGAACTTGATTAATTGTTTTGTCGAACATGATATGTGAATTGTGATGAACTTTATTAGTTGTTGAATGTGTGATGCACCATTGATGTGTGAATTATGATAAACTTGATGTATGCATTGCTCGCGGGTAACGAGTATATCCGCAGGCGATGGGTATCCACAGGCGGCGATGCATTATTCGTGGGTAAACAGGCATGCCCGCGGGCGACGGGTACCCGCGGGCGATAGGTATGAGTGAGATTTTTCATCCGTCATTCTTCGCGGATATACCTACAGAGTGAATTCAGGATCGCAATATTAATATAGACGAACACTACGACCGATTACCATCCCCAGGACGAGGTGACTCCTCCTTCCTCGAGTCCTTTTTTTCGCTTCGGATTGAAGAAAGTTTGAAGTGACAATAAACAGCTCAAAATATCCGAGGTGGTAAAATTGGCGGGTGGGTGGCGGATGATTTCCTCCGTCTTTCTCGCCTGCGCCCGGCGGGTCCCGCAAAAGACTCCAACGAGACCACACCCAAACCCTATCGCTCTAATAGGCTTCCGTCCTCCTGACCTCCATGAGCACAACCCCAACGATGGCCCCCTCCTCCTCGCCACAGCCGTACGCCACGGCCTCCGCCCACCAACCCTTCCCATTTGCGCTCCCTCCGAATCAGCTCAGACCGCACCGGCTGCACCCTCGCCTCGCTGCCGCGGCCGCCTCCAGGTGGGTAAACCGCGGCAGGGCCCCGCCGGGGCGCGGCGCGGCTAACTCTATATGGGTCAACCCGGCCGCCCCGGCCCGCCCCGGCCCGGCCGGCCAGACGCTCCGCCGCCTCGTCCAGCTTGAGGACCTCGACGCCGCGCTCCGCCTTCTCGGCTCCCTTCCCCCTTGCTCGGAGCCACCGGCCGTCATCACCTGCAACATACTCATCAAGAAGCTCTGCGCCCACCGCCGCCTCGCTGACGCGGAGCGCGTGCTCGACGAACTCAAGGCGGCCGGCGCCGCCGACGCCGTCTCCCACAACACCCTCGTCGCGGGCTACTGCCGCGACGGCCGGCTTGCCGACGCGGAGCGCGTGTTTGGGGGCGCCAAGGCCTCCGGCGCTGCTAATGTCGTCACCTACACCGCGCTGATCGACGGGTACTGCCGCTCCGGCAGGCTCGCCGACGCACTCCGCCTCATTGCCTCCATGCCCGTCGCGCCCGATACCTACACCTATAACACCGTGTTGAAAGGATTGTGTGGTGCTAAGCAGTGGGAGGACGCCGAGAAGCTCATGGTGGAGATGATTCGCAACAATTGCCATCCGAATGAAGTGACATTTGCTACACAGATCCGTTCTTTCTGCCAAAATGGGTTGCTTGACCGTGCCGTTCAACTTCTTGAGCAAATGCCCAAGTACAGATGCACGCCCGATGTTGTCATTTACAGTACCCTTGTGAATGGATTTTCGGAGCAAGGGCGTGTGGGCGATGCCCTTGAGCTATTAAACACCATGTTATGCAAGCCCAACACTGTTTGTTACAATGCTGCATTGAAGGGTTTATGTATCACTGAACGATGGGAGGATGTTGGGAAGCTGATAGCTGAGATGGTTAGGAAAGATTGCCCACCAAATGAAGCGACATTTAGCATGCTAATCAATTCATTGTGCCAAAATGGGTTGGTTGAGTGTGCAATTGAAGTTCTTGATCAAATGCAGAAGTATGGATGCCAACCAGATGTCGTCATTTACAATACACTCATCAATTGCTTTTCAGAACAAGGGCGTGTGGTTGATGCCCTCAAGTTACTAAACAGCATGCTGTGCAAGCCTGATACCATTAGCTTTAATGCTGTGTTGAAGGGTTTATGTAGAGCTGAGCAATGGTATGATGCCACGGAGCTTATAGCTCAGATGCTTAGGGAGGATTGCCCTCTAATTGAAATGACCTTTAATATACTGATTGATTCGCTATGCCAAAATGGACTGGTAAACTATGCAATTGAAGTGTTTGAGCAAATGCCAAATTATGGATGTACACCTGATATTGTCACATACAGTAGCCTTATTAATGGCTTTTCTGAACAAGGGCTTATCGAAATGGCTGTGGAGTTATTTAAAAGCATGCCATGCAAGCCCGATATCTTTAGCTACAATGCTGTTTTGAAAGGTTTGTGTAGAGCTGCACGATGGGAGGATGCTGGGGAGCTTATAGCAGAGATGGTTAGGAAGGATTGCCCCCCAAATGAAGTGACATTCAATATACTAATCAATTCCTTGTGCCAAAAAGGGCTGGTTGATCGTGCAATTGATGTTTTTGAGCAAATGCCGAAGTACGGAAGTACACCTGATATTTTTACATATAATGCCCTTATCAATGGATTTTCTGAACAAGGCCGTTTGGATGATGCCCTCAAGTTATTAAGCACCATGTCGTGCAAGCCTGACGCCATTTCCTATAATTCTACATTGAAGGGTTTGTGCAGAGCTGAGCGATGGGAGGTTGCGGAGGAGCTTGTAACTGAAATGCTTAGAAAGAAGTGCCCTCCAAATGATGTAACGTTCAAGTATGCTAATATGTTATTTATGCCGAAAAGGGTTGGTTGACCGTGCAAAAAGGATTGGCTGCATGCACGATTTAATTTCAGGGGCAAATGCCAAGTATTGATGTATACTTTTTGTCATGTACAATGCCCTCAACAATGGCATTTTAAGCAGGGATCTGTGGACGATACTCTGAGTTATGAAGCAGCATAGTTGTGCAAGCCTGACAGTCTGATAGTATGCTGCACCGAAGACTTTGTGTAGAAATGAACAACAGGAGAATGCCAGAGTTTCTTGTTGAGATCAACGATGAGAAGATGACCAAGAGTTTATAATTGAGATGGATTGAAATGAGGACCTCCCCAATTGAAGTGACATTCGGTGTACTAATAGGCTTTGGTTGAATTTGCAATCAAAATTCTTCAGCAAATGCATGAACAAGGTTGTGTATCGGCCCACAAGATATAGTATTGTATTCAAGGGTTTGTGTAGAGTGATGATGAGAGGATGCTGATAATCTCGCACTCAAGATAGCTCCAAAGGATTGTAAAGGTACAACCAAAGTTATTTAGCAAATGTCAAACCTCAAATGAGTATTTCATAGCATCCTATATGATGCTATTAAGTAAATAACCAACATGCTATGCTGTTATACCAGAACCTGATGTATAGCTGAGCGATGGAGAGCTTATATCCTAGATGGGCTGGGTTGCCTCTAAACAATGTCAGATTTAACGTGCTAATGATATTTTTTAGGATGCCACACTATTTGTTGTAGGCTGTCCTTGCTAGGCTATGAGATATTAGGATATCAGCCTTCGTTTACTGTTAACCATGACCAAAGACTGGTTGTCTTTCAAACATGCCTAGACAGAAGAATCTGGGTAATGTTGTGACACTATTTTTAGAGAAAATTGCACTGTAGGTTTATAAACTTGTAAGGTTGTGCCACTTAGCTTCATGAATTTACATTTTATTTTCTCAGACGCCTGAATTTGCGAGGTTGTGCTACTTAGCTCACTGAACTTACATTTTACTTTCTCAGTCTCCTGAATTTACGAGGTTATACCACTTAGCTTCATGAATTTGCATTGAAATGAAGTTCGTCGGATGCGATGCCAGCGACTTCATCCCTTCTGAGTCCGGTGTACTCGTCGTTGCCCCGTTCCGCCCGTGTTCATCATCCTCATCACCTCACACCGATAAAAACAGAAACGGATTCTTTAGGCCCAGGAACATACCGTGCTCGCGTCTTCGCCGAAGCTCCACTGTTGCAGCTTGTCGCCGCCCTCGCTCTTACCTTCTCTGAGTCGGCCACATTACTTCTCTCTCTCACGGTGATTCACCAACTCAGCCTTTTCTGTTAGCAAACGGTCAAATGGACTTCGTGCAGGGTGAGTAGCTTCTGCTATGTCACTGAGAATGTACTTCTTGCTCACGGTCGACTCAGAGGAGGCAAGGGCGGCAACAAGCTGCGACGGTGGAGCTCCAGCGAAGACGCGAGCACAGTGTGTTTTCGGGCCCGAAGAATCGGTTTTTGTCGGCATGAGGTGACGGGGACGATGCACACGGCCGTAACAAGGAGACGACTTAAGTGACACAACCTCACAAGTTCACAGGGCTGAGAAAGTAAATATAAATTCAATGAGTTAAGTGGCACAACCTCGCATATTTAGGGGACAGAGAAAGTAAAATGCAAGTTCAGTGAGCTAAGTGACATAACTTTGCAAGTTCGGAGACCTATAGTGCAATTTTCTCTTATTTTTATGTTAGGGCCTATTTGGAACGTAGGAATTTTGCAATAATTTTACAGGAAACAATTCATTTCCCGCAAGAACCGAGATCTCGCATTCCAAATGGGGCCTTAGGTTTTCTTTTTACTGGTGTGTTCTCTCTATATGTGTTGGACCGGAACGGCGACTAGGAGGGTGGTTGAATAGGAGATATACTTTTTTTCAACCCTCAACCGATTTCAACTTCTCTTCAATAGCTATAGAAGCTATGAAGATCATAACACCATCACAGCGGAAGTATTGTGTTGAAATCGATGAACCCCGGAAGCAAAACACCTGATAAATGCCCTGAGGCTGGTCTGACCGCTCAGTGTGACTAGTTTGACAGAAGCTTGGCCGGTGTGATTTCTCAGAGGGCGGTCGGACTTGTACCCAACCGGTCTGATCTCTGGTCAACCGGTCTAACCTCTCATCGGGATGATCAGTAAAATCATCACGATTTCAAAATCACAAATTGACTCAACTTTTGATCTGGTGATCCAAATCTCCTTAAATTTCAACCATGGTTCATCAAGAAGGTCAGGAATCTATTCCAATCGATGATCGGGAACTTCAAAGCCAAGGTTCCACAAATTTCATAGATGAAGGCAATAGGGCACAAGAACCGAGGAAATTCAAACTTTGATCCAAAAATTTGCTCGTGGGTGGATGATGGTCAAGATGACTCTAGACCGATTCCCATATGCCCCAGCAAGTAAGATCACAGTAAGGAACTAAGAGAAAACCAAAGGATCTTCAAAATCCTATAAGTCGCCAAAGAGAAAACAAGAACAAAAAGAGACTCGTCTTGAAGAAATCTTGCTTAGATTGATTTGAAATGATTGTTGGTTTACAGCTACTCCATTATGGAGGATAAAAGCTCAACACTTGATCACTCAATTAATCCATCTCTCACAAACTGTAGCCTCAACCACTTACTTTCCTCCAAATCACAAATTAGGATTTACACTTAGAAGGCGTGAGAGACCCAAAATCTGGACCTCTCCTTTTTATTGTGGAGGCTAGGTTTCGAGATAAAACACTAACTATTACCTATTAAGCCTATACACATACAGATCTACACTCACACACGCTTCTCAAAGCGGATGACGAACTGGGTCTTCTTGCATCTATCTCTTCTTGAGCTCCATTTTCTCTTGACCTGAACTACCTCTCCTTACTCTGCCTTGCGTGCGGGTTCTCCAAGGTCACCAAAGTCGGTATTTTGGCGAAGATACCAAAATACCCCTTCTCGATCATTCTCCAAGGACAAAGTCCGATCATCGCGAAACAAACTCATGCTTTGCCACGTGTAGGTTAATCAACAGCTCTCCTCATGTTGGCAAGTCTCTCCTATTAGGCTCTTATCAGAACCACTATGGTACTTGCACCAACCCTCGCGTAGCTTGATGCTATCTGTTGCTTCGAACTTCCCGTTCGGTCATCCTTATTCATCTTGCGTCATGCTTGAGATCAGTGACTTTACCCGGCATCCTCGATCATTCTGGATTTCACCTCTCCAAGTCTAGTCCTGATCATCCTCGCCGTTGACCATCGTTGACTTCCAAGTCACCTGCACAACAATAGATCAAGAAATCGATTCTGGGCACAAATTCTTCGCAACTTGACCCACGTTAGCCAAAACATGCATCATGTAACATATATGCACTGAAACTCATGACTTTGGCTCAAAACACAAAGTTCACGGGCCTCGGCTCATGAACACTGGACTCAGCCAGTCAAACCATCGTCATGGCCAGCCTAACCTTTGGGTGACCGATCTGACCGCCCCCTAACCGTCCACCCCTAAGTCACAAAATGACTTAGCTAAATTTTAGCTCCTGAAATTTCCACCCCTCTATGGAATTTCGGAAAAAAAACTCTTATCTAGTTTTGTCTCGATGCTCTATTTTAATGAAACCTAGTGCAAACACATCTCCTCACACTCCTACACAAGTGTTTGATCAGGTTTTGCGAAGTTCCATTTATCACTTTTCGGCCGGTCAAACCGCTCACCTGGCCGGTCTCACCACCGGCACCTCGGCCTCCCCTCGGTCGGTTTGACCTCTAGACATGGCCTGTTTGACCTATCGACTAGAGGTGTGACCTCTCCCCTTGGCCAGTCTGACCTCCCTAGGTCTGGCAGCAAACCTGAATTTTCCGAAAACGACTGTTTCGACAAACCCTTGCCACCATTGACAATTGTATCATCGCACTGAAATTAGAAGCATATCCACATGAAATCCACGATATGCTAACTTTATCAGACTTAGCATCATAATTTTTCTTTAGTTTTGGTAATCCACGATATGTTAACTTTATCAGAATTAGCATCATAAAATTTCTCTTTAGTTTTGGTTTCTTTGCTTATTTCCTTTGCGCTTTCTTCAGTTACAAGCCTTTTACACGGTTTGGATTATATGTTGTGATCAGGTTTCCACCATCGATGGACTAGCACGTCCTATGAAGTAGTGAATCAAAAAGATCTTTGCCTTGGCCTCCAAGCCTTCAGTTCTATTGTACCATGTGTGCAAGCGTTGCTGTTTGTAGCACCTCCTGCAGCATCTGAGGGATCTTACGATTTGCCATGTAAAGGCATGCCCATGATTGAGAATTTGAGATATGAATCTGGTTGTGTAGGAGACTTAAGAGTCGTATAATTATGATGTGCATGTGTTGTGTCTTCAGCAACATTCTTTAGGACCATGATAAAATGCTAGCTTCAATTCTGAATGTCAAGCTTCCTGTTCCCTGTAAAATTGTTCTTGCCGAGTACTTCAGATTGAATCAAAATGGCCATGGCTCTGAAAAGCAACTAGGCGTTATAGTTCTGTGCTGGAAACCTCGTAATTATTGACAAATAGTATTGTTCTCTTCTCCCGCAGCCTCGAGCCTCAGCAAATACCTAGACTTCTCAGATGGCCACGGGTCCTGGCGCAAGCTTTTCAGTACGAAACGACGGACGTACAAAAGCTAGAAGAATTACGATGTCGATCAGGGGAGGTTATCAACCACAGGTCCGCAGCACATCTCATGGACTTCCACCAACAAGTGTGAAACAGCAGGTTTGGCGAAAAACAGGTACATTTTTATATATAAAAAAGGGCACTTCTTGAGTTCGTAGAAAACCGGTAATCTTGATAGCGGAAAGAAAAGGAGCACAACGAAACAGCTATATGATTTGATAAGCCACAATATTCCAGCTTTTTCTATCTTAACCACAAGTAAAAATACTGCAATCTCAAGACAAGGGAAAGCTAGAAATCTGAGCATTTTATTTTCGTACTGAGGTTATAGCATAGTCCGCTAGTTGCTGCAAATCATAAAAGAGGACAGATCCACACTGTTAATTCCGAATAACAAAAGCATATTTCTGCTAGTACTAGCTATTTGAAACCAAGTATGAGAACTACAAACAGTAGCTTTTAGGAGCTGGAACTAAATGTGATTTCTCGAACCGCGAGCACCATGTCATCGAAATCCATGCAGATCCACATCAGACCAAAATGGTAAAAACCAAGTTTACGTTGTCTCATTTCTTAAGCGCATTCATCCTGTCCCTCAGGTAATACAGCTTTGCTCTCCTGACTTTCTTCCTGTCCAAGATCTTGATTTCTTTGATGTTTGGTGAGTAACTGAACACAAAAGATAAGCTGCATTAATAAACTAGTCCACATAAAACATGTAATATGTAATGATATCTTTCATATTTGACTTCTTCAATACTTATGCCAATTTTTTATATGAAAGACTGAAGAAATGAACTGCAGAATAAAAGTGCACAGATCCCGAAAATAAAAACAGAGGCCATATGAAATATCCTATATGCCATTCTTCCAATGTTTTCAGTTCCCTTAGGACAGAGAAAGAACATGCTATGATGTAATGAAAATTGTAGTCTTGCCATAGCTGGATGCATGCATACATTTATGAAACTACAAACTCCATTTCTAACAAAACGCTAACACGGCACAAGCACTTATTGTGCCAACATTCTGTAAAAATGGCCAATGGAAAAAAATATGTGTTTGGTATTTAATACTACCAGCATCCATCCCATTGTGCGCTTTCTTAAGAGTTAATTAACCAGATACATATCATTTCATGATTTAGAAAAGTAGTACTCATGGCCATGGATTTACAACTAACAGAAGGACCAGAATGAAGCTGGTGCCACCATTCTCAACAGCAAATGAGATACTATTGGGTATATCAAGAAGCCAGCAGATAGCCGAGAAACAAAGACACCAAACCAAAAAGCAATTTTCCCAGTTCAGCCAACTACACTTCTAATACAGCAATTGTGCATCTATAATTTCATTTGTGTTTAATTAGCCATATGAAACCAAATAGTAAGTTTATGCACAACTGACGAACGTGACCATCCTGTTGTCATGCTAAAGAATAGGGAGAAATGGCCCGCTCAACCAACGCTTATAAGTATTGCGAATGATTGCCAGATTTGAATGAACAAGTGTTTATTCCCACAGGAATATAATAGTACAGAACCAAGAAACAATTCTGAGTTTATGATCCCCTACGTGCAAAGTTCTGAAACAAAGCAGTATATACATAAAAATGGAAAAGAGAAGCACATATTTGGTGTCACTTACAGTGGAAAGACAGACTCAACTCCCACACCAGCTACTAATCTTCGCAGTCTGAAAGTTGTATTGATCCCAGCATTGCGCCTTGCTATGACAATGCCTTTCAATGTAGACTCGCGCCGCTTGTTCTCAGGAACTTGCTGCTTATACGTAGAATCAGAACAATAAACATGATTGAATACCACTAAAGCGAGAATGCAAATGGCTTAGTAATTACCACTCTCATTTGAACAATACATCCAGGCTGTAGATCGGGAATCTCTCTTTCCGAACGGACTTTTTCAACTGCCTCTTTGTTTAAGATCTGGAAAAGTCAAATAATGAACATGTTAAGCTGCTTTTAAGTGTTTATTGTAATATTACTGTAACTGGATGTTATACGATTCCGGCAAATAACACTAGGCTTACATTCATAATGTGTCTGGCTGTCTTGTCTGGTCTCTTGAACTTAATGCGTGGGGGGTGCTCAACAGCGGGAGAGCTGGAGCTTTCCTCCTCAATAGAAACCTCGGCATTCCCCACTGTTGATAAATACCTCATCGCCAAAGCCTTCACACGGAAATCAGAGGTCTGAACACCATCATGAGAAATAATTGGACTTTGCACATCAAGAAAAGGATCCGATAGACATGACCAAGACAAATTAGCATCACACGGGATCGCAAACGCACAAACCCACAACTCGTACGAACACGCACCCCAATTGGACGAATCCAGCTGTAAGGCCTCAGGGGTTTGCTGACCGACTGATTAACCCCTGACAGTGCAACTCCAGGAACTGCACAGTCCAGGAGCTTCGCGGAAGTGCCACGGCTTCCGGCTCCACAGACGCTCCGCAGCAAAGACTGCATCATGTGACCAATCCTCTGCATAGAAAATGCACACACTGATCAAACCGTGTAGGTGGATTCCACTCCTTGCGGGAGAGGCAGGAATGCACGCGTGGCAGATAAACCCTAGAAACGTATACAAGCGCAAGAATGCCTTCGTCAAAGATGGCATGGCAGGCTGCAGACGCATCCGCAGCGTGAACGATGCCGCAATCCGCAATTGGAGCGGGCATTTCAACAATGGACGCATTCAGTAAATATCCCAGGAAGATTTGGATTTGAGCATTTGATTGCTCACAATCACAGCAAAGACTAGAGGAAATAAATTGGATCAAAGCGAAATCAATCCAAAGAAGCCAGGGCGGGCTTACCGACAAAACAAATCAGTCGGGATGGATCCCCTCTCCAGTCCACGCCAATCCAGTAAGGGGGGGAGAGAAGAGCTCGAGGTGGCGGTGGCGAAGAGTGAGGGTTCGGCGGCGGCTTCGGGTTTGGGGGAGGATCGATCTCCGGAGGCGGCGGCGCCGAGCGGGCGGCCGGCGCGGGGGCTGGAGTGTTTGGGCAAGAATTGGTGGAAAACCCTAGAAGGAGATTTTGAGGTGACTGCGGCCGCGCGGCGAATCTCCGTCCGTCGGATGATCTGATCTAACGGGTTGGTACGCGCCATGTCACGTGTTTGATGGGTGGACGGATCGGATCATGATACGGACAGTGGCCTGTGGACGGATCCTTGGGATTTTAGCCTTTTTCTTTTTCTTTTTCTTTTTTTTCCCTCTTAAGAACACTGGCCTCTTTTCTTCTAGAGTACAAGCAGCGCACGCACTAAACACGTATGTACTTGCATCATCCGAAAATTTATTGATCAATTTTTAGCCTCTCATTCGCAAAGAACGGTGCATGTTCGATAGCATAAATAGTGTTTCACTACCACGTTTTCATTCAAAAAAAAAAACAATTGTACAGTAAATTTGCTACTATATTTTGTCGTCCTCTCTGTGGTTTTGACCAGAGCTCATCTATTGCCTTCCCTCTAAGGTAGGAGCAGCTCATAACTAAGGGGAATCGATTCGTATGCCCATCTTTCGTATGCCTTGTATAATTTGTATTTATTTTCAACGAGGTTGATTTTTTTGCCTTGGATCGATTTTTTTTTTATGTTTTGCTATTTTTCTAATTTATAATTCTTTTCGCATTTTAGCCCACATAAAATGACTGTTATGCCCCCTTGGTCCAAAGCATGTGATCCAGTCGCCCCGGTGCAGATCGAGCTCGACGCTGGATCCAGCGTCCTCCCCATCGGATCTGGCTTCTTCGTGGGTGGAACCGGCGGCTGGAGCCGAGGACGACGTCGGATCCTCCCTTTTGCTAGTTGCCCCCCTCCCCAAACTCTCTCTCTCTCTCTCTCTCTCTCTCCCGGGCGCCATTCCGTCCGCCGCCTCTGTAGTCGGAGAGGACCTGAGGGTTGGGGCGGTCGCTAGTGCTTCTTCCCCGATGACGGCAACGTCGGATTCGGCATCCCCCTCTCCTTCTCCTCCAGTCTCTGGATTCAACGGGCCCGACGTCTTCCTCAGCTCTGGCCGCCGGATCTCTGCTCTCGCCGCCCTCATCTTAGAGGTCCTGCACGCCATGATCATCCCCATCGAGCTCTCCTACCGGGACTCCCACCTCCGCCTTGCCCAAGGACGAACCACCGAGGCCCCACATGTGGATTTTGGCCCCCTCGGTGTCCATCATGTTGTTCATGCCGCTGACAGCCATCGCCTCGAGCTCTGCGGTCCCGTAGTTTGCAGGCCCCACGGTGTTGTTCTCCCATAGGTTGGCCTCCGTGGAGACGTCGACGTTGATGGGGAAGGCGGTAAGGTCGGTGTGACCGGAGCTGTAGGAGGCCATGAGGCAGTGTGAGCGGCGAGCGAGGAGGCGGAGGTGGGAGGCCACAGTGAGAGGCAAGAGGGAGTGGGTGAAGATGGCGATGGGCTTGGGGCGCGAGGTGGAGGAGGGAGTGAGCAGCTGCCATGGCGACACGACGGTGGCAAAGGAGAGTAAGCGGCTAGGAGAAACTCCGGGAAGGAGGAGGGGGAGTGTGGCGTGGGCGAGGCAGCGACGAGAGGAAGAGGAAGAGGAAGGACATAACAGACATTTGACGCGGGCGGAAATACGAAAAGGATTTAGCAAATAAAAAGGGGGAAATGGCAAAATATCAATCCAGAAATTTGATCCGATACAAAATAATCAACCTCATCAAAAATAAATACAAATTATAGAAGGCATACGAAAGATAGGACGTTTGATCAATTTTCCCAATTTCTAAAAGCTCCCTTCCTCTCGTTCTCTATCACCCCTTCCCCTTCCTCCAACACCCGGCGGTCTTGCTGACGGCGAGAGGGGTCCAATATACATGTACAATCATCTCAGTACATGGTCGGGCGATTTGACTTCGTGCAAATTAAAGCGATATTATATTAATCATTAATTTGTTTTGTGCATATTGATGTGATTAACATTATTTTTCCTTAGATTTGTTACCAAATCTAATTATGAGTAAAAAAACTAAACCACCATAGGAAGGTTTTCACCTCTTGGGGCTATAAATATGATGATCCCATATACAAGATACACATGGATGAATAAAGATATTGGATCTCCTCTAGACATTGTGTCTAACTTTGGTGTTCACTTTGTGATTGGATTGGTTGTCTCCCAACTACGACATCGATTATTCAACACATTATCAGCACAAATCGCTCTACGTGGCCGAATCGTATGTCAATCAGGATTTCCTCTTTTCAATCCCTAGTTTGCTATTAGATTAATCTACTAGATTAATTTTGCAAAGCTGAGATTAGATCTGCTAATCACCTACTGTTCATCGTGATTGTTGTTCATAAAAAATGCACAGCAAGAAGCCGTTAGCCCCGGGCACGCGCCTGCAGTCGCGACTCCGCGCGACGATCGAGCGCCGCCAAGCCGACCCATGGCCGCTCCGTCGTGCGCCTCCCGAGGCCACTGTGCGCCACCTGACGACCCGAAATCTGCCCGAGGCCGAACCCCACCCGCGCGCCCGCCCGCCAGGCACCACCACATTGTGCCTCCATGCCCGTGCACCTTCCGCCGAGCGCGCCCAACACGCACGCTGCGCCCTCCACGCGAGCGTCGAACCACGCCGCGCTGAGCCGCCGAAGCGCACGCCGGCGCTGTCACGCCGTCGTGTCACGTGCCACTGACGCCGTCGTGCGCGCACCGTGTGCCAGGCTGCACACCGCGCCTGCGCCATGGCACCCGCCGCCGCATGCAGCGCGAACACCCCCTCTTTTGTTCAACCCAAGTAGGTCGGGCGGCAATTTGGCCCTGACCAGCCCACATGTGATTTCCTAGAGGAAAAAAAAGAAAAATGAAAATCACGAGGAAAGTTTTGTGCTAAGAAAGTTTTTAGAAAATCCCTAGAGTTTGGGGAAATTACGACGAATATCGGATTTTCATATATTATTGTATAATAATCCCTGAAGGTCTGGTAAATAGCGTTGCTACTATGCGACTTATGGAAATCTGTGTTTTGGACTCGGTAGGTTAAGCATATTACTTGAACTGGTTGAAAAATTCTAAATTTTTTATTTAATCCTAGAAACTAAATTTCTAAGGTATATGAACTTTCATAAATTGCGAAACCTTGGACTAGTACACCTTGAAAGCATCTTATTTTTTATAGTTTATTTTATCCTGGTATTTTGTGTTTTTGGAAATTAATTAATGGGTTACTAATTTTGAAAATTGCTTCCAGAACTTAAAATTATCAAAAAAAATCCCAAAAATCCCAAGAAAATTCTACTGAATAGATATAATTAATCTTTACTATTTTTCATTCGTTTCAAGCATTTAAAATGTTTTACTAGCTATAAACATATAGAAAATTATATGAATTATGTGGGATATGTTAGAAATTACTAAGTGAAAATTTGCTTACCCTGAATTGCAGCAACTATATCATCTTGATTTATCTCCATGTCATACAATTACCAAGCTTGCCGCTGGCACACCTGAACCTGGTACGGCTAAAAAGCAAAGATTTTTGCAATTTATGAGGCACCACCGCTACTCTGCCATTCAGAATGACTACTTTGTGACTAAGTGTGATCTGTTGGCTCTATGGCTTTCTCTAAAAAACGCATGTAAAAGCCAAATTTTGCCCCTGTATGGCACACATACCTAGGACTAGAAGTCCGTAAATGGGTGTAACTCTGCCCTGCACCGTGTTATCTCTCAACTAAGGATATGTAATGAGAACTTACTAAATTTTGGTTTGATTGATAAGTAGGTGCAATCAAACGCAACGATAAGCCATGGTATGCTCTATGGAAACTCGTAGAAATCTCCTAGTTATCCATTAGCTTAGTAAAGATGTTGCTTTTATGCACAAGTCACATTAGTTGTATAGATCCATTTCCTGTCGAGCTTGGTCCTGCTCATGAAGAGTATCTCTTATCTTTTGCTTTAGGCTGAAACCTTATGCATTAGATTGTTATTTTTTAGATGTCATAAATAAAATAATAGTCTAAGTTGTTCTATTAAAGTCTTATCTCCTACTGAATAGTTGATTAAATATGCTTAATAGAACATATTGCCTGTAGCATATTTGACCTATAGTAAAATAATTAATCTTGCATGGAATAAATTTTGTAAATAGTATGCCTAAAAATTGAAAATACTTTGACGTGTCTTGCTAACAAAATATTGGATATGTACTCTTGATATCTAATAAGCATCAATTCACTAATTTTAGTGCTCGGATGCTAGATGGCAAAAGGAAAACCATTTTTTAGTGGCACTGGAACAAGTCTAGTCATATATTGATCTCTAATGGATCACTTTGGCTAGAAAAATAATATATTCCTAAAATAAGACAGAATAACTTAAGACCTAAGACTTGGAGTTTATATAAAACTATCCTCTACTACACTGATTTCTTAATTGAAGAACTTTGTAAGCATAATGTTACATAATATATATTAGTTTCATGCTAACAAAATTATACTCCTCTTAAAGTATGATTGCAAATCTTCACTAAAACTCCGAGTTGATTTCAAGCAACTACCTGATGCACATGCTATCTCTCGAGATATTTATAGTTGACATGAAAAGGGGGAGGATATTGGGCTTGTGTGGGTTATTGGAACCTAAGAGGCATAGAAAAATATTCAAAATAAGAGTCGTGTTAGCCGCAGTGGCATATCCTAGGCCAAAGTCAGAAGCAAAAATTAATCTAGTTTATTTTGGGAGATGATAAAAGTAAAATGCATGATTATTATCCTTATCCAGTTTATATGGATAAAGGCATTTACGCCATTGCTGATACTTATGTTGTTGGCAATCACAATCATTGCAACCCACGAAGCGCAATTGATTTGTGCCTTCAGCAATATGTCAACCGCTAGCATGTGGGAATGCACACGACAAACTGATAGCTGCTTGATGCAGTCGCACATATGTTGGCTACACATCGAAGCGTGCCATATTTATCATAAATGACACATGCATAAATTGGTAAGTGCGGTCTACAACTGTATCACAACCATAAGTCATATCACTTGTTTGAAGCAAATATAACTCCCAAAATAGAATATAATGACATATTGGATTTTTTTAAATCCTGAATGATATAAATTTGGCCATGTTGATTCTTGCATTACAAATTAAAATCAGACATTCAATTTACCACCCTTAATTAAATATGGTGTTCTCCTATTGAATAATAAATATTCCCGTCGAATAATTATACTATTATGGTGATTCAACTAGATTTGTAGTCCAGAAGAAAATCTAGTATTTCTGTGTAGATTAACTATGGATAAATATTTTATGTTCGAGCATTATATTTATGTTCCTAAAGAGCACCTTGTAGTTTTATGTGTTAGAACATATTGTTTATGACCATAAGAAAATATATTGTGTAATTATAAACTTGAAGTTTAATGATCTAAATTATTTAAAATATGGTATGAGTAATTGGATCAAAACTAAGCAAATAATAAGGAAGCTGGTCTATAGAATAAGTCAGTCAAATCTCGGACCCCTGTATGGGACCTTCATCGCATATTAATAACCAACCAGAAGTTTGAATATCCTAAAGAATGTTAGGATAATGCAGTTTTCTTGCCACTGCACTGATAAAAGTCTGGCCCATTGCATATAATTATCAAACGCCTTGTTGAAATTAGTGCGAGTTGGACGAATGAAACATTTCTCACATGTATCACCACTGTAGGTGGGAATTTTATAGTATGCTATTTAATAAAGATCGAATGTCATTGTATTTTTCCAGAAGAAAAAAATCTTTAGTACTAAAATACACGCAGTAGTCAAGATAAATTTAAGGTTTAGTTTATGCTCCTATGTGCCAAATGCGGGGAGCTTGCTAGATATTTTCCAACTATGGAGGCGTTACCATAGTATTTACTTGCAGTAAATATGTCGCTAAGAGTGGAATACCCCAAGTTGAATAATATATCCACCTATATGAATTTGACTTATTGGTCCTTGATCTAACATCTGTGGGGACACCTGTGGGTCTAAGATCTAATAACACTAGTCAAAATAATTATTAATCACTCATTTAACTCTCTTGAAGAGAACCCACCTTGAAGGTGAAATACCTCATGAAGAGGCTCATCATGAAGATGAAAACCCCAACAACTTGATGCGCGCATATTACAATGCAAGGAATGCAAAAAGACCAAGAATCTTTTATTTGGGAAATGACAACGATATGATTAACACTAAAATACCCTCAATGTGGAGGATATTAGAAAAAAGTTATTGACAACCACTTTGCCTCTACAATTGCTAAAGTTTCTCTTGTGAGAACATAGATTCGGAACCAAAGTCCATGGCCGAGCACTTGAAGTGTTCATATCAGATCATATAATGAAATCATATGAGGATGAACCAAAATTGCTAAATAAAAGCCTTAGAACTAGGTAGTTCAGACTTGATGGGTCATTATGAATATAGTGAAGTGGTAGAAGCTATGATTCAAAGGCCCCCGTAGAGACCATTACTCTCCTATTATGAATGATATAATGTTATGTTGCATAATAATTCTGAAAAACGGCATGAACAAATAAATAAAATATACAGTCAATGGGTTCTTAAAACCCTTGTCGAGATCCTCGAAGGACTCAAAATACCTAACAAGAAATGAAATAAAATCGCTATATATATATATATAACTCATACCCAACAACCTTTTACCTGTAGTAAGAACATCTCCCTGAAGGAAAATTGTCTTACCAGTCGATCTCTTAATCCCACCAATGATCATATGATCCCTAGAAGTGGACAAGGACATATCAAGATCCGAAAGAATGTAATGAGGAACCTAAAGACCAGAAGTGCGCCACATAAGTACTTACAAAATGCATCTTCCACTAGAAGTTAGTGGAATGGTGGTTTTCTCTAGTACCATGAAGGTACGATATACATTGGTGATATTGGCAATTAATCCCGTAAATGCCAAAACTAAGACTGGTTATATTGTACTCTAGAGTGGTACAACTGTAATTTATAATTATGCAGAATAGACTATTTGTTATAACTTTAACCACCCAGAAATAGTTACAAAATATTAAGATACTGAAAGGTTTTGATAAATGGTATCCAAAAGGCATACAACTTTACAACTAATATTACCTCATATCCTCTACAAGGATAATATACTTGTGTTGCATAATCGAATAGTGATATTTGATAAGTTAAGCATGTTACTCCTGAATAGTATTTATCCTAAAATATCCAGATGAGTAATAAGATATTTGTATGTAAGACTCTGCATTATGGTAATCCAGTTGATTTGATCACAATATACTTGCCTATATTCATTTTCGAAAATATATGAAAGACATTAGAGCAACAAAACTTCAACAAAGTTGTCCTCAAGGAGAGTATATGCTAAACACTGATCATCATACTTGAGATTTTGAAAATCTTAGTCAAGCCCCTACCGTGTGAGTTGGTGCTAGCACACCGGCGCATGGTGTTCTATCCCTGGACGTATGGATACCGTAAAGGTGCTACTGCAGTTGCTGTTGCGCTAAAGGACGATCCGCGATTTCGAAAGGGACGCAACTGGTTGCTGGAGGAGACGATCGGCGACTAGAACGCTGGACGATCGACTACAACCACTACAGCGACACGTTCTATGTTGGATCCGGTTGCTCTAACTCTCCTTTTGCTGCACTGCGCATCTAGTGGTAACGATATATGATCTCTTACTTGCATGACATCCTGGTTTACGATGTAGAATTTTTGAATTGTCAGCTAGCGTAGCCTACCCATATCCCATCATGCTCCTCTACGACACTGCCTCCGACGCCTGTGGCTACGAGGACATGGTCGCCGAGTGCGAGCGTGAGCTCAGCATCGAGGCCCCCTCCGACCCGATGCCTCACTCCCTTCGGCTACCCACCCCAGACGCCGAGAAGGTCCAATCTGAGCTCCGCTCCCTGATCCAGAAGGCCAACCTAGCATCCTTCTCCACCTGGGTCAAGACCCTAGGCGGCGGCCCTGGGGAGGATAACCTTCAATTGATCGTTGTGCGCTTCCTGGCGGAGGACCATGGACCTCTGCCTCCTCCTGGTGGGGCTTACCCCGCACTGGATAAACGAGATCAAGAAGGAAACCAAGACCCCTGACAAGCGCCGCAAGGAGATCGAGGTACGGGTTGCTGCGATGAAGCTACTGGAGCATCAACAACAGTAGCACAATGCACACAATGCTGCCGTCATAGCCTCCTCCTTGTCTCAGTAATCAGCTAGAAAATAATTACAGTATTTGAGTAAAAATTACTTTGCGCTAAAATAACTATAAGACACCTGCTTTGACAAACCAAGCGTCTATATAATTGTATTTATGTAGACTCATCCGGCCTACCAAACACGCCCCCAGTGAAGATCACCGACCAACCGGACGGGTCGCTAATCCTAGTAGCCACCGTCTTCCTCATCTGCTGCCGACGACGAGAACCCATGAATGGAAACTACCCTGATCATTAATCGAGATTAGCAGAGCAGGACAACGGAGGAGGGTCATTAAAATTTGGGCGATGAAGACGGGTGTGCGTTGGCGGCGATGTTGTCAGTACGGTCACTGATGGCAGCAATAATGTTTGTCGAGAAAGAGAGAAGATTGTCATGTGGGTCCCAATGTCATCGAGATTAGTAATACGGCTAGCTGTGGACTCCGTTGGCAATCACGTAAGGGCATTTTTGTCTTTGTTGAAAAATCGAGAAGCCATAGTTGGTCGATACTCCTCCGTCCTTCTGTACCTGACATTCTAGAATCCAGGGGGCGAATTCACCGGGCTGAAGTCCCCCGGCGATCCAACCCCAAGTCCAACCTTGAACCTCCGGCTCTCCGGTTGCCATAGCAGCAAACCAAGAAGAAGAATCAATTAAGCAGAGCAACCGAGAGAGACGAGAAGCGGGAACAAAAACATGTGGGCCAAAGAAATGAAGCTCAGACCCAACTCACATCCACCCATGTCCTCCACCGGTCCACACAGCCGTCCCACATCATGTTCCCCTGCTGTTCCCGTTTCAAAATTCCCCATTCAATTCTCCATTCAATCGAGCGAGGAGAGGCGCACCTAGACCTGAGGAGAGCTAGGGCGGGGAGCCACCGCCGCACCACAGTCCTCGATGCCTCGTCGCCGCCAGTAGCCGGACCCAGAGGAGGCCGAGGAGGCAAGGAGGGAGGCCGTTGAGCCGAGGTAGGGAGCCGACAACTGGACCCGGAGGAGGCCGAGGAGGGAGGCCGTCGGGCTGAGGCAGGGAGCCGACAGCCGGGTGAGGGAGGGTTGGAGGGGAGCTGGGAGCCGGAGGTGGCACCACCTGGGGGCACACCTGGGGAGGGACCGAGGGAGATCTCAGATCTGGATGGGCAGGCGTGGGAGCCGGAGGAGGAGGAGGGCAAGCCGACAGCCGGGGTGGGGGAGCGGGAGCCCAGAGGCTAGCCAGAGGAGGCGATTTCCCCGGGGGGGGGGGCGACGTGCTCTGCTGAGCTGCTGAAGGAGGAGGAGGGCAAGTTTGGCTTTCTATTTATTTGTTAAGTAATTGAGTGTTGACTGTTGTGCCTGGTGTATTCTTGTAGCTCAACTACCAATTTGTTAGTAAGTTTGATATAGTGTGGTATATACTCAGTTAGCAATTAATTTGTAGGTTTGTAATAATGGAGAAACGATCTTTGCGTAATTATTTCACAAGCAATTCAAGTAGTACTCCTCCAACCGATGAGAGTCCAACTCAACCAAAGAAGCCTCAACTAGAATTTAATTCAAATGAAGGAGCGGCGCAAGCACGGTCCTTCTCGCTAGAGCGCGTGAATGGGCCGGGAGGGAAAGAAGCGTGCTAGGTTTGGGCGGCAGCTCCACCCGCTCGAGCGACGGCGACAAGAGGCGTTCTCCGTCGACAGCGAGAACACCTGCAGGTACGTCAGTGCTTGATCTCTACTCCATCTTGCGATTCTTGCCTCAATTTATCTCTGTCGTTCTACCTCCTCCCTGGGCTACTGCTGCCGCCACCTCTCCTTCCTTCCCTGCTCTTTCTAGAGTTGGCGCTGCGTCGAAACTCAAATATACAAATATGAACTCTATGTATACAGTCCAGGATCACACTAATACACAAAGTGTTGAGATAGATAAATATCACTCTACACAAAGACTAATATAAGAATAAACAATTAATTTGATTAATAAATAAAGGTTGTGACCTTATAGTCGAATTTACATTTACTAAGTCATTTAGTGCTGACATTAAATAAATATACGACCGTGAAACGGAACCAACTTTAGCGGGAACCCATTGACCTGCCACAGTCAACCAACTGAGATCAAGACCTAGTAATTACTGTCCTCGTAAAACTCCTCCTCGAAAGCAGGCGAAGTCTCCTCCGCTTCAGCTGAATGATTACAGCAAGAATGAATACTCCGAATACTCAACAAATTGTACCACATAATACAATTATAGATAATGTTTTATTCCAAAGGAAATAGCTTCTATGGTTATTTTGCAAAAAATGTCACTTGCAATTGAATACATATAATATATTGAAAATGTATTTTCAAACAAGTAAACAATAGTAGTTTAACAATTATTTTACAAAGAACACACATCCATATGAGTTTAACCACATAGCTGCCCCTTCCAAAGTGTTTTTATGAAAATATACTCCTAGTGTGAAATCTCCGAGCAAGTTCATGACTGTAGACGCGGCTATTCGAATAGATTGATAATACTCTGCAGGAGTTTGTACACTTTACCCATAAAATATAATCAGTGTAGCTAGCACCAATCATAGCAAAAAATTTCTGAAACTTCACCGTGACCATTGACTCTTCAGATGTGTTTTACCATCATACCAACCCTAACAAAGTACTTTGGTCTAACACACATCGTTGGATCTAGAAACGACGAACCGCTCATAAGTGTGAGCCAACATAGTGGTACACCCCCCACTCTGTCATACAATCTAATCTACATGCCTAAGTAGTCAATACCAAGATTTCCTAGCTTACTAAGTTAGGTCTATCTAGGCATGTGGTCATACAATTATAGATTAGTTCAATGACGCACAAAGTTAAATCCTTAATTGACCAATGCGAGTCTGCCCAATTTCTAACCACGTTACCAAGATTAATATTTTTCGAAGCAAGAAGTTCCACCATATCACCATTAATTTCACTCGCCTCAGTCTAAATATTTTCCAACCTTGTTGGTTAAGTGCATCACATATCATCAACGAGTAACAGCACACAACACACAATTCTTACACAAAGTTCCATAATCACTTAGTCAAGTTTAGATTTGCAACTCAAAATGATATCAATAACTTGTTGTAGAACTAAGCAGGCTATTTGTGTCTAACCGACCCATGTTGGTGTTATAATACTGCCAACTAATAATTAACCAAGCTAAAGTAACAAAAGATCATGGTAATACAATGAGCAAAGTGGATATAATCAAATAGGTGAATAGCTAATCCTAAAATATTTAAAGTAAAATACAATAATTCGAATCAAAGATAAAAAAAACAGGGTTCAACATGGTCAAAGGTACTTGCCTTGAAACAAGTTTTGGTACTGGTCTTGAGCTCAATCAACTCCTTCCTCGAAAGTTTCCGAAGTATCAACGTCTACTCGTAAACGAAAGAGAAAAACTAAATAAATATAAAACAGAGCAACAAATAAACTCTAAAAATTAAATAAAAATATCATGAAGGTAGGTGATGAGGGCATCTCTAACACTTATACATTTCCTCCTATTGGTGGCGATACACATATTGATCTCCAAGCCATAAGTGAGGCTACAAGTAATACAAGTGCAGAAGTACTTGTTGGTCCACTAACAAGAGCTAAAACTAAACTTCTAAATGAACAGGTGCTTTTGTTTCTTAATGAATCTTCAGTTGTCATTGATCATAATTGGGTGCTACCTCATGCAAATGTTTTGTGCATTCTAAGGTTTGAACATTTTGAAGCCTTCGGAACCAAGAGGGACGCCGGAGCCAAAGCAATGGAGGAGAAGGGAGACAAGCAAGGGGGAGAAGCCCAAGAATCCAAGTCAAATTCGAAACTTCCACAAGCCCAACCAAATTCAAACTCGGAATCAACTCAGAATTCAATTCGGATTCGGAATCAGCCTCAAATTCGAATTCGGAATCAGCATGATAGTCCGGAGTAAAAAGGTCATAACTTTCTCATACGAAGCCCGATTGGGGTGTTTTTAGGCTTGTTGGAAAGCTAACTTCAAGCCCGATCCAACGGATCCTCTCTCACTCTGACATTCCTCCGGAGTCAAAAGATATGACCGAAACAATATGATAGTTGTAAAATTAGAGTTTCCTTTTTGTTTTAGATTGAGTCGGAATTGGAGTAGGAGTTCTAATTCCGAATTAGAGTAGGAGTAGGGCCTCTTGGCCAGCCATGAGGAGGAGAAGGGGCACTATATATTGAGGGTTAGACTCCCATTGTAACCTCAGACCAGTTTATGCATAAGAATAGAAACATAGCTATTGCTTGTTCTTTCGAAACCAGAGTTCATGCGAGGACTTTGAGAAAGGACTAGGCGATCCATTGTTCGTTCTGCAATTCAAGTTCAAGCCGTCGTTCCATTGGGAATTGGAGACTTGACGATCGTCGTTCGTGGTCTCGCGACGATCAACTATCTGGTGTGTTTTGTGCGTATTCCAAAGAGTTGAGGGTTCGTGCATTGGCGTGAGTGTTCAGCTAGCGATATCGTCTACTTCGCATCATTTATCCACGGTTCCTCACCGAGAAGATCGGGCATCCCCCGTATCAGTAGGACTTGAATTTAGAAATTTGAATGGGTTGAATCAGAGTTTGGACGAAGGAGAACGAACTCTCGGAAGATTTGTTAGAAAGGAAAAAGAGAGAGAAGAAAGAATATTCCCTATAATATTCCTTCGGTTGAAAAGAGAAAGAAAAAAGAAATGACAGGTGAGCTCGGGTTGTAAGAGAGAGAAAAAGAGAGGCTTACATGCGGGACCCACATGTAAGAGAAAGGGAGGAATGAAGCTACAATGAACCAAAATATAGGAGTTCGCCAGTGGTGATGGCAAGCGGCGTCGATGGTGAACGACGGCGAGGCAAGGGCGACAAAGGGGCAAAATGGAATCCTGAGAGCGAGGCAGTCCTTTGGGAGGTGATGGCGCGGTGAAAACGGCAGCTCGTTGGCGGCAGCGACAACGGTGGAGAAGGAGCTTTGGTCAACGACAGAAACGACAGTTTGGTGACGCCCTGGGGAAATGGAGTGGAGCACGGGCTCGGCGGCGGCATAGGGAACATGGAGGTCGGCTTGGGATGGCCGAAGAAGGACGGAAGTGGCAGCGCATTGGCGGCCGGAGGCGGAGAAGAAAGGTGGGCGGCGGCGGCTCAGCATGGTGGCGAATCTTCACCGGAGAGGGAGGGAAACGGAGGACACTCGGGAACGCGAGATGACGTGCTTGGATAGGCGAGGGCACTCACCGGTGGGGAGATCAAATGGAGGGCGGCATGCCTGGTTTTGGGAGAGATGGGGCAGCAACGAGTCGGTGGTGCTCCAGGGATGGCGATAGAAGCACGGTGTAGAACGTGGGCATGCGGCTCCAACGACGAAGACAATGAGGACGGAGGACTTTCAACGGCGGCAAAATGGGCGACAGAGGTTTGCGGCGGCCAGCTGGTTCTTCGGCGAATTCCAGCGAGGCGAAGACGACCACGGGTCCGACATCTAGGGCAAACGGAAGTGGGGAAAGGTGCGAAAAAAGTTACACGGGAGGCACACTCAAATTGGCCATGGAGGGAGGATTTGCATAGAAGACGACGGTGCGGCTCGTGTCTGACTCAGACAGAGGCTAGAGTTCGGGGGAAGAAGAAGGCTGATGTGGCGGTTGGCCCACTCGGCAGTGAGAGGAAGGGGAGGAAGGAAAATTGAGACGTTCACACGCTGCTTCTCCCCTCTCTCACACGTCAGTTGCCTGCCTCACCTTCCTTCGGTTGCTATTTGATCTGGATGGAGGGGATAGCATGCAGGCAAGGAGGAGGGGATATCATAGCGAGGAGGGAGTCAGGCAGTGGCTATTTGTTCCCAATTCTGATGGTGAGGCAAATTAACAAGCTTTACAAGGAGCACCTCCAGGGCATCAAGAAGAAGAAGAAGAAGAAGAAGAAGAAGAAGAAGGATGATGCTGCGAAGGCCAAGGACGAGGAGAGAGCTCGGGTAAGACAACAATACATATATATATTGGTCATCATGTGCACTAACTTAATGCTCGAGAAGATCTCCAAGAATAATATGATCAAAGATGCATTGTCCAAGGCAAGGGATCGAGCTCGCTACTTTTATCTATACCCATCACAAGACTTCTGAGTTTGATGCGGAAGTTCACCGACAACAAAGACATTATGAGGCACCAGGAGCTACCAGATTTGCCACTGCTTTTCTCACGTTTTGGAGCCAAGTCTCCTTTGTTGTGAAGATCTTTCAACCTTTAGTGAAGTTGCTTCGTGTTGTTGATGGAGAGAAAATACCTTATATGGGTTTTGTCCACGGTGGGCTGCTGGATTGCTAAGGAGTCAATTAAGACGTTGTTTAAGCCAGCGGTGGACAAATATAAATTATGCATTGAAGCCATTGATTTCCATATCAACGGAAAGCTTGATAACCCTATCTATATGGCTGGTTACTTTCTAAATCCCTACTGCTTCTGTAGAGCTTGTGCTAAGATTGAGACGAATGAGGCAAACATGGGAGGAGTCCTAGATTGTATTGAACGTTTTTACCCTGAGACACACATTCATGATTGTTAGATGGAGAAGGAGAATGGAATTGTGAACGATTGGTTGTATTGCAATAGTCTAACGGGCAATATATATAGTACAAGGGACAAAAGACTAAACCCTAAAACAGTAGAAAAATGTACCATGAATAACCTTAACAACACCTCAAATACAATATGTATGCCATCGTATTGCATTTGGAAAGTGTTGATACTAAAATAAGAAAAATTCAAAGTCTGAGTTTTGATAATGTCGTCGTAGCCTGCAGCTCTTGGAAAAATATATCGAGTATCAAAATATCTCCTATCCGGGGTCGTGCGACAGCCCATAAAGCACAAGGTGCAGGGGCTGAGAGAGTAGAGGCAAGCAGGAGCAAAATCAACCGCTGGCAACACGACGACGAAGAAGAAGAAACTGAAAGGAATAGAAAGAGCTGTCGAATTGAGTGGTAGAGAAATGGATAAAAGCATGGCGGCGCAGATGAAAGCCCGAGACGGCAGCGGCACAGTGCACAAGAAGCGTAGTGTAGGCGCACTACAGAAGAAGCGCGGCGGCCTTAGAAGCTCGAGCGGCGGCTTAGAGAGAAGCAGCGGCATCGTAACGACTTTTACGATCTGCAACGACTCGAAGAGAAGAGCGGTGGTTGCTACCATACGAAAGGGAAGGAGTGAGCCAGGAAGCAATCGACTGACTAACAAGGACTTTATGGACTCGCACGACTTAGATGAACTCAAAGATAGAGTGTTACGAACTTGAATGAATTCAAAGGGGAAAAAGGATTCAAAGAGCAGCAGATACTAGCAACACCAACCATTATTTCCATCCCCACTCTCTCTTTTCTCAATCTCCACCGACTCCCCCTCTCTCTGTTCTCTCAATCTCCACCGACTCCCCCTCTCTCTATTCTCTCAATCTCCACCAACTCCCCTATCTCCCACTACCCGACGGCTCCATGGCAGCCGGGGATGTGACAGCCGGATTAGGGGAGGCAGCATCGGCCTCTAGGGTAAAGAGGTGGAGGAGGCCGGATCAAAGGCGTCTCGTGCGAGCAGGAGCTCAGGGAGATGGTGGATTTGAGTCAACGGTGGCACGGGTAGTGACGGCCGGGCGTAGCTCAAGCTCGGGGCCGTGGGAGGCTCGGGGGCCCATCGGGCGGTGTTCTAGCGTGGGGTATTTGGCAGCGGAGTACTATGGGCAGTGGTGGCGGTTCGATCTGGGGCGGTGGCACGGATCCGGAGCGGCGACGGCTCGATCTGGGGCGGTGGCGCGGATCCGAAGTGGCAACGGCTCGGGAGGCCCGGCGGAGAGAACCTGTGGTGGCGGGACCGAGGCGAGGTAGCCGCGGAGCCGACGTGAAGGAGGCGCGCCTTGGGCACAGCACGGCACGCTCGTGTCAAGGTGACAACGACGTTGTCTTCCTCGCGCCCTTTAGCCTCGTCAACGACGGCGCGGTGGTGGTGTGAAGAAGGACCAGATTCGGGGCTAATGGTAGTGGTGGCTAGATCCAGCCAAATCCGAGTGGATCTTATCGGGAAGAGGATGACGACGCTAGATCTAGTGAAGGCCGAGCTTGGTGGCGCCGGATCTAGTGAAGGCTGAGCTTGGCAGCGCTGGTTCTGGTGAAGATGAGCAAGCAGCGACGAGCTGCGCTGGATCCGATGTTGGTTGTGGGTTGCTGATGTTGGACAAACTACAACTAAGAGATGGCCGCCTCCGAGAGTGAAGATTTGTCCTCCCGAAGGCAGCCGCAATGGAAGAGGATGGAGGCTAGGATTTGAACCTTAGATCTCTGATACCATATTAGATGGAGCAGGAGAATGGAAATGTGAATGATTGGTTGTATTGCAATAGCCCAATGGGCAGTATATAGAGTACAAGAGACACAAGACTAAACCCTATAAAAATAGAGAAATAACACAAATACCCTTAACAATGATCACATATCAATGGTAGAAATGAGAGCATATAGGACTGTAGCTGGAGCATTTGGAAGGCCTCAAGCAAAAAGGTTGAGAGAGGCTAATGATGCTGATTTTAATCCAGGTAACTTTTAGTAAGGCCTCAAGAAAAAAAAAGTTTGAGTTTTAATCCTACTTGTCCAACTATAATTACATTGCTTTGACTATTGTTTTTCTTTTCTTTTTCAGTTTAGCACATTGGTGGGCATTATTTGCATCGGCTGCTCCAAAGCCTCAAGCCATTGCATTGAAGGTTCTAAATCTGACATGTACTTCTTCTGGATGTGAAAGGACCTGGATGTGAAAGGAATTGGAGCTCATTCGAATGGGTAATTTCTTTCTACACATACTTTTCTCGGCTCTTATTCAAGTAATGATGAACAACAGAGATCGTGATTTAGCCTGATCCTTTGATGAGAAGATAAATTCGATAGAAGTCGCTCGACTCTCACGATCCTGACTACGAATTCGCAAGGCTCGAAACTACGCAATCGCTGAACTGCTCGATAAGTCGTTATCAACCGTGCACGAATACCCAGATGACCTGATCACGAAGATCAACTCATGCATACACCGAAGAAGCACGCAAGAACAAGGAAAAACGCAATCTGTTGTATTGCAAATATGAATAAAATTGATATTGATAAGTGAGGTTTCGAAGACGATGGCACTGTTGTTCTCGCCGGATAAGAGGACAAAGTATAAAGTAGCAAAGCTAAACTTCAATCAACAAAAACCCGAATTTGTTAAAGGGTGGTGGCTCCTATATGAGGAGGTCGGCCGAGAGGTGGAAACCCTAGGGCCGATAGCACTGTTCATAGGTACTGTTTACATAAACAGTACGACCTCCCTAGGGTGGGTCAAGTCGACCCATACATTAGCCTATGGACCAACAATTGGTGACGCAGTACCATAGCATGTACACATAGCTCGGCTTGTAGGAGTAAAAGTAGCTCGGTCTAATTGGGGAATATGGTATTGCTGTGGCCGAAAGTCCAATTAGAGAAGATGTGGTTGAAGTAGAAGATGTCGTGCAGCGGATCGAAGTAGTGATTGCATCCTTAGAGCTGATGTGCGCGTTAAATACACATTGTGAGCACAATAGCACATGCAGTCCACATTCCAGTAACATTCTCGGCTCTAACTATTTATAATTTTTTGAGTGCTTCTTTTCATAGATTCAATCGAAGAGAAGAAACAGATTTGAGGTGGGGGTCACCGGGGTCTGATTTGACATGGGGGTTAGTTGACCAAGCAATGGGCACTGAAGAGGCCTTGCAACCTAGGGGTTGAGTTCTAGAAACCTAGTTTAGTCATGTGATAGCTTTTGGTTTGGTAGCTAATCTGCTATATAGAAGGTAGTTAGGCTACTAAACATTTAGTGAGAATTGAGAAGACGCTAACAATAGGTGTTACTTTTGGAATTTGGTAAAGGGATTTAGTTAGTTAGGTCTTACTTTGGGTAAAGGGATTTAGTGACAAGGCATAGTGGGAATAGGGGATTAGTGGTACTCTCATGTTGCCATACGACGACATGATTGGAACTTGGAGCAATATATAATATGAATGGATGAGCCATGAACTTTACTTTATTTTCAGTTTGCCTTCCACTTGCTCTGTTGCTCATTTACAATTACAATTCAGAACTTGTTGAATGCTTATTTAGAATTACACTTCCTTCTTCCTGAACAACAATTCCTGAATTACATAATGGATGACTATACTTCTGATCTAGTTTTGATCCTTCTTGCTTCCAGCAGAAAATTTACATGTGAATCTCCACCATTTCTTCATATTGTGATTTCTCTTTCCATCCTTCTGGCAAGCAATGTTGGCAACTGATTTGTTTTTAACCACCTACATACATCAAAACAATAGTAACTAGTATCAAATGTTGGTTTTAATTTTATATGAATATGCATGTATAAATCCATTATTAAAATAGAAAAACCAGTCACAAGGCCGAGTACTGTATAATTGCTACAAGTTAAGGTGACCGAACGGGTACCTGTTACTGAGTTTTACAACCTTGCGCTACATGAAAACTATATCATTAGATTTTCATTAAAAATACTTTTATAATATTATAATGTTAATACTGCATCTTAATATAAAGTTATTAAAGTCATAGTCAAAGTCACTTCTCGAAAACCGTGAAAAGAAAAAAAAACGTAAGTAAAAAAAGAAAGGCAAAATTGTTTGTACATAGGCAAAATTGTCTGATATAAAATATTTTTAACTTACGATACACCACTAACCACTGATATTACCAACAGATCAAAATTAAAGTCTGATTAGGAGAGCAACAAATTATAACACCAAATGGAAAAATTATATCATTTTTTTTTGTAATTTCGAAGACATCCTACCGGGTAATTCGAGGCAAAAAAAAAAGGTGATGTGGAGAGGCAGGCCACGTAGGCTATTTTTTCCTGGTCGTCGGATGTTGCTTCTCTCGTGTCTGGTGGGTCGGCATGCGCGGGCTCCGCTCGCCATGTGTGGCCATGCTCAGAGAGAGAAAAGGGGGTCGGGTGGCTTCATCATGGTCATCGGTGCATCGTTCCCCAGCACGCCTTCCCCGTTTCTTCCTTCTCGCTCCTATCTTCCATGCGTCGTCTCCTCTGTTTCTTCCTCCTTGGTCGTCTGGCCCGTTCATCGTCTTTCTTTCGGTCGGCGCTACTCTTCCTCTGCGATGTCCATTCCTTCAGTTCTCCTCCCCTCTATTTCCCCAATTTTTTTTGGGGAAGGGGTGTTTCTCCATGGATCTACGCTGTTGACATGGAGAGGTGTGGTGGAGGCGCGGAGGAGGACAACAGACTACGAAGGTGGCCGACAGACAACAAGGGTGGAGGAGGAAGAGGAGAGGTAGGCGGTGGTGGTACGATTTGCAGCCGGCGGTGATGCGGTTTGCGGTTAGAGACGGTGTTACGCGGGGTGGACTGGATAGGGTGACTGTCGGACCCCGGGCTTTGAATACCCAAAGCCCTCGTGCGTGTACCGTACTAGTTCCATGATCAGTGGTCAGTACACACATCCACAACTTTGATAAATCACATCCATACATTCATACATACAAAATAAAACAAAATATGGTATATAACTTAAGCGATTACATTATTTACAACTCCAAGACCGACCGGCCAAATAAAAGCTTAATTATCATAAGTAGCAAAGTAACAGCGGAAGCAAAATTTGTATACTTCAGAAAATCCAGCGGTATGCCCATCCAAATCCTCAGGCAACTGACTAAACACAAGTCCTAGAAAGGCCCATCACCGAACCCACCAGTTCCGGGTACAAAGAAGGTGTCGTCCGTCGTAGGTCCATCCTCTATCTCTAAACAATAATTTAACCAAGATTGATTACATTGTGTACTCAGCAAGACTTGTAGTATATCGTAAATTTTCTATACATGCAAGGCCAACAAGAAATGAGACTCTATGCTACAAGTTGTTTTCGGCGTTAAGCAAGTTTTATTTACAATATCAATACGTAGTATTTTTACAACAGGAATTTAAAGAGCAGTTAAGTAGATAAAGGACAACAAGTAAGTAATTAAATAAATAACAAATCGCAACTCTCCTTGGTTGTGAGCAATATCTTATTTTCAGCTATAGACATGGCACTCAACTCAAATATAAACCAACAAACCATTCCCTCATTTTCCCAACAAGAACCAATTTTGTAAAACTAAGACTATACCCGAAGGACCGCACCAAGCACGGTCATGACCGTGAGCACGGCTATTTAAATAGATTTACACTCTATACAGGTGTACAACTTTACACACAGCACACGAATTATCTAGTTTGTTTGGCATCCGTCAATACCACCGCTCACTATCCTTTGGTAAGCAGTCTAGAGCACGCATCGAAGCCTTTACATCACCTAGTCCTAACTTTGCACTAACCCAGCGAATGAACATCCTCACTTCACTTGGGTACACCCTTGTCTCAGTGAGACATTCACTGTTGTGTCGGCAAGCTTTGTGCCCAACATCGTGGTGAAGGGAACCCACTCGAACATGCCTACACCCCTCATGCTCACACTACCACGGCCTACCAACGTGCAAGATTAGTTTTCAATGACTAATTTAGCTAAGGTTGTCTCATACCGGCACATGTGGTTGTATGCTTAGGCTTTAGATTGGGAGCTCCAGCGTTCGGTCCTTAATTGACCTGGGTGAAGATCTCCCCCTATCTACTTGCGACATACACTTCTCATACTTCTCATAATATAATATAACTCGCCCGTGTCACAAACTAAGGTTTTTATTTTTATTTTTATACAAAATAATAGAGGTAAACCCCTCTGGACCTTCATTTCAAAACTCTCAATTTCATGTTCATCAAGTCATCCTTTTAGCAAAATTTAGTAAAGACTGTAGCTTGACTAACTAATTATGCGATACTTGCACTTAAAATTCCCAAATTGACATCATATATTGTATATACCATAACCTAATGGCTACAACAGTAAGGGTATCAATATCTCAAGGAGGTTCATGCATCTAATAGGATTACGACTATCGTCATCCCCGAATATAGCAATTTTAAATCAAACATATACGCTTGCATAATAGATTTTGCAAAAAAAAATACAATAATTAAAATAGTGGGATCAACATGGTCAAAGGTGTGCTTGCCTTGCTCTCGTTGCTATGAATAGGAGGATGGAGAATCATTGCAAAAGTCGTTCAAACAATCGACGTCTAATCAAAAGAAGTCGGAAGCAAATTAAATATAGCCAAATAATTTCAACAACAACACAATCTGAATCTTTTTTTGCATATTTAGGTAGAGCATGAATTTAGAAAAAAGAATCATCTTATTTGTAGTTCGTATGCAAAATTTATTAACATTTTAATTTGCTTCGGTTTGAACATTCTAGAAATTAGAAAAAGGGTGAAGTCGAAAACGTACTTTGTAAAATTTACGCTTTCCTGCAGAGAAAGTGTATTCTTCTCTGAGTTCTATCGAGGTTTACGCTTTCCAACAGAGAAAGTGTATTCTCCTCTAACTGAAAGCGGCTTTTATCTTTTTTTTATTTTTATTAACGTACATGTGGGGCCTACTTGTTAGTGACTCATTGTTTTATTAATTTCTGATTTAATTAACTGATAGCTGGGGTCCACATGTCAGTCTCTCAGGTTTTAAAACATGCTTTAAAACTAAGAATAGTGTGTGGTCCCACATGTCGGTGAATCATTTACTAAACACGTTTAAAATTAGATTTTCGATTACCTTTTCAGCCGGTCCCACCTATCATTGACTTAGTAAGTTTAACTACTATCATTAAGTGCTAATTAACTTTTAAACACATGGGTACCACTGGCAAAGAGAGAAAGAGAGGAAGGAAGGAGCTAGGCACGTGCATGGCCAAGAGGGGGAGAAGCTCGCTGGCAGCGAGCCATGCGCGAAAAAGGTTGGGGGAGCTCGAAAATGGGTTGAGGGAGTCCATGCAATGCCAGGGTGGTAAAGGTGGTCGGAGAGGTGGACGAAATTGGCACAAGAGCGGAGATGAGGCGAGCCTCTCGGGTCTATCATGTACTTCACGTAGGAGGCATTCCCTGAGCTAAAGGAGTGTCACACTAGAATAAGTGAGTCCAGGCGATGCTATCGGGTAGGCACGGGACCTAGGGTCACACAGGCGTCTTGTGAAAGATGCAACCGCGACGGCACTAGGAGTGGATAAGGGGGAATCACACAAGGGACTCGCCCTTGGTAAATTGATGCATGCAAGAGAATTAGTGGCTCACCACAACCACGAGGGTGCAGAAGATGAGGTCGAGGATCTGGAATAGCTTGTCGATGATGAGCACCGGCAACGCAGAGGAGGTCCATGACGGCAGGTCACCACAGTAGAGGAGGTGCTACAAAAAGTGTCAGGTTAGGTTACTGGGATGCTGAGGATGGTACAGACGCAGGGAATCAGCCGGAGACTCACCGGGTTTTGAAGAAGAACAAAAATGGCGGCGGTGGCCGTGAATGGGGAAAATGAGTGAAGCTCAGATTTAGGGCAAGATTGCTTGCATTGAGTAAGGGATTAGCATCAATGGGGTGTAGAACACCTTATGACGCGATCAGTTTGGGCTCAGACTCACTAGAGTGACGAGAACGCGTTGGCGAGCTCAAGGGTGTGCCAGAGCTGAGGACGAAGGCGAATGCAATCGAGCTAGAATACTTCTGGGGCCGCATTAAGGACAGAAGAGGAATGAGTGATGCGTGAGAATCAAGATGATGTTGGCGTCATGGGTGAGGAAGCTTACTAGAGAGGGAATGGTGCAAAGCGTGCTCACCAGCGTCAAGAATGACGCAAATGTTCCCACAAAACCAAAGAGCTATGAAGCTCAGGTTTGCGTTAAATGAAACGTGGGAGAGCTGAGGATTACCGTGTGTGCTATAGAGCTTAAATAGCTAGGACGATCGCGTGAAAAAATGGCGAGACGCTGGCAGTATTGCGAGAAAGTCACGGTTTGCTCTGGGTCTCTCCACCATCGTGGGAATAAAGCGCCATGAATGGAGTAGTTAGCATGGGTAGGGGCTGGTGGAGATGATAGGGTAGTTGGGAGCAAAACCGTGGATAGCGATTGAAAACAACGGGCAAGCGGCGGAATGGGCAAGGCGCTGATGTGGTGGCGACCGGGCAAGGGAGCGAGGTGGACGAAGGGCTCTAACGAGTGGGGCCCACACATCAGCGAGAAGGCGAGCACTCGCTGGCTTGGGCTGGAGCGGCAAGCGGATTTTAGGCCAGCTAAGTTTCGCCCCAAAAGGCTTGGCGGGAATTTGAATTAGTTTTTAGATTTTCCAAAAACTGGATGAGTATTTGCTGAATATGTAAACCTATCAAATAGGCTCCAAAATTTATGACAAATTTTTTAGGGCTTCTGACACCATGTAGTTTTTATGTAATTTTTTCAGGATTTATATGCTACGTGATTTTCTCAAAAATTCATACAAGTTGTTGTTTGCATGAAATTCCATTGTTTGATTTATATAAGTTCAAAAATGATGCAAAAGTTGTTTTCCACATATAATAGATTCAAAATCATTCCCCCATTTATTTTCATTCTTTTTTCCCCAAAATTGTGATTTTTGGGATATTACAGCGATGTGGGTGGCAGCGCTCTTGTGGCGGAGAGGAGACGGTGGTGTGCGTGATGGGGCGGTCACGGAAGCAACCGTGGCACTTGTGTGGCTGGTCTCCTGGGTTCATGGTGAGCTTCCTCACTCTCGGCGGAATCCTTGGCACCGGTGAGTTTACGGGCGTACTTGCCTCCCCTCCGATCTCCCTTCTCATGGATTTCGCCTCCCCCACCTCCGGCGACTGTTTATAGCACATGGATTTGTGTGGATCTGTGTTCTTCTAGGTCTTTGGTCTACAGTTTATCTTGTTTTTTGTTGTTGTTATGTTCTTCGTGTATTTACTTCCCTTCTTTCTTGTAGGATCGGATACTGCAATCAAGGGGGGGGGGGTAAATGATTGTAGTGTCTTCTTTTCAAATTACCAAAGAGGATCTGCATTGGATTTAACCGCAACTGAATACACTGTACTCGTACGAGATGTCTCCTAGTCTTCGTGGTAGAAACTGCTCTGATCTGCTCTGCTAGTCGAAGCTATTGTCAACAATCGGGTGAATAACACAACACGTGATCGAAGAAGGTGAAGTCGACCTGGTCAAAGGAGTTTCGTTCACCTAGTCAAAAGGATTCGACTATCAGATTTCTTTCATCATCTGACTTAGGAGTCAAGCACTGCAAGGAACAAGAACAAATCAAAGACGATGAACGAGAACAAGTCGAACATAATGCCCAAAAGCACACACCGCCAGTGATAACTAATCTTTCTTGGAATAGATCTGATATGTTATTTTTGAATCATATTCTGTGGTTACAAAGTGCCCTAACATCACCCCTCAAACCCTAGCACGAAAACACCAAAAGCCTCACGTAACTCTTAACATCTTCCGATTTTTATATGCTAGAGCCTTAAACCGTCTCCTTATCAACACAGACACATAATCTTATCTCTTTCGAAAATTAAGGGATCTGAAACCCCTCAAATCAAGGGTTTTTCAAAATCTCTAAACCTTTCGGTTATGAGCATCTTCCATAAGTCTTCATGCGTCGAAGCCTCCAGGACAACATCTCCCGTAGCTTCTCCACGCATTATGCATTCACCTTTGACCTCCAGACACCCCAGTGTAAGCCCGACTACCTCATGACATTCACGACCACCTGAACCTTAGATTTTCTCATCCTAGTTCCGGTCCTCCTCGTCATTGACCATGATAGTCTCCACGCCCAACCTGCACATACAAAGATCAAAAAATATTTTTCCGGTATAAGTTCTCCAACTTGACCAATATCAGTTCACGCACTATATCACACTCTCATCTATCAATAAACACGAACCGAATCATCCATGACCTTAATTTCCATGCTTTCAGAAAATAACTCGAGACTACTCTGTTTAACCGATCTTACCGCTATGCAAAAGCCGGTCAGACCGCTGGCCGATCAAACACGAGTACTCAAGGTACTCAAAGAATACAAAAAATGAAGCACTCGAAGCCTACAACTACTTACCGTGAAGCTTACAACAACCGATCGCAAAGCCTACGACTACCGATCACAAAGCCTACTACTACCGATCACGAAGCCCACGACTACAGATCACAAAGCCTACGACCATCGACAATCGACCAGACACTATAGCTTTCGACCATCGACCAGGCACTGTAGCTGTTGACCATCGACCAAACACTGTAGCTTAGACCATTAAGGCTGAGCATCCTAGGGAAGAATCGCCTTCTCCCCCGACAGAACGAGCACCAAAAAGCCATGCACGTGCGGTGCAAGTGCTTGCTCCTGTTAGCCTCTAAGTTAGTATAGGTTGTTTCACTCCTTTTCCTTGCATCTTTGCTCAGCTGTACCTTACTACATAGTTTCTCCTTTTTTTTTTTTTACTGTCTTCCTGTAGACTGCACTTCACCGCAGTGCTAAAGTTGCCTACCAATTGATATGCCTATTAACTAGCCTTCTTAATGAGGTCGTCTCACTGTAGTTAACATATATTTCATGCATGCTCCGTACTAAGAATTGTGCACTTTATTTAGAGATCTCTTAGACTGTATCTTTTGTCTGGACGGTCGTACTTGCTGCTGAACTCTATGTGCTCTACGTTCTCACTGCCGCTCCTTCCTACCTCGCGCTCTCTTTTTACCAACCTCGAACAGTAACGTCTACGGTCAGCTGACATCAAACACTGGTTGTGTTGCCTCTTTATGATGTATGTACAGTATTTTATGTGAAATGATTACTGCTTTCCTCATCAGATTACATCCTACTATTCAGACTCATTGTTGCCTGTAATACATTCTATTATACAGACCTTCACCTTCGCATAGTTTTTGCATGTTTATAGTGTTGCCACTCTATGACTGCATAAATAGGCCGTGATGCTCATCAATTTCAATCGGCTTGACCACTTTCCTCATGTGTAGCTAGATCATCATACAGTTTTTTATTGTCAGGACCCGGATTAATATAACATCCTAATTTTTAGGTATTTTTTAAAATTTTAAAATAAAAAGAACCAGTTGAACTTTCTTGATTTGTTTAAACCTTAATTAAAAATTTCAGAAATTAAAACATTTTAATATAAATAAATCAAACTTCAATTAATTCAAAATTTAGTTTATTTGATTTTCTGGGTTTACTTGGATTTCTCCAAGTTCTTTTGTTATTTCTTGGAGTTTCAGTTTATTTAATTTCTTTTATGTTTTCCTAAATTTCTTTTCTTTCTTGTGAAATTTAATTTAAAATAATTATTTTAAAATGTTGGCTTTTAATTTGGAGTTATTGCTTATATATTTACTATTCAAATCAAACCCCTAATCTCATATCAACTCCAAATCAAAATCCAACTTCCAAATCTCAATTTCAAATCTCAACCGAAATTCAAATTCAAATTTCTATTTGAATTTTATCCAAAAATGTAAATCACATAATTTCATTTCATTTTCTTGGGCCGAAAACCATTTCTTTTCTCTTTTTTCCCTTCCTCCTTTTCCACCTTTTTCTTCTTTTCCTTTTTTCTTTCCTTTTCCTTCCTTCCTTCCTTCCTTTCTTTCTTTCTTTCTTTTTCTTTCTTTCTTTTCTTTTCCTTCTCTCTTCTCTGTTGCTTGGATCTGTTCTTTGTACCATGCGCGTCGCCGCGTCTTGCGCCAGCCCTCCGCTCCATCCCCGGGCCGCGCCACCTTCGGCACCTGCACCTTCACCGTGCCTGGCTGCTGCACCTTGCACCCCTCTGCCCCCTTCGCGCGCGTGCCCTGCGTGTCCCGCTTCGTCGTCCCGCCGCCGCACTGCGTGCGGTTGCGCCCTGGCCACGTGCCCTCACTGCACACCTGCCAGCGCCATCAATGCCGCGTCGTGCTCGCCGCGCCGCCCGCATAAGTCCTGCCACACCAAGAATCCCGCGTCCTCGAGCCGTGTCGAGAATCTCGCCTTCCCCATCGTTTCGCTCCCCGGCTTCACCTATAAAAGTGAGCACCGTGTGTTTCCATCTCCCCTCTTCGATTCGCCCCAAACCCCATAACCCATCTCCCCTCCGTTTGGCCAGAACGCGTGACGCGACCTATTGTCTTCCTCAAGTCCGGCGACGGTGCCATCGAGTTGATATCCTTCTCTGGCGATCCTTCGACTGAATGAACCGCGTCACGTCGTGTTCCTGGTACTCCTCTTCCATCCCCCCTCATTTTGGTCTCTCTAGTGCCATGGAGCTCCACCACTGTCGTCTCCTCCTTGCCACTACCGACCGCCTTGGAGCCACCTCCTCGGAGCTCCCCAAGCCTTCCCGAGTAGCCCCTCCCCTTTCCCACCTCTGGGCGCAGCCCGTGCTCACAACGGTTTCCTCCCCGCGCTGCCCCGTCGTCGGTGTCATGCGCAGCCCGTGCGCCGCCGCTGCCTCAGGTTGTCTACAGCGCCACCGCCGCCCCCTGTGGGATCCTTGTCCTCGTGGCATTCCATTTTGCTGGTTGCCACTGACCACCAATTCCGTTAATTCTTTTTTCTAAATTCATATAAATTGCTAATATCTCTAATAGTACTAATTTTATAATTTTTGGATTTCATTTGAATATATATTTATTTATCCACCTCATTTTGCGTGTATAGAATCTGGCGTTTCCAAAGCTAGCTTGGATCAGTCTGTCGTCAGCAAGAGTATTTTCATTCTTCAACGAAGGCAAGTCATAGAACTTTGATCATGTTTTACCCATTTTTACAAAAGTATATATTTTTTATATCAACATGTATTGCTAATTTTATATCAATTGTTCTCGAGGATAGTTAAATACCTATTTGAAAATATGCTACCTTGAATAATTGTGACTGACATATATCCTTAGACACCATACGATGGGTTGATATTACTTGAACATTATTTTAATACCAACATGGGAAATGTAAATATTCTTAGTTATGCTTTAGTAGTACAATGGGTTCCTTCACAATGATTAATCATGAAAATTTGACTTAATAAAATATGGAATTGTGGTGGGGTCAATGTTATTAAAATTTGTTGTGTCATGACAAGGGTTTTCATTTGATCGGGTTGAAAAAAAATAGTTTCATACTCAAACGAATGATCGTGCAGTAAAGGGGGTAGATTTTGGATGTGGTTGCCTCGTCTGAGTAGTCACTAAAGACTTAACTTTGTGAGCTGTTGATTTGGGTTATACCGTACAACCACATGTCCTAAATAGGAAGGACCTGACTGAATAATTTTCTGACTCCAAGCATAAAGCCCGCAGGCTATAGTTGACGGGTGTTCTCTTGATTATGGTAATTGTACTTCTATATCTTTGGGTCGTGCAAATGATGATAAATGACGTCCATGTCTGTTGGGGCTTGCACTGGGGAAAGGTAATTCATGTCCATGTCCGGGCAGGTTATCCCCACAATGGTGAGCTCTGGGTCGATGGTAAATGACGTCCATGACTTGAGGTTAAGCTCATCGGGCGGGCTAATGTGATTATAAAGTATTGTAAAAGCCTTATGATAATCATTTAGTCGCACACCTTCAAAAGTGTGTCAGGCGGACATTATAACATGATTATCTCATGTGGGTCAAGTTGTACAGCTTCTGTAGAGTGTTTAAAACTATTCAAATAGTTGTGTCCCCTGTTGTGGATAGGGATGGCAATCGGGTGCGGCGGGTACGGGTAGTGCTCGCCCATACCCGTACCCGCGACCCCGAATTTCCCCCACGGGTATACTCGCAAAGGACGACGGGCGAAAAACCTCGCCCATACCCGTCGCCCGCGGGCATACTCGTTTACCCGCGAATAATGCATCACCGCCTGTGGGTACCTATCGCCCACGTACATGCTCGTTACCCACGAGCAATGCATACATCAAGTTCATCATAATTCACACATCAATGGTGCATCACGCATTCAACAACTAATAAAGTTCATCACAATTCACATATCATGTTCAACAAGACAACTAATCAAGTTTAACAAAGAAAATACAAATACAAATTGACATAGTTCTTACACATGTGGGTAGATCACGGGTAATCGGGCGAAGCGGGTACGGGTGGAGCTTACCCATACCCATACCGTTGCAGACGGGTAAGGAATTGTGCCCGTTTTCATACCCGTGGGCAAAGAAAGACGCCCATACCCGCCTCCATTAGGGTATTCGCCCGCGGGCACGCGGGTAATCGGGCACAATTGCCATCCCTAGTTGTGGATAATGTCTGGTGATTTCACACGATGGGTAGAATTTACTTAAAAATGTTGGAATGGTGGTTATGTTGGGAAGTGGACGGGTAGTTCACTGGTTGTTTCAAAAGTATTTGTTTACTTATGTATTTAATCTTCTAAATTACGCTTTTCAATCTAATTACGGTAATTACTATCAATACTATTTTCTGCAAAATAACCATACATCTATCCTTATTCAAGCCTTGTATGAATACTATTTGCATACTATTCCCTATAACTTGCTGAGTACCTTATGTACGGCTTTATGTCATTGTTGATCAGTTGCTGAGGAAGGATCAGGGAATCCAGGGTTCTACAAGGAGTAGGATTTCATCCATGTTACCACTGTGTGAACCAGCTACTGATCATAGGACTAGTTTAGAATACACAGAGGGCTCGGATTTAGAAATCTAGTCCCGACAATTAACACATCTGAAACCCTGTGTGTATTTTCAACTAGTCTTATGATCGGTAGCTAGCTCACATAATGACAACATCGATGAAATACCATCCATTCAACGAATTAAGTAAAAAGGTTGCAAAATAGGAATAAATAGTAATAATTGGACCTTATGGTCAACATTTACTTAACTTGTCACACATGGCTTAAGAAACAAATGAAACTCTTGTAGCGGAAATATGATAACTTATGGTGACCATCCGATATGCCCACATGCAATCGAGTTGAGAGCGCATCTTAGTCTGCAAAGTCTTCCAAAAACTCCTCGTATAACTCTTGAATAGCTTGACCTTTTTCAACTAAGCAAGAGTGTATAAAGCCGTGGGTACATAAAGTACTCAGCAAGTCGTAGGGAACAGTATGCAATCAATATTCTTGCATGGCTTGAACAAGAAAATAGTTGTATGGTTCAAGACCAATCAAGACCAAGTTTCGTGTGAGTCGCTTAGCCGATCTCTATGTCTCAAAGATTGTGAGTTTGCATGGTGTACCGAAGACGTTTGTTTCAGATCGTGGTTCACTTTTTACCTCCCGGTTTTGGCATAGTTTGCAAGAGGCTATGGGAACTCGTCTTTCCTTCAGCACCGCATACAATCCACAAACCGATGGCCAAATGGAGAGTCAATCAAATCATGGAAGACATGCTTCATGCTTGTGTTCTCTCCTACTGGAAGAATTGGAAGAAGTGCTTGACATTCGCCGAGTTCCCTTACAACAACAACTTTCAAGCCAGTCTCGGCATGGTACCATTTTACACTTTATACGGGAGGATATGTAGAACCCCGTTGAATTGGTTAGAGACCGACGAAAGATCATTCTTTGGCCCAGACTCGATCAATGAGGCCGAAAGTCAAGTTCGGTTGATTCAAGACCGGTTACGCACGACTCAATCAAGGCAAAAGAGCTATGCGGATCATCATCATCGCGAGTTGAGCTTTGAGCCAAATGAAGGGTCATCAACGATTCGACGTCAAAGGCAAGTTAGCTCCTCAATATGTCGGACCTTACCGCATCATCGAGAAGAAAGGAGTTGTTGCTTACAAGTTGGATTTGCCTGCTGCACTTTCGGAGGTACACGATATATTCCACGTGTCCCAATTGAAGAAGTGCCTTCGCATCCCAATCGAGGAAGCTCCATTGGAAGGTCTTGATGTACAAGTAGATTTGACCTACCAGGAGCGTTCGTTTCGCATCCTCGAAGAAGCTGAACGGAGGATAAGGAATCGTGCCATCAAATTCCTTAAACTTCAGTGGACAAATCATACCGAGGATGAACCAACTTGGGAACGGGAGGATCACCTTCATGCGGACTACCCGTCTTTCTTTTCCGAGTGAACGGGATCTCAGGACAAGATTCTTGTAGGGGGCACAGATTTGTAACATCCAAATATGGGTTTGTATTTAAAATGTATTAAAATGAGAAGAATTTTAAAAATTTGATGCATTATGTTGTCATTTAAATTCTTTGGATATTTCTTTCATTAGTTTGGTGAATTTTGAAAAACTAATGCTTCAATTCACTTAACACATAGTCCTTTGGAAATTTTGAAACAAAATCTTGTGATCAATCTTTGAGAATAATTTTCCTAGGTTCTCGAACATCTATTTGACTCACTTGAAAATTTTCATAATTTTTAGAATTATTTTGCTATTTTAAAAAGGCCAGTCAAACCAATTAGTCCTTGGTCAAACACCTAAACCAGAGACTTAAAACATTTCTACAGAAAAATTTGTTTTCCTAAAAACTCCGAAAAAATTACGCAAGGGTCTACACTTCGTTATAAGCCTCCCTTAAAAATTTTAGAATTTTTAGGGCATTAAAACTATGTGTAAAAATTCACAACCCTCTCAGCCTTTTGAAATCAACTCGGTCAAACCAATTGAGTTGACCCTACTCGATTTCGACCACCCACTCGATTCGACCACTCACTTGGTTTCGACCAGAACCACTCGGTTCGATCAGACCCTCTAACCAGGTCTGACCCAGCAACCTAACAAGACCAACCCGAGTCTCTTACCTTGAGCCGCTGACCGGTGGGCCCTGGCTGCAGTTCCTCATCTCCACACAAACGACGTGCCCTCGCCAACGCCCGAGGGCCCTCGCCAGTGCGCTCCACCCATGCGTTAGTGCCAAATGTCGTGCCCACCATTTCTGATGCGTGCCCATGGTTTCCCTGTGTCCTCCGCACTCGCCTGGCTTTCGCCCATGCCCTGGCTCAGCATTAACTCCCTGTGGCCACACCATCCCCTCCCCTGTCACTCAACTCGTCCATGGCAGTGAGTCATGAACCGAGCTCAGTGCCGAGCGCGCCTCCTCGCTATTCTCCACCCCGACCCCTATTTAAACCTTTGGAGTTTCTCCATCTTCCTTTTTCGTAACCCTGAGACACTCCCTAGCTCTCTCTCCGCCCTTTCACTCCCTCAACCGAGCCTGAGAGCATTTGGAGCTCGAGCTCTAGCTCATGGTTGTGGTTGTGGTGTCACCGTTGTGTTCTCGCTGCAACCGTGGAGTATAAAAAGTATTTAATGCTTTTATATTTTCTGAAATGGATTATTTGTGTACTAAAAATTGCTTAAACTTTAAAATTGCATAAGTAATTCATTTTAACTCCAAATGAAGTGAATCAAATTTTGTTGTTCTTAGAATGTCATGCTCTATCTACCATTAAATTTTATTGTTCACTACTTCTCTAGAAAGTTTCGCATGAACGGTAACCGAAAGTGAAATTCTTGATTTTCTTTCTTGGCAAAATTGTTTAGGCTATAACTTTTGCATGCAACATCCAAATTAAATGATTTTTATTTATAAATTCATTTAAAATCATGTTCTACCTTTTGTGTAAATTTCATGATTTTTTGGATGAATTTGGATTTTTGAGTTTATTCGGCGTTATCTGTTCTTATTGGTTCTTATCGATTCTTTCACTAGGTTTCAACGATTCTATTATATACGAGAGTGATCCTCTGCGGCAAGTTGATTATATCCAGCAGGGCAAGCAGCCCCCGCCCCTTTGATTATATTACTCCTATTACTTTTGATACAATTATCTTGAATGCAAATGTATGTATACATGCGCTATTTTGATGTTAATTTTTGTTAGGAGTAGTTAATCCGAATAGTGTGTATGGGCTGTAGGTAAATGTTCTCATTTCTAGTGAGCCTAAGTTAGATTATTGCTAATCATTTAGAGTCCAATGGATGAACTCTGGTCATTTATATGTATGTAGTATACGAGTCGGTGTACTTAGCAATACTTGGAACGGTAGAATGGGGATCGTCGCTTCGGCGATGGTCATCGTATCATCATTATAAATACTTGCGTCAGGGTACTCATGTGTATAATGTATTTGAAAAGCTAAAACTGAAAATAAAATGATTTGGACTCGGGCAAATGGTTGTTTGTGTGGTTATTGGGTGTGTGGCTCGTAGTTAATGCATTATATTAGAAAACGTCTCGTAAGACTTAGCTCTGCTGGCATACCTAAGGAAGTGTGCTAAATAGATTGGCGAAAGGAGCGGTCTCATATGTGAGTAAAGTTGTACTCCCCTGCTGGGTATAATCTATTCGAATAGCCACGTCCTTGGTTATGGACACGTATGGTTATTTCCCGCAAGAATTAGACTCTACATTTTAATAAAACTTGAAATCAGGTAGTACGAATGATGAATTCATGGTTTGTTGTGGTGGTTGTTGGGAAGTCACCTCTAGGAGGTTAATTATGTTTATAAATGTTCTCTCGTTGTTATTTAAATATTTAAAAACAAAATTTCTAAATTTTTTTACAATCTATTACTCTATTGCAAAGAAAACTACTTTATGCTGAAAACTGCTTAGTGTAATAGCCTTTCCTTTGATACATGAATGCATCTATATATTCTTTTGCTTGTAAGACTTGCGAGTATAACTTTGTACTCAACCCAGTTGCTGCAATTTCAGAAGAGGTTGATCCCCAAGGGATCAACTATTATGAGATTGACTTCGTGCAGGACGACTAGCTCGACGAGTTTTCGGTCAGCTGCCTTGTGGGTAAGGGTTGCCGGTTGGCTTTTGTTTATCGTCATCTTATGGCTTGTGCTTCCGCTGCAATTTTAGTTATTTATCTTGTCATTTAGCCAGTCGGCCCTATTTTTGTAATATGATCTTTGAATGACTTATGTGTTGTAAATTATGAAGACTCGGTGTTGTAATAACTTGTGTGTGGAATTGATGCTTTAAATTTTGTAAAGTGCATGTGTACCGCTTCTGGGAGGTATACGATACACCGAGAGAGAGATATTTGATTTGTAATACTATGACCAATCGGATGGTTAAGTATCACAAGTTAAATACCCCGAGTTCTGACACCAACCAACAACCAGTGAACTACCCATTCACTTTCCAACCATTCCACCATCCAATATTTTATGAAATCTCTATACCTCGTGTGAAATTCGCATGCATTGTTCATAACCGGGGACACGACTGTTCGAATAGTTTTAACACTCTACAGAGGTTGTACAGCTTTACCAATAAGAGATAAATCAACTTATAATATTCGTCAGACAAACTTTCATAGGTGAGCGACTAAGTGATTATCACAAGGTCTTTACAAAGCTCTGTCTTAACCTAGTTCTGCACGCTAATATTTCACCACCGAAGGTTTATATCCACCACAGTCGGGGGGCCCCCTCTTGTGCCATGTGAATCTACCCGTCCATCCTGGAACCCACACCACCACATTGTAGAACCAAATCAAGACAACACAAATTAATCAACAAAGTCCATCCCATACTGGACAAGTGGTTGTACGATATGATCCAGTTCAATGGCGCACAAGATTAAGTCCTTAGTGATTACTCAGGCGAGACCACCTCATCCAAAAATGTGCTACACGCACCCTTGTACTTCACGATCATTCGCTTGAATATGAAACCATTTTGTTCAACCATGACAAATGACATCCCCTGCCATGACACAACAAATTATAACAACAATGGTTACCTGCCACAATTCTATATCTCATTAAGTCAAATTGATGTAATAGCTGATCATGTGAGTATGAGCTCATTATACAACTAAGTATAGCTAAGCATAACTACGCCACCCATGTTGGTATTACAATTATATCCAACTAATAACAACCCAACCTACGGTGCCAAAGGATATGTGGCACTTACAATAATCAAGGTGACATAATATCAATTAGCTAATTAGATATAAATCAATATACTTTTGCAATACTAGGTTCAACATGGTCAAAGAACTATGAGTTGCCTTTGTCGAAAATTAGAGTTACTCCAGCGGATTGGTCCAAGCTGGCTTTGGCAACGTCGGACTCTATACGCGCAAAATAAGATAATAAATAACAATAAAATCAAATAAAATCCATAAAAATATATAATTAGTACTATTAGAGAGATTACGAATTAAGATTAGGTAGAAGAATCGATTGAATTGGAGTTCATATGAAAGAGAACGAGCCTCCGGAAATTTATAAGAATTGGAAATTGCTGATAATTGAGAAGGGCAGGAATATTCCTGGAATATTCTTTTTTCAGAATTAAAGGATTAAAACAAAAGAGCTAACAAGTGAGCCCCAACTGCTAGTGAGATAGAGAGGAACACAGAGAGAGAAAGCAAGAGAGAGAGAGTATGACAAGTAGGGACCACCCGTCATTGAGAAAGAGAGAGGGGCAAAGGAAGGGAAAACAGGGGAGGGGGTGGTGCACAGTCGTCGGTGGTGAGCGGTAGCACGGTGACAGTCGGTGATGGGCAAAATAGAACCCCAGCGGGGTGTTGGGTGGTTGGCGGTGCGGCGGGGGCGGCATAGGCATGCGGGCGCACGGTGGCATATGGATGGTGTTCTCTGGGCGGCGACGTGAGAAAAGGCTCAGCGTCGGCTTGGGGAACGCCCCGGTGGCTCGGGGTGGCTGGAGAGGAATCGAAAAGGCGGGGCGATGACGGTCGGCGGCGGAAAGATGGTGGCAGCGGCGGCACTCCACGGTGACGAATCGGCTGAATCGAGGTGGGGATGGGGTAAAAGGAGGTCGGGAACACGACGTGACGCAATCAAAATGGGAGAAAACTCACCGGAGAGGGAGATCGAGGCGAAGGCGACGCGACCGGACTTGGGGAAGGAGGCGGCACGAGGCATTCTAGCCGAACAACGATGTCTCAGGCGACGACGTCTAGGGCAACAGAGGGAGGAGGACGAGGCGAAGGGGGTGCACCCGATGGCGGTGCTATTTATGGCTAGGGGCGACGCGTAGGGCACGGAAGGCGAGATCGACTTGGGTAGCGATGCACACAGGGTTCACATAGAGGAAACCGGGCGGCGATGCGTAGGGCAAGTTGGGCCGCAAGGTTGGGACGTGCAGGCATGGGCGCATGGGCGCGGGGTTGGGACCGATTGTGTGCCGACACGAAGAACAGAGGAGGGCTAGGTGGAAAAAAAAGAAGAGAAAAACAAAAAGGAAAGAGAGAAGATGGGCTTCGGCCGAAAGAATTCGAGGAACAATTCAAATTCCAAAATTTGATTTTATTATTATTATTATTTGGTATTTGAAGATGGAAACTTATGTGAATTTGAATTGAGACTCGAATTTGATTTGAATAGTATTGATATAAGAGAGAACTCCAAATAAAATCCAAAATTTGAAATAATTAATTTAAAATGATTTTTTTCAAGAAAGCTTAGAATTGTTGCAAAAATAGAAAAAGAAATAAGTTAAATAGAACTCCAAGAAATATGAAAAGATCTAGGGAAATCCTAGAGAAATCCAAAAAATAACAGGAAACACAAGGAACTCAAATAAATCAGTTTTGAATTTAATTAAAGTTTGATTTATTCATATTAAAATATTTTCATTTCTGAAAATTTAAATTAATCTTTAGTTAATTCAATAAAATACAAATGGTTATTTTTGTTTTGAAACTTTTAAAAAGACGCAAAAAATTAGGATGTTACGGTTATCTTCTTCATACAGATTGTTCGTACACCAAACTAACGTATCAATGCAGTTTGTTCCAAAATCCTCTGATAAGTTCACCACATGCTCGATGTTGTTGGTGAAAACTTAAATAAAGAGATAACACTGTGTTGCTCTTCCATATCTCTAAAATAATCTCCGCTACTTACACTTGCATTATCAACAGAAACATCCATATGGCCATCGTAGTCGTTCTCTCCTGCGTTTCCTCGGCACGCCAGGGCCCGCGCGGTATATGCTCCATCCACTCCAAGATATCCACATGGGAAATGGAAGTTCACCTCGGCAATCTATAATATTCCCCTAGGAATTTTAAAAGGAACGAGCCATGCAAATTCCAAACTGTCAAAACGAAGAATATTTCATGTGCTAATAGTGTGTTACCCGCCTACATTAGCGCGTAGCAGTTTCTAAGACAATGGCAATGTATAGAAGAAAAACAAAAGACAGCAACCTGATCCTACAACAAACGCAACAGACAAATCCGGAAGCTTGGTTTACCTTAATAGTTCAAACCTTTCTACCTGCAGAAATCTACCATTCAAGTCATAACCATAATTAGTTAGGTGGAGCGTTCTGTTTATCATTTTCCTTAGGGTTCTCCCTCCTCCGCAGTTCAAAGCGGTCGCCAACGGCAGAAGGATCAGGCTGTCCAGGAGAATCAGTTGTTTCCATGCTCGGCTCGGGAGATGCCTCAGTGTTGAACTCTTCATCTTCAGCAGCTTTTTCTCCTGAATCACCGCTTTCGTCGCTACTGCTGTACCCTTGATTGGACAGCAGCATATCTCCTTCACTGACCTTGGAGTCCACTTCATCAATAGTTACTTCTGTCTGAGGAAGTCTCTGCTGGATAGGCACAGCATTGCTGATAGGCTGGCCTGTTCTCAGTTCTTTATAAGCAGCCAACTGAGTCTGATATCTCTCCTTGTCCTGTACACCTCTTTCTTGGTATACCTATTAAGAGTCACAAAAGGCATATTTCGCATGACAAATAGCTGATGATTTGGAGTAGTGAAATTCAAAAACATTGTTTCTACTCTTACAGCTTTCTCTTCAGGGCCCAGATTGTTCCATCGTTCACCAATCATTTTGCTGATCAGCCTGTCCTGTCCAGGATACTGTGGCTTAAGCTTTCTGTGCTGATCTTGGAAGAAGAAATTATAGCCGCTCCTGTTTGGTTTGGGATGTCTGGGATCTGTTGTACTTAGCTTCTTCCTGCGTCGACGGCGACGACGCCCACCCCTCAAATCAGTCATGTTAATTGCAATAGGAGGTGCCGGAGTTGGCAGAGCAGGTTCTTCAGTGCAATTATAGAGGACTGCTTTCGTTGATTTTGAGCCCATAATAACAGTTACTATGTAGCCATGTTCAAACTTGCTATCGATTATTACATCTACATCAACATTATCTGAAGACGAAGCTGGGCCTAAAACAGTTGAAGGAACAAAGTATTAGTCATATACATGTTAACCTCCTTCCTCGTGGGTATTAAATCTGCAGAATGACGTTCCCATTTGTTAACTATGTTTTTCATAATAATGCTTTTCTTAAGCAGTTTTAACACCATATAGACGTGCTTGTTTGTACCAAAGTTATATAGATTGATATACAGATAAAATTAGTGACAGACCAACTTGCAAGCTTCAACTAGAAGAAAGATTAACAAATCTTATAAGTATAAGATGGTAAATATCACAATAATTCAATATTACCTAACCTGAAGAGTAACATTCCTATTCCTTTCTAATGCATGAGTTGCTACAGAAGATGAGTAAACTGAAACTGACCTGAAGGAGCATTGATGCCCCTTTTTCTTTTCTGGGTAGCTTGGGCTTCAGCTTTCACTTCTATGCAGGACATTGTTCTGGGATCTGCAGAGACAACATGGTATGAGTTATGGCAAGGACGCAACAGCCAAAACTGGAAGATGAATTATTGTAGATTGCACAGACCAGTTTCTTGCTGATACCAGCCTTGCGCTCCAAAGAAGTAGAGCTGCTCAAAATGGGATAACAGTGACATATAGTATTTCTTCAACATAAAAGAAGCATTTGTCGCAGTAGCGGGAAAAATAAAGGATGCCGTTACTTCTCTCCATCTGTTATCTGCCTTCACCTGTGAGAAAAAAAAACAAGATTCAGTTATCTACCTGCCAGTCTGACTTTGCATGTCAGAAAATCAAGTAACGATTAACAATGAGATCATGAAAACACCACAAATTTTGAAGTGCTATGCCTTCAACTTGCTTTTCTTTGACAAACATCTAGACTTGCCAAAAATGTAGTAAAGCATCAGTAAGATCATGTGCGAGTTCCACTTGATGTGGCAATAGCCCCACCCCGGCAACATTCTATAATCAGGGGAAGTTTACATGGAACATTTGAGTCTGTTTTATTAAAAGGTCCCAACATTCATAGAACACAACAATTGACCAATGCGGAACTCCTGCTTGTGCGAAGTAGCTGCTTGCACTGTTTCGGTTAGGAGGAATGTGCCAAAAAGTCCTAAAAATATTTGCTTTCAGGTCTTGACTCCCTCAAGTCCAATCTAGGGAGCCACTCTAAGCAAGGCCGGTTTCTGATTAGCTGACTCCCAGCTCTGGCCCCCCAAGTCTTCCCAGTTCAGATTCTCAGTTTCTCACACCTAGAGCATGTTATGCCCCACCAAAATTTCACAATTGTATGGTACATTGTTTGGCAATAATAATAAAGAATATTTAGGATATATGCATTTATGTATATTTGCCGGTGAACATGTTTAAACGTGTTCTATATCCATGATTTTTTAAGGATTTTTCCAGTAATTGACATCTTATGTAACTTTGACGCATCTAAATGAGAAAGGTTATAATTATATCTGGATTGTTGCAAGTGACATGTGGGAACGAGAAGCGATGGGTGAGAATTCCCATCACCCATATTTGGCATGGAGGAATTGAGGGGAAATAGGATAACGACCCACCAATGCAATAACAGGGGGAGGGGAGAATGGAATTGGTAGGAAGTGAATTCCATCCCAATTCCGAAATTGACCAATGCAATAACAGGGGAGTGGGGGAGGGGAGAATGGAATTGGTAGGAAGTGAATTCCCATGCCCTGACAAGAACCTTAGTTCATAACAGGGTAAACATCGTCAGGAAGAAGGCCAAGCGGCGTCGGCTTGGTGGGATGAGAGATTAGACTATAAATTGGGATGATTGAACCTTAGGAGGGAGACTAGATTAATTCATCTTTTTTGCTTGATTGATAATGCATACATGTTTCTCCTTTTAAAGGGATGACTCGACTTGAGCCATAAGAAACAATCTCTATTTCTAAGAAAACATATTTCTATTTCTAAGGAAACATATATCTAATAGATGGAATATATCTCTAAGTAAATAAATCCAGCTAACAAGGAAACTAACTATTATCTTTATTTCCCAACTACTAATGCACTCACGAGTCCGCCATGAACAGTGCACAGTGCTAGAGTACCGCACGCACTGTTCGTGCTCATGAACAATAATCACGAACGTGACAACTTCTCCCCCCTTCGACAACAGCTTGATGAGCTGTGGTGGCGGCCATGGTTAAGCCCTAGGTGACCCCATGTTGACGAAAGGTTGTGATAGCGATATGACTCCTTGGAGATCGTTGCCTCCACACGCGGTTGCGGCAAACTCATCGGTTATTGGCTTGCTGTGGTAGGCATGACAGCAACCCTGGCAGCACCACAGTGGCCATGCTGTACTTCGGCAAGGCCACGGTGGGCTCCGGTAGCTTCGCAGCAAGACGGGGCAACACCGCTAAAGGTTTTGGATCTGTCGTGGCAGGCTTCAGCGATGCCATGGCAGGATGCGGTAGCGTCGTGGCAAGTTACGATATCATCACTGTGGTTGCTGCAAATGCCACTTTGTTGCTCCTTCTTCTCCTTCTAATTCGCGATCATCTTCTCTAAAGTAGCATGCATGTCGAGGAAGATGGCCGCCATCTTTTTGTCGTTGTCGTTGGTGCTCATGGCCATCGCGTTGGTGTTAGCCTTTATCATGGCCAACAACTCGGCGACAGGTCTGATGATCTGATTTGTTGTCATAACCATGGTAGCAGAAATCGTGGGAAGGGATCAATTGCTCTGATGCCAAATGTCACAAACCTTAGTTCATAACGGGGTAAACACCGCCAGGAAGAAGGTCGGGCGGCGTCGGCTTGGTAGGATGAGAAATTAGACTATAGATTGGGATGAATGAACCTTGGGAGGGAGACTAGATTAATTCATCTTTCTTGCTTGATTGATAATGCATGCACGCTTCTCCTTTTATAGGGATGACTCGACTTGGCCATAAGAAACAATCTCTGTTTCTAAGGAAACATATCTCTAATAGATGGAATATATCTCTAAGTAAGTAAACCCAACTAACAAAGAAACTAACTATTATTATCTCTATTTCCCAACTACCAATACACCCGTGAGCCTCGCACGAACAGCGCGCGGTGCTACAACACCAAGCGTACTATTCACACCCATAAACAGTAGTGGCGCACGTAACATGCCCATTCCAAAATTGACCAACGCAATAACTGGGGGAGGGAAGCGTGGAAATGGTAGGAAGTGAACTCCGATGCCCATTCCCAAATTGAACCAAAAGCTTAGTTAAGTGAATGCTCTGTGGACACAAACTTTGAGTTAACCACATGTGTAGTAACAATTCATGTAGGCCAACTATTTGTTAAATGACATAAGATAGCAAAAATAATTGGCTCACAGAGTTCAACTACTGAACCCAAGCTTAATGACGTAGTTTGCACCTGACAGTAATGATTAATTTTATCGGGATTTAATCTATCACCATGATCAGCAAGATAGACTACAAGATAGCCACTCCAAATAACTTTGTTACATTCATTAATACAACAATTTTCAGTTTCACCGGAAGTGAATTTAGGCCCACCTGACCATATTAGCATTTACTGTATCTAGTACAAAGTAGTAATACTGCAGAAATACAATTTCTCAAATAAGTGACAAATTAGCACAACTGCAGCACATTAATATTTCCATTTAAGTTAATAAATATCACAGGACATACTACTTTGATAAGTTATTTTAGACAATTGAATCTAAAGAATCCTATTGATTTCTTGCCTTATCAATGCCACCTCGCAAAGTGACCTCCTTAAATAGCTGATGAAGATCCAGGTCTTTTCCACCAATAATTGGCACCCTTACAGAAAAAGGATGTCAGAAATACACCAAATGAACCATGTTCAATGAAAAGAGTAGAAAAAATAATTTAAAAAAACAATAAACAAGTTGCAAATGGAATCATTCATCAGCTCATATAATATTACTAGTAATGTGAATAGGTTGTGAACAGAGATTGTTGATATATTCAAGTAACTTAGACGAAAATACCTGTCAGTTTTTTTTTGTATAATCAAGCTAAAGTATTTTCTCAGTCAAAAGTATGTTTGTTTCCATACCAAGCCACCTGTCAATTTTAAGTGAAGAGTGACAGTAAATGTTGATTAATGTAATACCATCAACTAGGCAAGCTATTCAACATGCAACGGAAAACAGATCTTTGTGTAGGTCCATAAATTTGGGATGACCGTTCATTTGAGATGGCACTAAAGCACTAAAGGCCCTTGCAAGAACATCACAAAGCAAGCCAACAGGCAGCATCAAATTGGAAGGTTCAGTTATTTTGCTGAGAAAAGGCATGAGAAAAAAATGGATATGGACCCTTTTCTCCCCCCATTTGTCCAATTGCTCAGATTGCATCTTGATTACAAAAGGGTGATTCTCCTCAATGAAAAAAAATATGAACTCCCGAACCAGAACTAGATAATGGAGATACATAAGTGCTATACATGTACACGATCTTAGCTTAAAAAGTGAACAAATAAGGGGAGATTCATGTTTAGACATACGGTACATGAATACAAACTGGTGTGTTTCAAAGACAGCCGACTGGTCAATGGATTATGTATCACTATACTATAATTTTCTAGAAGGACAAGAATCCAATCTGATCGTCGAACGAAACAAGATTCCTATATATGGCCTAATCAGAGACACCGAAAGATAGCAAACTAGCTACGCTATCGGGATAAATTTAGGCCACATAATTTCAAGGGAGGTATGGGTTGAATAGTCAAACCGAACGTATCTGGGTGCAAATGCAGCCATTTGCATCATCCGCTATAAAGATTGACACCTTCCCCAAAACTTCTCCCTCTCATGCCATCTTTTTCTCCCAACTTGCAATTTTCGTGCATTGAAGAAATAAATAAACAAAAAATAAATAAAGGTAACAGCAACAATAACACTAATTATAACCGCACGGCATCAAACACAAAACAGCGAGAAATTAAAATGCAGGCGCATGGTGGGTGGATCGGTGATGGTGGATGCAGATTGGGAGATACACGGAGAGAGAGAGAGAGAGAGAGAGGCGGTTGGCACCGATCCCTTACTTGAGCTTGGTGCCCATGTGCGCGTGCAGCTTCTCGAGCGCCGCCCTGAAGATCGCGGCGTCCGCCACCACGTCCTTGTGCTCCGCCATCCGCGGCGGGTACGCCACGAACCTCCGCCCCCCGCCGCCCGCAACGGCCTTGTCCGCCGCCGCCGCCGCCGCGCTCATCTCCCCTGCGCACACGCGACCAAGCCATCGTCATCGCCTCGGCCTCGCCGGCTCCGCAACCGCAACCGCAACCGCGAAGGCACGCCGCGGCGTCCGTGCGCTAACGAGAAAGAGAGAGAGAGAGAACGAAGGAGGCGTCCGCTTCCTTCGTCTATTATTTTTTCCTCCTAAAAAGAAAAGCAGACGCCACACCATGTTCCCACTACGCACGCGCTTACCTCTCCTCTCTCCTTTACCACGCTACGCCTGCGAATATTTTGCTTCTCCTACCTTGGTTTGGGCCTCGGAATCAGGTGGATTACTGTGGGGTTAACGATAATAACAAAGTCTATGCTGGGAAACAGAACGGTGGAGAGAGAGAGAGAGAGAGAGAGAAGGGGGGAGAGAGAGAGAGAACGTTATAACCCAAGGTTGGGTTGGTTGTTCTCCGCCATATGTGTTGCCGTCAAATAAAAAGAAGATATAGATAGATAAAGAGTCAGTAGTAATAATAGACAAGTATAGATATAGCGATATATACAGAGACCAATTCTCTCGGAAAGAAAATGGAGATACGAGGCGGATAAGTGTAGAATGATGGGAAACGGGAAGGCTCGAGGATGGAAATGCGTAGGGTTGGCAAAAAATAAACTAATAAAGCTGATTCGCGGTGGTATACTTAATCGGTTAAAATTAAAATAGATCAATTTGGAATGAAAAAATGTTAATAAGGCTTGGCTGTGCAGTGTGCAAGGTGATTCGCTTTTAAAGAGTGCGGTGTAAAAGGGGATTCGCGATGATATATTTATGAAAGAGTGTTATATTTTTAGTAATAATGAATACATGTAAAGATTCACATGTTATGTAAAGAAGTTTTTTTTCTTTTTGAAACCAGATGTACCATAAGGATTAATTAATAGTAACAGAGATGATTTAATTTAGCTCGGGTACCAGTACAACGGATCTGCGGTTCCTGGATGGAATTAAATGACGGGGGAGCCGTGCCTTTTTCACACGCCATAAATAAGGCTTTTCCCAATCTTCAAAAAAAAAGAGGTCAACACTGCTACCTAACGTGCTTTGGTTGAGGTCTAGTTTACAGAAATCTGCCACAGCATTTGAGATCTCCGCTAGATCAACAATGACACCGTGGTTCCTGGATGCACATCGGCCAATATAAGATTAAAACCATTGTACTCATCTGCTTCCTATATCCAAATATCATAGTAAAACAAAGATAGTCAAGATTCTTATTACTAAACTTTCTAAATCGACGAACATGACATGCTCTGAACTAACCTAAGATCTAGAGGAGGGGCCGCGTCGGGGGAGGAGGGAGGAGGCGGCGTGGCGGCGGCGGCGGAGGGAGCTGGAGGTGCCGAGGAGGAGGAGGAGGACGGCCCCGGGCGAGATCCAGATCTGGAGGAGGTCGGCCGCGGGCGAGATCTAGATCTGGATCTGGGCCACACGAGCGCCGGGGAGGAGGGCACCGGGGGAGGGAGCCCGGGGAGGAGGCGGGCTGGCGTGGGAGGAGGGAGCCGAGCGATCGCGTGCGAGGGGGGCTTGCGGCTTTTTATGGAGTGGCATTCGGCGGGTAATTACCCCCGAACTTCGAGGGTAATTCGGAACGGAGGCTGCGGAAAGCCACGAAAGCTCCCCGCGGGTGGCTTCCGGCTTCCGCGCGTTGTAACACGAAGCCGCTTCGGAGAAAAACGGCTATGAAAAGCCTCCCATTTGGACAGCTTTAAGCTTTTTTAGGTGAAAAGCTGAAGCCGAAGTCATCCCAAACAGGATCTCTGTTCCGTGGGACGGGTTCCTTTCATATTTGTGGCCCGAAGCAGGCATGGCATGCCACTTAGCGTGCAACATTTTTGGCATATTTGCATTATAAGTCATTCGAAACTTCGTGTTAGCTAATTTATTTTATTTTTCACTTGGGTAGACATCCGGTGAGAATCAGTTAAATGTTGCAAATTTTGTGTGGAAGCTTCCAAACAAATATCAAAATATTAACAGATATGGGGAGGGTATTCTCTACGTATCTATAGAATAATGAAAAATACTCCTTGCAAAAAAAGACAAATAACCAAGGAATTGTGTGAAATCAATGTTCAGTGAGTATTTGTCATTTTCCCATCTTATAAATACCATTGAGTTTGATATTGGAATTTTATATGGTTGTTGTAACATACCAAAAATTCTGAGCATTTGAAATTATTTAAAAATGAGGGATTTTAAAAAACTTTTGTTGCACTTCATCGATGTTTGAATTTCTAGGTTGTTATTTGAAACCTCGACCTCAAAAGTGCGGTCTGGGCTGAAAGCCACCCGGCCCAGCCCAACTTCTACTTTTCATTCTTTCCCTCTGGCCTAGCTACCAGCTCAGTCGCCTGCCTCCTCATGCCGGGAGTCATGACGCCCTCGGCCGCACCACTGGCACTACGTCGATCTACCCCTGTGCCCATCACGTCTCCCACACCCATCTTCGCCGCCGCTCCTACGCTGCGTCGGTGCATCACGATCACGCACTGGGCGTGCCAGCACCGCCACCGCTCGCGGCGTCGTGGTCGCACTCGTCATGCCCTGCGCCCACCCGCCCTTTCCTCCCTTTGTTTCCCTCGTCACCCGACAACAGTCCCTAGCGCCATGCCACCCACGTCATGCACACCGCCACTCACTCCTCCGTTGCCCTACGCCCGCATCACGGGCGTCCTCGCTCCACTGGCACCATGCCACTTCCCACGTCAACGCCGCACCCATGCTGTCACGACGCTCGTCCTGTCGCCAACCACCTGCTTCGTCGCGCGCCTACCCACTCCCATCACGTAGACGACACTAGAGCCACGCCACCACTGCACCACCAGCTCTAGCCGCCATCACCCAACCGCCCCGTCCCGTCGGCACGCTCGCACCCATGCCGTCAGCCCACGCCAACCACCCCGTCCTGGGCGCCATATTGCAAGGACGTCTTTGCCACACTGCTCCTCACGTCACCCTGTCCCAGTGTTGTCACTCTGCCACCCACTCCCGTCCTCACCCTCCTATGCCTCGTGTCAGCGACATCACACCGTCGTCGCTCCACCACTAGCTCCCCATTCCCCCCTTCAGCCTATAAAATGGCTGGCACTGCACTCGCCTCACCCCCTCCTGCCATTCCCTCCCCTATCCCTCTGCTCCACCAAGCACAAATGCACGAGGCACAGTGCCCCTGTTTACGGTCGACAAAGACGCCCTCACCGCGCTGCCGTCCCGATGAGTTTCGCCCAAAACTACGCACTTCACGACGTGTTCCTGAACATCCCGCACCAAAGCCCTCACACTAATTTTTGGTTTGACCCACAGGAGCTTGCGCCACCGGCTTCTCCCCTGAATATGGCCAAAAGTCGTCACCGGAGTCGGCATGCCACATCCATGGAACTCCAGCTCGATTCCTCACACCCAGAGCATCGCCTCAGCTCCCTCGTCCTCCCCCAACCTTTGGTTTGCGCTCTCCACCACCCAGTCGCCACCACCACTGTCAGGACCCAAAAATGCAATTCTGGACCCTCTGTGTATTCTGCACTAGTCCAAGATCACACTAGTACACACAATGTTAATATAAGTTAATATTGATCCACACAACATGAATTAATAATTAAACGAGCAATTTGAATGACAAATAATTGTTGTAACCTTAAGGTCGAGTTTTACATTTATTAAGCCACACAGGGCTGGCAATAAAGAAATAAATAGCAGCGGAACCAAAGTAAACTCCAGCGGAATCCCATCAATTCACCATAGGCAACTGACTGGGATCGATACCCTAACGATCGGCACCTTCGTAGAACTCCTCTTCAAAAGCAGGCGATGACTCCTCCACTTCTGTTGATTGTTTGAAGCAAGTATGAGTACACAACCGTACTCGCAAGTCATACCACAGAATGCAATTTATAGATGATGACTTATTCCAAAGGAATGGCTTCTGTGGTTATTTTGCAAAAATGCAACATTTACAATTGAATACAAATAATAGATTAAAAACATAATTCAAAACAAATAAACAATATTAAGTTATCATTTGATTTCACAAAGACACAGCCTAAACAAGTTATTCACACAGCCATATGACTTAGATCACACAGCTCCCTTCCCAAATGTTTTATGAAAATATGCCCCTCGTGTGAAATCCCCAAGCATGTCCATGACCGCGGACACGGCTATTCGAATAAATTGATTAAACACTCTGCAGAGGTTGTACACTTTACCCACAAGATACAATCAGTGTAGCTAGCACTGACCATAACAAAACCTTTCAGAAACTTCATCTTAAATATTGATACTCCCGATGTGCTTTACTGTCGTCCAATCGATACACATAGTGTTTGGTATGATACACACCGTTGGACAGGGATGCGGCGAACTGTCCCGCGATGTGACCTATCTTGAAGTCCACACCTCCACCCATCACATAGCTAACCTACAACCTGAGTTGTCAATGGCAAGATTCCATAAACTACTAAGATAGGCATGTCCCACACCAGGCATATGGTTGTACAGTAAGGCTCCGTTCAATGGCATACAAAGTTAAGTCCTTAATTGACCAAGGCAATACTTCCAATTTCTAACTAAATGTTACACAGACCAAATTCTCATTCACACAGTTTCCACCATATCACACAGTATCCACCACTTGCCTCAGTCTAAATCTTTTCCCACCCTATTGGTTAAGTGCAACACATGCCATTAACGAGTAATAGCACACAACACACACAGTTTCATCACACAGTTCCATAATCACTTAGTCAAGTTTATATTTGCAACTCACATGAAATGATAACTCGTAGCATGGCTAAGTAATCTACTTGTATCTAACCAACCCACGTTGGTGCTACGATAATACCAACTAATAATGAACCAACCTAGGGTGACAAGAGATCATGGCATAATAATATACAAGGTGAATATAACAATTTGGATTAATAACTAACCCAAAAGCATTTAAAAAAATACTTCAAATAGAATGCAATAATTTGAATCAAAGTATTTCAAAAACTGGGTTCAACATGATCAAATGTATAACCTACCTTGGAATAGGTCTAGGTATTGATCTTGATCTTGAGGCACTCCTTCTCCTCCAAAGTTTCCTGAAGTATCAACGTCTACTCGCAAATGAGTAAATAAACAAAAAAAAATTAAAAATAGATTAAAAAATACTCCAAAAATTAAATAAAATTCATAAATAAATATATCTCAAATTTATATAAATTTAGAAATTTTAATGGGCTCAATCGGAGTTCGGATGCAAAAGATATAGGCTTTGGAATAATGAATCTAAAGAAAATACCCTAAATTGGAATTTATGTAATTTCTGAATTATTTTTCTATTGAAAATTGGATTATTGCACAAACGCTGACGTCAATGACGAATTTCCAGAAATACAATAATTAAAAGAAAATATGACATGTGGGACCCACAAGTCAGCGGCTCGGTTCACGGTGAACTTGGTTCACCGAACCGACAGAATATAGGATCGGTGGACCGGCCACGTGGGCACACACACGACATTGACGCAGCGCCAACTGGGTTGACACGTGTGCACTGAGGCTGACGCTGGCTCTGACGTGGAGGCCACGTTCGATCGGCGGCGGCGCTCGGGAACCGAGGGCTCCAGCGAACGGCGGCGTGTCGCCGGCGGTGGATGGTACCATTGTGTAGAGGGTGCAAGGGCAAACATGTTAAGGTGCTCATGGGTGTTCGGGGGTCACTGTGGTGTTCAGCGGCAAGGTCGGAGCGGTGGAGGCGTTACGGGCTCGTCGGGGTTCGTTCTCTAGTGACGCTCCGGCGGAGCCAAGGCAACCACAAGGTAGCGCGGCCCCATGCGATGTCAATGGTGGCAACGACGGAGCTCGAGCGGCACTGGTGGTGGAGCAATGGCTCATCGGAGTTGCGGCGGCAAGATTGCTTCCTCGAGCTAGAGCGGCGGCTAGGGTTTCGCGCGGGTGATTCAGCGGCTAGGGTTTGGATGCAGAGGTCGAGGGCTCTCAATCCCCTTTTATACGGACGCTCAGAGGAGTCCCGAGTGGCTACGGCGACGAGGGCCCATGCGGCGGCGGAGTCCGGCTCAAGGACGAAACGGAGATGAAGAAAAGTGCATTGGTGGGACCTACACATCAGCGGCCGAGGCTCGAACGGAGACTCGTGGTAAAAAGCGACGTGCAGGCTGACAGGTGGGGCCGGTGTGGTGAGCGACGCAGAGGGAGAGGAGAGACTGACAGGTGGGGACCACCTGTCAGCGAGAGGCGGCGTGAGAGAGAGAGGGACCGACATGCGGGGCCCAGATGTCGATCGAGCAACGAGGGAGCGCAAGACGAGGAGACCAAAGACAATGTCGGGCGGTGAATACTGATGAGTGGGTTTACGCCATTCTTTATTCGGAGGATTTTAAATAGGTTTTATATTTTAGAAAATTCAAAAAAAAATCCAAATAGCAAATGAACTCAGAAAAATTCCATAAAATTCTATAAAATATATCTAAGCACATGGAATCCAAATAAAATAGTTTTGACAATTGTTGATGTTGGGATTAATCATATTAAATTATTTTGATGCTAAAGTATATATTTAAGCTTTAATAAAAATTCAAATGATGAATTTTTCTAGCTAGTAACTATTCAAAAGATTTTTAAAGCTCAAAAAATTGGGATGTTACAACCACGTCGAGCCTACCACGGCGTAGGAGGCTCCCGCCGCCGGCCCGACTCAGTGCCCCTCCGCCCGCACGGTCTACGCTTGTGAGTTCCTCTCATTCCCCTCTCGCTCGTGCGCTCTGCCTTTGCTTCCTTCTTCCACCCAAACACCGCCGCCCTGTCTCCTCCCCCATCCCGGCCGTCGCGCACAACCGCTCAACCGCCATTGGCCACCTCAAGCCGCACTACGACCATCCCTGAGCTCGCCACCCCTCAGTTGTTCCATTTTACCTATCACCCGTCGCCACCGATGCCCCCTCGCCGACAACATGCGCTGTCCGAGTCACTCCCCCTGCCTCCTTGTTTCAATGCTCTGTTCATCCCTCTCTATGATCTCTCTCTCTCTCTCTCATTCTCTCTGTGTCTCACTGTGTATGAGTATATATGATAGTGGCCCCACCAAAGCAATTGGTTGATTAAAAACACCCATAGGATAACTTCTTGTTGGAAAGATTAGCAACTGCATATTGATTAGTTTAACTAGTAAATAACTTGATGGAGAGATCCAAACCAATAGAGTATAGTAGTAATGATATATAAATCTCATTGACCCGTGGTCCCTAGGCCACTGTTATGATGATAACAAAAATGATTATAGGTGGCATAAGGTGGTGTTCCATATCCTAGTGATATGATAAATAAGGTTGACCTTAAAGCATAACCCTACAGTGTGACATATAGGATCACTTACATTTGAGATTTGAAGCAAGGGCATAGGAGTGATCATAGTTGATCGTTAGTTCTTAAGCTTAGATGTATCAAACCTGGTCAGGGTGCCAATGATAGCAGCCCTCATTATGTTTCTACTAAGTCCTTACGTTAGTTAAGTTAGATTAACATGTAATAGTAATACACCTTAATAAAAGCTAATAGGGCATCACTAGTGTATGAATAACCATTGAGCCTTAAGTAGTTAGCAGTCATCGAATTATGAGTCAATTCAGTTACAACGTGTTATGGTAGTGTACCATACACATAACTAGGTCGTAATTGGAACTAAAAGCAAAAGGGTAAAATCCATGCATATAAATTTATTAGTAAACTAGATAATCGTGAAGGTTAGCAGTAGCTATGTCGCAAACCCCATGCTAGTTAGTCGAAACCAAAGCCAATAGGGTAATCACTGAACAACAAGTAGGTAGATGAAAACACATAAGTCCTTATGTAGAAGTAACCTAGTTAGCTATAAGTAGTCGTTAGCATATATTGTAGCTAAGGATCAACCTAGTGTGCTAGGTTTACTTTAGTATATGGCAAGCCATATAGGTAGTAAGGCTAAGTATAGATCACCTCAAAGATGAACCCAAATTAGTAGACACCCCTGATCTAGTTATAAGGCTGGAGTCTAGCCAATATTTGGAAGTTCCAGCTAAGGCTCATAGAACTTCCTTGAGAAATATAAAATCATAAAAGAAATCACTAAGTGAACTAGGTCTCATGTGTCAGTGAGACTTATGTCTACCCAGAGCGAACCCCACACTTTTGCATAGGTCTCACCTGACTTTCATGAAAGTTTCTCGATAAATAGGAAGTAATAACTAAAAGAATCATTAGATCAGGTAGGCGCCATGTATGGATAGCGGTGATAGGTCCCCAAGTGGATGATTGTAGTTCCACCTTCAATGAACGTTGTATAGGCTCTAACTATCACCCGTCGCTAACCACTCCCGGTAAAAGTGCAAATCGTGGCTTGAAGGTGGGTCAGAGAATCCTACATAGCAAAGTGAGCTCTCCCATCTAGGTAACCGTTGAGGAATATTCCTGTGAATATTCTCTCCCTTCTGTTGGAGTCCTCACTCCTTGCACCAGCAGACTTTTTGAGAGTTCGGTCCCTCTCACTCTCGCTCTGGATCAGACGATTTGCCTAACCCTAAGCCTGAATATCAACCAAAGACCCCGCCACTAGACCAAATGAATAGGGTTGGGATTTATCTACCTTGGTCTGAAGTATTTCCTTCATTCCAACCATCACTGGATGTACTTCATTCCGTCTGAAGTATTTCCTTCATCAACTTCCTTTGGATATACTTCGTCTGAAGTATGTCCTTCATCAACTCCACTAAGTAGGTTTAATTCCATCTAGAGTACTTCCTTCTTTCAGAATACCATGATGTAGGTTTAGTTTTGTTTGAAGTATTTCTCGCTTCAAACACTCATGGTTGTATTGACTTTCAGTTGAAGTGTTTCCTTTGTTACTTTCCTTTGGATTTATTGGATTTCATTTGATTGTCCTTTAGAAGTTCTTGGGTTTGATCATGTTCTGCGTAGTTAGAATCTAAAGCCATGATTGAGCAGCAGTCCGAGACAGAACAAGAACAAGAACAAGACGATTATCATAACATTGAGCAAGGCGAGTCAACACTTTGATCATGTTGTACCTACTTTTGAAAATGCAATTATATTGATTTAAATTATGAAATTGCATTGATATGATTTATACAACTATATTAGCCTAGCTCATAGTTAATACCTTAATGATAATTAAATATAACCTTTCCATCCTTGAAGTTATACACTATTGACGAGGATCTGATAATCCTCATTTTATCTTTTATCTATAATTCTTATTATGGGTAAATATGATGTCATGTAGTCCCCAGAAGTACCCCTTATATTTATAAGGGAGAGGCCTACCAAGTGATCGTAAGTTCTCCTACAATCACCCCCATAGTCGTAAGTCTTACTACGACTATGTCATGGTCGTAAGTCCTTCTACGACCACTACCTGGTCGTAAGTCCTTCTACGACCATTACCCAGTCGTAAGTCTTTCTACGACTACTGCCCAGTCGTAAGTTCTGCTACGACACGTACCCAGTCGTAAGTTCTGCTACGACACGTACCTAGTCGTAAGTCCTTCTACGACTATTATCCAGTCGTAAGTTCTACTACGACTTGTACCTAGTCGTAAGTCCTGCTACGACCAAGTCAACCACGACCACCTTATAATCAATAAAACCTACAAGCGAGTGGGTCCAGTTGATTAAGGAATCCAGACGGTCCACATGCACTATTATTCTGCACAGTAAAAGTGCTTAAATACCCCATTACCTCTGAATGATAACTGCCAAACGGCGTGAAGGAGCCACTACACCGGTAATTATTGCCATTATGCGCCCATTACTGGCTTGATTAGGCGACTCTTCGGCAGGGGAAAACGGCTACTCCTTCACGACTATATAAAGGCTTCAATCAGAAGGACAAAGGGACGGGCAACAGAGAGCCAATCAAGGACAATCAAGGAGAAATACAAGTACTGTTCTTTGTAATAGTCTTAGCCTCTAGCTGGATTGTCGAGAATACAGTCAATACCACACACACACAGGAGTAGGGTTGTTATTCTCCCCGGAGAAGGCCCGAACCTGTATAAAAATCCCGTGTCAATCGCTCTACGTGATTTCATCTCTAGGAGACCCCCCGAATCAAACAATCTTTACGTAAGATCGGTTCTAAAACACCGACAGTTGGCGCCGACCGTGGGGATCTTCCGGTAATCTCTTGTCAACATACTCTCTTTTTCCAAATCTCATGCACTCATGGCAGGGGAATGGAATGAGGAGAACTGGTTTGACTTGGCAGATTACGCAGACGTCGACATGGATGCCGGTTTCAACTACGAGCCGAATGATGCATCCTCTGATGGTGATGTCGCCTCCGGAGATCATTCTCCAGGAGACCATCCCATCGATGGAGTTGCGGAGGGATCCTTATCCCCCACAACGATACGTCCAACAGAGGAGCCAATTCCCTCAAAGGACAAGGGTCAATCCGACCAGGACCGCACCTAGAAGGACTTACAACACGACGAGAGTTTTTCCTCCGAGTGTCCAAGTCCCCCTAAGACGGTCCGACCTGGTGAGACAGGTTCTGAGAGCCACCATTCCAGGACTCCACCAACATCTGGTGATCCTCTCTCTCAGGATAACTCTAGAGGGAGTGGGATCAAACATGCTTTTCCTGCGAATTCGACCGTCTCTCCGCAGATCTCATTTGCGGACGGAGACAGTTATAACCCAGAGTTCCCCTACCTGGAGGGGGTTACTCCAAGTCGCCAGATGGTGTCTCTCGAGTACTCCTCAAGCGGGAAGGCCTCGAGCGCAAGTGAGAATCATCAACGGGAGGTCTTCGTCCTTCCCTCAGATCAGGGTCAGCCTTATGGAGGACGAGATAAGAACACTCCCCGAAGATCACGCACTGCGCCCCCTTGTGATAATGGCAAGGGAATCATCAATGACGGGCAGAACCAATACTCTGATGAGCGCGAGGGAAATCCTCGACATTCTCGCACTTCATTGAGAAGGCCTCAAGGATCTGATGAGGAGGATTTTGAGGCCATCCGACGGAAGAAGATTGCAGCCCAGAAGAACCTGCCTGGACACATTCAATATCAGTCGAGAGAGGTACAAGAACTCCAGGACATCAAAGACTTGCTCGAAAATCCCACTCAAGAACTTGCTCGAACGCCAGGATACGATCTCTTCGCTGAAGAAATTGCGCAAAGGCTTCGAACCGTGATGACAAGACTGGAAACACCTCGTCGACATCATTCAGGTAGTCGTAGCAATGCGACTTCCTCAGCTACCAGTCAATCAAATATTTCACCACGTAGAAATCGACACGGCCATAAGTCGATCGATCCCCTACCGAGAAATATGTTTCGATTGACTGATGATCAAGAAGCCCCTCGGAGAGGTGATCGTTCACCACTTCGACAGGGAAATCCACAACGGATGGAGTACGAGGAGTATTCCCCTCGTAGAATTGAGACCTACTACAGGACAGGTCAGCCTGTTACTGGGTATCGTCGGGTACGATCACCTAGTGACATTAATCCTTCTTTCCTGCAAAGAAGACGTCAAGAAGTTATTACCGGATGTCGGGCATTTTCGCCTGACCTTCGAGCTGTTCGCTGGCCACCTCATTTTCGACCAGTAAACATGGAGAAGTTTGACGGATCTCAAAATCCCATCGAATTTCTTCAAATCTATACAACAGCTGTCCGAGCAGCAGGAGGAGGAGAGCATGTAATGGCAAATTACCTTCCGACTGTGCTTGAAGGATCCGCTCGATCGTGGTTATTAAACCAACCACTCGAGTCGATCTACTCTTGGCAACACCTCTGCGACCTTCTACTGGTGAATTTCCAAGGCACATACAACCGCCCTGGAAAGGAAGACGACTTGCACCGGATAAAACAGAACAACAACGAGACTTTGCGTTAATTCATCAAACGCTTTAGTCAGGTTCGTAATTCAATTCCGGAAATTTCTGATTCATCTGTTATCAGGGCTTTTAAGCAAGGAGTCCGTAGTAGAAGGATAACAGAGGATATTGCTTCTCCCAACACTGTTGCTGAGCTCTTCGATATGGCTGATCGATATGCGACCGCTTCTGAGGCGGTCGAATGGAACAACACTATTGATCGAGAAACAAATACTCCTCGAGAGCCAGGTGAAGTTGGTGGAAAAAAGGACAAGAAAACAAAGAAGACCAAGAATAAGATAAAGTGTCAAAAACCACAAACCAGTGGTTTCAAGGAGGTCTTGGCTGTGAAAGATAAAGAGCCACGAACTACCAAGTCGTACCCTGATCAAGGCAAAGGTAAGCGCCCTGATCGAAAGAACGACAAACCAAGGTGGTGTCCTTTTCATAAAATGGAAGGACACGACCAAGAATCGCCGAAGTTTTCCAAAGAAAGCTCGAGGACTACTACAACTAAGAAAGAACCACTCCCACTCTCGAGCAGGTAGGGAATATGAGTGGCCAAAAGTCGTCAGATGATGAAGAGATGCCGTTCCAAGATCCGCAACATACCGTTAAGCACATCTACGGAGGATCATCGACATACGAGTCAAAACGACAATTTAAAGCTGTCGGACGAGAGGTAAACTCTATAGATGCTCCTCTTGTCAATAATTTACCGAAGTGGTCGGAAGTTACCATTTCTTTTGAGAAAGGTGACTGCCCGATCACTTCGAATCGATCAGGTCGATATCTGATTGTGGTCGAACCCACCATCAACAACTGTCGGGTCAATCGAGTGTTGGTTGATGGTGGTAGTTCCTGAACATATCATTTACAAATGCCCGGACGAGATGCAAGTACCGGGACAAAGGTAAGACCGGTACGATACTCTTTTCATGGAATTGTACCGGGGTCTTCGGCCAAACCCATTGGCCAAGTTTCTCTTCTTTTAACATTTGGTTCACCAAGTAATTTCAGGACAGAGAAAATCTCCTTTGATGTGGTCGATTTCGATACGGCATATAACGCCATACTCGGACGACCAGCTTTGGCAAAATTCTTAATGGCTACTCATTATGGGTATCAATGTCTTAAGATGCCAGGTCCCAAAGGAGTGATCACAATTCATTGTGACAAGAAGATGGCGTATAACCCATTGACCTGCTAAGTCTATAATGGGTACGACCTAGCAGATCAATTTGTTTGCCCCAGCGTTGCTTCATCATCTCGCTCATGTGGCATGTATTATAGTCTTAGTTGATAACCACTCCGAGGTGGCACGGCTATAATGCATTAGGAAACTACTATGGTGCAGAAGGGGGCTACAGAGGGTAGTATGCACTATGGTCTTAGCTGACAACCACGTAGAGGATGGGAGTCCAAAGGGTGACGCGACTGTATTGCATTAGGAAACCACCTTCAGTAGCGAAACCTAGCGGACAGGGTTGCATTGGGTAGGGTATTGTAAAGGCCTTGTGATGATTATCTTAGTCTCATACCTACGATTGCATGTTGAGAGTATAAGACGATAGTCTCTTGTGGGTAAAGTGTGCGAACTCTGTAGAGTGAGAAAACTATATAGATAGTCGTGTCCACAGTCATGGACGGTGTAGAGAACTTATTTGAATTAGTTTTTATTTTTATAAAATAATTTGTGGGAGGGAATGAAAAGATGGGTTGGAGCTCAGAGATATGAGATGGTCTGGTTGAGAACCAGTGAGAAATACGGGATGTGACCTGAGAAAGAACATGAGCATTGGGTGGATGGATCCACTCAATTGTATAGGAGGTTGGAGCCTCCACTAGTATTTTTTCAACTAAACTCAACTTTATTAAAAACCTATGTTAGTTGAAAATGCTACATCTTATGATTTGCTACTACTTAATCTATTTCAATAAAAGGCTTTATGCAAATAAAAGAATCACAAGCCACTCCTTTGATCAACCTTACATATTATATAACTGTATTTTGTGTGTTGGCTCGCGAGTATTGTTGTGTACTCATACTTGCTCAATATATTATTATTCAGTAAGCATAAGAGAAGAAGGCTACTTGGACACTTATGAGCATTGGTCAAGACTGAAGATCAAGAAGATCAAGAACTAGGTCGCGGGCCCCAGTCGATTGCCTGTGGGTATATCGTGAGGGTTCCACATGGTATATTTTTATTCTGCTTCCGCTGCTGTTTTTTGAAAGGTATTTGGCATGTTCGTCCATTCTGCAAGTGAAAAGCCGTAAGGTATATTTATGCTTGATAATTATTATGCAATAGGTTTATATTTTTGTGATATGTATTTGATATCCAATGACATAACTATGGATACTGGGTACTGATCCAAGGACTGGTGCTATGAACACAGAAGATTCCTAATTGCAAATTTAGGGTCTGACAGTTGTAGAAGGATTGCAATTGGGCCTCGCTCCTGTCAACCCTTGGGGAATTCCCCTATTAGGGGATGAGTATGAGGATATTTTGTCCCCGCTACCTTTTATGGGGACGGGACTACTCATCCTCACTATAGCCTAATATGCACTCATATACATGTAGTTTGATACATCTACTTATCTAAAATATAAGTATTTTTGTTTCTGGACTAATATAATTTGGTATAATTTATAGTATATAACCCATTTAATATTATCCTACCATATCATGTATTAATAAATGTACACATTTATAAATAACTATATGATAAATTTATGAAATTATTTCAATATCCCGCCAATTTCCTAGTAGGGTTAGGGTTGGGAGAAAAACCACCTCCGATAACTAAATAGGGAGTGGAAATGGAGAGCGTCCCCTGCAAGGAATAACACTAAATGGAGAGTGTCCCCTGCAAGGAATAACGCTTTTGTCATCCATACGTAGATTGTAGAACACACCTTCCTCTACATGTGGTAGTTTTTAAATAATTTTATAAAACTTATGTAGTTGGTTTTCACATAATTTGTAACATATGGCCTATTTTGCCTAATACACATGTAATTTAATTTTGCAGGAAATTACTCGGTATCACTACCAGTTGGAAAATAACACATGTCCAGACCTCACATGTTAGTCCCACATTCATTTTTTATTTATTTTTCTAATTCACACATCTTTTTCATGTTAATAAGGAAATTTTATCTTTAATTTTTGTATTTTTTAAGGGGAAAAAAAAATCATATTTTCAACCTTCAACTACGCTTTGAGTCCATGTTTCAACCTCCAACTCTAAAATCGTTTATTTTTTACCTTTGAACCCTCAAAACTGACTAAAAACACCCCTTTAGTCCGAAACCACCATGGTATTGGTTAACATGACATGTATGTGTCAAAATTTTGTTGACATCACATCCACATGGACAAACATCACAGATTCAGTCAAGCTAATTTGAAAATTTTTGTTGATTGTGATGCCACATCAGCGTAAAACCTGCTTACACAACAAAACCCACCATGAACACTTTGCTTCTCTGTCCGCTGGACAGTGCCAAATGTTTGGCTCATTTTGGTATGTTTTGGTGTTGAAATAGCAAATCTAGTTCTCTCCCTAATGAATTGACAAAAATGTCACCGCGGGTGGGTAGGAAGGCAACATGTATCTCTTGCAGTGCTCCGAGAGCGTTGCACGGACCTGCCACTCACCTGGAGTATGACAGGACACGTGCCATGCACCAAAGCACCGCAGCAGCCTGCTGCGCTCCTAGAGGCCTACACTCAACACCATAAAGAATGGGACATAACCCTCCTTCCAGTGAAACGATGTGGAAACCCAGTAGTGCATGAGTCATCTTGCGTCAAACTTCCCAAGCCGGTTCCGTAGTAAGGATTTAATAAAGACCTTCAAGAAGCTATGTATGCAAAGCCAAAGGTGCAAGTTTGAGGCCATCTGAAAAGAGCTTGATGATAAAATTGTGAGGCATAGCAGGGAGTCCTATCCGGAGCCAAAGGAGGCACAACAGGGCACAAGAGGGGCATCCAGGAACCATCAACTTCTACGAGTGGATAAATGTGCGTACTCCTGAGTTGGAGAAATGGTCCAAGCTGCATGACACTAACGGTGCGAGGTATGGCATTATGACAACCAACATGTATGAGATGTACAATTGTGTGCTAAAAGTTGTGTGATTCTTCCCTATCACCGTTATCGTTGATAAAACCTGGACTCACATAGTTGGTTACTTCGTCAATAAAGGCACCATAGCGAAGCGACAATTGGATGAAGGGAAAGTCTGAGAACATGCAGAGTTACATGGGAAAGAAGATGCAAAACCTCGTACGCACAACATACATGTTATTGATGGTCTGAGGAGGAAGTATGAGATTTAGCTGAGGCAAAAATATGTGAATAGCCATGCCAGGGGATAGAAGCATGCTTGCACCCTCACTGATATTGCTACCTACACCTGCAACAAGCCGAAACTTGTGCACAAGCCATGCTCTCATGTGTACAGGTCGTGTGACTAATTCAGAGGTGCATACCACAACGACACTCCGTAGCACCACAATGAGCACGTCAGTACATCATACCAGCACGACCAGAGCTCCATCAGCCCCGTGGCGGGTAGTACGTCATACCACCATGACCAAAGCTCCACCACACCCAGGGCCATTGATACGTTATACCAGCACGGCCAGAGCTCCACCGATCCCATGGCAATACATCGTACGAGCAGGGCCATGGCTCCGGGGGGATTCTTACATGATTGTGTTTTTTATCTGCTTTGAGGTGGTAACTAGATTGGCTAGAGTCAGCTTGCTGGAGCACCTCAGCCCACTGAACGATCTCCTTACTTTTTTGCATGGAGATGAGCTCTCCAAACTGATTGACATACCCCTACAGTCATATTGCACACAGAACTAGGCCGTGGATGCAACGACCACAGGACGGTTCAAAAGAGTGGTCAATATTGTATCCAGTGATGCAGCATTGTACTTCTTTACATCGCGCATGTACTTAGTTTGTATCACTTCGTATGTAATCAGATTGCATCCAATATCTAGGTTGTATGTTGTTTTAAGCACTATGTATGAACTTTCCACCTTTTGCATGTTCTTTGTATCACACATGTAGTCAGTGGATCCAATATTCCCAGACAAAAAAAAAAGACAAAACCAATCTGCACTAGGTTTTCTCAGCGAGTAGACATCACTCATCAACCATCCCACATTTTGTTGATCGAATTGACCACACCCTGTCATACTACCTTTTAAGACCGAAATGACAACCCACGCCAGCTTTTCTCAGTGAGTAGACATCACTCATTAGCCATCCCACCTTTTCAAGACTGGATTGACCACACCCTGTCATGCCACCTTTTTAGACCGAAATGACAACCCGCACCAGCTTTTCTCAGTGAGTAGACATCACTTACGAGAGCTTTCTTGTGCAGAAAGATTCCCTCATGGACATGAGTGCATCACCATTTTCCATATTTACCCCCTCATCACTACACCATAGCCCATATAAAACCAGGGTACATACCACCACCACAGCCAGCATCCCACTCCAACAAATTTTGCACAACAAGGACAAAGGAGGGAGGAGGGAGGTAGAGGAGATCAGTACGTTGGGCTTGGAGATGTCAAGCTATGGGGAGATGATGCGAAAGTAGAAGTGGCCTACCGGAAAGGTGGGAACAGACACACATCGATTATTCACATTGCACGTTGCATTACACATATCGCTGACTTTATATGTGCATAATGGCAGTCGTCGGAGTGTTGCTATTTCTTCCAATAGATCAACTATCCGGATAAGTATGATATGATATTCACCCAGCAGAAGTACATGCTGAACTACGCGATGCTGTCCAAGAACCTCACTCGTTGGAAACCTCACTCGGCCGAGAGCAGGGAAGACAAGGCAAAGGCAGCGATGGTCCCTAAGGAACCAGGGTGGTGGTGGAAGACCAAAAGTTAGCTCACTGAGGACACTCGGGCCGAGCACACAGCAAACAAGGGAAAGGCAACCATGGTCCCCGATGATCCTACTAAGCGGGTGGTTACTTCCACGAAAGTTCTGGAAGCCCAATATAGGGCTGCCTTCCTGACGGGCCGCGCCCGCAGTCCTACAGGAGACAAGGGAAAGGCACTGATGGGCCTTCAAGAATGATGCATGTGTATCATACGTGTAGATCGGGTTGATGATTTGTGCATGTTGTTGTTTGTACTGTACGAATAGTGGGACAAACAAATGCACGTAACCAAACTCTACGCGCCATCTAATTCACACATACATTACGAAGTCTTATTGCTGGAGTTGAAATATCATCTTTTAAATGTAATTCCCTAATTATTCTCTATTTAATATTTTGTTATCTTTTTCAAAAATAATCGGCTATGCGAATACTACACTCATATATAACAATAGCGCGGGTGCAAACCCTAAGTCCCTATAGTGGTAGACAGGGCTTCAGGTGCGTGGCAGGTCTAGTGCAGTGCACTGGATGAGCGGTAAGGCATGGAGGACGCTGCGGTGCACCCGGTGCGCGGCACGTGGCCTGCTGTGCTCCGAGTGAGCGGTAGGCCCGTGCAGCATTCCGAGAACACTACATGCGACACATGTTGCATGCATGCCATTCTCAGTGCCATTTTTAGCAATTCGCCGAAGAGGGGACTATATTTGCTATTTCATCGTGAAACACATGCCAAATGATCCAAAAACTCGACAACACACATATTCTTCTATGCATCTCTCGGCTCTCACCTTCCGTAGTCCTTTCCCCTCTTGTCTTGGACTCCTCTTAATTCTTGATTCTTCTCCTTCTCTCCACAAATCCTTCACCAAATCCTCTTGGGGCGCTCACCATGTAGGCGCTCGGCACAACTACAACTAGGAGGATCTCCAAGGTGAGATGTGGGTGCGACGGACTAGCGGAGCCTAACGAGGCGGAGCTCGAGGGCATGGCCTGTCCATACGACGTAGGGATCCACCTTGGATGGCCAATTATGCGCGTAGCCATGCCATGGACACCCATGTTGCTCGCCACTGGACATGCTTGCGACCCTCGATAGTGTGATTTTGCTTTAGCCTGAGCTCAGAAAGAAATATAGAGAGAGGAGGAAGAAAAGAGAGAATGAATGAGGAAGAAGATGAAGTGGAGAGGGGTAGGGGTATGGGCAGGAGTGGGGAGGGGAAGGGGCATGGCTGGCCTGCGGCGGCAGTAGGTGGAGAGGAGAGAGGAAGAAGATAAGGATACCGAGAGACTGACATGTGGGCCTCTCCATTCTTCTTTTATTTACTGATTTGTTAGATGCTGTGTTGGGTGACATGGTAGACACGTGGCATCGACGTTAATCAAAACTAATTGGGATTGTGTCGAGGGGGTGAAGTGACTTGGTTTGATACTTCAAGGTTGTGTTTTAGATGGTTTCGAAGCTACAGGTTGAAAATCAGACCGATGACATAGTTGAGGGTTGTAAAATGAACCTTTTCATTCTTTTCTAGTTCTTTCAACTAAGCTAATTAGAAAAATAATAATATAAAGCACTCCAAAAGTAACCGTCAATATCATTCCATTCAAACTTGATGGTTCAATAAATCAACATCTGTATTTTCTTATATACTATTTCATAACAAAAAAAAACGAATAGTTTATCGGGAGAGACTATACTATATATTTTTTGTATTTTTTTTGCGATGAAATATATATTTGTATTTTATACGCTTTTTGAGGCTTAAATGGAATTATACTTGTCAACTTGGAATTAATTATTCATTTTTGTAGGCTATAACACGTATAGTCTGTACTTTTTTTAGCCTTAAAATCCCTACTTTAGGAAAACATGCAGGGTGCTCGTGAAGGTGAGGTGTGATGCTGACCCAGGATTTCCACGAGTGATCATGTCTCTCCATCTTTTTCCCTTTTATTTATTTTTATCATGTCTCCTTTTCTTTTCTCGGGGGCATGCATACTAGCTACTTGCTTGTCTATCCAACTTCCCTCTAATGTCCTTACAATAATGAGAGGCCCACTTAATTATTATTATTATTTTCATTTTTTGTTTTGCTCATCGATAGGTGTATGTTTATCATGAACCAAGGTGATTTTGTGTGGTGCTGAATTAAATTAGGTGGTAGGAATTAACACAAAACGAATGGCAGCACTACCGGACACTGTGTAGTTACCGAGTGCCCCGACAATTACCGAGTGTCAAAAGTCGGGGCACTCGGAAAACATTACTTACCGAGTGCCAACACTCGGAAAACATAAACACCCGGTAGTAGACCGATTTACCGAGTCACCACACTCGGTAAATTAAGACACTCGTTAAAACTACAAGTTTACCGAAGGGGCGCACTCGGTAAAAATAGCCACTCGGTATTGAGGTGCCACGTCACCTAGGATAGCAACCGTGCGACAAACGGCGTCACGGCATGACATGTTTACCGAGTGTTATGAGCATACACTCGGCAAACATATGTTTACCGAGTGTCACACTCGGTAATAATAAAGTTTTACCGAGTGCAAGTTCACAACACTCGGTAAACACTATATTTTACCGAGTGTATTGTCGCAACACTCGGCAAAATTCAACCAAATTCAACCAAAAAAAGTCCGAAAATTATGAAACTTGTGGAGATGTCATGATATCATATGTGGAGGCTGTGATAAAAATTTGAGAAGGTTTCGTGCACGTTTTCACATACGATGCTTACAAACCAGGACATCTCCACATGTGATACTTATATCCTAGATAGAGATGTCCTGGTTTGAAAGCATCGTACGTGACAACGTGCACAAAACCTTCTCAAATTTTTATCACAGCCTCCACATATGATATCATGACATCTCCACAAGTTTCATAATTTTCGGACTTTTTTTGCTTTTTATAGAATTTAAAAACACTTCGCCCGCCGGTTCACGGTCATGTTTCGTCAACAAGATGTTCGAAATTTCGGATCCGTTCCTGGATACGGCCTCACACTACACTCAATAACATGACTATCATTTTTTGAATCATTAAATTCCATTATTCGATGCACGTGCAGTTCAAATTTGCATTTTCCAAAATAATTATAGTAAATAAAATAAATTAACTAAATATAACAAAAAGCCACAAAAATGTACCAAATCCTAACATAGAGTACCTGGTACTGTAGGAGGGCTGCACAAAAAATTTGGAGGCCAAAATAAAAATAAAGAAAGCTTTTAGGAGTGCAGTCACGGCACTCGGCAAAGGGTGTCTTTGTCGAGTGCCACACATCTGGCACTCGGCAAAGGGGTTTTGTTATTTTTTTTAAAAAAGAACTCTCCATCCATCATATGCGAACTTGGTTCTTTACCGAGTGCCCTCCTGATCCGACACTCGGCAAAGAAATAAAAAAATTAAAAAAAATTAAAAATTGTTTGCAGAGTCTGGGATCTCGGGCACTCGATAGAACGTTCTCATTATGACTCGGCCTCGCCTAATCGCCCACCTCTTCCCCCGGCTTCCCCCAGCTCCCCTCGCCCCCGCCCCGCCCCCATCTTCCCCAGCCCCCGCCCCGTCCCCATCTCCCAGGGCTCGGCCCCCGACCCCATCTCCCCAGCTCCCCCCCCCATCCCCAGCTCCCCGCCCCGCCCCACCTCGCCCCATCTCCCGGGCCCTGTTCCCCGCCCCATCTCCCCGGCTCCCCATCTCTTCCCTCGGCTCAGTATAGGCGGCAAGCAAGGCCGCCCGACCCCACCTCCTCCTCTCACACAGCGCGCCCAGCTCCCACACCGCCCTGCTCTCCTCACCCGAAGACGAAGAGGTAGGCGCCCCCCCAGCTAGTTGTCTGTCTAGAAAATAAGTTGCAAGATGTATCGATCTAGTCAGAAAAATCAATGCATTCTTCAAAACTATACATATTAGACGTGTTTTCTGCCTGCCTGTCCAATCTTCTTCGTATCCAACGATCTGCATAACAGACCGGAGTTTACATGAGTTAGGCAATGGTGTGGACCTCTTGGGTTCCGCCCCCGGTTGCAGCAAAGTAGTGCCGAGAATGCACGGCATCGACCGAGGTGTTTATATATGACATTATCTTGGTTAAGTATCCTTAGGTTGACAGGCTCCGTAAAATATGGCAAGACAGATCTGAATGATGACATTGTTTTCCTCGTCTCTGTACTCGTTGCAGCCTAGCAGAGATGATATTTACAGGCGGCAAACAGAGAATAGACATCTCCTTGCTTCTGTGCGCAAGTCTGCCAAAACGCAGACAAACAAAGGGAATTACGAAGTGCAAAATTGAATTACATGCAGCTAGGAACATAAATATATAGAGTGCATTATCCAAACAGGATAAGATTTGGTATTTGGCTGGAAACGCCGGTCTCCCCTGGAATTCTTTTCTGAACCCATGCTGACCTCTCCCCAATGTTCCAAAGGCAAATCAATTCAACCCGAATCTTTCCATGATACCAACTCCCTTTCTGTAAGCGACGCGAACCTAAAATGCCTGGATCCAACCAAATGTTTTCCCCAGGGCTTAATACAGGAGTTTTCTTTTGCATGGAAAATAAGAGCGTGCAATTGATATAAGATGTATTTTCCCGGATGTCATGACAGATTTGGCTTTGAGCTTGCAGGGAATAACTAGAGTTTTTCATTTGAAAGTGCTACTTTTAACCTTGTCCGGTTAATTCTGTAAGCATTTTCAGTTTGACTGGTCTAACGGTCATGCGAAGACTCGATATACAGTACAAATTATTTGCTCAACAAATATGCATGGTTAAGTGAGGCTTAAATATTCATTGAAAATAGCCAATTGGCCGGGCTTCGTCAGTGTGCTTGAGGAGAGGGGGACTACAAACTGGGAAGATCTTCTTGTTTATTTCTTGCTTGTTGAATACAAATATGACATCTATATAAATAGGCGTAGGACTCCTAATAACATGGAAACTAACCATCTGATATGCATCTAATCAATTAACGAGATATGCATGCAATTACTACCAAATCCTGATATATGTCAACTAGTGCAACTTCCTAATATTAAGATATTGGGATAAGATTCTATCTCCTAACAACTTGCTGCCCTCCTCTGTTGCTACCGAAGGTTATAGTTCTTGCTGCTTGCGACCATGTGCACTGCTCTGCTGCACCGTGTCCTATGGCCTCCACACCATAACACTAATTTATTGAAATGAAGTGTATCTTTGAGGCTTTGTAAGATCTTGCCCGTATTCAGGGGCATCTATCTTAAGCAGATTTCTTCTTTTGCACATGAGGAAGCTAATTCATAGGTCATGGTGGAGAGGAGAATGGGCTGGACTTGAATGGGCCCAATGGGGGCACACAGATTGTGTAATTCACCTTGAATTGTTAGTTCGTACAAACGAAAGCTTTGGCCAACCATTTATTGATCCTAAATATACCCTTACGAATTGACAATTTTTTTTATCTAATACATTCTCCACAATTTACACACTTCTAGAAACAAAACTTGGATATAGTTTCTTTCAGTAAGTTCTAAGATGTTGAGATATCATTCCTGTCTTGAAGTGGGCAGAGTGCAGGCATGTAAGAAAGTGAATAGCTACCAACTTACATGTTCAACCTGCTCTTCACCAACAACAGAATCATCAGGTGCAAAAATCTGCATTAGCAGTTAAGGATACTAAGGGTGGTGCCTTTGTAAAGTATGGAGAATGAACATTAATAACAAAGCAAAAGCATAAATCTCGATAAAAATAGGATACACTCCTAGGAGGTTGCACATCCTGAATCTGCAATAAAAAAAAATGTCAAGTTCCCTGTTTTAGAGACCATCCAATAAACATGTCCATGTCAATGCAATAGTAAAGCATATGAATCACACTACCTTGGATGACTGAACCAGTAGGTCCTCTATGGCATCTGCAACGTCAGGAACAGAGCTACTGTCCAGGTGTTTCTCAGTTCTTCCGATGTTTCTAGGTGTATCATTAGCTTTGCCAATTTGCGATAATCGTCTTCTTTTGCTAACAGCAGAAGCATTCATTTCTTCATGCTGCATTTTGATAATCTAGCATTGAAGCATGCATGCTGAAATGGACAGGCATGGAATCATTGTGGGGTCAGAGAAAAGGTGGGATGGGTAGGGGATGGAAATGATGGCATTTTTAGTATGTTTGCTTGTTCTTTTGCTTCAGGTGAGGAAGGAGAAGCTTGAGGATAGAATAACTGCCCTTCACCAGCTTGTCTCCCCATTTGGGAAGGTATATATCACTACATATCATATTCAGGTATTCCTCCATCTACAAGTGACATAGCGGCCTTTCAACCTTAGGTAAAATCTCATCATCCAATCTAGCAAACATCTTCTATGTGAATCGACCAAGAACATGAATGTCTCTTTATCATCTCATATGGTTTTTCTCTAGCACTACTACTCTATTGCTCTAAACTGCAATATCGTCTATATGTTAGGATGGATGACCGTCAGTGGATGTACACGGGCTATCAGAAGAGGGGTCAATACACAAATGAATGGATTGAGAAGGCCAATGATTTCATGACGAAGGCATTTGCAAATGGACGGCGACATGCCTGGTGTCCCTGTAGGAAGTGTAAGAACAAGGCAATGAAAACATATGAGGAGATGAGTAAAGATCTTGTCAACAATGGATTTGTAGAGAACTATACCCGGTGGACCATGCATGGTGAACGCCATCGTGCGAGAGAAGAGGTCGTGAGACAACGGATCGAGGAGTTTGATTCTGAAGCCGGGGTGGCAGAAATGTTAAATGACCATGACATGGCTTTCGATGAAGGAAGTGCAGAGCGAGCGAGCAAGCGCAAAGGCGTTTACGCCATGTTGGATGCGCACAACAACCCCTTCACGGGCGCACCAATGTTTCTAAACTGGATGCCATTGCACGTCTAATGGTCGTGAAGTCCCGATTTAGCCGAGTAGAGAATCCTTCGATCAATTGTGATGGTTGGCACCTACTTAGGATGATCACGTTACGCCAAAGAACACGTATGAGTCAAATAAAATCGCCGTGCACTCAAGATGTAAATGCGAGCGGATACATGCTTGTCCGAACGGATGCATCTTATTCGTGGGAGAACATGCCGACGATAAATCTTGTCCAAGTGTAAGGCATCTAGGTACATTGAGTTAGAATCGGTGATGGTCGGAAGACGCAAACAAAAGTTGGCGCAAAGATCACGAGGTACCTTCCTTTCATACCGAGGATCCAACGGCTTTTCATGAGCGAGAATCCGCAAAAGCATGATGGCGTGGCACAAAAGCGGACGCCGATACATCGACAAGATGATACATCCGTCCGATGGTGAATCATGGAAAAGCTTCGATCGAAGCATACCGACAAAGCCGACGAGGCTCGTAATGTACGCATTGCATCGGCAAGCGATGGGTTCAATCCTTATGGAATGGGTTCTTCACCATACACATGTTGGCCCGTATTCGTCATCCCTCTCAACCTCCCACCTGGCGTCTCCTTTCAACGGCAAAATATTTTATTGTCACTTATAATTCCAGGACACCCGGGGGCTAATATGAGTGTGTACATGGAGCCTTTGATAGACGATTTGGTCCGTGCATGGGACGAAGGGGTAGTGACATCGACCGATTCACAAAGACAAACTTGAATGCATATTTGGTACCATTATTCCATGCATGACTTCCGGCTTATGGGTTATTTTGTGGCTGGTGTGTTCACACGAAGATGCCATGCCCGATATGCAAGTCAGCTGTGGAGTTCTTTCGGTTGGAGAAGGGGGGCAAGTTTTCTTCGTTTGACAAACATCGACAATTCCTCCATCTTGACCACCCATTCAGGAGAGACAAGAAGAACTTTCAAAAGGTGTCACAGTGGAAGACTAGACCGGAAATGATGACAGTGCCTGTGTTCTTGAGATGTTAGATGGTCTTGTGGTCGACAATGAAAAGGGGGCTTCGTGGGATACGGAAAGAGCATGTCGGACACACAAGTCGTGCTTGTGGAAGCTTCCTTACTTTAAGGACCTCCTTCTTCCACATAACATTGATATAATGCACATGAAAAGAATTTCACGAGGCGGTCCTTCACACAATCATGGGTGGGAAAAGTCAAAGGACAATGTCAAGGCTAGATTGGATCAAGCAACGTCGTGCGATAGACCAAAGCTAAACATGTTGCCTCCCTTACGCGGAAGTCATGGAAGAAGCCTAAGGCCGACTTCGTCCTAACGAGGGCCCAAAGAAAGAAGTTCTTCAATGGTTCCAATCATTGATGTTCCACAGCGGGTATGCGTGAATTGGAGGAGGGTGTGAACTTAAGTACCATGCGAATCACGGGGCTCAAGAGTCATGATTACCACATATGGATTGAGCGCCTTCTTAGGTGATGGTTCGTGGCTATTTTCCGATCACATCTGGCGAGTGATGACAGAGTTGAGCATGTTCTTCCGCAAGCTATGTGCTAAGGAGATATCTCGGACCGAGATTGAAGAAATGGAAAGAATAGCCCGGTGTTGCTCTGCAAGTTGGAGAAGATCTTTCCCCGCTTCTTCAATCCGATGCAACATTTGCTCTTGCACCTACCATATGAGGCAAAAATGGGGGCCTGTGCATGCCCGTTGGTGCTATCAATTGAGCGATGCCTAAAGGTTCTTAGAACAAAATGCAAAAATAAATGCAAAATTGAAGCTTCCTGTGCAGAGGCATCCATTGTGGAGGAGGTGTCATACTTCACAACAAGATACTATGCCGACAACCTTCCTAACGTGCATAATCCACCCCCTCGTTACAATGCTGTCGACAATCAGTCGACCCTCAGCCTTTTTCGAGGGCAACTCGGAAGTGCAAGTGAACCTACCTTGAAGATGTTGAGCCTAGAAGAGTGGCGCTCTATCCAGCTGTATGTGTTGCGGAACCTTGAAGAGGTTGGCCCGTACATTACGTAAGTTTTACACAAACTTGTTTCTTTTCTTGTCAATATTTTGCATGCACCCATCCAACCCTCTTGTTAACGGCCGTTACAGCAAATTTGTTCTCCTCTACCATCGTCCTTCACGGAGGGAACCCACCGAAGCGGAAGTTGAAACCCTTCTAAGACATGGCGCGGGAGAACGAAATCCCACTTTTATTTGTTGGTTCAAGGAGGAGGTACTGTTCAATTTCATTTGTTGTTTGTACTTAACTCTCAACTCGATAAATATATAACGAATCATCCTACTTGAACTAGCAGGCCAAACCGACGCGTGTCTATGAGTGCCGAGTTGAGGCAAGTTGCCAATGGATTTGAATTTAGGGTCAAGTCATTCTCGTATGCGATGTCAATGGATATCGCTTTCACACAACCTCGCACGCAGCGAGTCGGCGAATCGAAGAACCACAAATACCGGTGTTTTCACGCCAGCATGTATGGGTTGGACTACTATGGAATAATTGAAGAAATATACAAACTCAAGTTTCCTGGTTGTGTACCTCTTCGTCCTGTCATATTCAAATGCCATTGGTTTGATCCCAAAGAAGTGATAAAGACCCCTGAGCTTGGGTTAGTCGAAGTTCTAAAGTCATCCGTCTTGCTAGGAGACGACGTGTACATTGTGGCCCAACAGGCCACGCAAGTTTATTATCTCTCATACCCGTGCCAAACCAAAGACCGTCTTAAGGCGTATGATGTGGTGTACAAGGTATCGCCAAGATGGTAAAGTACCGTCCCAAGCGATGATGATTATAACATCGATGCAAACACATATGACGGAGAGTTCTTTCAAGAAGAAGGATTAGATGGGAGTTTTGAGATTGTCTTAGATGTAGATCTCGCAATGGAAGTAGACAATGATACGGTCATTGTTGACGGGGATGATGGAGAGGAGGTTCACAACGCGAAGGACTTGTTATTACTTGAGCAACACCATTCAGGCAGGTCGCTAGTGATGAGACTTTGAGAGACGATCATAATTACGTCGACAATAGCGATGATGAGATTTTTGGCCCACCTATCAATGATCTTGATGATTATTTCTAGTACATGTAAGATCTGTAGTACTTATGGCAATTTTATACATGTATGATACATTTACTTATTTTGCATCTCTTTTATACATGTATGATACATTTACTTATTTTGCATCTCTTTTATACATGTACGATACATTTACTTATTTTGCATCTCTTTTATACATGTATGATACATTTACTTTTGTATATGCGTACTGATAGTTTATTCCTTTTGTTGCAGGTGATTGATGGTGGCGGTGGAATCGGGAAGATTAGGTCGGTTATGACCTTCTTGGTGAGTGGCGAGGTCGGCCAGTGGTGGAGGAGGAGGGCGTGCAGATCGAGGTGGAGGGCGTGCCCAGGGAGGAGGAGGAGGACGACGACGAGGGCGTGCCAGGAGGTGGAGCCTGTGGTGGAGGTGGAACCCGTGGTGGAGGAGGAGCCAAGGGTGGAGGAGGAGGGCGGCGACGCGAGGCGTCGAGAGCGACACCTCCTCCACAGGGACGGCGGCACGACGAGTTCAGAGCGCCACGGAGGAGGATGAGGAGGAGGAGGAGACCAGGAGGAGATAGCGGAGGCAAGTGGAGGAGGCACGGAGGAGGATGAGGCCGAGCGGGCCGGCGCGAGGAGGATGCCGACTTGCCGCGAGAGGAAAATGGGGTGCCTACGGTTTGGGCTGCGAGGTCGTCGCGCCCCGGACTTACCCATCTGAGACGGCCGGTGATTCGACCCTCGGAACTAAGTAAGTAATTTTTGCATGTTAACACTACTTCACGTGTTTTAAGTTATAACGAAACTAATATTCAATCTCAATAACTTTGTGCGAGGATTGGGAAATGGTGATCCTGTGGAGTCACTCTCGAGTAAGCGGGATCCAGGTCTTACATGCAGGCAAACTACCCGGGATGGTGAGGATCGATGGTGTTGTGCGGCCCGCCATGAAGTGGTCCCAGCGCACGCCGCTAGCGATCGACCGATCGAGTGGCGGGTGTTATAACAAACAAGGCCGGCCGGGTGATGAAAGAGGCGTAGATGCGTGTTCATCGCACTATGCTGATAATAACATCACATTAATTGTATATTACTGACTTTATTTGCTTGTAGGATTACTACACCTTGGCGGAGGGAGTACGTAGGGAGGACGCGGATGACGTGGTGAGCAGTGCATGTTCACCGAGTGCGAGGACCTCTTCTACGAGACAAAGCTCTGTGCGGAAGAATTTACCATGCCCGCAGAGGACACAGAGTCACGAGGAGCGCAGCGGTGCACCGCCGACTAAGGAGCAATACTTGACGGTAAACATGAGATTACATCGTCTGCGATTAATTGCACTGAAATTGATTTATGATTTGTCATGTGCTCGTGTACGTGCAGGTGCCTCCTGCTTGGTGTGCGGGGATGGACAACTGCTGGGAGGCCATTGTGGACAAGTGGTTGAGTGAGGAGTACGAGCAATATCACACCGTACGCTCACGTTGCCGTGCGATGATGCAGGGTTCCTCGCACAAACAAGGCCCCACTACCCTTAAGGAATATGCAGCCAGATATGTACGCAGATTTCATTTCGTTGTTGCTATGCTAACTTCTGAATGCATAATATCTTATTGTTGTGCTTCTTCCTGCAGACGCGGTTCCACCCCGGCCAGGAGTGCGCCTCGTTCAAGGCATATGCCTTGGCACACAAGGGCAAGGCAAAGGACCCCGACCTCGTCTACAACGCGGAGGACCCGCCGAGGCATCTGACAACCGGCGTGCACAGCGCCTCAACGAGTACACGGCGATGGCGAGAGAGATCCATGGGTCGAATTTGATCCGAGCACCGGCCGACCTCGAGGTGACATCGTCATGAGGTTGGGACGGGTAAGCCACACAGGCGGTACTATATGGGCAACAACACCATAGACACGGCCAACACTCGGACACTCGCCAGATTAGAGCCCGAGCACGAGTTCGAGTCGGCCATACGCCCACGCCCACGGCCCGGTGGTAGCACTCGTGTTAGTTACATTGCATTCGTTGTCCATTCATTTTCTACTCGTTCTTTATTTGCATTCTAACTATGTGATAAATAATTGTAGGCCCATTGAAGCCTGCAGAGTCACAACAAGCCTCACAGAGCCGGCTTCAGCCCTCGGCCGTCGCACCAGCCGAGTTAGCACAGAGAGGCGCGAGTGCGAGCCCGGCTTGAGGCCTTCAAAGCAGCGCACAACGATCGGCATGCAGTACATGGCCCGTTTTCTCGAGCATGGGCGGCCTCCACCGCCTCGCCCGATGATAATACCGTTGGTGCCTCCACCTCCGCGACGGCACTCATGTGAGTCACTTAGATGCACTCTTCACTTTTGTGTCATATAGAGCTACCTTCGACTTATACCTTAGTTTGACCTACCATAGCTTAGACCTTAGAATTTGCTTTGATCCGGATAACTCACATGTGCAATCTCATTCTAGGGACCTTCTACAATTTGGATCGAACAACGATATGCGGGGTGATCAAGACATGGACTTGACTCGTTTCTCCATGAGCCTCCGACCATGTGACGAGCCATCAGACCTTGTTTGATGGGTTTGTATGTTGAGCTGTGGACTTGGTTGAACTTTGTGGACTTTGGACATATGTTGATGGTGTTTGTGGACTTTGCATGGTGCTTGTCGACATATGTTGGTTATTGTGAGTGGATGTGACATTTGTGGACATATATGTGATATATATTGCCTATCTGTCATGTTATTATAATTTCTGTGATTTTGTTGCTCATTGTATTTGGATATGCCTTTGAAACAAACAAAAAAATTACGTGGACATATTTTACGAGTGTAGCACTCGGTAAATAAATGAAACAGAACCAATTTGGTTACGATTACGTGCATTTTGCCGAGTGTGCCATTTTTTACCGAGTGCGGAGTCCCCACTCGGAAATATTTGACTACTTTTTACCGAGTGGGAACACTCGGTAAAAATTATTCCTGAAGTTTATTTGCGGAATTGTTTTAATCACGAAAATGGTTATTCTTTTACCGAGTGTTAAGAGCGACACTCGGTAAATATTATTCAAAAAATTTATTTCCGGAATTGTTTTAATCACGAAATGCTAATTTATTTACCGAGTCTTTGCTAGTGACACTCGGTAAACCTCGCCGTTAATCTGGTTAGTTTGGAGGTCGACGACCGTCAAGTCATAATTGTTTACCGAGTGTCATTGTAGCACTCGGTAACTCTATGCTCCGAGTCTTGCCGATATTAGACACTCGGTAAAATAACTTCACCGAGTCGTTGTTTGCCGAGTCCACTTTACCGAGTGTGGCACTCGGTAAACAGTTTGCCGAGTGTGTAGCACTATTGGCCGAGTGTTACGCACACTCGGTAAATAAAAAGTATCCCGTAGTGCAGGAAAGATCATACATGCATGCGTACATAACCCTCAAATACTTATATATAGATGGGAAAAATATGTTATATGTGATATTGTATGGTGGATAAAGCGCCACTTATATGCCAAAAAATTTGAAGAGGTGAAAACGAAAGGTGCAGTTCATCTGTCGTCTTTATTGGAATTAATTCAATGGAGCACTTTATCACTTGATTCCCGATCGTTTTAGGTTAATTGTCACTTGTGGCTCTTTTGATGATTCGAGGGAGCTAGAGAGAAAAGTAGAGAGTAGGCTTCTAGTCAAAACTATCACAAAACTATATATACGTTCAAGTAACAAGTTCGCATAACTACAGATTTACGGGGTAAACTTTGCACAGAACTATACATATTTTGAGATTCCCATCGTGTGCTACAGTTGCATAGTGGCAAGACCCACCTGGCAGTGAAATGCGAGACCCGACAATGAAACGGATGTGCAAGGCTACTGTGTGACGCTGGCACATGGGTCCAAGTGTTGACACTGTAGCATGTGACTAAAAAATTAAAAATATGTAGTTTTGCGAAACATTTGTCCCTTAAACTAATGTACTTCAGTTCGTTGTAGCAATTTATTAAAAAACAAACATGGAGGCAGTTTTGAGGCGCATGGACACAGGCCACGTCGTTTTTATTTTTGACCGTCCGATTGCGTTTGGGCCGTTCCTACGCCGTTCGATCGGGCGCTGCATTCGTCTTTCGCGTTGGCTTGCGCGGCCTCGGGTACCCAGGGCACCCACGCGACGAAGCGAAGGGAACGCCCCCCCCGCGGCGCCGCTCGCCGGAGACGGCCTCTTCCTCCGCCTCCGCCGCCTTAGACCCTCGGCTGAGATCCCATCCGCCGTTCCGATTCGAACTCCTGGGTCACTGTCGGGCCCCGCTCTGGTTTCTAGGGTTTCTGCCAAGGTGAGGGAGTAAACAAGTAGATTCGACTGCATGTTGCTGTAGTTTGGGGGTTCCTGCTTGTGCTTTGCGTCTGTGCTGCTCTGGCCGGGGATTTTAGCATTTAGCCGGGGTTTGCGTTGAGGGGGTGGGCGGCTGCCTGTTGGCTTATGTTGTTCGGGTTTTGAGGTTTTGGTGCGTGAATTTGGTGTTTTTTTTTTTTGCGAGTGAAGTAATGGGAATGGGTTTGTAGCTGGGACGGTGGAATGTGGCTATTAGGTATTTCGCGTCTTCACAAGCTGTATAAGCTCGGCATCTGGTCAACTAGCTCTCTGGGTGGTAGGAGGTGGGAATGCTGCATTGTGAATGTGATTAGTGGTTTCGAGTGTTAGTTCAAATGTGTACTGAATGGACAATGTGATATTACAATTTGATTGAATAGCTGTGGAACAAATGTTCGTTTTCGGTACGACCAATGCAAATGTGGCTGTGACATGTGGTTTCCGGGATGTCCATTAGTTGATTCCGTGGTTGAAGTCTTAGCCTGGCAAAATTAGGCTTTCCGAGCTTGTATATAATCGAGCAGTTGCAGGCTGAAGTAGGACTAGCTTTTTGGTTGCAATTTGTTGTGGTGACGTGTTGCTGTGACATTGGTATGCCAAGATGAGTTTTTTTTTTTTTTTTTGCCTTTCTTCCTTTCACTTTTATTTGTTGAAGGCCGGGGAGAGTGCGGTCTGGTTTGACTGCAATCCATCATCGTTTCATGCCTCATGGTTGGAGAGGGGGAAAGAACAATAAATGTGCTGTTCTTTTGTATAGGATTGTATAGGATTTCTGTTATTATTTAATATGTTAGGATTATATAAAATCCATTATCACTTTGCTTTTTATTACATTCGCTGAAGCTTTTGTCCTTTCTGTGCAGCCTCTTGAAGCTCAGGGACGGGCACGTCGACGATTTTTTCCTGGCCATTGGATCTTTGGTCCTCTTGTCAGCGCTCGTCCGATCGGGTTCTGCCCTTCGCTCGGCGCTTCGCTTGCTCCTTCGCCATATGAGGTCGCGTCGTGTCGAGCGGCTTCCCAAAGACGCAGCTTCCGTGCTTCTTTCCTCTCCTCGCACCCCACGCCATCTCCTCCTCCTTATTCTTCTTTGAATTGCGACCACCGCCGCCTGCCGACGCCTCCTTCTCCTTCCTTCTTCCACGGGTTCCATATGGCCAAGATCTATTTGAGTATAACTTTCTCTCCTAATGATTATTTAGTAGACGGGTTTATTTGAGTTATTTCGCAGGACAAATTTCACATCGCAGTGGCCATGATGGCTTTATTTCGGGGAAATGGCGGATTAAGAAACTCAAATAAGCTGCTTTCTCTTTGTGCTTCTTATTCTTTGCTAGATCTCACTCAGTTTCATCCCATCCTGTCCATCCACATTTCCTTTGCTTGAGCTTTCTTTCTTTCTTCCCTTCTTAATTTGTACTGCTTCCTGCTTTCTTTTTACCGGCAAATGTGAGATCCAATGTTATTAAGTCGGCAAGTCGACACTACTCTCGTAGTGACCGACTTGCGAGCGATAACGACTAGTCGACCAATTTTGTCATATGACAGTGATATGTATGCACACATGTATATATTATATACCTTGTATTGCAGTGATTGAAAAGTACATATATAGCTTGAATTAAAGAGAGGATCCATGACTTACATGTTTTGAGTGCAAACCCCCTTCGTTTGACTTGTTGAAGTATGATTTGAGACCTTCATGCTACAAAGTACAAAATTAAAAAACAAGAATGAGCATGAGCATATGCTGATTGATGAAGATAAACTGTGATGAACTCATACAATATAGCAATACCTACAAGGGAGAGCAATATAGTACCATGAATTAAGGAGAATAATACAAAGTATACAACATAACAACAAATAAATGAGCAATTGAGAAATTAAGCATCTAAAATATCAATTTCTCAACGACAATAGCATTCTACACGATAGTTAAGTAACATGACAACAAGATCTCAAGTCTCAAATAGCAAAAGTAAAACATAATCATCACAATCCATCAACATGGCTTAACACAAGCTTCAAATTAAATGTCATCCAACTCAATATCATCGAAATGACTCGCGTTTCCACTCGGTTCACCACTCTCATGAGTAGGACTAGGTGGAGATTCGCCAAAATCATCAATGTCCTCATCATCAAGCACAAAGTTATCGTCATCACCGTCATCTTCATTGTCGGGCTTCGACTGATCATTAACCACCCTTGTTGTACGAGCAGCACGACGAGAGTAACCTATTACCTCACCATGAGCCCTCTTAGGAAAATTGCGACCTCGAAGTGCACTTGATGCACCAGTGGCATCATCAACATGAGCCTATGTAAGATCATCGTTCCCATGATGAACTTCTTCGGCACCAATATCAACCCACTCTTTGTCCTATTGAAAATCATCTAGGATCAAGGGGTTGAAACTGCGCCCTTCCTCTTGCATCATTTGAAACCGATTAGTAATCTTTCGGTTGCATTGAATGTAGACCAAATCATTCAACCTCTTGTGCTCTAATCGGTTTCTCTTCTTGGTATGAAGCTACAAATAACAAACAAAATTATTGAAGTATTGAACTATTGTCATGCACTCATACTAACGGCTCCAAAATGAACATTTGAGTAATTGAATACTTTATATTTACAAACTCAAAGCTGCTCCAATTGCGCTCACAACCAGAGGCCGAACAACAAAGACCAATTATACGCCTTGCAAATGCTTGGAGCTCTAGGGCAACGCCACCAAATGCACCCCACCAAAGAACTAGAAAGACAAGAATCATAGGCTATGTTAGGTCTTGGAAAGAATGGAAGCTTAAAATTAAATTAAAGTAGTGATACTTACTAGGTGACTTATCCTTTTGTTGCTTGATTGCCAATTGACTTGAAAAGCCTCTTTATATGTTCTCATAATCATCGGCTTGGTTCCTTATCTTGGCTTGCTTGTCGTTCTCAATGATCATCTTCTCAAGCACATCATTAAACATGGTACGAAGCCTAGAAGCATATCCAATTTCGGTCCTTCTAATATCAAAAAAATCTATTTGGATTAAAGAACAATGCAGCCCCGTACAACTTCTGCTCCATTTGGTTTTCCCATCTCCGATCTATGATTGCTATCACCTTCCTAAGTAGTGATGGCTTGTTTTCCAAAGAGTCATTGATCTTCTTCTTTGCAATATCCATGGCTGCGGCAACCTCTGGCATTGCCGGCTTCTCATCGCCGTCGACGATCCTCAGCACAACGATAAGTGGTTGCGACGCTTTAATGCAATTTTCCACTGCATTTCAGGATCTATTAGAGCAATAACTATTTCGCACACCTTTTTGCCTACCTCTGTGCTAGACAATTTGGATCTATTCCAATCATCAGTAACAAAGAGACCTTTCAAAGATGTCCTATGCCTCTACAAGCTCTGCAAAGTGAGGAAAGCTGTAGCAAATCAAGTAGTTGCAGGTCTCACAAGGTCCCTCCCACCTGTCATCTCCATCATCTTGTCAAGAACCCTTCCATGTATGTAGATAAATGTGGTCACATGCTTGGCTTGTACAATGCGCTTCTTGAACTTTGTTATCTTTCCAATGTCCTCCAACATGAGATCCAAGCAATGAGCTGCACAAGGGGTCCAAAATAGAGTAGGAATCCTCTCCATTAGAAGTCTGTCTGTCGCCTTGAAGTTAGCACCATTATCTGTGACCACCTGAACAACATTTTCCCAGCCAATCTCATTGATCTTTGTCTCCAATAAATTTGCTAACATGTGAGCATCGGCTGACTGACTGGAGGCATTAAAAGACTCTAAGAAGAAAGTCCCCTGTGGACTATTGACAAGGAAATTAATCAAATATTGTCCCCTCCTATCTGTCCAACCATCTGATATAAGTGAGCAACCAAACTGTGTCCAAGCATACTCATGCTGCATCCTCAACTTGTTAGTATTCTTTTTGGCCTTCTCAAGCAAGGGTAGCCTCAAGTCATGGAAAGTAGGCGGCCTAAGCCTAGGACCATACTGCCCGATGGACTGAACCATAATCTCATAACTTCTTTTGTTGGCGGCATTGAATGGTATGCCACATTCATAAAAGAAATCAGCAATGTGTTCAGCCTCCCTCTCCTTTTCTTCCTTGATACTCATAGTTTGCTCAATGGTAGCTTGACCTTTACCTTTATGTCTTTCCTCAACAACCACTTCAGGTGACTTCCGAATCATAGAAGCAACTGATTTAGTTACCTTCGGTGCAACTTGCTCCAAAAGCGCCAACGTCGATTGCTTCCTTTTGGTGGCAGTTTTGGAGCTTGCAACTGTCTTAGCAGAGGAGCCTGTTGTGCTCCCTCTAGATGATACCACTTGTGCTTGGATTTCTTGAACTTCATCGCCTTCGCCTTCACCTTCACATTCACCACCATCACCATCACCTTCATCATCTAGCTCAAAGGGTTTATTTCTGGCATTCTTGAACAAGTACTCACGCATCTCTTTCATGATAGGTGTAGTTATTTTTTTTTGACATTTCTCCACATCTCCATAGCCTCCCGCTAGGTGTTGCTTCAATCTTTGTACTCCAGTATGCATTTGCTTGCCGCAGCGTATGCATTGGACGATATCTTTGTTTGTCAAGTCCGACCAAAACCCGTATTGCCATGCCGGGTCTTTGGACTTAGCCTTCCGCTTAGGATCATTAGCTGGATCATAACCTTCGGTGCCCGCTGTTGGATTTAGAGTTGAAGTTGGAGTTGAAGATTGCTCTGCCATGATGCTCACATATGCACAAAAAAGAGAACTATCTTTAGTTCATAAAATCACAGTTCACAATCACACAAAATCACACAAATCACAAACTACATGATGCCTAGTTGCCTACATATTCCCGTGATCTCCTCTCCTCCCTCGGTTCAATCTGCCTCTCCTACTCCCTCGGTTCAATCGACCGAATTCGATTCCCCTTTTCTCGGCCTCCCTCGGTTCAATCGGCGTTGGCGGCTCAGCTCCTCAGCTCCTCAGATCTCTCCTCTCCTTAGTCCTCTCCTCACCTCTCCCTCGGTCCCTCCCTCACAACCGACCTCGGCGGCTCCCACCTCTCCTCGGCGGCTTAGCTCCTCGGTCCTCTCCTCTCCAGCCACCGACCGAGCTCCCTCGCGGTCCCTCCCTTACCCCCAGTGCGCCGGCCGCCGGCCGCCGAGCTCCCTTACTCCAGCGGAACAGAGGAGAGGAAGAGGACCCGATGAGAGGAAGATGACCAGAGGAGAGGAGCATACCTGGGCTGCTGGGCGATGGGAGCTACGGCCAGGGCGGCGCGGAGGAGGAAGGATGAAGGGCGAGACCGGATCTGGAGCAATGCGGCGTCTGCGCCTCTCCGAGCTCACGCGTGAGGTGAAGACCGGCGGCCCGGAGGAGGAAGGAGGACGAGGGCCATCAGCGTGGTGGGAGCTGGCTATGAGGGGCGAGGACGAAGGCGTGAAGGCCCACGGCGCAGTGGGAGCTGGCCAACGGATCGGCGGATACCCGATCTGGGAGCTGCGCCTCTCCGAGCTCACGCGTGAAGGTGAGTACTGAGCCCTACTGCCCTCACTCCCTCTCGCACTCCCCTCTCTTGCCTCTTTGCCACTACCCCTGATAGCCGGGCCCCACGTCCCAGTCGCCCGACTTGCCTCCGACTGGCCGACTAGTCGTCCGGCAAGTCGACGACTAGTTGACCAGTCGCCCGACTTGTCAGCGCAAGTCGAGTCGGCACCTCCTGTCGGTCGTCCTCCAGCGACTTGTCGACGACTTGATAAGCATGGTGAGATCTCATCCTTTTTCTCGTCCCCGCTCACTGTTTGCCATTCTCTTCCCTATGCTTGCACCAATGATTGCATTTCCGCATCCAGATATAGGATGCTTGCAGCTCTCACCTGCAGGCTGAAAAGATTGATTTATCTCTCTCCCGTGTTTTTATACAAAATGGCATCATCGTGCCTTTCATATATCAGTGAAGAATGTAAGAAACGTTTACAAGAGGGGTGCCAAGAATCAAGCAGACAAAGCCCGTAAAAAAACAAAGCAAGGATGTTCTTGTGCGGTCTAGGATGTTTTTGTGCAACCTAGGTTGTTTCTGAGGTTTCAGATGCTAGCTTAACGTGGTGGTGGATGGACTGTCATCATTGAATTTTGTTTCCTTCTGCGAGGTGTTTCAAGCCATAAATATTCTTATTTGGCACTTCCTTCAACTACGGATGTTGGGATGACTTGGGCCAATTCTTTCTATGTATTCCGACCAGGGATCGAAATCCCGTTCCCAGTGCAATTCCCGGTAGTCGACCGGTACCGGTAACCGGCCGGTCCAATTCTTTCTATTTATTCAGACCAGGGATCGAAATCCTGTTCCCGGCGCAATTCCCAGTAGTCGATCGGTACCGGTAACCGGTCGGTTACCGAAAAATTCAAAAAATAACCGGCAAAAATTTGCATTTGAAATTTTGAAATGTTGTTTTCCCAAGACCGATAACCGGAAAAACCGGCTGAAAAACTGAAAAATATAGAAAAATAGTAATTAGCAAATTAAAATTTGGAATAATGCAAATATTAAGGAGCAAGTGTTTCAAGTTGTACATAAAAGGTCCTCCTTAGTAGCTCCACTCTCTAAGCAGTCCTCTCGTCCAAGTGTTCTAAAGCATGTAAAATAATAAAAAATATAAGTTAATGGTAATGAATGATAACTTGAGTAGCATACTAAAAACAATAATGAGTAGTAATTCATACCAATACATTATCGAGAAACGCAAAGGTTGTGCAATGTAGTCATTATTATCATAGAGTTCAAGTCCTTCAAATTGAGATATGTGAGCTTTGTATTGATCCCAAGTGTGTGTTTCGTGGGTATATTGTAGCCAATGATTATAAATTTATTGGTAATATTCGGGTTCGACCCACTGGTAAAATATTCTGGCATTGGTATTGAAGGATACAAGACCGTAATGGGAACTAGGATCAGAAGAGATGTCTGACAAATGAGAATCATCACCAGACAGTAATAGATTGACATCTCGACGTCCATAAGTCCGAGTAGACCTTGAGCTAGCATAGGATTCATAGGAAGAAGAGCCATGTGGTTGAGATTGATCTTTTTGACGACCCTTAGCCCTCGTGTAGGTCTTATGAATTGTTCTTGAAGTATGACAACTATGGTCTTCATCCTGGGTAGCATGTGTGAAGTTTTGCTCGCACGTGAATTCCAATGGTTGGTCTTGTCCTGCATCATGAGCTGTCCCACCATCAGCACCATCATCGGATGACGGAGAGCTACTATCACCAGACTCTTGGTACTGGACTTCATCAGATGGTGGACTTTCTGTTTCTTCATCGCTTCCCACAATATCCTTCGCAATGGTATTTTTCTTCTTCTGATGAGGCACTTGTTTCCTTGTTTCTGTAAGTGAGGCAAAGTCCGCAACTAATTTTTCAGTTGGTTGACTATAATATTTTCTTTTCCCAAGATGACTCTTGCCAATATTTTCTTTGTCCCTTTGCACCAACGGTTCATCATCTAGTGCTTTATCCTATTCCTTTTGAGGGATGGTATCAACTACAACTGTAGATGGCATGGGGGGCTCACCTTCCTCGTCTAGTAGGGGCTCCGATTGTATCATGGAGCTATCAAGCCACTCATGGATTGGGTTCTCTCTGTTGTACATAGTGGCATTTATTAGATCACCAAAAGGATCTACATTCCTAGTCTCATGCTCTTGCAATCGTAGCCTTAAATTGTAGTGGACATATACGCGTTTATGTAATTTTTTGTACCCAAGACGGTTCCTCAATTGTGTATGTACCAATGAAAATGTACTCCAATTACGTTCACATCCACTAGACAAAATACATTGCGAGACAATCTGCAAGGCATATTTTGTTAGAGTTGGTGTCTGTGCTCCAAACGTCATCCACCATGTAGCTACAAGTAACATGAAATTTATGTTAAACTCATAGTGATGGGTCATTTTTCATGTATATATAAGTTTGTGGATATCATGGGGATATACTCCTGATATTAGGATGATGTGACAATTGGCAACGGCGTAAACGGTTTGTCGTTTCACGTGTTTTCAGCAATGTTACAATGCTGTCAGACCATAACCGGTCTGACCGGCCAGGGTGGCGGTCAGACCGGTCCAAAGGCGGTCGGACCGGCCATAGCGACGGTTGGACCAGCCAACTTCAGTGAGTGTGTTTTGAGCTGGGTCAAAAATAGAGTATGTAGGCAAGAGAGGGGATTATATTGCAATTGGTCTCATAATTTTTGGAATCTCCAGTCAAAAGTTATATTCGATTGAAAATTCTAGAAGGTTTCGGTTTTCTAGAGAGGAAATGCGGCTAAGTCCCAGCTGGCGGTCTGACCGACCCATAGGTGGCGGTCAGACCGGCCAGTAATGATCGACCGCCCACAGAGGTCTCGACCGTTTTGACTTTGATCGTCGCCCATCTGGCGGCATTGTTCGGTTGTTAGGTCAAAGTCATGAGTTTCAGGGCATATATGTTGCATGATGCATGTTTTGACTAACATGGGTCAAGTTGTGAAGAATTTGTTTCCAAATTCGGTTTACTTATCTATTGTTGTGCAGGTTGCTTGGTGGTCAACGACGGTCAACGGCGAGGATGATCGGGACTAGGCTTGGAGAGCTGAGGTCTAGAACGATCGACGATGCCGGGTGAGGTCAATGTACTCAAGCGTGGTGCAAGATGGACAAGGGTGACCTATTAGCTAATCCAAGGCGTAAGATGGTGCAAGGTGTAGCTAATTAGGTCAATAAGTGTTAAAGACGGTGCATTAAAAGGCGTGCGTATGTGACCTGTTTGTTTTGGTCCTTAACGGGAGCCCAATTGAGTCAAAGTTCTAGAAGGTCTAAGCCTCCACTATAAATAGGAGAGGGAGGTGACTGCACCTCCTCCTCGTCTCTTTTGCTATTTTGAAACCATAATTTATTTAGGGAGAGTTTTTGTGGAGGCTAGGGTTCTAGAGAGTTTGATGTGATTTTTGTGCTCTTGGATTGAGCATTGTCCTCCATTGATGGAATGGTTGTAAGCCCATATCATATCAAATCAATCTAGAGAAAGTTTGATCATGTCTTGTCTCTTTGCGTTCTTTCTCTTTATTTGATGATTTTGAGTCTTTCTTTGATCCGCGAGTTTTTAATTAAATTCTTCACATGATCTAGCTTGTTGTGACGTGTGAGAACATATTTAGGATCATCTTCATCATCAATCACCCACGAGCAAGATTTTGGATCTAGTTTTCGTTTTGACCCGGTTTTGAACCCTTCTTCAATCAAACGTAAAATGATCGTTATTCATCTAAGAATTATCATAATCTTCGATTGGAATAGGTTCTTGACATCACAGAGAAGGTGTGTTCCAAGTTTCATCAAGTTCGGAGTTGTAGATCAAAAGTTTCATCTATTTGCAATTTCGTCATCAGTTTGTTTGATCATTCTTGAGGCGGTGATCGACCGCCCAAGTTCACCGGTCAGACCGCCAGGCAATTGGTCAGACCACCATTGACCCAGCGGTCCGACCGCTAGTGCTCTGAATTGCTTTAGCCTTTGTTGATTTTGTCGTATTGCTTAGGGGTTTAAATTGGATTCAATATTAGTCTTCCGCTGTACTGATATACTGATCTTCATAGCTTCCATAGCTACTGGAGTAAAATATTATTGAATCAATTATTTGTTAAAAAGTGAGCGTGCTCCTATTCACCCCCCTCTAGTCGCCTTTTCGGTCCAACAAGTGGTATCAGAGCCCGGTTAGTTCAATCTTGATCTTAACCGGTCACTGAACTTGGCGATGGATAGATACCCCACGAAGCCGCATATCTTCGATGGGCACGACTGTGCCTATTGGAAGAATCGCATGCGAGTCTTCCTTGAGAGCGAAGGACAAGCTATATGGGAGGTTGTTCGAGCCCCGCTCGTTGTGCCCGAAGTTGCTACGCCGGCTTCGGAAGCCCTCTTGACTAACAACAATAAGGCTAAAAACCTCTTATATGGTGGGCTTAGTTTTCATAGCAACAATAGCATCGCGTAAAACTAAGTAATTTTCATACATTTTTAATTGAGTTGCAATCTGTAAAATACTATGCATAATGATAGGAGATGTTGGATAGTCGACAGTGGCCAAAGCAACAATTTCCTCACAAAAAAATTCTAAAAATGACAGTATCTTCTATGCTACAAACTAATGTTGCTCAGTTAGCAGTATACTACCGTCAGTGCTATGATAGTGTATTTGAATAAAAAAGTGCTCTTATATGGTACAAGACTCACAAGCATCAGGTAACTAGATTTCTATCTTACCTCCATATCCAAACCGAACTTTCTTGGACGTACACCCATCGCCTTGCATAAATTCTTATATTGTGGTATTCTTATGTTTGAATTATTTAAGAAAGAAATTGCATCACGAAAATTTTAATATACATACTCAATCACTTCAAATCATATTTGACTATAAGGTTAATAATATAACAAGTGTATCGTTGATGTAAGAAGAAGGAATCAACATATGTACTCAACACTAGAGTAATAATATCCATGACCCTAGAGTTCGAAGCGGCGTTGTCTAAAGTAATTGAGAATATTTTGACTGTAAGACCAAAGTCTTTCACGATTTTGATATCTGATTCACAATATTCTTATCCGTGTGTGATACATCAATTAATTTCAAACATATAGTTCTTTTCTCCACTACCAGTCGTCATTAACGTAATGAGTAACTACACTAAGATAATCCTCCCTAGCCCGACCACTCCATATGTCCGAGATCAAGGTCACCGAAAATGTGTATGTACTAAATAGTTCTTTTATTTTATTACGACGTTCAGTGTAGTATTTTACTAGATCCATAACTGTTGTTTGTTTATAAACAGAAGAAAATATAGGATTATGCACAATATTAATGTAATTTTGGAAAGCAGAAGACTCCCCAAAACCTAATGGTAAATCATTAGAAGCAATTAAACGACAGAGAGATGGGCTACCTCAGGATCGTAGTCCCAGCTATGTACCATACCGTCGGGGTTGTACTGCAGATGCGTCTGCCTCATCATCAATCCTTGCTTGGCTCGACATCTTGTAGCATGTCTAAGCAAGTGCCTCGTTCCACCTGTAGACCTTGTAGACAATTCATTACGATAAATTTTACAAATAGCATATGGTACCTCATTTCCCTTTGCATCTTGATTGGTCGTCCTGTCGAAATTCTCTCACACTCTCGATGTAGATGACCTCGATCTCTTTGCTTTGGTTAGCGTGGAGCCTGATGATAGAACTCTGCCTTACACTTTCGGTTGGCTTGAGGCAGCCACGACCACATCCATGGATGCAATTTCCTCCGGTGAAAGTCCGTAATCACCAAGAGTAAAGCTGTCATAACTGTCCATAACGAAAATAACAAAATCGAAACTAACACTATTATTACTTTCATCTTAGCTTAACAAGCACTAATAACAAAAGTATGTAAAAAATAGTATTGTACCTCTTTTGCTGACTTGCTGCCGAAAATAGAATTTTTCAAAAGTTGCACAATTTTTTTGAATTTTTCCAAATTAGCCCAACACGAATTTGAATTTGCACAACAAAATTTCAAAGAGAGAATGAGGAATAGAGGGCTGCTGAATGGGGGGGGGGGTTATGGTGGCTATTTATGAAAACATTTTCGGGATTTTTTTTAATTTGTTTGCTATTTTAAAGAGCCAAACGATCGAAAACGTCAACGATCGGATTTTAGTTGGGTCGTCTTGCGTGCGTGCACGCCCACGAACCCGCTTTGCACATCCCTGCACGACCCTCCTTTTCCCCCCGCCGCCTACCCCTCGGTCTCCCTGCCGCGTGCGGCACTGTGGACGGCACAAGTGCTGCCGTGCTGGCGCACTCTCCACGCCAGCTCTGTCCTCCACGCCGGCTCTGTCCTCCACGCCAGCTCCGCTCCATGCTGGCGGTGCCCTCCACTCCAACCGCCTCCTCTATGGCTCTACGTCCCTTCTCGAGTCGGCCCCCGCCGCCTTCATCTTCCTCTGCGCCCGCGCCGCCCTCCTCCTTCCTTCCTGAGCCGACCCCGCCGCCATCTCCTTCCTCTGAGCCAGCGTTGCCATCTTCCTCCCTCCCTCACCGTCACTGGAGCTGGACAGCCAAACACTGTTGGATCTAAATTGTTTATGTCTACATTACAAATTTGGATATGTTTGACCCAAAACTCTATATTAGTCCAAACATAACACTAACAACCCTAAGTATCAGAACGTGCGTCAATTAGTTGAGATGGCACCATTTCCTTTTCAATCGCTTCTTCTACTCTCACCTTTTCCCCTGTAGACTCCACTTGGGGTTCAGTGCGTACAACATGCTTACTTAGACAGTAGAGAGCTATAGAACTCGGCGAAGGACGACAGAGAGCGGAGAGGCGGGGGAGGAGCACGGGGAGGAGTGGAACGGCAGCGGGAGGAGCACAGCTGTGGCTCGGCACGAAGGTATGGGGGAGGAGCGTGGCGGCGTGAGGGAGGAGCAGAGCGGCGTGGGGGCAAGGGGCGACACCGATGTGGGGGAGCTGGGGAGGAGACGAGATCTGGAGATAGCCAGATAGGGGAGGCGCGGCTGGGGAGGAGTTCATGGGAGGATGGGTTGGGAGCAATGTTTGCGTCCCGAGCTGGGCCAAAAATACGTGAGCTTTGCACTAGAAAATATTTCACGCCCCGGGCTAAACCCTTGGCGGCCATGGGCCTGATTCTGCCCCTGCCTCTCACTGTTTGTTACAATAACTATATTATTTGGTGTTGACGAGGATCTAATAATACTTAAGTAATTACTTATCTGTAATTCTCATTATAGATAGCAATATCTTTATACTATTCGCAAATGTATCCCTTACTGTCCATTAGAGTCGTTGTAAGTCTTACTACGACCACCACTGGTCGTAAGCCTTTCTACGACGAGTCTCTAGTCGTAAGCTTTTCTATGACCCATCTTTGATTGTGAGCCTTCTCTATGAGCACCTTGTGGTCGTAAGTTTCTCCACAACCGCCCTATAATCGATGGAGCCTGCAGACCTGTGGGCCCAATCGATTAAGGAGTCTTGTGCACCGTGTTCAAACACACGGGGTAGTTAATATGCACTGTTATTTTCTAGAATAACTGGGCGTATTATATCTCTATCTCTGACAATAACTGTCTGGCTGTGAGAGCCGCTGAGAAATTTAACTTGCAATACTTAACCTTCCCAATGGTCCTAGCATCACAAGAGAATTTTTTTGCTTTTGGTGTATTATGTACCTCTCAGGAGCGGTACACATACACCTTCACAAACATCAAGCCATACACAAGTTATTACAATACCAAACGCTTCATAGTTTACAACATAAAAGACACACAAGGTTCGGATTTCATACATAGGGCCGACCGTCCAAATAACACAACAAAATATTGAGTTCACAGCAAAAAGCACAAGCCATAAGATGGCAGCAAACAAAAGCCAATTGGTTGCCTCTACCCACAAGGCAACTGACTGGTAAACTACCGAACTAGTTGTTAGCATTGTAGACAGCCTCACAATGGGCAACCCCTTGGGGGTCAACCTCTTTTGCAGCATGGACAATCCGGTTAAGTACAAAGTTGTACTCGCAAGTCTTACAAACAACGGAATAAAGTAGATGCATTCAAGTATCGAAGGAAGACTACTACACTAGATAATTTTTAGCATAAGGACATTTTCTTTGCAATAGAGTAATAGATTGTTAGGTAATTTACCAAATCTATTTTTACTTGTTTAAATAATAGCCAGATAATATTTAGGAACATAATTAACAACCTAGAAGAGACTGTCCGCAACCACCACGACAATATCACGAACAAGGTAGTTAGAATCACGATCCTACTCTTAGAATCTCACGATTCTACGAACCCACGGCAGCATGTCGATCCAAATCGCATCGTGAATCGGAATCAGGTAGAATCGTGGTAGAGTCACGTTCCAAACAGTAGAATCGTGTAGAGTCGTAGAGTAGAGTCGTGGTAGAGTCGTTTGGGCAAAAAAAAATTGTAATTTTTTTTTGTAATTTTTTTGATATTTTTTTAGTGGCCAGAGTTTGCTGATATTTTATTTTATAGCAAAATTTGTTGATTTTAATTTCTGAAAATGAAACTATAAATAAACAAGGAGTATGTAAAATATTATATAGTGTGGTAATAGTAGTACAAATATCTATACTATGACATGAGGAATCTTGAGCTTGATAATGATAAGATATTTTTATTCTTGGAGTATGTCTAGCTGCTTTTAAGGAATATGCAAGTGTTGCAATTAGGTATTGATTTACAAAAGTTGTGAATATTTCTCATATAATTGTAGTAAACTAGTCATGGTCATTGGTTGTTCTCCTGTAGTTCAGAACTATATCACCTATCATGTTAGTACCATTATGCTTTTCTGTTGTGCGATAAAAAGTGCTTTGTCCTTTTTTTAGTTATAAGTAAGTGGTAAGCCATATAAGAATCATACAAACTTATAGTATAGATGTTAAATATATGCATTTTTATAAATCTGTAGAATCGCAGATTCCACGATTCGATACTACGATTCGATCCTACCGGAGGCAAATCGATCCAACTTAGGATCTCAACTCTAACTACCTTGATCACGAATTGCCCATTCGAACCACCCGATTCCAAGTTTTATCGAAAATGTAAAATCTAACTCTTGAAAGGCCTCACCAAGTGTGTCCATAACCATGGACTTGCCTATTCGAATAGATTATACCCTGCAGGGGTATACAACTTTACCCACAGGATAGACCTCTCCTTTGCCAAGCTATTTAACACACTTCCTAAGGTGTGCCGACAGAGCTAAGTTCTACGAGACGTTTTTCAATGAAATGTATTAGCTAAGAGCCGCCCTATGGGTGTGAAGCCCTCCGTGAACCGCCCTTGTGTGTGCAGACGAGGCTCCCACGGAGAACCCATACGTTGTATCAGAGTCACCGGTAAAGCCTCAGCAACTACCGATGCCCCTCAGGCGGGGGAACCTACTCGGATCACCCCACATATTTCCATTAACAACAGAATATTTTTCTCTCTAACAACTACCACATGCGACTCAGAGTTAACACATAACAAAGTACTAACTCAAGAGAGTTCCCATATGCCCTCATGTGGAGGCACACAATAATGCTTGTGTTAGTGGAACAAGATGTTCGAGCCTTGTTGACTTGGGCACGAACCACACACCCGATAAACACACCATTCCGACATCAGCCCAACTCCAAATCCTTTTATTTTCAGTTTTAATTTTTCCAAATACAATACTTACTTGAGTAACCTGACCCAAGTAATTAAAGTGATGATATAATGACTATCGCCCAAACGATGATCCCTATTCTACCGAAACTAAGCATGACTAAGCGACACCGACTCGTATACGGTAATATATGACCATAACCCATCCATCGGGCTGTAATCACCAGAGGAAATACTAGCCTAGGATCAGTGGCATGGGATAAACATTTACCTACAACTCATGCAACTACTAGGATTAACTACTCCGACGAGAAAATTAAACATCAAATAGAGCATGCATACATATAGTTGCAAAATAAGATAATTGTATTGAACATAGTAGGATCAACATGATCAAATGAGGGGCTTGCTTGCCTTGCTAGGGATAGTCCAGATGTTGCTGAGGATCATTGTCGTATACACTCGAATCTCTAAAATCTATCGAAAGAACGAGAAGAACGAATAAGATGAATAACGCTGAAATTAAATAAAAAATCAAAATCATCCAAAATGCATGAAAATTGCACAGCAGGTACAATATGATTTTAGATGAATTTAACAAGAAGAATCAATTTAAAAAGAGTTCATATGTGAGAGTTATTACCTAAACAATTTCTGTCGGGAGAGAAAATGCTCAGAAAATAGCATTCAATTATTGTAGCCGAAGTTAATTCTTTTCTTGAATATTTATAGGATAGTGGTGGAGACAAAAAAAATACTTGTTCAAATAGATCATAAAATTTTATGAACAAAATTGGATTAATCGCATTTGGAGTTCATATGAATTTTCTATGATTTTTCAAAGTTAATTGAATTTTAGTGTACAAGTAATTCTTTTCTGAATTCAATTCGAACTTTGAAATTTTATGTGACAACAATATGTTTCAAATATATTCCATGTTAAATTACAATAAAAAAGGAAACCAAGCAAATTTGTTTCACTGAATTTGGTGTTGATTTGAATTAGTTGTAAATTTTCAAAGTTATTTGAATTTAAAGTGCAAAAATAATTCATTTCAGAATTTTAAATAGAATTAAATAATTTTTATATGGAGATTTAGCTAGCCATGGTCACTAACAAGTGGGATCCACTTAACAGTGTTTTCTTTTCTTTTTAATTTTCAGAATAAAACTCTATTGACATGTGGGGTCCACATGTCATAGACTAGGTTCATGCGAGCAGTGCATGGACCTTCGGTCCACAACATAGTGCATGGGTCTACCGAGTGGGTGACTATGCACTAAAATGGCTTGGGCCCACACGTCATTGACTCTAAAGAAAACCAGTTATTAACTTCTCAATTTCTGTTCATGGGGCCCGCTTGTCAAAGAAACACAACCATACTTAACTTAGTGCTAATTAATGCTCAACTCTAATGAAAACGATTTGGTCTCTTAATGATAGAGCTACAGTGGCGGTTGGCTACGGACAGGGTAGAGGAGCTCTCAGGTGTGCTAGCGTTGCCGCGCTCGTCGTCGGCGATGTGGTCCACGACAGCGCTTACCAAGGTCCAAAACCTTCGCAATCTTGTGCACACGATGGTGCCGACGGCAATGGTCGGGACGGCGTGTAGTGGTAGCAGGCTGGAGAGGAGCGGAGAAGAAGCTACATGCATTGGTGACTTACATGTCCCAACAACGCTTTCAACCAACGAATGGGCACACTAGCTACTAGGGGTTACTAGGAGTATACCGGAGCCAAGAGGAACGACGAGCATAATCGGGGTTAAGCCGACGACGAAGACTGAGGCGGCGGCAAAGCACTTAACCGTGGAGAAGAAAACTTGAGAGAGGAGGGAAGATAGAAGTAGGGGAAGCTCTAGTGAGGTTAGAAAATGGTGCTACAGCAAGGATTTGGAACATAGCTCACCGTGTCGGAGATGGGGAAGAAAAGGGGTGTTTTGGTCGAAGGTGAGGAAGAAACCCAATTCCGGTAGCTCCTGATGAGGACATCGACCCTAAGGATACAACCACTGCTTCAACCTGCTGCACTGCATCCTCTACTTCCTTTACTTCACCAACATCTTCTCCAATTGGACTTTCGGCTAATGCAATGCCATATTACCCAATTAGATCGAGCTACGTCTACATGCCATGGTGCTACGTCTACATACCATGGTACTATGTGTACATGCCATGGTGCTACTACATGTGCCAAGCAGGAGTTCAAGCTAGATACATTTTGGTCAGATCAGTTCGGAATCAGCCTGACAGCACCAACTTAAAACAGATATAATTTTTGCAAACAGAGTCCGATTCGGGTGTTCTTGGGCTTGTTGGAAAGCTAACGACGATATCTTTCCAACGGATCCAGTCTCACCTCCAAATTCCTTCTGTAGACTTCGGAATCGTTAAAAGAAGGTGCTATGTCACTAATTTGGGCCGATTTGGGCCTTGTAATCGTACCGGAATTGGCCCATATGCCGCCGGCCCACCTAGGGCGTGATTACTGTTCATGTGAACAGTAATTCGTGCCTTTAGTCCCACCCCTCTATTTCTTTTAGATTTGTGGCTCCTCATCCCCTATTTAAGGAGGACGCACCCCCTCTAGTTTCCTTGGATTTTATTTAGTTAAAAGTTAGCCTTGTTGCAACTTCGTGTATTGGCTTGTGTCGACTAGACCAACCATAATACCGCCAAATCCCAATTTTAATATTTCAATCTTTATTTGCAATTTCAGATTGCTTTATCTTGTTCTTGCGTGCTTCTTGGTGTATGCGTGAATCAACCTTCGTGGTCAGTCAGCGGGTATTCGTGCATGGTTGATAACGACTTGTCGATCGATTCGCGATTGCGTGGTTTCGAGCCTTGCGTGTTCATAGCGTGGATCGTCGAGTTGAGCGACGCCACGGACTTATCGTTCTCATCGAAAGATCGGGCCAACAAATCAAACCTTAGGGTTCATCAAGTGGTATCAGAGCTACAGTTCTTCGGTGAGAGTTTCCTGTTTTCTAGTAGTAGATTCGTTTTTCATACCTAGAGTCCAGAAAATTGCCCAAAAAAAAATTCGCATCTATCATCCATACCGAGCCCTTTGAGCCTTTGCAATTTTTTTCTTTTCAGTTTGCTTGTTGAATATTTGGTTGTATTGTCGTGTCTAGTTGCTGATCTTTAGTTCTAGTTATTGTCTAGTTGGTCGTTGTCTAGATTGCTTCTCGTGTTTTTCCTTTGCGTCGCTTAATCGTTCTTTTAGGGTTCTTAGTTTTTGCATCTAAAACAGAAAATTCGTGGGTTAGAACTCCTCTAATCTGCACTAAAAAAAAGAGAGAATACTTTGCTATATTCGTGACTTGTGGAAAACCCTAGAGCCGGAAAAAAAAAATAGAAGGAGAAAGAGGCCGCCACACAAAACAAAAGACGTGGTAGAAGAAAAAAAAAGAAGAAAAAGAAAAAAAAATAATCTTACACCAAAATCAGTGAAAACTGGTGGAGCCCTTCTACATATAGCCACAAACTTGCACAAAAAATTTCAGCAAGATTAGCCCACGGAATCAAAAGATATAGCAATTTAAAGATTGAAACCGAGTCGGTTTCAAATCCGAAGTCGATTCCGCTTCCAGAGACCTTCAGATAAAACGGGCATAACTTTTGCATATGGTGTCCGATTTGGACGTTCTTGGACTCGTTGGAAAGCTAACAACGAGTCGCATACTTTCCACTTAATGCACAAGTCTCCTCCAGAGAACCCAAAATCGGTCATTTCGGGCCCGAATTCGCGTCACAAGTTTTTGTTTGGTTTTGCCGTTTCTTTTAGCCTTCCCATCAGAATTTGGGGTTTGTCTCAACTTTAAAGTTGTAGATCTCATCGAAACCTTTCAAGCAGTATATATAAGCCATATAAAACTTTGCTTTTTCATCTCTTGAGACTAACTATTGTTTTCGCTTAAACTAAAGGGCTTTTTCTGTTGCACGTTATTTGCATTTTTGTGCTCTACATCGTGTGAACCATCTTGTGCCCCGCAAAGAAGTTTGAGTAGTTGGTTAGCGTCTCTCCAGCACTTGTTGTGAGGTTTTCCATTGCTTACATCAAGTCACATTTATCTTTCTTGCGTGCGTACATACACATCTCTTAGTGGGGCTTTGATTAGCTAAACTTTGATTAGACTAGGATCAAGCACTTGTGACTAGTACTTTGAAGCTGCTTTTCAATTTTGCTACATACTAGCCTTCCGAGCTCCACTTCCTACTAACTCAGCAGGTGCCGTTCCTCGCAATCGTTGGGTGATCGCAAGTGAGAGTATCACGAACCGACCACCGGTTGTACCACTTCCTTGTTTGTATTGGTAAGAACTTGTAAGAACTAGGTATAAGCTTGAGTGTGAGTGACTTGATTGAGCCTCGTAACCTTGTAGTTGATAGGGACATATACACCGTGATTTGTTCTTTGCTTTGATACTAACAATGGCGGGTTCATCGTCACAAGGGAGCATAGCGAGCACAACAATGAGGAAGATGCACCGCTCGGTCCTCGCACAAAAGAAATCATGCGCGCTTTTCTCGCATCTTTGGATCAACATTAGGCGTATGGAGTTGATTCTAGATCGCACCATCGAGCGAACTTCTTTGCGTTGGCTACGTGTGGAGCGGCTAGAGAGAACTCCACCTTACATTGCCGCCCATTTCGCCATCGGCATTGCACGACCGCGCCAGTAACCCATCCGTTGCTCGCTCATGGGCGATGAGGTAGAAGATGAAGCGAACCCATATGTTGCCGTCACGGGTCCGATGGTGATTTCAATCCCATTAATGATCGTGATCACCGACAACAACGCTTCAATCGACAAGGTATGCGAAGAGAACCACCACGTGAGGTGCGTGACCATAATGATTCACTTGGTAAAATTAAATTCACTATACCTCCTTTTCTTTGGTAAATATGATCCCGATGCTTATCTCACATGGGAGTTAGTTGTGGACCAAAAATTTGCATGCCATGAATTTCGTGACAATAAAAAGGTTAGGGCTGCTACTAGTGAGTTCATGATTTTGCATCTATTTGGTGGAGTGAATATGGTCGTACTCATCAAGACATACCTAGAACATGGAATGCTTTGAAAAGAGCAATGAGACGTAGGTTTGTACCTTCATATTATTCACGTGATTTGCTTAATAAATTACAACGCTTAAGGCAGGTAGTAGTTACGTAGAAGACTATTATTAAGAATTGCAAAGCGGTTTGTTGCGTTGTGGTTTAGAAGAAACTGGGGATGCTAAGATGGCTAGATTTTTGGGAGGGTTAAACCGTGAAATTCAGGACATTTTAGACTATAAAGAATATGATTCTATCAACCGTTTATTCCATATTGCTTGCAAAGCTGAGAGAGAAGTGCAGGGTCGACAATCTCGCTCGGGGTAATATTGGAGGAACTTTTGCAGGTCGGCCAAGGCAGCAACATCACATGGCATCCTCCTCCACTTCTGACCGTGCACCCCCTGCTGCTGCTTCAACTCCTATACATATCCCTGATGCAAGCAAACCCGCAAAAGTACAAGCCCTTACAAAAAGTGCTTCTTACATTTGCTTCTCTGAGGCGATCTAGAGATGTGCAATGTCACCGTTGCAAAGGATTTGGGCACTTGATGCGCGATTGCCCAAGTCGTGAGCTTTGCTTATCAAGGACAATGGTGAGTACACTTATTAGCGATATTGAGGAAGAACATGTGTTGGTTGCAACTAACAATCCGGTGATGATGGCGAGGAAGAACATATAAACCATGAGGCGTCGACATGTACCAAAGCCTAGTTGTTGGCGTGTGCTAAGTGCTCAAATGGAACTTCTTGAACAAAATCAGCGCCACATTTTATTTCAATCCAAGTTCGTCATCAAGGAGCGTTCATGTAGAGTCATCATTGATGGCGGAGTTGCAACAACCTTGCTAGCATAGACATGGTCGAGAAGCTTGGCTTGACTACAACACAACACCCTCATCCTTACTACATCCAATGGCTGAATTCTTGTGGTAAGTTGAAGGTAACTAAGCTTGTGCGCATACACTTTTCTATTGGATCATATCATGATTATGTTGATTGTGATGTCGTACCTATGCAAGCATGCTCATTATTATTAGGTAGACCTTGGCAATATGATAGATATACTGAACATCATGGTAGATCTAATCATTATACTTTCACATATAAAGAAAAGAAAATCACTCTGCTTCCAATGTCTCCTGCTGCTATATTAAAGGATGAATTAGAAAGAACTGCAAGAACAAGTAAGGAGAAGACACAAGTTGATCAAAAGATTATAGCTCCAAGTGAAATTAAATTGAAAGCTCATGTTATGTTAGCTACAAAAATTGATTCCATTGATATGGAAAAACATGAATCTAAATGTCATACTATGATTTGTAAAGAAACTCCGTGTCCATTAGAAGAAGTGCATGTTTCTTTGCCTCCTGTTGCTACTAACCTTTTGCGGAGAGTGATGACTTGAGAAAACAAATGAGTCGAGGACGACTCAAATTCAAGAAAGGGAGGATGATGAGGACATCGACCCTAAGGATACAACCTTCGCTTCAACTCTTTGACTTTGCATCCTCTACTTCCTTTACTTCACCAACATCTTCTCCAATTGGACTTTCGGCTAATGCAATGCCATATTACCCAATTAGATCGAGCTACGCCTACATACCATGGTGCTACGTCTACATACCATGGTACTATGTGTACATGCCATGGTGCTACTACATGTGCCAAGCAGGAGTTCAAGCTGGATACATTTTGGTCAGATCAGTTCGGAATCAGCCTGACAGCACTAACTTAAAACAGATATAACATTTGCAAACGGAGTTCGATTCGGGTGTTCTTGGTCTTGTTGGAAAGCTAACGACGATATCTTTCCAACGGATCCAGCCTCACCTCCAAATTCCTTCTGTAGACTTCGGAATCGTCAAAAGAAGGTGTTATGTCACTAATTTGGGCCGATTTGGGCCTTGTAATCGTACCGGAATTGGCCCATATGCCGCCGGCCCACCTAGGGGTGTGATACTGTTCATGTGAACAGTAATTCGTGCCTTTAGTCCCACCCCTCTATTTCTTTTAGATTTGTGGCTCCTCATCCCCTATTTAAGGAGGACGCACCCCCTCTAGTTTCCTTGGATTTTGTTTAGTTAAAAGTTAGCCTTGTTGCAACCGTGTATTGGCTTGTGTCGACTAGACCAACCATAATACCGCTTTTGAAATCCCAATTTTAATATTTCAATCTTTATTTGCAATTTCAGATTGCTTTATCTTGTTCTTGCGTGCTTCTTTCTGTATGCGAGGAATCGACCTTCGTGGTCAGTCAGCGGGTATTCGTGCATGGTTGATAACGACTTGTCGATCGGTTCAGCGATTGCGTGGTTTGAGCCTTGCGTGTTCATAGCCGGATCGTCGAGTTGGCGACGCCACGGACTTATCGTTCTCATCGAAAGATCGGGCCAACAAATCAAACCTTAGGGTTCATCAACTCCTGTGGATGAAAAACCGAATTAGCATGGGGAAATACTTATAAGACCCCCGGAACACGATATGTCGCAAATAGAAGTGGAGGAGGATCACTGGTGCGCTGGCAGCGATGTGGTGGCGCATCGGTCAAATGGTGCTTGCTCTCGGCCTTGCACTTGGCTTGGAGGAAGAATGAAGAAAGTGGAGAGGAGTGGCTTGGGTGACGAAAAGGAGAGGATACCGAGGCTTCTTGGCTACCTATAGATGTTGGGGAAGAGAGCTTGCGAGGAGGCTAGTGGCATGGGAGTTTGATGCACTGACGGGAGCACGAGCGATGGCGAGGTGACAGGTGAGCGACATGGGCAGGTGAGGGGCACGACCGATGCGGCTGAGGGAGAGAAACGATGGGCGCACGGAACCGCAGGCGAGGGTGCACTGGCGCAAGAGGAGCGACAGAGCTGTCCATGGCGCTACACTGGCGAGGGCGCGGCTACGTGGAGGTGAAGGCCTATGGGTGGGGCCCACAGGTCAGTGAGAGGTGAGGTGGGTTAGTTCTTCAGCAATTTCAGAGAATGGCTGAGGGGGTTTAGTAATTTTTAGACATAGTAATACAACTCTAAAAATTATGATATTTTTATGGGAGGTTCCTGATACCGGGTATAACTTTGTATAATTTTTTTAGAGTTTTTGTTTTAATGCACTATTCTCTAGAATTATTTGTTTTAATGTACTATTCTCTAGAATTATTTGTCCCTCAGATCCTAGTCACCCCCCCTAAAGGCAGGATTGAGGATGCCCCCCATCGATCACACACTGCGAGCTCTTGTGGGGATGGTGAGGATGCCTCCGACGATGAATAGGATCAACACCTTCATGAGCATGGGAGAAATCCTAGAAATGATCGCTCTCCATTGAGGCGAACTCAAGCAACCTCAGATGTGGATGGTCCTAAGACCATCCGGAGGAGAAGAATTACAACCCAGAGAACTTGACCTGGGCGCATTCAATATCGGTCAGAGGAAGCTCAAGACCTTCAACATATAAAGGACATGCTCGAGAACCCAACTCAAGAACTTGGACGAGCACTAGGCTATGTCCTCTTCGCTGAAGAAAGCGCACAAAGGCTTCGCAGTGTGATAGCCAGGCCTGAGCAAGCTCGTCGACACCATTATGGAAGTTGTACCAAGACGATTCCATCGAACATCAGTTGTTTGAATAGCTCGCCTCATGGAGATTGACATGACAACAGGTTATGTCGCTCCCCTAACTATAACTCTAGTCGGAGAAGAGTTCTTCGAACATTTGATGATTGATTATCTCTTAGGTCAGGTGATTGTTCACCAATCCAACCCCGAAATCTGCAACAGCGGATGGAATATAAGGAATATTACCCTCGTAGGACTGAGACCTATCATAGGTCGGGTCCACCTACAACTGGGTATCATCGCGTACAATCACCTGGTGATATCAACCCTTCTTTCCCGTAAAGAAGGTGTCATGATGTTATTACCGGATGTTGAGCGTTCTCACCTGATCTCCGAGCATTTCGTTGGCCGCCACGGTTTCGACCAGTGAACATGGAGAATTTTGATGGGTCATAGAATCCCATTGAATTTCGTCAGATCTATACGACCATTGTTCGAGCAGCAGTAGGAGAAGAGCACGTCATGGCAAATTACCTTTCTACTGTGCTCGAAGGATTTGCTCGGTCGTGGTTGTTAAATCAACAACTGGAGTCAATTTATTCGTGGCAACACCTCTGCGACCAACTAATAGCCAATTTTCAGGGCACCTACAACCGTCCTAGGAAAGAGGACGACCTGCACAGGATGAGACAGAATGACCATGAGTCCTTACACCAGTTCACCAGGCGTTTCAGTCAGGTTTGCAATTCCATACCTCAAGTTTCTGATTCTTCTATTATTAGAGCATTTAAGCAGGGAGTCCGCAGTAGAAGGATCACAAAGTATATCGCTTTAAATCCTCCAGCTACTATTGCTGAGCTCTTTGAGATGGCCGATCTATATGCGACTGCCGCTGAAGCAGTTGAGTGGAACAAAACTATTGATCGAGATGATAAAAATCCTTAAGAAGCGGGCGAAAGTAGCAAAAAAGAAGGATAAAAAGGCAAAGAAATTCAAGAACAAGACCAAAGGCTAAAAGCCTTAAGTCAATAGTTCCAAGGAAGTCTTGGTTGTAAGCGGTAAGGAGCCTCGCATTTCCAAATCATACTCCGACAGGGGCAAGGGAAAACACCCCGAACAGAAGAATGACAAGCCTATGTGTTGTCGTTTCCAAAAAAGGAAGGACATAACCTTCTCAATTGCCGAGTTTTCTAACGAAATCTCGAATACTATTACACCGACAAAGGACCTCTTCCTACACTCGAACAGACAAATGGTCAAAAGCAGTCAGATGACGAGGAGGAGATGCCATTCCAAGATCTGAAGCATACCATCGATCATATCTATGGAGGATCATCAGCATATGAGGCAAAATGGCAGCTCAAGGCTATTGAACGTGAGGTAAACTCTATTGACCCTCCTCTTATTAATAAGTTGTTGAAGTGGTCACAAGTCACCATCTCTTTCGAGAGGAGTGACTATCTGATCCCTTCTACTTGACCAAGTTGGTTTCCGATCGTGGTCGAGCCCACCATCAACAACCGTCGAGTAAATTGAGTATTAGTTGATGGTAGCAATTCATTAAATATTTTGTTTACAAGCACCTTGGATGAGATGCAAGTACCCAGGACCAAGGTAAAACCTGTACGATACTATTTTCATGGGATCGTACCAGGGTCCTTGACCAAGCCCATTAGCCAAGTTTTTCTTCCTGTAATGTTTGGTTCTCCAAGCAACTTTAGGACAAAGAAAATCTCTTTTGATGTGGTCGATTTTGACATGACATACAATGCTATACTCGGACGACCAACTTTGGCAAGATTCTAATAGCTGCTCATTATGGTTATCAATGTCTTAAGATGCCAGGTCCCAAAGGAGTAATCACAGTTCGCTGTGATAAAAAGATGGCATTTACATGCGACCGTAAATCTGTAATGGTTAGAAAGTCTAATAGTAAGTGACGTATGTGTGTAGACTTTACCGATCTTAAAAAAGCTTGTTCAAAAGATGATTTTCCCCTTCCTCGTATTGATCAATTGGTTGACTCTACTGCTGGTTGTGAAATATTAAGTTTTCTAGATGCATATTCTGGTTATCATCAAATTAGTATGTGTATAGATGATGAAAATATATATATTTATTACACCATTCAGAATGTTTTGCTATGTCAAAATATCGCTTGGTCTAAAAATGCTAACATTTCTTTTCAACGCCTGATGCAAACTACTTTTTACCTCAACTAGGTCGAAATTTGGAAGTCTATATTGACGATCTAGACGTAAAAAGCATCAAGCAACATAATCATATTTTCGATCCGCAATAAACATTCGACAACCTTAGCAAATACTATTTAAAACTCAATCGTGAGAAGTGTGTGTTTGGAGTCTCATCAGGGAAATTGCTTTAATTCCTTGTCTCTGCACGTGAAATCGAAGCAAATCTTGAAAAGATAAAAGCCATTGAACAAATGCGCCCTCCGACTAGGAAGAAAGAAGTCTCGAAATTCACAGAATGCATGGTGACTTTATGTCGTTTCATAGCACGTCTGGGAGAAAAAGAACTTTCTTTTTCAAACTTCTAAGGAATCATGAGGGTTTCGAGTGGTCAGAAAAGGCAAACAATGACTTTAAGGATGTGAACAGGTATCTTACAAGTGCTCCTATTCTGGTTTTTCTGAAATTAGAAGAGACACTCTTAATATATCTAGCTGCCACGCCACAGGCAGTGAGTGCAGTACTGGTTGCCGAACGTGAAAACATGCAACGACCAGTTTACTACGCAAGTGAAGTTTTATACGGGCCTAAAGAACGCTACCCTTAGGCCCAAAAACTTTTATATGCCCTCCTAACGTCTTCGAGGAAACTAAGGCATTATTTTCAGGCGCACAAGATAATTGTGTTGTCTAAGTTTTCCTTAGAAGATGTCCTACAAAACAGGGAAGCAGCGGGACGCATGGCAAAATGATCGGTTAAACTTGGGGAGTTCAACCCGAATGGACAAATCCTGAACCTGTTCAGGATCCCTAGTACAATCCCCACGACCAGTGGACGATGTACTTTGACAGGTCACTTACGCTCAGTGGCTCGAGGGCTGGGGTGGTCCTCGAATCTTGCACGAGACCTTAAAGTATGCTATTCAATTAAACTTTCCTACCACTAACAATATGGCAGAATACAAATGTTTGTTGGCGGGCATACAAGCTGCGAAAGCGCTCAGGGTTCAAGACTACTCATGAGAGGAGACTCTTAACTAGTCGTCTGAAAAGGATAATTTCCTCACTGACCAGTTGGCTCGAATGGCTTCTTCTCGATCAGAAGTACCAAAAGGAGTCTTCTTGGAACAGCTCCAGAAGTCGTCTCTGGTCGAAACACCAGAAACATCTCCTATTGAGATGACCTCTGTAGAATACGAGGATACCTGGACGAATCCTATCTACGAGTATCTTCAGAAGGATTCAGTACCCAATACTGATCTCGAGGTAGATCGTTTATCCCGTAAGGCCAAAATGTGTACTTTGGTCCAAGGAGTCCTCTACAAAAGAGGCACTCAAGGAGTTCTCATGCGATGCATATCACAGAAAGAAGGATAAAATCTCCTTCACGGCATACATGGAGGCATCTATGGAACTCATGCTTCTTACAGAACGCTGATCGGAAAAGCTTTTCGACAAGGTTTTTACTGACCAACAACACTCCATGATGCTAAAGAGTTGGTTAAAAAGTGTGTTCAATGCCAGTTTCATAGCATGCAAACATACCAACCGGCTCAGGCATTGCAAATCATACCTCTATCTTGTCCTTTTGCAACCTGGTGTCTCGATATCATAGGACTGTTCCCAAAAGCACCAGGAGGCTTTGAGTTCCTTTTGGTGGCTATTGATACATTCACAAAATGGATTGAAGCCGAACTAGTGACTGGGATAACAACGGAAGCAGCCAAAAGGTTCATGATGAGAAGCGTGATTGCTCAATTTGCTTTTCCAAGTCGAATAATTATAGATAATGGTAAACAATTTTTGAGTGTAAAAGTTTAAGAATTTTGCAAAGAATTGGGTACCAAATTGTGTTATGCTTCTGTCACTCACCCACAAAGAAATGAGGCAATCGAAAGAGCGAATAACCAAATTATACAGGGAATTAAAACTCAAGTTTTTGACCAACTTATAAAGCGCTCAGAGGCTTAGGTACAGGAATTACTCTTAGTATTATGGGCTATTCGTACGACTGCTAGTTGGGCTACAAGGGAAACACCATTTTTGTTTTGTTTTTGGAGTTGAAGCCATGCTTCCACAAGAACTAAAGATTCGGTCAACAAAGGTTGAAAATTTCAACAACTCTAACCAGGAACAACTTCGAGCAGATGACATCAACCTACTCGAAGAGAAGAGGAATCACACCTTAATCTGTTTAATACTCGAGCAACAAGCCTTGGGCAAATACTACTATCATAAGGTACAACCTCGCAGTCTTGCTATAGGTGACTTGGTATTAAAAAAGATTCAATCCTAGTCTAATCATAACAAACTTTCCCCAAGTGGGAAGGTCCTTACATAGTGATCAAAGTTACGTAATCAGTTCAAGATCGACTAGCAATAGAAGATGGCGGGTCCTTTCTAATTCTTTGGAACATCGACTAATTATGCAAATTTTATGTATAACTTCTTACTTTTTCAATAAACTTTCAGTTTACTTCAATCCTTATTGTTTTACATTGAGCGCTTTGATGATTTTGATCATTTTTAACACATGGTTTTCTTTACACTAGTCAAAGAAAGGTAACATCACCTAGTCAAGTATTTCCTCTCTACACGTGATCTCGCCCACTAGAAGGAATTTCCTAATATCAACTCGTTCCTAACTTTCACTACCAATACAAAGAGACTGGGTTCAACAAAATCTGGTTGAAATAATTTCAAGCAAGCTCTTTTCAACTTAGTCTACTTTTTCATTCATTTTGAAAATTCTCTAAGTGGAGTATACTTTCATAATCTATCAACTACTTTTGGTAAACTCAATTAGTTCAAACTGGTTGGAGAAAGACACAACACATAGTCGAAGTCTTTCCTCTCTGTATGTGGTATTGCCCACTAGAAGGAACTTCCTAGCGTCGTACTATTTCTAACACTTGCTATCGGTATAAAACCATTGAGTTCACTAAGAAAGGTCGAACGAATTTTTAAGAAACTCTAATCGTTTGTCCAACTAATGTTGATGGTCTTGATTGGATTAATATGGCCGGAGAACGTAACTCCACTAGTCGAAGTTTTTCCTCACAACATCTGATCCTACCCATTAGAAGGAACTTCCTAGTGTAAAGCTGGTACTAACTCTTGCAACCAATACACTATAATCAAAATCGACAGCTAAAGTTGGATAAATAATTTTTAAAGCAAACCCTTTTTCTCACTATTTACTTAGTTTATATAAATAAACTAAGCAAATAGTCGGGGGCTAGGATAAAATTATTAATATGAGTTCAATTCTTAGTCTATAGTTCAATTTCTTTTTTTCTATTCATTGTGTTATGAGTTACTAACTACTCGACAAGATAATTTCTAGGAAAAAGAAGGTTTATATTCATAAAAACAAGAATCTTGCCTTTACAAGTTTCCTATTACAAACTACTATAACGAAGAAGATCCAATCTGCATCTCCTCCGTGGCCTTCTTGCTAACTGGTTGCACTTCTTCCATCAGTCGTATTGCCTCTGGCTCAGGGTAGTCGGAGTCGGCTTCGATTGGTTGAAGATTGAGATTATGGTCATATACCTTAAGCTTTGCCAAAGCATAACTTATTGCGCTTTCGACCACCTCTTATAGAGTCAGCTTGGTTGGTCTTCAGAGTGGCTACCAACTCTTCTAAAGTTCTGACTTGTTGTCCAATGGCACTCGTATGTGCAAACATGGTGTCTTAATGAGGAGTCACCTCCTTAGCACAAAACCTTCCGAGTACATTGTTTAGGAGGAAAATGTTGTCTTAAAGGTTGATCTTCATCGACTTCATATCCTCCTGACTACGAATCGAAGCTTCTTGAAGTTGCTTTATTTCAACTGCTTGCTCTACAAATAGAGTCGACTAGTCATAACAATACCTCTTAAAGACTAGTCAACAAAGCGGTCATAGGTAAAAATTTCTTACCTACTAGTCGAGAGTCAAGCTTCTTAACCGTTGTCGTGGGAGACAACATTCTTTATACACTGTTCTTCCCACGACTTCATGCTCTCTTTTTTTCTTTGTTGATACGGATAAGCTCGTTAATCACCAAGGTCTTTGATTTGACCTTGGCTTTGAGTTTACCCACATCGACCTCTTTTTCTACAAAGAACAAAGTGTTAGAAAAAGAAAGGAAAGCCATCAAAGTAAACAGTTTTAAAGTATAGCTGCAGAGTTTGCCTCCTGAAGTTTCTTCAGGAGATCAAGTTTTTCTTCATCTAGCTTCCACGTCTCGACTTTTTCGTAGTCGAGTGCATCAGCCAAGGACTTTTTGTCACTTCTGAACCTACAAAGGTTAGAGTAGACATGAGAATTGGACAAATAGTCGAAAGACAAAAGACTACATGTGACAGCGACTTATCATCTCTTTGCCTACTCGTAGAGTTCAGCTTTTTGTTGTCTTAATAGCACAAGTTGTTTGTGGTATTCACCAACAGTGACAGCTTATTTTAAAGCTTTCTGAATGAAGAAAGACAGTGAGAAGTAAGAAAAAAACAAGATATGTAAATATTTGGCATCGGGTACTTACATTAATGGTTGTTCGAGCAAAATTGGAATACACCATCTGGGAATCTTTAAGTTCATCAATCTCTTCGACTTGGTTCCACCATATTTTTTGAAAACGTTTGTCATAAAAAAATATCCCCCCTGTTAGGAATGTCCTTAGGGTGTAGGACTCGGTCACGAGACTTGAATGCATAAGATCCCATAATAGATAGTGGGCCAAAGAACTCGAAGAAGAAGTCGAAGAAGTCTTCTTCTTCTCCTTCATTGCTGGCATCAGCAACTTCTCTGTAGGATTGGATACGATAATCAGAGGGGGTGAATGATTGTAGTGCCTTCTTTTATAACTTACCGAAGTGTATGGACTATGAATTCAATCGGCAACCAAATACAACGTACTCGTATGAGAAGCCTCCTCGTTGTCGTGGTCGAAACTATTTTGCCAGTCGATGCTATTGTCGACAATCAGTTGACCAGCACAGCACATGATTAAAGATGATCAAGGCGACTTGATCATGGCGGTTTCGACCACCTAGTCTAAAGTGTTCGTTTATCAGATTTCTTCCGTCCTAAGACTTTAGAACGTCAAGCACTTCTTGGAACAAGAACAAGTCCAAGACCGCTCGGAATAAGAACTAGTCGAAGGCATATCAACAAAAGAGCTAGTCGAAGACAAAACAACAAACAATCAGCGATGAAAGAGAACAAGTCGAACACAATGTCCAGAAGCACACGCTGGCAGAGATGACAATTTTTTCTTGGAATAGCTCTGATCTGTTATTGCTCAAACAGTTTTGTAGCTACAAAGTGCTCTCACAACACCCCTCAAACCCTAGTACAAAACACCAAAACACTCTCTTTCGAAAGCCGCTGCCAGAATCCTCCCAAAAGCCCCTCCAAGCCCCTGAGTTACTCTTAACCTCTTCGGCCTTTATATGCTGGGGCTCTAAACCGTATCCTTATCAACACAGACACAAAATCCTATCTCTTCCAAAATCAGGGGACTCAAAACTCCTCAAATCTCAGGTTTTCCAATATCTCTAAACCTTCCAGTTATGAACGTCTTCCATAACTCTTCACGCGTCGAAACCTCCAGGACAACACCTCCTGTAGCTTCAACCATGCATCATGCATTCAACTTTGATCTCCATATGCCCCAGCATGAGCACAACCACCCCGTGACATCCACAACCACCTGAACATTGGATTTCGCCCTCCTAGTTCCGTTCTTCCTCATCATCGACCATGACCATCTCCACACTCAACCTGCATATGCAAAGATTAAAGAACGTTTTCCTGGCACAAGTTCTCAAACTTGACCATTATTAATTCACACACGCATAACACACTCTTATTTATCAATAAAGATGAATCATATAACCCACGACCTTAAATTCCAGCTTTCAGAAAAAACAACTCGAGATCACTCAGTGAAACCGGTCTTACCGCTGTGTAAACTCCGGTCATACCGTTGGCCAACCAGACACGAGTACTCAAGGTACTAGAAGAAAATAAGTATTGAAGTACTCGAAGCCTACGACTACTTACTATAAGCGTACGACCACCGATCAGGAACCTACGACCACTGATCGCAAAGCCTATGATTAGTTACTAGAAGCCTACGACCAGCGAGCACGAAGCCCACGACTACCGACCACGAAGATTACAACTACCGACCACAAAGCCTACGACCATCGACTAATCACTGTAGCTTCGACCATTGACCATGCAATCGTAGCCGATCATCGACCGATCCTTTGTAGCTTCACGAACCCGACCAAGCAACTCGATCGCATTGCCGTACTCGTTGCACACCTCGACTTATGAATGAGTACATTACTCGGAGCTCTACCACTCGGTACTCAGATCTACAGTACCCGGAAAACTAGCACTCAGTACTCAGATCTACAGTACTTGGAGCTACAATACTCTGAGTTAAGTCGAAAAGGATCATCGAGTATCAACGATTAGACCACCCGATACAAGGCAAGATCCGACCACTCACACTGAAAACCCAACAACCGAAACTTTTACAACCGCAAATATCAATACAACCCAAACGTCATTTATTCATCATCACAAAGTCTACGACCAGCCGACCTGGTCTAATATTCTCCTTGGGGAACGTGAAGACCATGCTCCGCGATCTCCTTCCCAGCATGGTGATTGGAGGCCCCTTCTCCATCTTGACCAGATGTAGTTGGAGATCGAAGGTCCAAGTCCCTTGTCCGATTACTTATATCTTCAATAATCGGCTTGGTCACCCCAGCAATTGGATCATCCGCCGTCTTCGCCCCTGTTTCTACGATCAATTCAGTGACTGCAGCTGCGTTAGTGGCAGAGACTTCCTCCACCATAGAGACAGTGGTCGATCCCTCGACCACCTCCACTATTATCTCATCAATTGCACGAGAAATAACAGCAGGTCACTCGATAGGAACATCCATGTGAACTAGAGAAGCATGACTAAAATCGTAGAAAAGAGAGAACATGTCAAGTTGTAAAAAATAAAAGGTAGATGTTTTTCTTATGCTTTTGATTTTTGCATACCTTGACTTTCTGGATTTAATTGTGAATCCAGAAGAGACCTTCCCCAAAGAAGATCTCTTTCTCTTCTTCTCATCGACCGCCTCAATCCTTGCAACACTTTCTGCCCTTAGGGGACTTTCGGTGCCACGAGATTGAGAAGTCAGAGCTTCTTTGACCACATCTGGTCGAAGATATTGTTGAGGGTTTGGGACCTCTATGACCACGTCTGGTTGTAGGTCTTGAACGAGAGCCAAAGCTTCTTAAGCTTCTTGTCCCTCTTGGTGATCAATACTTGTTTCGACCATTTGAAGGATAGAGCCTACCTCGACTAAGGGCTCTGCTGATGTAGTAATATCATTCACAAAAGACACAAAGTTCTTCCTGTTCTCATTTTCTAGTTTCTTGACAACGCGATGAGAGACAGAAACTTAAAAAGTCTTGCTGTCGTAGTAGAATGATATCTTGGTCTTGGAGAATTTATGAGCAAGCACTTCGACCGCCCCCCTTTTCTCTGCAGCGATCATGTCTGCAAAGAATTTCTGGATGGGGCTGGTCGAAAGAGGAGCAAAGTTTGAGCCTTTGCCTTGCTTGTCGGTGGCCTTCACAAGACAACGCCTTTTGGTCGGAGGAACTTTGTCTTCCTCTGGCACCCTTTCGACAGTCTTCGATTCGACCTCTTGATCGTCTCGATGGTCTGCCATACCTACTTTCTGTAATAAACAGAAAAAGAACATTATTCGATAGTCAAAATCTACAACCACAAAAGCCTAAAGAAGAAATCAACTCTTGATTACCTTTAGGCGTTCTTCCCTTTCCTTTGCGGATACGACCACCAAGATTCGAGGAACACCTGTCATTGTGGGTGCTGAAGCTTTCTCACAAACGAGTTTGACTCGGACATCAATATCTTTTTATGAGAGATCTACAATGGTAAAGAAACTATTCAACAATCAAGCTCAAAATTAATCAAAAAGAGCTGGGTTGAAAGATTAGTTACCTTCCTCGAAATCTCTGGTCGAATCTTTAGTCCCCGAGTACATCCACATGGGATGTGCTCAGTTCTTCAAAGGACTGATGCGGTGCGCGATGAAATCTCTCGGCACGTGACATCCAGTAAGCCTCTCTTCTCTCAAGTCTTTTATGGCTTGAATAAAGGGAGCGATCCGGTCGAGGTTGCTGGGAATTGAATCCCAAGAAGAACTCTTCTTAGCAGCTTTCCCTACGAAGAAGAAGCTGTCATCCTTGGTCGTTGTCCAGTAGAACCACCTCTTCTTCCATCCTGGCCATGATGACCTGGTAAACATATAAATGTACCCCTTCAACTTCCCGTCGTGGAGCTTCAGACCGCAACTGCTTGCGATTTCGACCTATCTGCTCATCGTGTAGAAGTACTGGAATAGCTCCAAGTCCGATCGAATCCCCAGGTAGGCTCCACACAAGTACACGAATACGCTTAACATTGTGATGGAATTGAGAACGAGATTCACCAATTCTACTCCAAAGTGTACAGGTACGAGTGTAAGAAAAGGGTGAGCGCGGGCAATAGAAAGCCACATTCATAGTACGTTTGAAATACTGGAATGGTGCCTTCCTCACCCCGAGGGCCAATGCTACCCAGCAGCTTCAATCCACTTTACGTAGGCCTTCTTTGGAATATTCTCGGCGGCGACCAACGCTTTCATATTTGCCGCATCCATCTCTGATATCGCCCATTTGGAAGCGATTCCGACCATCTTCTTTGAGTGAGGCTGATTTAAATTTGGAAAGGTTTCGAAAAAGCGTACGATTTGGTTGGCGGCGAAGAGAACAAGGGCTCGAAGAACAGTTGAAGCAAGTAGGGGAAAGTAAAAACCCTAAGATATGCCCGCGGTGAATTTTTATAGATGCATGCTTGAGGTAGAGATCATAGGAACTCAACGGTTGCTACCTCTTCGGGAACCGCATCAACAGACAAGTCTATGAGAATCGATTGAGATTATTTAATTTGTCTATTCGGGAAAACCGATTATATCTTTACAACTCTAGTGAAATTATCTTCTTGACCAAGTCAATTTATGGTCAAATGAAATACCACTTGGAAAGACTCTACTTCCGACCACTATTCTACAACTCCCGTACCAAGTAAGTTATTTTCACTTGAAGTTAGGGGGTTAGATGACGAGGATCTAATAATTATCAATTAATTATTTATCTGTAATTCTCATTATAGATAGCAATATCTTTATACTACTCGCAAGTATACCCCTTACTATCCATAAGGGAGAAGCTTAACCAATTGGTTGTAAGCCTTACTACAACCACCATTTGGTCGTAAGTCTTTCTACGACCAGTCTCTAGTCGTAAGCTTTTCTACGACCCATCTCTGGTTGTGAGCTTTCTCTACGAGCACATTGTGGTCGTAAGTTTCTCCACAACTGCCCTATAATCGATGGAGCTTGCAGACATGTGGGCCCAGTCGATTAAGGAGTCTTGTGCACCGCGTTCAAACACATGGGATAATTAATATACAATGTTATTCTTTGGAATAACTGCATGTATTTTTTTTGTCTCTGACAATAACTGCTTGGCGATGTGCACGTGTTATCTCTGTGACAATAACCTCCATCAACCTATTCATCTTTTGGAACGTTGATACGTCTCTTAGTTTGAAAAAACTATCACATCTTTATGCATTATATAAATGATGAAGTCAGTAGATAGAAAGAGGACACGATATGGAGCAGAACACATTTGGCTTTAGTCTTCCTCTTGATTGTAATCAACACATTCAATACAGCGACACATGAGTATGATTGTTATTCTCTCCGGAGAAAACCCGAACCTGTATAAAATCTCTGTGTCATTCTCTACGTGATTCTAATTCTATAAGACCTCTGAATATTCATTCGTAAGATCGATAGTAAAACATCGATATGTATCGAAGTTGATTTTGTGTTGATTACAATTGACTTGAAATATTAATTGGTTCTAGTTTTAAAAAACTTTATTTTTGGTCATCTACATCGGGCAACTTGGGATTTTTCTTTTAAAAAAGAGGAATCTGTCGAGGGCCCGAGGCCAACTTCGAAACATCTTCCGCAAGAAAGAACCAGTCCTTTCGTCCAGGATCAGCATAAACAGAATATGGGCCCAGCAAACGTGCACCGTCCGATCCAGATCGACGGCCAAATAATTCGGAGGAGCCGCAGACGTGGGGAGCCCGAGTCTCCTTCCACCACCCCTCCGCTGTCCCTTTCCCATCTCCCGCCTCTCGTCTCCTTCCTCCCTCCTCGCCGCCGACCCCATCCGCCGCCGTCGATAGTTCTCGCGAATCTCCTCCTTCCGGTAAATTCCTCACTCCGATATCACCACCCTCCGCTCTCCCCGATTCTATATCCCCCAATTTCGCGGTTCCTCGTATTGTCTCCGATTCGATCGGACGGAGACGAGAGGGGCGTGGCGTTTCGTACGCTTTCAATTAGAGATGTATGCGCGTTTATAGACTGAATTTGGAGATTTCGTGCGTGCCTGTTGGATCGAATCGCCGCCTGGCTAGAAGTCTTTAGAGTCTAGGGTTGACGTGTACTCCTTGCTATTGGTTGTTTCAGTGTAGTGGGGAAGCATGGCGCTCCGGAGGCTGCTTCAGGGGAGCGTTCTTCCGCGGATGACGGGCCGGGCGGTGGCGGCGCCGTTCTCCACGGAGGCCGGGGAGACAGTCCGCGCCACGCTCTTTCCCGGTGATGGCATCGGGCCTGAGATCGCCGAGTCGGTCAAGCAGGTATATAATTTTGGTTCTGTTCGTGTAATTCATGTATGATCACACTTCGATGCGTTTTTGTTACCTTCGTGTGATGTGGAACTTGCTTTATTGTTTGATGCTACACCAATAAGGACATATTGTCCATGCTGTGCACTAGAGTATTATTTAGTGATTATCAGCCACAGATGATTAGTGACGTCACTTGTAATTTCTCTGGTACCCTGCAATTTTAAGTTCCAGCTAGAAAGGGCAGAAAGTGTTTCCTCATACTTTGATATGACAACTTATGATTTTTGGATCCTCTTTGAAGAGGAATGATCAATTGTGGTTTCCAAATATGTCGGTGTCAATCACCTAGGATAATCCTATATTTTAGAAAGTAGGATAATCCTATATTTTAGAAAGTATAGGACCTGCAGCTTGGCCTAACATTTTGATTAAATAAATTAGGTGCATTATTCATTCATTGAGTGGTGATCTAGTTCATGGCCACAATGACACATTGTACTGTATCTCCGTATTGAATAAAATGCAGTCAAAGACAAAAAGGCATTCTTGAAAAAGGCACAAGGTCCTTAAGTCATCGTAGGTGCAAGGTGCAAAAAAAGCATGCCCTAAAAAACATCGGGCACAAAAACATAAAAATAAATATTTCTCAACTATTTAGGTGACAAGAAAAATATTCTATGTAGAGAATCGGCAAGTGATTAATATTTTTGTGTTTGGATCAGCTAGGATGTTATTTTCCAAGGCCTTATTTATTGGTTAACATAGCACCACCACACCAATATCCTCTTTGGCATATACAGATGAAGCCATTCTTGTTGAAAAATCAAATAAATATTACTTTTATTTTTTATTGCTTCATCAACTTATTTTGCACAGATTAAATTAAATTGCAACCCTAGAAGGGCTGGTACCAGGAGGGTGGATGGTTAACCTCATTCCTTGCATATGGCTGATTACAAAGCCTAACCGGCCAATTTTTTGAACAGTGAGCTTCAATTTTCCACAAGGAATTGATAATGAACTCCTTTCACTTGCAGCTGATCACTCTTCCTTTTCCCTTTGAAGTTTGTGTGGGTGATGGGTTAAAAGTTAAAACAAAGCCTAGATCTTGATATTTAGGACCACTCCACTATGTTATTGAGCTTCATTTAGATTTAGGCCTACTTTTGTCTTCTTTTTTCAGTTTCCATTTTTCCCTCCTAAACCATGTTTGGTTGCAAAGCGAGCCTCGCCTAAGGCGCTGTGCGAGGTGCAACTGGAGGCGTTCTGCTTCAATGCACCTGGGTGCATGCCTTTTGTGCCTTTGACAGCATTGATTGGATTAGTCCTCTGTTACTAGGTCAAGCTTAGAGTTATCTTATATTTGGATTAGTTATCCTTTTCAAACTATAACCGGTCTCCTTGGGAATATGGAAATGTTGGAGCTCATGCTGCCAATGCCATGATGCTGCTTGCTGAGGATCATTATTTTGATGCTTGTTCTTTGCCAGTTATTTTTTTTGTGTGAATATGGTGCCCATTTGAAATGATTGTTGGAATTGGCCGTTTCAGTTTCTTAATTTATCAGCTCCTTCTATCAGAGCTGTTATTTCCAGGGAGTATTTAATGAACTTTGATAGCCTAATGATGGGGACAGAAGATTACAAAAAATTGAGCTAGAAGTTAAACTTTTTATCATTTTGGGATATATGAAGATAGTTTTCCCTTACAAGTTGGTTCAAGCACATATTATTGATGCTGCCTGTGGCACAATTGTTTGTTACAATTTTCCAGTGTGGAAACTATCAAAGCCCTTGTCTGAGGTCTTTTAAAGTTGCCATCTAGAATTAAGAGAGAAAATCTGCATCTTTTTTGTGGTCGAATAACATTGAATTCAAGATTTACTGGAACTGCTATTCATTAGCTGACCATATTCTATCTCAAGCATTCTTTCTAGTTTGCGTGTGTCTAGATTGTGTACTGAGATGGAATTTTACAATCACTGCACTGACATGACATAGACATATCATCGTGCTTACTATGCAACTTCATCCAACCAGATAGAATTATTCTGACAGTTGATTCCACAGTCTCATCTTAGTTTCAGATATGGCCCCACGTACTGGAAGAAAATCGCTTTACCTTTAATTGTAAAACAGTACGTTTTTAACTGAGTTCCACGAGGATGCTGCTGTTCACATGACTGTCGTTAACTAATGAATTCATTTATGCATGATTCCTGAGAGCACAGTTTTTTAGCTATATTTTAGTTTTAAGGTTTTGTTTTTGGTATTTCAGGTATTCAATGTTGCAGGTGTACCAATAGAATGGGAAGAACATTATGTTGGTACAGATGTTGATCCCAGAACAGAGAGTTTTTTGACATGGGAGAGCCTGGAGTCAGTGCGTAGAAACAAAGTTGGCTTGAAAGGTCCTATGGCTACACCTATTGGAAAAGGCCACCGATCTTTGAATCTTACATTAAGGAAAGAACTCGGACTTTACGCCAATGTCAGACCTTGTAACAGCCTCCCAGGCTACAAGACTAGATATGATGATGTGAACCTTGTGACAATTCGGGAAAATACTGAAGGAGAGTATAGTGGCCTTGAGCATCAGGTATGTTGTATGCATTCTTGAAGATCATATTGTTTTCATTGCTCTTGTTCCTTTGACATTGTGCACTACTTGTTTTCCAGGTCGTGAGAGGTGTTGTGGAAAGTTTGAAAATTATTACTCGCCAAGCAAGTTTAAGAGTGGCAGAGTATGCTTTCCATTATGCCAAGACCAATGGCCGGGAGAGGGTCTCCGCAATACATAAAGCCAATATCATGAGGAAAACAGATGGACTTTTCCTCAAGGTTTGATGGCTACCTTTGTTCCTTTGTCTTACTTGATGGTAGTTCCTTGTATTCACTTTCTTGAGATCTAATGAATTGTTATTTTTCTTTATATAATTTTAGTGTTGCCGTGAAGTGGCTGAGAAGTACCCTGAAATCACATACGAGGAAGTCATCATTGACAATTGCTGTATGTCGGTATGTTGATCTGTCAACACCGAAACCTACACACCTTTTGGTATTCATGTTTACACACTTGATAGTGATGCCCTACATTAGTGCTATTTGCATTTCAATTATTGTTCTTTCTATTCTGCACACACAGTATTAACATCACTATGTATGAACTGCATCCACTTGCAGCTCGTGAAGAACCCTGGTCTGTTTGATGTTTTAGTGATGCCAAATCTTTATGGTGACATTATTAGTGATCTATGTGCTGGTTTGATTGGCGGCTTGGGCCTAACACCCAGGTAGAGTTGTTTCTTTTTGTCCATCTATTTGGGTACCGAGACAACCAGATAACATCGACTCAATATTGTTGGTTCCCGCAGCTGCAACATTGGTGAAGGCGGCATTTGTCTGGCAGAGGCTGTCCATGGTTCTGCCCCTGATATTGCTGGCAAGGTAAATTGGTCTCAAACAGCTACTGCTTCATATCATGATTTCTCATGATGTGTGTTTGGAGCTAATAGCATCACTTCATGATTCGTTGTTTTGCCTTGTGAGTCTGACGTTTGTTATCATGCGTGTATGAAACCAGTAGTATCAGTTAGTAGAGTAGTAGATACTTAGCTGGCTGTTGCTTTTTAATCCCTTGTTCTCTAGACAAGTCCTTCAAGTTATTAGTATGATTGTTCCTTTGTTCTTAACTGAATGATTTATTGATTGTTTCCAGAACCTTGCGAACCCAACTGCTCTTCTGCTGAGTGCTGTTATGATGTTGCGCCACTTGCAATTCAATGACAAAGCAGACCGGATCCACAATGCCATCCTCCAGACAATCTCCGAGGGGAAGTACAGGACTGCTGATCTTGGCGGGGAGGCAACCTCATCAGACTTCACAAAAGCAGTTTGCGATCATATCTAAGCACCAGCTGCGGTTCTTCTCTCTTGATTGTTTTCGTCTCCCTAATTTTTGTTGCATACCGAGAGGAGCTTTAGCATTCAGAGGTTAATTGGCCAGCACCTCGTATTTCTTTGGGCGTTAACACGGTTTAAGACCGTCAAATAATTTTGTCACATTCTTGCTCTTGGAAAGGTTTTTCCAGTATTGCAATCAAATCGAAGAATCATCTGTAATAATCAATGACAGCATCATAGCAGTGGATAGAATTTGTTTACTCGAGTTCTTGAAAAATCGGAACCACTGGTTCAATGTTCAATCCTTTTTTTTTTTTGGTCATGCTCTTATGGTTTACCCCAGTTGTACATCTTTTCAATACAAGTATATAACCAATGCGACCATCTAATCAAATGAGCGAAATGAGACTTGCACATTGTGCCTACGAGGAAGAAATAATATTTGCTCACTTTGTTGTAGAAAAAAAAAGAGCATTATATTTTGGTAAACAAACTTTATCTTCAGGTTTTTGTTCACTATGTTGTATGCCGGCCTAAATATTTGCTCCTTGTGCATTGCAAGTTTGCAACTGAGACGAGGTATTTAGCCTCCGATTCAAATGTTTCGAGCCTTCAACCAAATAATGCCCGAGGGAGGTTCACATACGCTAAAGAGACATCAACAAAACAATTATGCTCAGAAGCTTAGACTTGTAAAATCACGATTGGGTGTTGAAGCTTAGACAAGTCTACATAGAAGAACAAGCATGGCAGATTTACGAGGCCAAAACTCAGCTCGTATACATTGCCACACATCGACCGAATCAAATCGGACTAAAGGGCGTTTGCAAGTTGCAACTTGGGGTGTGTGAATCTCCAAATCAAATCGAGGAAGATACACAATAACTCAAATCACAACAAACAGAAACATAATTTCGATGGAAACACACCATACATATGTACACAAATTATTCAAAAGTCCAGTAGAGTGAAACCACAGCTGGTGGTAATAATTTAGCTACCTCCAAATAGCGTGTAGCATGCATGGCAGAGCAAAGCAAATATAGGTTACGCAGCAAGCGTTCTGTTGCAGCTTCACATCATCGCTGCTTACACCAGTGTCATAACAGCACAGATGGGGCCTAACTACTACGGTATTAAGGTTCTAGCATATATAGAAATCACGAGTGATGTCAGGAGGGCTACTGATCATAGTCAACTCCTTTAGGTATGGATGGCAGTCACCGTGGTCACCATGGAATCAACACCGCATTTGTTGCGGACGTTCGAGCCCCTGCAGATCTTGTAGTACCCCTTCTCTCCCCAGTTTTCACCCCAGGAGTTCTTGATGATCCAGTAGGGCTTCTCCTTCAGGCGGATGGGGGCAAAACCAGCCGACCCGTAGCCAACAAGAAGAACACCGTGATCAAGGTGCCTGCCGCAGATGTATGGGCATGACACACCACCGATGTATGTCTGCATGTACGCGGCATTGATACCAACTGCATGAAAGAGAAAACATGCATCAGGGATTTCATTTCCATTATTGGTTGTTCCATGTATTTAGAAACACTGGTCAAACCTATAAACGCAGGAGACAGTTTTACTTACTTGCCAATGGCCCATGTTTCACAAGGTTAGCAGCAATTTGATCTTCATTAACAGAGACAACACTGAAGTTTTGAACTGAAGCAACAATCTTGGACTTGTCAAGTTTGCAGGTACCGTCCCTCCCAGTGTAAGGGTAATCTTTCTCACTCTCAAGGCCACCAGATTTCAAAAGATAGCTGAAGGCTGTAGTCATCAACCCACCATTGCATCCAGAATCGCATGAATCAGGTTCTGATGCATCACACTGCAAAATTTATAACAAGAATGTAGCACAATAAGTTGAGGCACCCATTGAGTTAAAGCAACATGAAGCCAGCAACAATATAGATCCTACTGACAGCTAGGCAATAGTACTAGGAACGGTAAAATAAGTCTACAAACAAAAGGGTGACATGTGTGCAATGGTGAGAAGCACTATTAAAACCACTTGTCACTTGTGAGAAAAATTGTTCCTGGTGCCACTTGGAAATATCACTGTACTGGAACGTTTATTGAAACGACTATTGGTAAGCTAAAATTATTTTTGCTGGATGAATTACATTTGCTAATGAACAAATTATTTTAATGAAAAGGCGGAAACAACACATCTAACTTGCTACTTTTCCACACCATGGTTTCACCACTTCATGTACCAATGATTCAACCTCACTTCAGAGTTTAGACAAATCAGAAAAAAATCCAGAAGTCCAAATTGATTTTATAGAGGCATGGAGGGTATACCTGCCTTACTAGTTACTACCAAACACAGTTTATTCATCCTACAAGCATCAATGAAACAACATCGCAGCTGCATCCTCTGGAAGGAAAATAGCAAGCTTGGATGGGGATTTTCATTTGTTAAGTTGTACTGACCAAACCAAAGTACAGTAGTGATTCAGGAAGAAATGCTAAACAGTAGTGATTCAGGAAGAAATGCTAACCACCTATATTAGAAAAACTGGTCACAACCAATTTATGCATACAATCATTTCATTGCAACAAAGCACTCGAAGCACCGAGATAGCGGTTGCTCCAGATGACACCATTGCAGCAACATAGTTTCCCAAAAAGATCATACCAGAATTTGCCCATTCAGCGTTGATGATGCCGCGGATTACCAAGATGGGACTCATCTGGGTTTCCTTTCCCGAGGGGAAAGACTCACCAAGCCAGCTAATCAATAACAAACTTTAACAGTACTGATACAAGCTCACGCCCTACAGTTTTCCTTAATTTTTTCATTTCAATGAATTGTTCGGTTCAGATTTGAGAAATTCAATTTTCATCTACCCCATATTAGCTTCACTAGTGATTTTCCCTTAGCACATGACATGACATTATCAGTTTATTGGACCTTGATTTCCAGGTGAGTATGACATATATCCACTCGACCTAACATTCTTATCTTCCTCTTTGTTTTACCGACCTACTCCACCACCACCAACTGGTACTCTAAGCTATCCTTGACTATCAACCAAAAACTAGTTCTCTAAGTTACCCTTGCTTACTAGTTACTAGGTAGATCACTTTGGTTTGACTCAAGTATTGATATCTCAAATCTGCCACTCATTTTCCACCCAATTTCCCTTTCAAAGTTTCTGATGGAATCTTGCAACTTTCCCCTCCCAATTTCACTGTCAAAATTTCCCTTTTCCTATTTAGGGTTTGTTTGGATAGGGAGAGATTAGAACCAATCTCTTTGGATTGGAAGGGATTTTAGTTCAAATTCTTCCAAATCAATCGGAAGGGATTAAGTCAACGAGCCCTTATTTGGCGCGATACACAATCAGAAACCAAGAAAATAGGAAAAGGACACTACCACCAGCTGACAAAACATGGGCAAAAAGTCAGAAAGATCCAACCTTTCTTGCAGCAACCATAAACCAATCACAAAAAAAGAAAGAAAATAAAGTGACAATAAAGCTAGTATTGCAAGGGGGAAAAAAGAAAGGAAGAAGAACCTCACCTCATGGTCGCAGTCGACGAACTGCTGCTCTGAGAGCACCTCCATCTTGCCCGTCGCCAGGTAGTGCGCCCCCTCCAGCGCCCCCGACGCGCTGAACGACCAGCACGACCCACACGAACCCTACACATCAACAAACCAAAACGAATCAACAAAAAAAAAACCCCAAGAAATCAGGGATCGATACTTGATTGGCAAATCCATGGGAGCCGGACGGACCTGGTTCTTGACGGGCCCGACGGCGCCGTGGTCCCTCCAGTCGAAGTCGTCGGGGAGGCCGTCGGTGGGCAGCGCCGGCGCCTCGTGGGCCGACCCGGAGATCTCCCTCAGGAACGCGCGCCGCGACCTGCGGAGGCCGAGGAAGGTCCGGCGGAACTCGGCGGGGGTGAGGTCTGAGAACCTGGTGACGCCGTGCTCGGCGGAGGGGTCCAGCAGCTGGTGCCGGCGCGCGCGGCGCAGGTTCGCCTTGAACACGGACAGCCGGTACGCGTGCTCGTCGGCGTCCTTGTACGCCTTCCCGAACCTCTGCACGAAGCTGGCGAAGTGAGACTCCGCGTTCAGCTCCAGGTCGTTGTCGCCAGCATCGGCGCCGCCGACGACCTGCCGGATCAGGGGATCCTCGTCTGCCGCGGCCGCGGCCGCCGCCGGAGAGAGGAGGAGGCCGAGGAGCAGGAGGTGAAGGAGGCGATGATCCATCGGGAATTTCTTGCTTTCCCCTTTGCTTGTTTCGATTGGTTGCTTCGGATTCTTGGCTCTCTCCACTGCTAGTTGCTTTATAGGGAGTTGTTTAAGGATAAATTTTCTGTTTAGAGCTCTAGGTGCTGTCGTATTTGCAAACGGACCCTCCAAAGATTGGTAGTGTGGAAAGATTATCCAAAGATATTTTTCTCTACAGTGTTATCTGTTATGGCAATTGCTAGATGGTACTTTGAATTCAGTGGCGGATCTAGAACGAAAATGATCAGAGATCTTTATTTCTCATATATATCAAATAAGTTTAATTTTTTAGCTTGAGATGTTCTCTTATCTTAAGTTAAGGGTGTTCATACTGTATATACATGACTATATCCAAAGAAAAATAATTTTTTGACCCGATGTCCTGTGCACCCAGGTCAAACACAGTAGATCCACCCCTGCTTGAACCACAACCACGGAGGCTAAGTTACTCACTCTTATCAAGAATATATGATGTTTAGACATCAATATGGTATCTAATATACAATTTTAACTGCTACTTTCTAATATATGATGTTTAATCAGCTTCATGCGATTATGCAACTGCCGGAGGACGTCTTGGAGAAAACTCCCGTGTCGCAAGGTCGTCTCGTCTCTTTCGGCGGCGTTAAAAAAAAGGTTCCGACGTACTGTATAAACAAACAAGATTACTCGCCCCTTCCCTGGCTGCTGTGGCTGACAGGTGGGTCCTTCTCCCCTCTGACCACATGTGTCTGTGAGGAAACGAAACTACTTATAGGTTGCTAGTGTATTAGCAGCACGAGAAGGCGTGCAGGAGCAGGAGAGCTCTCCCCCGCTTTGCTGGTAGGGGTGACCACGACGTCAAAACCGAAATCGACACGTTTCATTCGCTTTGGAAATACTCCCTCCTCCGTTCGGAAAAAGTCAAATTTATGAAAGTTCAGTTTTTAAATATTTAGGATGTATATATGAAATCATCTGTGTATATTCGTCTCAAAAACTACTTTTATAGTATTATAATTTTTATTAGGCTCTATAAATATATTATAATAGAAACTAGTAGTCAAAGTTTATTTTTTTTGAACGTCCAAAATAACATGTTTTCTACACCCTGGGAAATTGCGTGGCCCCCTCGGGTAGTGGGATCGGGATTCCGGCCCGGAATTGCAGAATTGGAGGCTAAATTTGGCTGTTTGAGATACAAGATTTTCTTATAATACTTGTAGGAACTGGGAAACATTTAGTGAGAGGATGTGTTTCTCTATAATTTATATGTTCCATGATTATTTAGTAAAACACACCATCCAAGGGTAATAAGATTTAGTAAAACACACCATCCAAGAGTAATAAGTTCCCTATTGAAGAAGAGTAATATGGTCTTTTATATGCATCCCTTGATTGATGTGCAAAATCATAAAATAACATCTCTTGAGAAATGAAGGGAGTACGTAAAAAATGCTATCATCGCAGAGGCTATCCTACATCGCGGTTTTATTTCAAAATACTGGCTATATCAATTTTATTGTTATGCAAAATACTAAATAAATGTGAAAAACTTTGGGATTTTCCAAAACAAGTTACCAATTTACAATACCATTACAACACGTTCAATCCAAAATCAGAAATACATAAAGAAGAATTAGAATGGATCAAATTTGAATATAATTTCCTAGACAATAAAAAAAATGAATTTCAAATATGTTATATGAATTTCTTAATTTTTTTAAAAAAAATAGGGATATTTTAATTCATTTATTAAAAAGTTCATATATCAAAATATTTTTGAATTCCAAAAAAATTGACATAAATTTGAATTCTTTGTGTTAGAAAAAAAAAAGACTAGTTGACCAAAACCCTAAATATACCATGAAGATAAGTTATATTTTCATTAGCGAGTAAAAAAAAACTATATGAGGCAACGGTCACTATTTCCGCTATAGCGGTTGCTGCGAAACCGCTTTAGTGGCCGCTATTGCACGCTATTTGCATCACTTAGTGAAAACTTTCGTCTCACACTTTTACTCGGTTTTTGGCGCGGAGATCACTGCATCATCGCTCACCAGGCCCTCCACCTTGCAGTTTGCAATTTACTCCGTCAGGCATCAGCCCAACACGCTACGCAGCTGTAAGCCTGTAGCTAATCGCCCGTCAGGCATCTTCTTGGCTTTTCTTTTTTCTTGTGGAAGCATAATAGACGCCCCGCGTCATACATCGCTCAGTATTTCAACATCTCACTTGGAAATATGGATCATGTTATATTTTGATACACTTTCTTATGCACAACGGTCCCGAGATCGGATCATAGTTGTGGGGTACGATACGAACATGCATAGTATCAAGATTGAAATAAATAAATCCTTTAGAGATAATTAAATAATAGCGATGAAATAACCACGATGAGAGAGAAAGATTTCGCGAAGCCGGCCGCAAATTCTTTAAAAATTTCCTCTCTAAAAATCCGAGACCTCTCTAAAAATTTCAAATGAATACAACTTTTGACTTGTGAGACCCAGGTTTACCCGGCTTGTAATGCTTAACCATCCACTTGGTCCTAGCATCACAAATCAGATAAGCCGAGACTCGAGACATGTATACTTCCCAGAAATGCAGTATACACACCTCTTTACAAAGTTCATGCATCAATTCCATTCATTCACATAGAACCAAGCAAAATGAGCAGAATAACATTAATAAAGGATAGTCATTACAAAGAGAGGCCAACCGCCAAATGACAAATACATAAAGAAATTTAACAATGAAGCAAAAGTGCCATAAGATGGCCATAAACCAAAAGAGCCAATCGGTGTGCCTTTAACCCACAAGGCAACCGACCGGACCGCCAAGCTAGTCGTCAAATCCACAAAGACAACTCACAAAAGTGAGGCCCTTGGGGCTCACCTTCGTCCTCTGCAAACAAAAGCAAATTTGAAAAAAGCGGGTGAGTACTTTGAATGTACTCGCAAGATATATAAGAATGATAATGACACGAACAATAACTATATGCAAGCTTATTTAAGTGGGCGAGTTAGGACTCAAATTTTTAAGCATAAAGCAAGTTTTATTTGCAATAATGTAATAGATCAAAGGCAATTTTGCAATCGACTTTATTTGATAAAAACAGAGTAATCAAGTAGCAACAACGATAAAAGCAATCCGGAAGTGACTAAACCATTAGTCACCACAACAATAGCATGAATTACCCATTCATGCCAACCATGTCAAATTTTTAAATTTAAAAAGGTTGTAGTCTAGTTCTTGCACGACCTTACCAAGCATGTCCATAACCTAGGACGAGGTTATTCGAATAGTTTTATCCCTGCAGGGGTGTACCAATGTACCCACACGCTGGACCGCCTTTTGCCACTAGATTCAAAGACACTTTAGTAGGTATGCCTAAGACGGCTAAGTCCTACGAGACATTTCCAATATTGTGAATTATTCACGAGCCGCCTGTATGGATAGAAACCCATACGTTGTGTCGAGTCATTGTAAAGCCTCGGTCAACTACCCGTCGCAGTAAAGCCTTGGACAACTACAATGCTCCTCGAGGTGGAGAGCCTACCCGGAATCTCCACCACCGCACACCCAACACAAGAACACGAGAACACATATCATGTTTCACACAACACACACAACCCCTCCTGCGACTCGGAGATAACCCACGCCAAAGTACTAAGTCAAGAGAGGTCTCATATCCTCTCGCGTGGTTAGCACGCATAAGCGCTGGCTTAGTGACACAAGTAACACTTCGGTCCTTAGGGACTGGGCACCTTTCCTTGTCACACCCAACAATCACACCAACATGCCATTGTGCCCAAGTCAAATCATTTTGTTTCATTTTCGGTTTTTACAAAACTAAAGCATAAGGTGATGAACCAAAAATAAACAAAATGATTTGTGTGATTAAGGTCATCGACTAAGTCGATAACCGCCCAATTCTACCTAGTAGCTAAGCATTTCTAAGCATGACATCGCAAAACAAGAAAAGAGCATAATTAAATCACGGGCTCTAATTCACCAAATGATATTAATAACTTATGGTTGTGGCGAGGATAACATTTTAATGGCAACAATGCATTAGGAATAGCTACCTCTAAACAGGGCAAAATTAATTGGACACAAAAGCAATGCATACATATAGTTGTAAACAAGATATTAGACTTTGAAAGTAATGGGACATTTATGATCAAATATCTTGCCTGCTTGCTGAGGGTCAATAATATTATCAACGTGCTCTTCGGATCCTAACGAGAAAGCAAAAAGCAACCGATAAGAACGAATAAAAATGCAAAGACCCAACAGTAAACTCCCTCCAAAAATTCTAAAATTTTTACAGTAGCAAGGTCTTGATTTATAATGAATTTAGCAACAAGAACCAATTGATTTGGATTCTTAATGCCAAAGATATGACCAAAACAATTTTGCTCAGCTTTTATAAATCAAAAATGCTGCTATTCATTAGCAAAAATTTCTGGAGCTATACTGGGTTTGGAAACATTTTTAAATTAAAGTCTAATTCAAAACATAACCCACAAAATTTGAATCAACCGAAAAGGATTTAAAATGAATTAGTTATGCATTTTACAAGTTATCACATTTTTTAGTTGATAAATAAATCCTCTCGGGAAATTCAGAATTTTGAAATGACGTGGCCGAACGAGGAGCGTCGATCTTGGATCCGACGGTCCGCGTCCCAGCGCTTAACGCGCGCTGGATTCACAAACCCTAAACGCCACCGTTGGATCCGGATCCAACGGTTCACGGATCGGGACGTTCGGGCGGTCCGAACGTTCACACGCATAGGAGCCGTTGATCTTGGATCCAACGGTCCACACGGATCGAATCTTTCGGACGGTCCGAACGTTCACTCGAATCGGGACCGTTGATCTTGGATCCAACGGTCCACTGATTAGGGCGTGCGATTAATTCAAAAAAATTCCACGCGAACGCGGGCCGTAGATCTAAGGATCGACGGTTCCCAACGACTCAAGTTCAAACTCCGTCCTGTTTTTGTCCGGCAAAACAAACGATGGAGAAGAACGGCTCGCCGCCGGCGACCCTGGCCGCGGCGGTGCGAGCAAAAGCCTAAAATGAGTTCCTAACAACCTTGCGCACCCAAAGGTACCAACAATTTTGGTCTGCGGCGGTCTAGAACGCAAACAAGCGGAGATGACCGAGAAGACTCAAAATGACCAGAAATGAAAAACGCAAATGAGCTCAGCTGCGGTCCAAGGGAGCGAGTGCCAAACAACTAGGGACTAATAAGGGGGTACCTGAGCCCAAGGAAGGCACGGAGGAGAGTCGAATCGGCTCGGGTGAAGAAGAGTATTTGCTTTTACCGAATTGGGGAAACCGAATTGATCGCTCTCTTCTCACAAAGGCAAAATTGATGAGGGTTAATATTCTATGAGATGCCAAGTGGCGGGAAGCAAGGGTTTTGAAAGAGAAGGCCCGAGCACCACTTTCACCGAAGGACCCAAGCTTCAACAATGACGGCCAAGAGCAAATTTTGAAATGGAGCTCACTCGGTGTACTAGAAGCAATCTTTGGAGCTCAAGGGTGTTTAAAGAAAGCTAAGGAAGCCTTTGGAGGGTCTTATAGCCGAAGGAGCAAGAGAGAGCAACGGCATTAAAAATGGGAAGCATCTTGTCCGAGGTCGATCGAGGCGATGGGGGCAAGTGCACTCGAGGAGGACGAAGACTTTGAGGCGGCGGACGGAAGCATTAAATGCGGAAGAGCCGTTGGCCAAAGGAGAAGTGACCGACGCGCCACGCTCTGAAATTTTCACCCACTCATTGTTGACCACGGCGAGCGAAGTGACGGAGGTAGACGATAGCCGCCACCGTTGGATTGAATCGGACGGTGAGAAAAGAACGGTCGATTATAACGATTCAAACGCTCACTTAATCTGGACCGTTGATTTGGATCCTCACGGTTCACGCGTCGCGAGGCGTTCGGACGGTCGAACGCTCACGCGATCGTGGGCCGTTGATTTAGAATCCAACGGTTCAAATGGATCAGCGCGCTCGGATGGTCCGAACGTTCACGCGATCGTGGGCCGTTCGATGCCGATCCAACGACTCGCAAATCCGCGCGCCATGCGTCGCGCGGCGGCGCGTTAGTTGATGAACCAAATCAAGTGGCTCGAGCCCGAGTCTGACCCGAACCCGAGGAACAGTGACAACCAGCTAGGGTTTGAATTTGAATCACTGATTTTTGGGGAATTATTTGGGATAGCAAACAAACTCCAAAAATTATGAAATTTTAATCGAGCTTCTTGTGTAAGAACGAACCTTATATAAAATTTTCAGAGACTTTTATGCATTGCATTTTCTCTAAAAATTCAGAATGCTATTTTAGGAGTTTGACTAATGTTTGACTTGTCTCAAAATTATCAAATAATTTCTGAAAATTATGAAATAATTCGAGGTGTTAAACATCACTCCTAGGTCCAATGGAAATTATTTCCAGAGATTGGGCACAAGACTTTCATGAAGGAGATTTGTGTTGGTGTCCAAATGGCAATTTGATTTTTGATTTCACATAATTCCTTTACAAAAATTATGAATGATTACAAAAATCAAGATCGGAGAAAAAGTTTTAATTTCTCCTCATTTTTATTACATTTGAAACACAAACCAATTTTGGGATGTTACAAAACCTCCCCTCCTTACAAAAATCTCGTCCCGAGATTTGGCTAACTAGGCAAAGAAAGATGGATAGTCTGCACGGAGACGATCTTCCCTTTCCCAAGTAGCCTCATCCTCAGAATGGTTCGACCACTGAACTTTGAGGAATCTGATGGTTTTATTCCTCGTTCTTCGTTCAGCCTCATCGACTATGCGAACAGGATGCTCGCGATAGGTCAAATCTTCTTGGACATCGAGAGTTTCCAACGGAGCTTCCTCAGTTGGAACACGGAGACACTTCTTTAGTTGGGACACATGGAAAACATCATGTATCCCTTCGAGTGCAGCTGGCAATTCCAACTTATAGGCAACAGCTCCTTTCTTCTCGATAATGCGGTAAGGACCGACATATCGAGTAGCCAACTTGCCCTTGACGCCGAAACGCTGATGGCCCTTCAAAGGAGAGACTTTGAGATAAACAATGTCACCAGGCTCAAAACTCAATTCACGACGACGGCGATTCGCGTAGCTCTTTTGCCTGGATTGAGCTGTGCGTAAACGATCACGAATAAGTTGGACTTGACTCTCGGCCTCATTGATCGAGTCCGGGCCAAAGAATGGTCTTTCGCCGGTCTCAGACCAATTCAACGGGGTTCTGCACTTTCTCCCGTATAAGGCCTCGAAAGGTGACATGCCAAGACTGGCTTGAAAACTGTTGTTGTAGGAAAACTCGGCAAATGGCAAGCATTTTTCCCAATTCTTTCCATAGGAGAGGACACAAGCACGAAGCATGTCTTCCAACACTTGGTTGACCCTTTCGGTCTGACCATCAGTTTGGGGGTGATATGCTGTGCTAAAGGTAAGATGGGTTCCCGTCGCCTCTTGCAAACTTTGCCAAAAGCGAGAGGTGAAAAGAGAACCACGATCCGAGACAATTTTCTTAGGTACCCCATGTAATCTCACGATGCGGGCAATGTAGAGATCCGCCAAAAGACCTACACGGAGATCCGTCTTGGTGGAAGGAAGTGAGCCACCTTAGTTAGCCGATCAATGACAACCCAGATGGCATCCTTGCCCTTGGAGGTGCGAGGCAGACCGGTGATAAAATCCATACCGATCGAATCCCACTTCCACTTAGGAATAGGCAAAGGTCACGATCCTGCTTGGGCCGATGCTCGGCCTTGACACGACGACATCGTCGCTTTAACAACGAACCGCAATCTCCTCTTCATTCGGGTCCACCAAAATCCTCGCGGAGATCTTGATACATCTTCGTGGCCCCGGGATGAATAGACAAAGGCGAATCATGGGCTTCGCGGAGAATCAAATTCTGCAATCCATTTCCCTTGGAACCACAAGGCGTTGCCCGAACCTTACAACACCGTGCTCATCCTCAGAGAAGCACTTAGCTGTTCCGTTCTTGACATTTTCCTTGATGTGACTTATTCCAGCATCCGATTGCTGAGCGACCTTAATCCGATCTACCAAGGTTGGTTGCACAACCAAGGCAGCGAGAGAACCATGCTCCACCAATCCCAAGTTGAGACGCTGAAATTCCTCCAGAAGGGTGGGTTATGCCTCGAGCAATAAGGCATTGCAATGCGCCTTCCGATCGAGCGATCTAAGAACGACATTAGCCTTGCCCGGATGATAGTGAATACCCATGTCATAGTCCTTGATCAACTCCAACCATCTCTTTTGCCTAAGGTTCAGATCTGGTTGGGTGAACAAATACTTTAGACTTTTGTGATCCGAATACACTTCGCAACGATTACCGATTAGGTAATGCCGCCAAATCTTAAGTGCATGAATCACGCGACTAATTCCAGGTCATGGGTAGGATAGTTGAGTTCATGAGGTCTCAATTGCCTTGATGCATAGGCCACTACCTTGCCTTCTTGCATAAGGACACAACCGAGTCCTCTACGAGAAGCATCGCAGAAGATATCGAAGCTTCGATGGATATCGGGAAGAACGAGAACGGGAGCGGTGGTCAAACGCTTCTTAAGTACTTGAAAGCTTTCCTCACAAGCATCGGACCACAAGAACTTCTTGTCCTTTTTGAGCAACTCCGTCATCGGCTTCGCGATCTTGGAGAAGTTCTCGATAAAACGGCGATAATATCCAGCTAAACCGAGAAAACTCCACACTTCGGTTACCGAAGTAGGCTGAACCCATGAAAGAACATCGCTGACCTTGCTAGGATCAACGGCTACGCCTCCTGCTGAAAGAACATGACCCAAGAAGGCCACTTCCTTCAACTGAACGCGCACTTGTGAATTTTGCATCTGGTGGTGCTCACGGCTTGCCTAACACAAGCCTCAGGTGCTCATCATGTTCCTCATCGTTCTTAGAATAGATAAGAATATCATCGATGAAGACCACGACAAACTTATCCAAATACTCTATGAATACCGAATTCATGAGGTTCATGAACAAGGCAGGAGCATTGGTTAGGCCAAAAGACATGACGGTATACTCATACAAGCCGTAGCGAGTAGAGAACGCCGTCTTTGGAATATCTTCGGGTCGTATCCGAACTTGATGATATCCCACTCTCAAATCAATCTTGGAGAATACTCGAGCTCCAGTTAATTGATCAAAGAGATCATCAATGCGGGGCAAAGGATACTTGTTCTTTACCGTTACCTCATTAAGCGGACGGTAATCAACGCACATGCGCAAAGTATTGTCCTTCTTCTTTACGAAGATGGCTGGACAACCCCACGGAGATGAGCTAGGGCGAATGAATCCTTTCTCTTGCAGCTCATTCAGTTGCTTCTTCAACTCCACCAACTCGTTTGGTGGCATCCGATAATGCCTCTTTGAAATCGGGCGTCTGGAACCAACTCAATGACAAACTCTAGGTCTCGAACTGGTGGCATCCCTGGAAGATCTTCAGGAAAGACATCAATGAAGTCACGAACTGTGGGGACTTCACTAATATCTAGAGCGGGCTTTGCTTCAAGCGCGAAGAGATGCGGACCTAGTAGCTTCGCAAAAGCTTAACCTTTCACGGAAGGACTAGATAGAGACACACTTCTTGGCGCAATCGATTTGTCCCTTATGGCAAGACAACCAATCCATACCAAGAATTACATCCAAACTTGCTGAATGGAGGAGAATAAGATTCGCGAAGAATCTCACTCCCTCGATCTCAATTGGAACATCCCTACACTCAGATTCAGCTCTCAACTCCGAACCCGGAGAGCGAATGAGCAACGGGACCAACAAAGGAGTAAAAAGGAGCTCACTAATAGCAGCAAAAGACTCAGAAACAAAAGAATGAGATGCTCCTGAATCAAACAAAACAGTAGCAGAATGAGAGTTAACAGAAAGTGTACCCAACACGACGTCGGGTGCCTCCTGTGCTTCCTCCGCTGAGATGAGGTTGACGCGACCACTACCCACGCCTTGGGTAGTAGGGACTATCTTCAGGTCCTGAGAAGAACCACCTCGGCCCGTCCTCCATTAGGACGAGGGGCCGCCTGCCTTCTTAGGGCATTGGTTCGCATAATGCCCCTTCCGGCCGCAGCGGCAAGTGACCCGGCGGTGGGTTGCGGGGCCACCTGCCGACTTGCAGTGCACGTGATCGGGCACGGCCGCGAAGGGCGAAGAACAGTCGCCGACGGCCTGGGTGTTGGCTTCTTGACGCGACCCCGAGACGGACCGAAGCGGGATAGCCGCCTGGATGACTTCTGGGCCTCCCACTTACGCTTGCGGGAATCCGCAAGCGCTCTCCCTGAGTGCTCGGCGACGATGGCCTTGTCCACCAAGGCCTGGAAATCCGGAAGTCGACGATGGATAGCTTGTCCCAAGCTCCCTGACAAACCATCCTTGAACTTCTCTTGCTTGGCCTCATCGGTGGCCACCTCCTCCGAGCATAACGAGCCAAATGGTTGAACTCGTGCAGTACTCAGAATCGAGAGGCGCCCCTGTCTGAGCGACAAGAACTCCTTCTTCTTCAGCCTCATCAAGCCGGAAGGAATGTGAGAGCGACGGAAGGCAGGACGGAACTCCTCCCAAGTGACGGTGTGACCGTCAGGCTGCATGGCGAGAAAGCTCTCCCACTAAGACAAAGCCGCACCTCCTCCGGTGCGACGTCGAACAGCGCCTTTCGTGCTCCTCGGCATCTGCGCTATCGGAGCTTCCGCTCCACCAGACGGCCGCCGCTCTGCGTCAAGCGAGTCCTCGGACACGGAGAACGTGGGGGTGAGTGCGAAGAAACTCGCGAGTCCCCACGCGGCCGATGGCCACTCCTTGCCCGGATCCGAAGCACCGTAAGAGGCGGAAGTGTTGCGCGCGATGACGCCCGAAGAACCCTCCCGTCCTCTCTGCAGTTGCGCTCAATCAAGAAGGACCTCGGCCATGGTCGGAGGAGGAGGAAGATCCTCGTCCGACCGGTGATCGCCTTGGCCGCTACGAGTGCGTCCGGCCATCCTGTTACAAGAAACTTTGGTTAAAACTAGACTCAAAGATTCAAAGCCGAAAGAAAGCGAAAAGCTAGCGACTAGGGGAATGGAATATCACCCTAACCGAAAGCCAAAAAAAGAAGTGTATAAACTTAAACCACTTATAAAAAGACTCCAAAACGGCAAGGAATCATAAAACCAAAGCTCAACTTCCCAATGCAACTAGCACGTATTGAATGAACGAGTAATTGATTGAGAAGATAAAACTCGTAAGATTAAGGTAAGATCTATTACCACTAAAGAGCAAGGTTCACTAAGCTAAAATAGTGTTAGATACTTAGCTAACTAGTATCACACCTTACCCTTTTTAACCCCACAAGTTTTAGTTGATTATCCTCTCATTTTCTACCCCATTAGAAACCATCGAGCTTGCTGTCCGGAAATTGAGGTTGCTGTAGCGATTTTGCATCCAAGCTTCCAGTCGAAGTCTTCCATTCTAGAAACTCCAAAATCTGGCACACTTCAATTTGCCAAGCTCAGTGGTCCTATCAGAAACCATTGAGCCTGCTGTCTGGAAATTGAAGCGTGTCGTCCAGATTCCGCATCCAAGCCTCTAGCCGAAATCTTCAGTCCAGAAACTTCAAAAACCCTAAGCACTTCAATTTGCCAAACTCAGTGGTTCCCAAAACCCATTTAATCGATAACACTACCTTTGAAGGAAGAAGAGGTAAACAATTTTCAAAACTCAAATTAGAGTGAGATGAGAGGAGAAAGCTAAGATAGGTAAGGAATAAAATCTGAGAATTCCTTAAGCTTTCAAAAATCATTTGATACTTTGAAAATAAGTTTTTCAAAATATCCTAAAGACGACCAACTTGGGTTACTACGGTCAGTATGGCTCTGATACCAAACCTTGTGAGACCCCGGTTTATCCGGCTTGTAATGCTTAACCATCCACTTGGTCCTAGCATCACAAATCAGATAAGCCGAGACTCGAGACATGTATACTTCCTAAATGCAAGATACACACCTCTTTACAAAGTTCATGCATCAATTCCATTCATTCACATAGAACGAAGCAAAATGTAAGCAGGAATAACATTAATAAAGGATAGTCATTACAAAGAGAGGCCAAGGCCAAATGACAAATACATAAAGAAATTTAACAATGAAGCAAAAGTGCCATAAGATGGCCATAAACCAAAAGAGCCAATCGGTGTGCCTTTAACCCACAAGGCAACCGAGGACCGCCAAGCTAGTCGTCGATTCCACATCACAACTCACAAAAGTGAGGCCCTTGGGGCTCACCTTCGTCCTCTTCCAGAACAAAAGCAAACCAAAGAAAATCGGGTGAGTACTTTGAATGTACTCGCAAGATATATAAGAATGATAAATGACACGAACAATAACTATATGCAAGCTTATTTAAGTGGGGCGAGTTAGGACTCAAATTTTTAAGCATAAAGCAAGTTTTATTTGCAATAATGTAATAGATCAAAGGCAATTTTGCAATCGACTTTATTTGATAAAAGCAAGAGTAATCAAGTAGCAACAACAAGAAAGCAATTCTGGAAGTGACTAAACCATTAGTCACCACAACAATAGCATGAATTACCCATTCATGCCAACCATGTCAAATTTTAAATTTAAAAGGTTGTAGTCTAGTTCTTGCACGACCTTACCAAGCATGTCCATAACCTAGGACGAGGCTATTCGAATAGTTTTATCCTGCAGGGTGTACCAATGTACCCACACGCTGCATCGCCTTTTGCCACTAGATTCAAGACACTTCGTAGGTATGCTTAAGCACGGCTAAGTCCTACGAGACATTTCCAATATTGTGAATTATTCACGAGCCGCCCGTATGGATAGAAACCCATACGCTGTGTCCGAGTCATTGTAAAGCCTCGGTCAACTACCCGTCGCAGGTAAAGCCTTGGACAACTACAATGCTCCTCGAGGTGGAGAGCCTAGGAATCTCCACCACCGCACACCCAACACAAGAACACGAGAACACATATCATGTTTCACACAACACACACAACCCCTCCCGCGACTCGGAGATAACCCACGCCAAAGTACTAAGTCAAGAGAGGTCCCATATCCCTCTCGCGTGGTTAGCACGCATAAGCGCTTGGCTTAGTGACACAAGTAATACTTCGGTCCTTAGGGACCTGGGCACCTTTCCTTGTCACACCCAACAATCACACCAACATGCCATTGTGCCCAAGTCAAATCATTTTGTTTCATTTTCGGTTTTTACAAAACTAAAGCATAAGGTGATGAACCAAAAATAAACAAAATGATTTGTGTGATTAAGGTCATCGACTAAGTCGATAACCGCCCAATTCTACCGGTAGCTAAGCATTTCTAAGCATGACATCGCAAAACAGTAAAAGAGCATAATTAAATCACCGGGCTCTAATTCACCAGCGATATTAATAACTTATGGTTGTGGCAGGGGATAACATTTTAATGGCAACAATGCATTAGGAATAGCTACCTCTAAACAGGGCAAAATTAATTGGACACAAAAGCAATGCATACATATAGTTTGTAAACAAGATATTAGACTTTGAAAGTAATGGGACATTTATGATCAAATATCTTGCCTGCTTGCTGAGGGTCAATAATATTATCAACGTGCTCTTCGGATCCTAACGAGAAAGCAAAAAGCAACCGATAAGAACGAATAAAAATGCAAAGACCCAACAGTAAACTCCCTCCAAAAATTCTAAAATTTTTACAGTAGCAAGGTCTTGATTTATAATGAATTTAGCAACAAGAACCAATTGATTTGGATTCTTAATGCCAAAGATATGACCAAAACAATTTTGCTCAGCTTTTATAAATCAAAAAAGCTGCTATTCATTAGCAAAAATTTCTGGAGCTATACTGGGTTTGGAAACATTTTTAAATTAAAGTCTAATTCAAAACATAACCCACAAAATTTGAATCAACCGAAAAGGATTTAAAATGAATTAGTTATGCATTTTACAAGTTATCACATTTTTCAGTTGATAAATAAATCCTCTCGGGAAATTCAGAATTTTGAAATGACGTGGCCGAACGAGGAGCGTCGATCTTGGATCCGACGGTCGCCCAGCCGCTTAACGCGCGGGATTCACAAACCCTAAACGCTCACCGTTGGATCTGGATCCAACGGTTCACGTGGATCAGGACGTTCGGGCGGTCCGAACGTTCACACGCATAGGAGCCGTTGATCTTGGATCCAACGGTCCACACGGATCGAATCTTTCGGACGGTCCGAACGTTCACTCGAATCGGGACCGTTGATCTTGGATCCAACGGTCCACTGATTAGGCGGCGATTAATTCAAAAAATTCCACGCTAACGCGGCCGTAGATCTAAGGATCGACGGTTCCCAACGACTCAAGTTCAAACTCCGTCCTGTTTTCGTCCGGCAAAACAAACGATGGAGAAGAACGGCTCGCCGCCGGCGACCCTGGCCGCGGCGGTGCGAGCAAAAGCCTAAAATGAGTTCCTAACAACCTTGCGCACCCAAAGGTACCAACAATTTTGGCTGCGGCGGTCTAGAACGCCGGCAAGCCGGAGATGACCGAGAAGACTCAAAATGACCGGAAATGAAAAACGCAAATGAGCTCAGCTGCGGTCCAAGGGAGCGAGTGCCAAACAACTAGGGACTAATAAGGGGGTACCTGAGCCCAAAGAAGGCACGGAGGAGAGTCGAATCGGCTCGGGTGAAGAAGAGTGCTGCTTTACCGAATTGGGGAAACCGAATTGATTCGCTCTCTCTCACAAAGGCAAAATTGACAGAGGGTTAATATTCTATGAGATGCCAAGTAACTGGGGAAGCAAGGGTTTTGAAAGAGAAGGCCCGGAGCACCACTTTCACCGAAGGACCCGAAGCTTCAACAATGGCGGCCAAGAGCAAATTTTGAAATGGAGCTCACTCAGTGTACTAGAAGCAATGCTGGAGCTCAAGGGTGTTTAAAGAAAGCTAAGGAAGCCACTGGAGGGGTCTTATAGCCGAAGGAGCAAGAGAGGAGCAACGGCATTAAAAATGGGGAAGCACTGTGCTGAGGTCGACTGAGGGCGATGGGGGCAAGTGCACTCGAGGAGGACGAAGACTTCGGAGGCGGCGGGACGGAAGCATTAAATGCGGAAGAGCCGTTGGCCAAAAGGAGAAGTGACCCGACGCTGCCACGCTCTGAAATTTTCACCCACTACTGTTGACCACGGCGAGCGCGAGCGGACGGAGGTAGACGATAGCCGCCAGCCGTTGGATTTAATCGGACGGCTGAGAAAAGAACGGGTCGATTATAACGATTCAAACGCTCACTTAATCCTGGACCGTTGATTTGGATCCTACGGTTCACGTCGCGCGAGGCGTTCGGACGGTCCGAACGTTCACGCGATCGTGGGCCGTTGATTTAGAATCCAACGGTTCAAATGGATCGGCGCTTCGGATGGTCCGAACGCTCACGCGATCGTGGGTCGCTCGATGCCGATCCAACGACTCGCAAATCCCGCGCGCATTGCGTCGGCGGCGGCGGTTAGTTGACTGAACCAAATCAAGTGGCTCGAGCCCGAGTCGACCGAACCCGAGGAACAAAGGACAACCACTAGGGTTTGAATTTGAATCATCGATTTTTGGGGAATTATTTGGGATAGCAAACAAACTCCAAAAATTATGAAATTTTAACTCGAGCTTGTCGATGGAAGAACGAACCTTATATAAAATTTTCAGAGACTTTTATGCATTGCATTTTTCTCTAAAAATTCCAGAATGCTATTTTAGGAGTTTGACTAATGTTTGACTTGTCTCAAAAATTATCAAATAATTTCTGAAAATTATGAAATAATTCTGAGGTGTTAAACATCACTCCTAGGTCCAATGGAAATTATTTCCAGAGATTGGGCACAAGACTTTCATGAAGGAGATTTGTGTTGGTGTCCAAATGGCAATTTGATTTTTGATTTCACATAATTCCTTTACAAAAATTATGGATGATTACAAAAATCAAGATCGGATAAAAAGTTTTAATTTCTCCTCATTTTTATTACATTTGAAACACAAACCAATTTTGGGATGTTACATGACTCGAAGCTCCAAAAATTATGAGACTAAGTGTAGGAGAATCCCCTTTCTTACCTACAACCTCTATTTTTGGCCCAGCTCCAAATTCAATGACACTTAATGGTCGGTCAGACCGCCATCCATGGCCAATCTGACCGCCAGCCTCTAGACCCAAGGCCTGGCCTGTCTAACCGCTAGAGGTGGCCGGTCTGACCGCTGCCCTGGCCGGTCTGACCACTAATGTCATGACAGCACCTGAACTTTGCTGAAAATACGTGATTTGATAAACCTTCAATGCTATTGCCAATTGTAACATCATCCTAATATCATGAGCATATCCCCATGATATTCACAGACTTCGACCACACTGGTCTATGACTTCGACTACTGAGTTTCGACCACTGAGTTTCAACCACTCAGTTTTGACCGTATTAGTCTATACCTTCGACCACAATGGTCTAAGCCTTCGACCAACCTGGTCTTAGACCCCTGGTCTGAGACTTCGATCACCTTGGTCTAAGACTTCAACCACACTGGTCTAAGACTTCTGGTCTAAGTCTTCGACCACCCTGGTCTAAGATTTTGTATGCTTTGAAATTTTAGAATAAATGGACATTTACACATATGTGCTCATTTCCAACACTCCCAATGATCATGCCGCGTCACATGGATCTTGCGCATTGCCACCTCCTCATGGCCTAGTGCATGACCATCGACATCACACCAACTACCATGCCCCCTCCTCGTGATCTTGTGCACCATCTAGAATGCTATTGTCGACCTCACGCCGACTGCTCATGCAACATCGTTAACTTCACACCGTGACATCACCAATGGATCACAGCCAGCACCACACCAGCTCTTCTTGCGACGATCACCTCCTTCATCACCATCGGCTTCACGTCGATATGTCACCATCGATCATCATCGGCTTCGCACCGACTCTTCCTCGCAGCGGCCTCGCACCGCCACCTCTACGAATATGGCCTCCCACCGTCGGTCGTGGCCTCCAATGCGAGTAAGACCTCATTGCCGCCTTGCTCCACCAGCCTCAACTTCGCCATGTCATCGGTGTCGCCACCCCTTGGTGTAGCATTGGACTGCATCATCTTCCCATCTCATATGCCAAACCCTGCTCGGATACCAATTGTTGGAGTTGAATCTCTCAACCATTCTCACATAGATGTATACACACGCATACATATATGATGAACACACGTACACATGCACGGGAGGAGGACGACTTAGATCTAGACCAACTCCTAACTCCTAAAATCGTGCTACAACGCACGACCCAATCAAATCCCCTAATACTTGGTCCACTTACCAAACTACCATGCAACTTCAAAGGAAACAACATGCACGCTTCATGTGGTACATGCCAATACATCTAACATACTTAACATGACAAGATTAATTCCAACAAAGGGTGTTGTGGGCGACAGCCGTCGGTGAGTCTTGGCGGCCGACGCCGGGCACACTTCGATGTCGGCTGGCGGTTGGTGGCGCTGAGCTTCTTGATGAGGAGGATGCAGGGAACGACGGCCAGGGCCTCAAACATGGAACCGACGAGGCGGAGGACGGAGTCTAGGTCACCGAGGCGGATGAGGCGGTGAAGCCACTGGTTGGCCCTACCGTGCTAGGGTAGGGCCCACAGGTTTACCCATCTGGAGGTGACTACGGCGGAGAGGCGGAGGCGGACTAGGACGCGGTGGGGTTTGGGATTCGTCGGAGGGAAGGCATGGGCAGAGACGACGGCGATGGGAGGCGGAGGCGAGGAGGACGAGGAGATGGTGGTGGCGACCGCTGGGGTTTGCATTGGCCTCGCGCTTGGTGACCAATGAGTGAGACTGTGTCTGTGAGTGAGTGGCGTTTGGACTATGTTTCGAGATAAGGAAATTTCCTTTATTTTACCCTAGCTATTAAAAAACTGAACTTTTTATATATATATAAATAGGGTGATAAAATATATAAATTTAATATATTATGAAAAATACTAGTCACAACAAATCTAATGGTATTATTTTCCTTTTTCTGAGTTTTTTATTGTTTCACGAGATCAATCTCAATCACTACCGGACTCAGCTTCTTTGCCGAGTGCAAAACTCTTTGCCGAGTGCCAAATATCGGGCACTCGGCAAATAGCTATTTTGCCGAGTGCCGCACTCGGCAAATTCATGCACTCGGCAAAGGATAACACTCGGTAAACGCACGCTTTGCCGAGTGCCAGGCACTCGGCAAAGGCGGCCTGAGGTATCAGCTCCCGCCCGACGTCAAGTTTTGCCGAGCGCCAACCATTTGGCACTCGGCAAAATAAATCTTTGCCGAGTGCGGTGCATCCGCGCTCGAAGACACCGCTGCGAGTGTCGTGCCTGGCACTCTAACAACGTTCTTTATTTTTATTTTGGCCTCTAAATTTTTGTGCGACCCTCCTCTGATGACAGGTACTCTATGTTAGGATTTGGTATATTTTGTGCCTTTTGTTATATTTAGTTAATTTATTTCATTTACTATAATTATTTGGAAAATGCAAATTTGAGGCTGCGTGCATCGAATAATGGAATTTAATGATTCAAAAATGATAGTCATGTTATTGAGTGTAGTGTGAGGCCGTATCGAGAGCGGACCGAAATTTGAACATCTTGTTGTGAAACATGGCCAGTGAGCCGTGATGAAGTGTTTTAAATTCTATAAAAAGCAAACAAAGTCCAAAATTATGAAACTTTGGAGATGTCATGATATCATATGTGGATTTGTGAAAAAATTTGAGAAGGTTTCATGCACGTTATCACGCACGATGCTTACAAACCAGGACATCTCCACATGTGATACTTATATCCCAGATGGAGATGTCCTGGTTTGAAAGCATCATATTTGACAACGTGCACGAAATATTCTCAAATTTTTATCACAGCCTCCACATATGATATCATGACATCTCCACAAGTTTCATAATTTTTAGACTTTGTTTGCTTTTTAAAAATTTAAAACACTTCACGCAAGTTCACTGGCCATGTTTCACAACAAGATGTTCAAATTTCGGTCTGCTCTCGGATACGCCTCACACTACACTCAATAACATGACTATCATTTTTTGAATCATTAAATTCCATTATTCGATGCACGTGCAGTTCAAATTTGCATTTTCCGAAATAATTATAGTAAATGAAATAAATTAACTAAATATAACAAAAGGCCACAAAAATGTACCAAATCCTAACATAGAGTACCTGGTACTGTAGGAGGGCTGCACAAAAAATTTAGAAGCCAAAATAAAATAACGTTCTTCGAGTGCGGGGCACGCGACTCGACAAGAAGGTCTTTTGCCGAAAGTGCCACACACCGCACTTTCGGCAAAGGGTTTTGTTATTTTTTAAAAAGAACTCTCCATCATATGCGAACTTGGCTCTTTGCCGAGTGCCCCCGATCCGACACTCGGCAAAGAAATTAAAAAATAAAAAAATTAAAATTGTTTGCCGAGTGCCGGATCTGGGCACTCGGCAAACTTTCTCATTATGACCTAGAGCACACACACACACGCACACACGCACACACCGCCGCCGCTTCGGCCGCAGCACGCCATATCGCCTCTGCACACACTGCTTGCCACGCACACATCGCCACACATCGCACCTACCTCGCCCCGCCAAGGCGCTCGCGCGCCACCCATGCGCGCGCGCCACCCCCTCGCCCATGTGCCGCGCCTCGCCGCTTATCGCATCGCCCTCCCCGGCTGGCTCAGTCTCCGGCGACGTCCCCGCCAAAGACGGCGGCGACGAGGTATGGCCTTCCCTTCCCCTCCCTAGGTTCTTGCTGTGCAGTGGTGGTGGTGGTTGACGGTGGTGGAGTGGTGGTGGTGGTGGTGGTCTCCCGTAGATGCAATTGATGGTTACATTACTCGCTGATACATATGTTAGAGGATGGATGATCGTCATTGGATGTACACGGGCCGGAGAAGTCAGAGTGATTACACCACGGAATGGATGAACAAGACCGATGCTTTCTTGAACCGTGCATTTGGCAAGGCTGCTAAAGGACATTGTCTAGTTTTGTGTCCCTGCAGCAAATGTGGAAACATGAGAAGGGTAAACAAGGTGGACATGGGTAAACATCTTTTGAAGAATGGATTTACGCCGGACTACACCCAGTGGGTCCACCATGGTGAAGCCCATCGTATGAGAGAGGAGGTGGTGAGACCACGGCGTCGAGGCTTATGATCTCGATGCCGGGTAGCGGACATGTTAGATGACTTTCACCAAGGACGATTCGATGAGGGACGGAGAAGGAGGAGATGGAGGCACCGCACGCACGTTCTACGACATGATGGACTCCGCACGAAACCCCTTCACGATCGGTCAACGGTGTCTCAACCGGATGCCATTGGACGCTTAATGGGGTTGAAGTCGAGTTAAACCGAGTCGAGAAGGCTTCGATAAGATGTTGGCGTGATTGGCACCACCTCCGGAGGGCCACATTCGCCAAAGAGCATGTACGAGTCACGAAACTCCTTCGTGCACTTAAGATGCCGTATGAGCGGATACATGCTTGTTCGAAGGGGTGCGTCCTATTTAGGAAAGAACACAAGGATGCAAAGCATCGTCCAAAGTGTAAATCCTCCAAGTACTGAGGTAGACTCAGTGATGGCGGAAGAGCGACTACGATCCCGTGAAAATCCTACGGTACCTTCCGTTCCTACCGAGGATCCAACGGCTATACATGACCGAGGAATCCATGAAGCAGATGACATGGCACAGAAATGGCAAACGGTACAATCCTGACAAGATGGTACATCCATCCGATGGTGAAGCATGGACCCGCTTTGATGACAAACATCGTGAGAAAGCAGATGAGGCTCGCAATGTACGTGTCGCTACCAGCAATGATGGGTTCAATCCTTATGGGTCGATGGTGCCCCATACAAATGTTGGCCCGTGTTCGTTATCCCCTCAATCTCCCCGTCTCCTTTCAACGACATAACGTATTCTTGTCGTTGATAATTCCTGACACCGGGAGTAATATGGGTGTGTTCATGGAGCCGTGTTTGATGAATTGGTCCGTGCTTGGGACGAAGGGGTATGGACATACGGCCAGAGCTACAAAGACAAGCTTCAAAATACACGTTTGGTACCACTACTCCTCGCATGACTTCTGGCGTATGGGTTATTCTGCGCCTGGTGTGTTCACGGGAAGTTCCCATGCCCAATATGCAAGGAAGGTGTGAGGTTCATTTGGTTGCACAAGGGTGGCAAGTACTCGTCGTTCGACAGACATCGTCAATTCCTCCCTCTTGACCATCCATTGGACAAGACATCAAGAACTTTACGAAGGTGTCGAGTGATGCACTCGCACCGCGGATGATGACTGGTGCCGAGGTTCATGCTCACATAGATGCTCTCGTGCCCAATCAAGAAGGTGGTTTTGTGGGATATGGTGAGAAACATATGTGGACTCATAAGTCGGGCTTGACGAGGCTCCCCTATTTCGATGACCTTCTTACGCCACATAACATTGATGTAATGCACCTTCAAAAGAATGTCATTTGAGGCACTTTGGGCAACACTCATGGACACTTTGAAAAGTCTAAGGACAACCCTAAGGCTAGAGTGGACACGCAGCGTTATGCGATAGACCAAATCAAGAGATCTGACCTCCTAGTCGCAAGAAGACATGGAGAAGGCCTAAGGCCGATTCGTCTTGAAAAAGGACCAAAGGAGGAAGTACTTGAATGGATCAGACGCTAATGTTCCCCGATGGGTATGCAAATAATCGAAGAGGAGTGAACTTAGGCACTCTGCGAATCAACGGGATGAAGAGTCATGACTACCACATATGGATTAAGCGGCTTCTTCCCAAGAATGGTTCGAGGCTATGTCCTCGAGCATGTCGGCAAGTCGGTGAGTTGAGCTATTTCTTCCGCGACTTTGTGCCAAGGAGCTATCTCGGACCGTCATTGATGACTTGGAAAAAGTGGCACCGTGTTGCTCGTAAGTTGGAGAAGATCTTTCCACCGGCTTTTTCTTGGCGATCAAACATTTGATTGTGCACCTCCGTATGAGGCACGTATGGGGCCGTGCGAAGGCCGTTGGTGCTATCAATCGAGAGATGTCGAAGACTCTTCGCAAAAATGTAGAAATAAAGTCAAAATTGAGGCTTCCATTGCGAGGCATACATTACGGAGGAGGTGTCAAACTTCACAGAGAAATACTACACCGAGAACCTTCCTAGCGTTTATAATCCACCCCTCGTTACAATGCTGGCGAAAATGAATCGAACCTCAGCCTTTTCCAAGGGCAACTCGGAAGTGCAAGTGCATCGACCACTAAGCAATTGAAAAATGAAGAGTGGCGCGATATCATGCTATATGTGTTGACCAACCTTGTCGAGTGCAACCGTTCATTGGGTAAGTTTTCAACGAACTTGTTTCAATCTGTAGTCACTCCTTGTTTCTTCGTCCAACCCCTTGTTTCTCGTTGAGTACGGGAATTTCTTCGTCAATCTGGCATGAATCAAGGGATCCTACCCAGAAAGCGATACCCTTCTTTCACGAGTGCGGGACCGAGAGCCCCGATTTCATTTCTTGGTTCAAGCGAAGGTCTTGTCCAATTTAGCTCGTACTTAGTTCGACATTCAAAGTTGATAAATGCGTTCGAATAATATAACGATCTATATCCGCTTGAGCTTGCAGGCCCAAACCGATCGTCTATAAGTGGCGAGTTGAGACGGGTTGCAAGCGGTTGTGTCGTTAGGGTCAAGTCATTTACGGTTATGGCGTGAATGGATATCATTTTCACACGACAAGCTACGAGCGAGTCTACCCAATCGAAAAACCACAAGCGGCGGAGTTTTTACGCGGAATCGATGGCCTCGACTATTATGGAAGAATTGAAGAAATCTACGAACTTCCATTTTATGGTTCCAAACCTCTTAATCTGTCATATTCAAATGCCTTTGGTTTCATCACTCGAGTAGCGAGGCGAACCCTAAGCTTGGGCTAGTCGAGATTCGACGGATTCTCATCTATCGAGGAAAAGATGTCTACATTGTGGCTCAACAGCCGTCGGGTTTATTATACGCCATACGCGTGCCAAGACAAAGAGCATCTTAAGGGTTGGGCTATTGTGCACAAGGTATCGCCACACGATAAACTACCCGTCCCAAGCGATGAAGATTACAACTTCAACCCAAACACATATGATGGAGAGTTCTTTCAAGAAGAGGGCTACAAAGGAGGTTTGAGATAGACTTAACAAGGCGATAGGAATGGAAGTAGACAATGAAAGGGTTGATGACGAGGACGCTGGAGGCGAGGTGCGAAATGTGAAGGACTTACAAATGCTTGAGCGATTACGTTTAGGCAATGACAATGAAGACAACATTCCTCCTTCGGATAGTGTTGATGATTTGGACAATGTTGATAGTGATGAAGAGACCTATGATCCATTAATCCCAATCATGAAGATTATTTCTAATACATGTAATACTATATTTTTGTAATTATGTTTTGTTCATTTTGCATCTATTTCTAATACATGTATTACTATGTTTTTGTAATTATGTTTTGTTCATTTTGTATCTATTTCTAATTACGTCTTGCTTATTCTTTTTAATTGCGGTGAGTGAACAAAGATGGCGGGCGGCCGTCGTGGGACGTGTCCTCGCTTTACCGAGACCACACCTGCGGAGGAGGAGGCGGGGGTCGGACGGGAGGAGGAGGAAGAGGACCGCCGGCGCAGAGGGGGCGTCTCCTCCCACGCCGCGTGAGGAGGTCTTTGGAGGAGGAGGTGGCGCCCGTGGGCGAGTTGGGCGAGGGCGGCGACGAGGCGGTAGGCACGGGTTCCGCTTCCTCCTCTTCCTCTTGAGTGTCTACTTGCGAGGTCCCGCGAGCCTCCTCAGTCTCTGCATCCTCACCGACGCCTTGATGATTCGCCTCAAGAAAAAAGTAAGTAACTTTAGATGTTGTCACCACTACTTCATATGATATGTGATGAGGACATCCCTTCCATGGATACAACCGCGCCTACACACAACACTCAGCCACAGCAAGTGTTACAAGGACCACTTACTCGAGCTCGTACTCGCCAACTTAATTACCAGGTGAATTCATTCCTATGTTTATATATTACTGAGAATAGACCGCTACCTAAAGTAAGTGATTTAATTGTGCTTAGGAACATGGGAAAGGACGAAGGCGAGGCATGTGGAGTCATGGACATGCTTGAAAGACATAAGGGAGGTCACCACGTCACTTTTTGGTCCAAGACAAGCAAGAGTTCGAACGGGACCCGTTTTGGAATCCAGTTCGGCCTCCGGAATCAGCCTCGACAAAGACCGACTTCAAACGGCCATAACTTTCACATACGACGTCCGTTGGAGGTCCACGAGTACTTGATGGAAAGATAATTTCGTCCTCTTTCCAACGGATCTGGCCTCACCTCCAAAATCCTTCTGGACTGATCGCAATCATCAAAAGAAGACGTCATATAACTTGTTTGGGCCAAACTGGGCTTTGTAATCAAAAGAAGACGTCATATCACGTGAACAGTAACTCACGACCGTTAGTACCACCTCGCTAGTTCGTTAGTTTTGTGGCTCCTCGTTCCCTATTTAAGGAGGCCGCACCCCTTTAGTTTTCCTTGGATTTTGTTGAGTTAAATTTTAGCCATTGTGCAAACTTCTGTTCTTCAGTTGTGTCAGATGACCACCTGTCAAGACAGCTTTTCGGAATCCCAACCTTTCAATACTTCATAAATATTTGCAATACATCAGATTGCGTTTTATCTGCGCATGCTCCGCCAATGGTAGTAGATTCGTTTTTCATACCTGGAGTCCAGAAAATTGCCAAAAGAAAAAAATTCGCATCTATCATCCATACCAAGCCCTTTGAGCCTTTGCAATTTTTTCTTTTCAGTTTGCTTGTTGAATATTTAGTTACATTGTCGTGTCTAGTTGCTGATCTTTAGTTCTAGTTATTGTCTAGTTGGTCGTTGTCTAGATTGCTTCTCGTGTTTTTCCTTTGCGTCGCTTAATCGTTCTTTTAGGGTTCTTAGTTTTTGCATCTAAAACAGAAAATTCGTCGGTTAGAACTCCTCTAATCTGCACCAAAAAAAAAGAGAGAACACTTTGCTGTATTCGCGACTTGTTGAAAACCCTAGAGCCGGCAAAAAAAAAATAGACGGAGAAAGAGGCCGCCACACAAAACAAAAGCTGTGGTAGAAAAAAGAAAAAAAAACAATCTTACACCAAAACCAGTGAAAATTGGTGGAGCCCTTCTAAATATAGCCACAAACTAGCACAAAAAAATTCAGCAAGATTAGCCCACGGAATCAAAAGATATAGCAATTTAAAGATTGAAACAGAGTCGGTTTCCAGTCCGAGTACGATTCCGTTTCCGAGAGACCTTCAGTAAAACGGGCATAACTTCTGCATATGGTGTCCGATTTGGACGTTCTTGGACTCGTTGGAAAGCTAACAACGAGGCGCATACTTTCCACTTAATGCACTAGTCTCCCTCCAGGGAACCCAAAATCGGTCATTTTCGACTCCGAATTCGCGTCACAAGTTTTCGGTTTCGGTTTTTGCCGTTTCTTTTAGTCTTCCCATCAGAATTTGGGGTTCGTCTCAACTGCAAAGTTGTAGATCTCATCGAAACCTTTCAAACGAGTATATATAAGCCATATAAAACTTTGGTTTTTCATCTCTTGAGACTAACTATTGTTTTCTGCTTAAACTAAAGGGTTGTTTACGCTGCACGTTTTTCCGTTTTTGTGCTCTACATCGTGTGAACCATCTTGTGCCCTACAAAGAAGTTTGAGTAGTTGGTTAGCGTCTCTCCTAGCACTTGTTGTAAGGTTTTCCATTGCTTACATCAAGTCATATTTATCTTTGCGTGTGCGTACGTACACATCTCTTAGTGGGGCTTTGATTAGCTAAACTTTGATTAGACTAGGATCAGCACTTGTGACTAGTACTTTGAACTGCTTTTCAACTTTGCATACTGATTTGAACAATTGCTTTTCCTTTGCTACCATACTTGAGCCCTCCCAGCTACACCTCTCCTACACCGTACAGGTTGATCTTCACCTGGCAATCGCTCTATCCAATCTTCGGAGATACATTGACACCGCTGGTTGCCGATCACCCCTGTTGCTTGGTAAGAATTGGTAAGAATTCGATAAAAGGCTCGAGTGTGAGCGACTGTTGAACCACCACATCCTAGTTGTAACAGCCCCAATTTTAATAAACAGTAATTAAATGCATTTTATATTATATTTGTTATTTCTGAAGCATTTGCATAAATTTTGTATTTGTAAATATCCTAATCAAGTCTAAAGGTAACTCCAATCACAACTCCAAAGAGAGATAACAATAAATACTTATGAAATTCTCTGGGAAATAATTTAATTAAAAACTTTACAATGTTTATCATAAGTAACAATCTCCTCAATACAAGTAAAACAAGAATTTATTTACATCAGATCATATTATGTTTTACAACTTTGAGTAATTTACAAAAATGTTAAAATAAAACTTGCATTTCGTGTCGTCTAAAGCCTTCCTTGAAATCTTGCAGTCCATCGTTGTCCAGCCAAATCATCTTCCTCGACCCAATCCGAAACACCATTTGCAGCTCCATAGTTCGCCAACCAATCAAAAGACCATTAGTTGTTCAAAAGCAGTATAATAGAGTTAGAACAAAATAAATTGCCGTCAGTATACCATAGGAATCATTGCGGTTCCCTGATCTACCTAGATTAGTCGGCACCTTGAGTATCGCGACTACCCATACCAACACGGGTTAACAGAGCATCTTGACTTTTCAAGTCACCTAGGTGACCAGTTAGTCAAGACCGGATACCCAAGATACCTAGACTAAACTAAGTAAATCGAAGACCGTCTTATTTCCGTAGGTTCTCATCATTCGGCATTTAGAAATCCAAAACCTCGATATCTTGAATTGCCTCAATTGTCGCAAATCCATTGCATAAGGAATTGCTAGCCAATGAACCAAAAATGCTGACCAAAAATATACGGAGCCATCGGATAAGCACAAATGCATGAGCCTCATTTGCAAATTGCAATGACTCATTTGCCTCCCCAAGCCAAGCACCACCACGGCGACGGTCAAAGCACCGGCCCGACCAGGCAAAGAAAAGCAGAGCAAACAAAACACGGGGACAACGACCCCTTTTCGAGATTTCTCAACTCAACGCAAAACCAAAGAAGCCGGCACACACAAGCCCAAATCCACCACATCCCATAGCCGGTAGGAGCAAGCAACACAATTCCTTTTCGCACCAATTCCTCACCAACCCCATTTCCATTTCTTCTCGAAGCAAGAAAGAAGGCAATCAAGAGCGGGACAACCAAAGCAAAGTCCAGGAGCAAATCAACATGCCAAGCCAAGCCGGCATCACCATCATCAATCGATGTTGCAACCAGTAGAAGGCAAGCCAGCAGCAAAGACGGCCGGAGGAGCAAGAGGAGGAAAGAAGCATCGAGGAGCCAGAAGCTCGGGAGGAGGGGAGCACCGTGAAGGGCCCCAGAGAGGAGCACCGGCCAAAGCCAAGATCGCAACCCTCTCCTTCCGACCTAAAATCATCCAGAGGTAACCCGGTACCCATCATCATGCACATCATTTGCACATCATCAATCATCAGATTTCAATAGAATCAACGGATATCAAGTAGAACAATCAAGTATAGCTCTCGGTTCATCATCATCACGAAGCAAGAGGGGTAGGGTAGAGAGGAGATCGGTGAGGTCTTACCTCGATGGCAACCAAGACAACACCCACCTCCACCATCGTGAACCCACCACAGCCAAACCCCCAGCTGCCCGACCTTGGCGATTCACCGGGCTATCAACTTGAGCATGCATCAAATTAATAGAAGCTTTAGCATCAACCAAATCGGCTAAAGAAAGCAACCTAACAAAATCAATTAGCGAAATCATCTTGGGTAGTAGAACCGAGCTAGGGCACCAGGGAGAGGACCGAGGCGGGAGGCCAAGCAGGCCGAGCACACCCGATCTGGCGAGTAGAGGGGAATCGAGCCGGGCAAGGCGGCTGGCCCTGGCCGCGCCGAGTAAAGAAGAAGGTGGCGCTAGGGCCGGGCCGGGAGGAGCCGAGGAGGAGAACTCGGGAGCGGTGGCGCTTAGGGGCCAGCCATTTGGGAGGAGATAGCCGAGGCGACCAGAGCCGGGCCGTCAGGAGGGCCGAGAGGAGGCCGAGCGAGGAGGAGCCGCGAGGGAGAGCAGGAGGAGCAGCGCGAGGGAGAGCCCAGGAGGAGAGGCGTGGCGCGCTGGCCGAGCGCAGAGAAGATAAATCGCCAGGAGAGAGGAGCGTGGGCGTCGAGAGAGATGAGCGGAGGGGAGAGATCGGGAAGGAAGAAGAGAGTCGGTAGAGAGATAAGGAAAAGAAGATGAGGTTTCGTAGAGAGGGTTAGGAAAAAGAGAGAGATAGAGGATTTGTGATTAGGGTAAAAATAAATATTAGGGATTAAGGGTTGAATAAAAATTAGAATTGAAGGATTAGTGTAAATAAATTTCAATATATAGTAATGGCTATAGTTTTAGTTGTTTAAGTTGACGTTATTTAGTAAGGATTATTAATACCATATCAATATTGCAATCGATTTAGGTTTAAGTCGCGCGATTAAATTTGATAAATCGACTCTTAGAAAATAAAATCAAGTGTAGTGTATATAGATTAATCAAGCCTGCATTGCAGATAATAGATGTGCACACAATCACCATCAAAGTCTGTAGAAAGAAGAGAGCATATTAGATGATTGATTTTGTTGTAGGGTCATTGTGGTTGTATACCTAGAATACCGGAGAGAGTGTTTGTGAGTACTAGGTGTCTGTTAAGGAAAACAACATCACCGAACTCTAAGCATTGTCATCATTGTAATTCCACGAAATTGAATTAACTTTAACGATCCATAAGAAATTGAATTTTTATTAAACTACAATCTATACTTAAATGCATCTAGAATCATAACCTCATTAATATGTATTTATCATGCATTTTTAGCATTTTGGATTTCTCAATTTTATCGGTGTTTATTCGTTATTGTATTTTCTTTTTAGATTACTTAATTGTGCGTGGAAACAATAACGCATCCGAGAGTGAACAAGTGGACATTCCATAAGGCAAGCATCCTCTCGCACCATGTTGATCCCAATTTTGAGCGTAGATTTACAAAACACGGTAATCTTTGTTGCATGCTAATTTTCTTAAAAATTAATTGTGATCTGTCAATAGGTAGTTATAACGACAATTGTGGTTTACCTTGAATTGATCATACACTCAACCTAAGGTAGTTTGTGGTGATATAATGCTTAATTTCAATTTTGCTTAGCCATGCGATCCATAGAGCGGTAGTGTTTGGCGGGCTTATCTTGTCAAACACGGGAACAACAAATACATTTTATTTTTGTTGATTCTTTGTTCGATTTATTTAAATCTGAAATGAATCTAAATCTTGTTGTTAAATTTAATTCAAATCGGACAAGTGGATGTTAGTGATGGTGCCTAGTGCGAGAATGGGAAGCTGTGGATGTCTTATGCAGGTTGATTAAGGTGAACTCGACGGCCCAATTCAAGCCCTAGCGTACTTCCACACGCGGTGTATGGGTATTGTTTGGTTAAGTAAAGGGTTAATATTATTGAGTTGGATCACGAGAGTAAGGGCATGTGTATTGATTTCATATGGCATAGATGCTTAAGTCTTGGGCCGTGTCGTATGCCATGTGGAGCTTATATCGATATCGGATGTTCTTAGAAGGGTAAGGCGTAGATGTGTTACATCGCATGTACGTACCTTGAGGGCCCGCTAGCGTGTAATATGTGTGGCTAACACGAGTTTGCATTTAATTGTAGGTCGGCATTCCTGTACAACATGTGAACCTCGGTTGAATATATGCTATCGATCGTTGTTTAAGCGGGATCGGTTTCACATGGGTCATCCAACTCAATAGTGTCAACTTGTTGAAAAATACCGAATCTTAGTTTACAGTAGGCATACCAAAGGCGGTGTGCTATTATTAGGAGGCTTACGGGCTAACTAAGTCGTGTGGGTAAAGATGTACACCCTGCAGGATTAAAACTATTGAATAGCCGTGTCACTGATTACGGACAACGCTTGGATTGATGTCACTGTATAGAATTTGCTCTAATTTTGGGTTTTGGGAATTATTAATTTCGACATGATAGTGAGTCATGCAATTTATTGTTAGTGGTTGTAGCCACTTGATTTTGATACTAATTATGATCATACCTTTATTTAATTACTGTTTTAATCCAAATTGATTTATTAAATTGCTTTACTAAAACCTAGCAAGTGTAGGTTAAGATGTATTGCTTTCTGCAAAATTTAACCATTATAACCTTCCTGTTGTTAACCTTATGCATCTAAAAATTCTAATCCTTTGTATAGGACCTCTAGGACACTTTATTTTAAATAGTTTGTGTAAGTCTTCTTGAGTACCTTCGTACTCGAGTGGAATTTTCCACTTGTTGCGGTAAAGAACGTCCTAGGTAATATTTCAAGTTGACGTGATTACGTTGGTACTTGGCTTTAATCGATCAAGTTGCCCTTGGGTTGTGGCGCTCCACTGGGAAGTTTATTTTATTACTTCCTTTTTCATTTATGATTTACTTAATGTTTCCGCTGTACATTTTTATTAATGTATTCCAATCGTGTATGCTTGTGATATAATGTTGTAAGGATATGTCTATGTTAGCAGCTCATCCTGGGAGCTAACATGAGAGGCATATCCGGGAACCTGAATATTGGAATTATACCTTGTTAATGATTATACTTCTAGTATTATTTTTAATTGAGACTTGATTGTTCTTGATTAAAAATTTTACTTTTGGTATGATTATTAATTTGGTATAAACCTCAATATTCCGGTCCTCACACTAGTAGGCTATTAGGGACATATTCTTGTGATTTGCTAACAATGGCGGGTTCTCTGAGTGGATGAGGATACATCTCATACTCCTCGTGAGGAATCGTACAACATTTCGGCGCATCATGAACCTTCGTGCGGAGGGTCTTGAGGAAGATGTCGGGATCACTAATGAGCGACTTGCTCAACTTGAGGCGCCAGTTGAAACAAACACTCGCTCGCGCGATGGAGAGAGCGCAAGGCGTCACTAACACTTCTTTGGCGGTATTATGCACGCCTTGGCGAGCTTGCCCGGGCTTCAATGTGTTCCCCTGCTACCCTGGTGGTAGAGGGACAAGATGAATTCGACTATATGACTGATACCGAGGCCAATGACATGAGTAACCACAACAATGATCGAGCTCATCGACAGTTGCGTTTAAATCGACAAGGTATGCGACGAGATCCCCCACGACGTGAGGTGCGTGCCACGATGATTCTTTTGCTAAGGTTAAATTTACTATGCCCTCTTTTAATGGTAAATATGATCCCGATGGTTATCTTAATTGGGAACTATCATTGATCAAAAATTTGCTTGCCATGAATTTCCGATATTAGGCGAGTTAGGGCTGCTACTAGTGAATTTACCGACTTTGCTTCTATTTGGTGGAAAGAACATTGCCGTCAACATCCCAACAACATACCTAACAATTGGGAGGCTTTAAAATTGCTTATGCGGCATCGATTTGTTCCCTCATACTATGCTCGTGATTTGTTAAATAAATTACAACGCTACGACAAGGTACAAAGTCCGTGGAAGACTACTATCAAGAATTACAAATTGGTATGTTGCGTTGTGGCTTCAATGAGAATGAGGAGGGTTCAATGGCTAGGTTTTTGGGAGGGTTGAATCGAGAAATTCAAGACATACTAGATTATAAAGATTATAACTCCATTACTAGATTGTTTCATCTTGCTTGCAAAGTCGAGCGTGAAGTGCGGGGGCGCTTGAGGCGAAGACACGATCTAACTATTACGCAGTCGCACAAACTCATGGGCGCCACGAACCCCTACCGCCCGTCCACTAGTACACCACCACCATCATCATCCAACATCAAGCGGCCCACTACCTCGATTCGGCACCACGAGTTTACAAGCGACCAAATCGGCACCACAAGCTTACGCAAAAGCTCTTCTTGGTTGCTTGACGGGACAAACTAAGGACATTCAATGTCATCGTTGCAAAGGCTATGAACACATGATGCGAGACTGTCCAAACAAGCGCGTCTCGATTATACACGAAGATGGTGGGTATTCCTCTGCTAGTGATTTTGATGATGAAATATATGCTATGCTTGCAATCGACCTGCAGGACATGATGATGAATCGATCATGAGGAGGAACATGTTGGCGCAGAAGATGCCGATAAGTATTTGAGCATTATTGTGCAGCGCGTACTAAGCGCTCAAGTTTCGTCTTGAGCAAAATCAGCGCCATAATTTGTTCCAAATCAAGGCGTTGTCCAAGAACGCTCAATTCGCATAATCGTTGATGGTGGGAGTTGCAATAATTTGGCGAGTATGGATATGGTGGAGAAGCTTGCTTTGTCGACCAAACCTCACCCCACCCATACCATATTCAATGGTTCAACAACGATGGTAAGTTGAAGGTAACACGTATGGTCGAGTAAACTTTTCTATGTGATCATACCATGATTATATTGATTGCGACGTTGTTCCTATGCAAGCTTGTTCATTGTTATTAGGAAGACCTTGGCAATACGATCACGATTGTGTGCATCATGGTAGGAATAATCAATACTCTCTCATGTTCAAAGGAAAGAAAATTGTGTTGCATCCTATGACTCTGAACAAATTATTAAAGATGAACTTGCTAGAGCTAGTAGAGAGAAGAATCGGGAGGCGCTAAGAGCGAAAATCGATTGTAGCAAAAGAGCTTGAACCACATAAGAAGAAAGCATATGAAACTACTCATGGAAAGAATAAAGAAATTAAATTGAAAGGTGCTAGTTTTCTTGCTACCAAATGATATGGTGAATTGGGTGTTAGTAATTCTATTTGCTATGCATTAGTTTGCAAAGAAGCTTTATTTTCATTTGAGGACACACCTTCTTCTTTGCCTCATTGTCATTAACATTTTGCAGAGTACAAGGGCGTCTTTCCAAGGACATACCACGGGTTGCCACCGCTTCGAGGCATTGAGCATCAAATTGATTTAATTCCTACGCATCATTGCCCAACCGCGCACCATCTGGGACCAACCCGGAAGAAACCAAAGAAATTCAAGCGCCAAGTTCAAGAATTGCTTGATAAAGGGTATGTCTTGCGAATCTCTTAGTCCTTGTCTTTATTCGGTCATATTAGTGCCTAAGAAAGATGGATCATGGCGCATGTGTGTATATTGTAGAGCAATCAATAACATCACCATTAGGTATCGTCATCCTATTCCTAGGTTAGATGATATGCTTGATGAGTTGAGTGGCTCTGTTGTTTTCTCGAAGGTTGATTTGCGTAGTGGATATCATCAAATTCGCATGAAATTAGGCGATGAATGGAAAACGACTTTTAAAACTAAGTTCGGTTTATATGAGTGGTTAGTAATGCCTTTTGGGTTAACTAATGCACCTAGCACCTTCATGAGACTAATGAGCGAAGTTTTGCGTGCTTTCATTGGTAGATTTGTGGTGGTTTATTTTGATGATATATTGATATATAGCAAATCATTAGAGGAACATCTTGACCATTTACGTCTGTTTTTAATGCTTTACGTGATGCACGTTTATTTGGTAACCTTGAGAAGTGCACCTTTTGCACCGATCGAGTCGCGTTTCTTGGCTATGTTGTTACTCCACGAGGAATTGAAGTTGATCAAGCCAAGATTGAAGCAATCTGAGTTGGCCGACTCTAACACGGTCCTGCAGTACGAAGCTTTTAGGACTTGCGAGATTCTACCGCCGCCGTGAAGGATTTCAGCACCATCGCCACACCATTGAATGAGCTCACCAAGAAGGGCGTGCCATTTATTTGGAGCGTCGCGACAGAGAACGCCTTCACCACGTTGAAAGATAAGTTAACACATGCACCACTACTCCAACTCCACGATTTTAATAAGACTTTTGAACTAGAATGTGATGCCGTGGAATTGGTTTAGGTGGCGTGTTGTTACAAGATGGGAAACCTATATCATATTTGGTGAGAAATTGAGTGGGCCTAGTTTGAACTATTCTACTTATGACAAGGAGTTATATGCGCTTTTTGAACTTTAGAAACTTGGCAACATTATTTATGGCCCAAAGAATTTGTTATACATTACGATCATGAATCTTTAAAGCATATTCAAGTCAAGCAAAACTAAACCGTAGACATGCAAGGTGGGTGAAATTTATTGAGTCTTTTCCTTATGTCATAAAACACAAGAAATGAAAGGAGAATGTTATTCTTGATGCTTTGTCTAGGAGATATACCATGCTTTCACGACTTGATTTCAAAATTTTGGATTAGAGACTATTAAAGAACAATATGTGCATGATGCGGATTTTACGGATATATTGTTGAATTGTCAAGAAGGAAAATGTGGAACAAATTAAATCGTTAATGATGGGTTTGTGTTTAGAGCTAACAAGCTATGCATTCCACCTAGCTCAGTTCGTTTGTTGTTGTTCTGAAGCGCATGGAGGTGGGGTGATGGGACACTTTGGGTGAAGAAAGCGGAGGATATACTTGCGATCATTTCTTTTGGCCAAAGATGAGGCGGACGTCGGCGCCGTTGCTCATTGCACTACATGTCAAAGAGCTAAGTCACGACTTAATCCTCATGGTTTATACATGCCTCTACATTGCTCCTAGCGTTCCGTGGGAAGATATTTGATGGACTTTGTTTTAGGATTGCCTAGAACAAAGAAGGGGAGAGATAGTATATTCGTGGTTGTTGATAGATTTTCTAAGATGGCTCACTTCATACCATGTCATAAGAGCAATGATGCTACCAATATTGCGGATTTATTCTTTCGTGAAATTGTTCGCTTGCATGGTGTGCCTAATACTATAGTTTCAGATCGTGATGCTAAATTTCTTAGCCATTTTTGGAGAACTTTATGGGCTAAATTAGGGACTAAGTCGTTATTTTCTACTACTTGTCATCCCCAACCGATGGACAAACTGAAGTTGTGAATAGAACTTTATCTACAATGCTTAGGGCTGTGTTGAAAAAGAATTTAAAAATGTGGGAAGAATGCTTGCCTCACATTGAGTTTGCTTATAATCGTTCATTGCATTCTACTACCAAGATGTGCCCTTTTGAGGTTGTTTATGGTTTTGTGCCTCGTGCTCCTATTGATTTGTTGCCTATTCCTTCTTGGAGAAATTGAACTTGATGCTAAATAACGTCCGACTTGATTTTGAAAATGCATGAGACAACTAAGGAGAATATAGGCGCATGAATGCTAAGTATAAAATTCTTTGGTAGTCGGGGAGAAAATATTTAACTTTTGAACACGGAGATCTTGTTTGGTTGCACTTGAGAAAAGATAGGTTCCTGAATTGAGAAAGTCAAAATTAATGCCTAGAGTGATGGTCCTTTTAAAGTGTTAGACAAGATTAATGATAACGCATACAAGCTTGAGGCGCTGCAGATTTTGGGGTTAGTCCCACATTTAACATTGCAGATTTAAAGCCATACTTGGGTGGAGAGGATGAGCTTGAGTCGAGGGCGACTCAAATGCAAGAAGGGAGGATGATGAGGACATCCCTTCCATGGATACAACCGCGCCTACACACAACACTCGGCAACGACAAGTGTTACAAGGACCACTTACTCGAGCTCGTACTCGCCAACTTAATTACCAGGTGAATTCATTCCTATGTTTATATATTACTGAGAATAGACTGCTACCTAAAGTAAGTGATTTAATTGTGCTTAGGAACATGGGAAAGGACGAAGGCGAGGCATGTGGAGTCATGGACATGCTTGGAAGACATAAGGGAGGTCACCACGTCACTTTCTGGTCCAAAACAAGCAAGAGTTCGAACGGGACCCGTTTTGGAATCGATCCGGCCTCGGAATCACCGACAACCGCTGACTTCAAACGGCCATAACTTTCACATACGACGTCCGTTGGAGGTCCACGAGTACTTGATGGAAAGATAATTTCGTCCTCTTTCCAACGGATCTGGCCTCACCTCCAAAATCCTTCTGGACTGATCGCAATCATCAAAAGAAGACGTCATATCACTTGTTTGGGCCAAACTGGGCTTTGTAATCAAAAGAAGACGTCATATCACGTGAACAGTAACTCACGACCGTTAGTACCACCTCGCTAGTTCGTTAGTTTTGTGGCTCCTCGTTCCCTATTTAAGGAGGCCGCACCCCTTTAGTTTTCCTTGGATTTTGTTGAGTTAAGTTTTAGCCATTGTGCAAACTTCTGTTCTTCAGTTGTGTCAGATGACCACCTGTCAAGACAGCTTTTCGGAATCCCAACCTTTCAATACTTCATAAATATTTGCAATACATCAGATTGTGTTTTATCTTATTCTTGCGTGTTCTTCGATTGCATGCAGGAATAGACCTTCGTGGTCAGGTTGATCGTGCTTCCAGCAAGGTCAATAACGTCTCGGAGTTGGTTCAACGATTGCTAAGGCGCAAGCGTCGTCGTACGGTTGTAGTCGAATCGCGAGAGTCACCTCCACCGAAATCGATAGTTATCGTTCTCATCGAAAGATCGGGACAACAAATAGAACCTTAGGGTTCATCAATATGTTGAAAAAAAAGAGAAACTAATAATTTTTCTTAATCACTTGTGCAGGAACTGGATGGTTGTGTCAGGTGGTAGCGCACGCTCCGCCAATGGCATCCTGGGTCTTCGTGCGAGCAACACTACCGGCATTGTCACGTCTGGCAGGGAAGGCGGAGCCGGCCTACTCGTTTGACCACTACGCCGTCGGCCCGATCTGAGTACCCCAACAAGGCGGCGGGTGAAGGCGGAGTTTTGGGTAAGTCTCCCTCGCACAACATTGCTCAATACATCGCATTCATTGGACTTTTCTTGAAATAATGAATGGATACATCGCGTTTGTATGCGAGACTTATTTGGATCGATGAGGATTTGAGGCGAGGCGGACGGTGGCTACCAAAGCTGTAAAAACTCATCACCGACATGCATCACGAGTGCGCATCGAAGCCATCGTAACCTACCACAGTCGAAGCTTGGAGAGAAGGTCACCAAGAAAGAGCGCAAGAAACATAACGCCGACCGGGACCCGGTACCTTGAGGTAGATGAAGAACATTAATATTGATTCGTTTTGAGATTAAGCACGTTTAATTTGATCTTCTTATATGTCAAATACTTGATGGCGTGTAGATGATTCCTGGTGGTGCCAATCGTATCCGAGTCTTTGGCGATGATCGTGGACAAGTGGTTCACGGAGGAGTATCTCGGATGCACAGTGATGCGGGCCGTCGTTTGATGATGCAAGGTCGGCACACCATCAAAGCGACGCGACCTCTCGCATACAAACAAGCATGGGTACACGAATTCATTTATCTATTGTGACGCTCAATTCGCACGATTTCTAATTATCTTCTTTGTCTTTCTCGCGATCGGCGTCACATAGTGGCGGCCTTGCTCGGACTTCGGGCATGGTGTATGGCCCACAAGGGCAAAGCGACGTCGGCGTCTCTTTCAACTGGAGGACCCGCCCAGCGTACATGAACCCGGCGTCCACACCGCATCGGTGAGTACATCGTCGGCGGCAAGGTCGGTCCATGGGCGGACCATGATCCGAGCACCCGGGACTTTGATGGAGAGATCGTCATGAGGGTGGGACAAGGCAAGAAGCATGGCGGTTACGGCAGCGGCGGCCTCATCGACACGCCTCTACTCCATCTCTCTCCCGAGATCCGAGCACGCGAACGAGCGAGAAACGACCATCGCCCGAGCGGATTGCGCACAAAGACCGGTCAACGCACTCGAGGTTATTCTGTTTTACTCGTCGTACATTGATCTTTACACACCTTTATTAGCTTTGCATTCTTGAAACATTGGGTGAAATATTGCAGGCCGGTGGAACAAGAAATGAGGCAACGTTAGGAGCGGAGGCCGAGCAGCAGAGGATGTCGGCCCAGCTGGAGGCCGAGCGGCAGGCCCAGACGCAGAGGCTGGCGGACATTACGGAGTTCCTACAAGGTCTTGGGCAACATATGGGCTTTGCTATGCAACTGGGTTTGTTGGCTCCACCTCGCCTCCGCGTCGCTGCACTCTGACTACTCTGTGAGTATGAAAGTTTTTGCTTTCGCTTGTGCTTTGCTTGTATGACCTCTACCTTCCTAGATTAGGTATCTAATGTAATCTTGTCTCACATGCAATCTCTTCTCCTTTGTGCAGCCTCAATCGGCGGGTTCGAATAATCCACCTCATGCGCCTCCGAATGATGGAGCTTTTCTTTCACCACATCGCGATGGCCACCTTGAGATGAATGGTAGTTGTATTTTCATTTGTTGTTCACTTGGTGATGGACTTGTGATATACTTGTGATGCACTTGTCATTGTGATGAACTTGTGGATTTGTTTGGATGGACTTGAGCACTTATTGTTATATATGTGATATATGTGATGGATGTGATAAATATGTGATGGATGAGATATATATGTGATGGATGTGATATATGTTTGGATGGATTTGTTTGTCGTGATGGAATGTAAAAATAAATAAAAAGCGCGTTTTGGGTCACTTTGCCGAGTGCAACACTCGGCAAAGGACCCCTTTGCCGAAGTGCCATGGTCATGGCACTCGGCAAAAAGCTGAATATGGGCGCTGAACCCCGGTTTTCGGCTTTGCCGAGTGCCGACCATCCGACTCTCGGCAAAGAAATTTCAAAAAAATTAAAAATCTTTGCCGAGTGCGGCTGGTTGGCACTCGGCAAGCAGCTGCAATCAACGGGGCGCCGCCGGATTATGCCTTTTCTTTGCCGAGTGCTGACTCGGCACTCGGCAAAGCCTTTACCGAGTGCCCGACAAAAGGCACTCGGCAAAGGTTGCTTCGCCGATAATTTTTTTTTCCGAGTGCTTTTTGCCGAGTGTCGCACTTGACAAAGCTTTTGCCGAGTGCAAAGGAGCCTTTGCCCAGTGCCTGAGGCACTCGGCAAAGAGCCAGAATCCAGTAGTGAATAGCCTTTATTAGTGGTCAAATTAGAGAAGTTTGAATGGGCACATCTAAAAACTTGTATATTTCTAAAATGGAGGGAGTAACTGTTTATGTGTTGTCTCAAATGCATGAATTTCGCTGGAAATACATAACTTTTTCACGAAGCCTAAACTAGAGGCCCATTACCATTATTCAATACGAAAATACATAAATCATCGGGACTACCATGTTTTTGAGAAAAGGTTAGGTCTCGATGATGACATGGATCAGCTCTTGGTCATGTGTGTTGAACCCAAGTGTTCAAAGGATGGCAAAGCATGAAGTTCAATAAAGATTAAGGACCTTGATAATAGAAATGATCCTAGAAGCCGCGTATGGATCATTGTAGTGACATATTTTGGTTTGCTTCGGTTGCACTATATTAAGGGGGTCGGAGGTTAGTAGCTTGAGTTTGGTTTAAGTTAGGTAACTAGGTGTGATGCACACTTAGTCTGGCTTAATTCTAGTCAAGAGGATGCCCAAGGATCAAGTCACAGTTGCGACTATCGTGAAAAACAGATAAATTTGAGCTAATTCAGAAAATTTGCCCAGAGAAGGGTTTCTTGGAGCTACAATCAGGCGGATAATCCAGGTCGACTCGGAACATTGACACGTAGCATGTATGTCCCAGAGGACATGCTTCCCTGGGTTTGCGCAGGCTGGATCATATGGGTTTAAGCGGGTTAGTCGAATGATCCGGATCGAGTCGGACGTTCCGGTCCGTGCAGCGGCCGTATTTTTGACTGTCGGACTGAATGACAACGAAAACAAAATTTAAAAGGAATTATTGAGCCACAAGTCAATGAGTAAATCCTATCGCGTAATGGTAAATGCTCGTACCACCAATTTAAAATACGGACTTTGCTAGTGTAATGGGACTCCAAACCCGAATGAAAATCTGTTCATTCTCAGGCATGAGCTGTTCTTGTTAAAAAGAAAATATCTCCTTGTCAGAATAATTGGAACCATTCAGAGTATTTTAGATTTGGAGATGTGCCAGATAGTTACCGGGTAACTTTATATATATATATATACAAGTTCGCGAGACTCGACAACAACTTAGGGGTGTTTGATTGGAGGAATTATCTCTCCTAGAATGTTCGATCCATCACGGAGAAATACACAACATAAAGTGGAAAAGGTATCCATAAATACATATACATGAACACAGTTCCATTGTTCCATTTTAACTCTTGCTGCAGTTCCTAGCAGCATTCAGCTGCTCCAACAGGTCATGTATGGTGGAAGAAGCCTCCTGCAACAGGGGAGAGACCAAAGTGGCATATTCAGGGGGAAAGTCGTGCCGTGCTGCCATTCGCAACCAGGAGCAGAGTGGAGCATTAGTAATAAAGGCAACTATGATCACAGAGTTCCTACTAACCTTTAGCTTCTTTCTTAAATTCTCCTGCTCTTGGTCTCGACGCAGTCTTTCTTCTGAAAAGATTTCTATCAGTGCTTCTTGCTCCTTATTTGCAGTTTCAAGTTGCCTCTGTACGTTCTCCACCTGGAAAACAAAAGAAACACCTTAGGTTACAAGGAATGAAAGCTGACCCTCCAGCCTTCAAGCCTGTAAAGTAGCAGCCTCATACCCATAGCAACATAGTTAATTGGATAAACAAAATATAACTCCAAAAACTTCATATGACATGAGGTAGGTAAAGTCAGTAAATGTGTGAAAAAGATCATAAAGGGAAAAATGAAATGACACTAAACCATGTTGGAAATTCACTACTGTGGTCCAATCTATGTTTTTAAAGTTTTAGCTTGTTATTGGCTGCAACAAGTCGCAATACAATGTCCAGTCCATCTATTTTGTGGCGCCTTCAAGACTTCTATAAATTATTATACCAATCTGTTGAGAAAAAAAGATTACATTCAACTCAAGGTAACCAGTGATGAACATAAGAAATGAAAACAAGCAAAGGGTATAGTACTAAGAGCCCAATTAGCAAATCTTAGTACTGCTTACTCTCTCAATCAGAGACTTGTTCTTGTCCTGCTCGATCTGCAATTCCCTTGATAATGATTCCTCCACCTTCAAGATACTATCACAGAACAAAAAACAAGAATTACGAAGATAAATCGTGTTATATGTTCTGATTCTGATTTCATTTAAGCCGTGAAGCACCAATACCCATGCTTCCAAGAAATCCTGGAACCAGTAAACCATGGCCAAACCGAGTGACCCTTAATACGTTAAACCAGAAAAAAAAAACTAAAGAACTAGGTCGTGTTTGGACAATCTTGGTTTGATTTTGACAATGTTAAACTTAGGCCAAGTTTGGATTACAGTGGCAAGTTTCGGTTGGTCCTCACAGGGTTCCAAAAACCGGCGAACACCACTAGCTTTCACCAAAAACCATTCACACGAGTTTTGGTACCCCAGTTTTGATTCAGTCCCCTAAACCCCTCTATTAAATTCAACTTTTATATCAAAAGCCTTATGATTGCATCTAGTTTACATCCCAAACTTTAAATTTGCAAAAGAAAAATTGTCGAAATTTTAAAAACTCAATAAAAATAATAAATCCCAAAAATCTTGTTGGTTTTCAGGGAAAGCCAGAACCGCTCCCCTCCGGTTTTGGGACCAGTTCTGAATTCTGATATCCTAAACCTGGTCAGTCATCAGAGCAATTTTAATATAGGAAGCAAATTAAAAAAACAAGTGGCAGATTGTGTGCCTGGCATAAAACACCCATACGTTTACTGAATTCAACCAACTTTAGACCTCTCAACTCAGTGAAGGATTGAGCAGATTTCGATTGATCACAGCTGATTATTGTCCAAACAGCTGTCAGTAAAATGTAAAAAAAAGTGGATGATGCAATGCTAAAATCTACCTTTCCTTCAATGATGAATTTTCACCCTTGAAGTGCTTGATAACAGTCTCAGTGTCATCAATAGTTTGTCCATGTCTGTTACTTGTTACATTTCCTTCCTGGAAATCAGACACGGGATGAATGGACAAATAAGTATCTTCTTAAGAACAAACCAGAGCAATTTGCAAAACATGCATACATCAGTATATTCTGGTACAACCGTAATCACCTAAACAAATTTCGAATCAAGAGGCAGTAGTGCATTATTCAAGTAAACGAAGCAAACATTCTGTAACACACCAATTGTCCCTCTCCTCCTCCCTTGCTCCTCTGCAGCAGCAGCACTAGGCGTGACGGCAGCAGGTGCGCTAGGCAGAGGTGGCGCGCCAGAGCTAGGTCAGGGCAGGGGGTGGTGGCGCGAAGTTAGTGCTGGCTCCCCGTCCCCTCTCCTTATTGTAAACGGATCATTATCCGTGGGATTCTTTCCTGATTTTGTGCTTAACTAATACGGATAGCAATCCCTTGTAATCCAATATTTGTTGATTACTTGCCTGGCAAGGCCTCTACATTGTAAATATATATATACATCAATGAGATCACCCCCTGTGCGTGTGGTGTTTCCTCCTCGTTCTCTCTACTTTTGCATGGTATCAGAGCAGGTCATCTTCTTGCTGTAGCCTTTTTCCCATTCACAACCTTCACAGGCACTAAGATGAATTCCTCGTCTCCTTCCCTAGCGCCATGACCTCTGATGCCCTCACCATTGAAACCTCCCTACCCCCACCGCGCCTGTCACCATGGAAGAAAAACCCGAGCAGTGGGGACCGGGATCCTAAATCTCAGTTGGAATCCTTCAAATTCAAATTCAAAATCAAAATCCTGGATATTTCATCCCAAATTCAAATTCCATTTAACGAAATCCAGTCGAATCCAGCTGGTTTTTTTTCCGGGATTTCCGGTTACCAGCCGATAACCGGATGAGGGCATCTGAGCGGGAAATTGCCCGGTTCCGGTTTTTTTATCCCTGCCTGTCATGGCCTCCTCCCACGCGATTAATGTGGAGTGTGTGAAAATGTTAAGAATAGCAACTTGTATTCTCAGGGGGCCAATTGGCTAGTATATATATACAAGTACAGGAGGTAAATGTAGTACCCCGAATATCGATTAGAGAGAATTTTTATCGGGCGAGGGAATTAATTAAAAATTCAAAGTTTTTGGGGGAAATCTCGAACCGGCGCTTCCGACCCAGGCTAGGGCTGTCCTTTGGCCGACCAAGTGTGGGCCAAGAAGGGGGGAGGCGCCCAAAGGGCCCAAGCCCATGCCGGCCACCCCCCCCTCCTCAACCCTAGGCCAAAACCTCCTTCTCCCCTCTCCCTCCCCACTCCCTCCCTTGAGCCGCCACCCCCTCTTTCCCCAAACCAGCGCCTCCCCTGCTCCTTGGTGCCGCCTCCTCCCCTTGGTGTTGGCTCCCGGTGATCCCCGGCGCTGCCCCCAAGGTTCTCCCCGAAGACGCCCCTCCAGCTGATTCTCCGGGTGCCGCTTTCGTGGCCGGCCAAAGAAGAGGAGAAAGAAGGAGAAAGGGGGAGTTATTCAGGAGGGTGATCTTCATCGTCCAGCGGGTCTTCAAGGGTAACGAAGGATCTAACTCGCTGTTTGATATTGTTTGGAGGAGGAAGTGATGATCTGGATTGAACCTGCGTGCTGTAATACAAATTCCAGAAAATGTCCAGTATGTTGTGCGGTCTGTTTCGACCTGTTAGAGGCCGTTCTGGAGGTTCTTCCCTCCTATAGAATTGTAGCCATGGTTGTTAGGTTTCCATAGCCACCAAGATCACCAAAATCCGATCTGTGGTTTAAAAGTTATGATAAAATCCTTATTGCTGTCCTGAGAACCCTAACGAGTACTGTCAGTTTAGTTGTTTTGTGAAATATGAATTTAGGGTCAAATTCAGACTTGTCACCCAAAAAGTTTTCTGTAGATAATTTGATTATCTTTACAGATTGATAAAGAACACTGAAATTGGACTCATAGAGTAAAAATTATGTTATATTCTTTACTGCTGTTCCGATTGTCTGGACAGATGTCTGTCAGGCATTTTCAACTGTTGTTTAGTTAAATGTGTTGGCAGAATTAGGAGATCTTGTCAACTAGAGTTTCGTAGGTTTACTCGTTAAGTTTTATTGGGCACTAGATTCATGTCATTCCGAGTTCCAGATCTTTAATTATGAATTTGTCCGTGTTGCTGTCCAGAATTGTTTAGATGGGTGATTTGTATGTTTTCAATTCGGGTCTATCCGTTGTATTGGGTAGTCAAGGGGGTATTGTAGATCGCCGGTAGCATCATCATATCATGTGTTCTTATGTTTGAATACGCATTCGTGTAGGCGGTGAGGCGGTGAGTGCAGAAGCACCTTCGTTGCCTCCTAGTACGTCACATCGCGGAAGGCAAGTACAATGTGTTAAGACATGTTGATTTCTGTTGAATGTTGTTAATGCGATGCTATTTCTATGATCCATGTTCATGCTTCATGTTATACAGTTGAATGTTGTGATGCGATATTATTTATATGATCCATGATTCATACTTTATGATGTTTATTCGTTCTTAGTTGATAATCCATGTGAATGAAAGAGATGGCACTCATTGCATATATTCATTCCATTCTTGCATTATTCATGTTCCGTCCACGAGAGTGCAATCGTTAAGACCTATCAATTCCAGTATGGGCACGTAAGACCCATCATTCCAATGTGGGTAATTTCGGACACCCGTATGAAACGTTCTTCATACGGTGATTGGATCCCCGGACTTTGTTAAGTACGGGCTTAAGTGAGCACCGACGGGTGTGTCACTCGCTATACCGGTATGAGCATGTGTGCAGTCTTTTCTCTTCAATCCATCCATTCATTCCATCCATACTCATAAGTGTTCAAAGATAAGTTCAGATTTCGTATTGAGATATACTTGTTCATAACCTTGTATGTTCAATTGTTTATTGTACTTGCTGAGTTTCGACTCATTCTTGTTTTCTGTATTTATTTAGGTGATCGTTGATGATGACTCTGTTGAGAGGGAGTAGACCAGCACGTTTCACACAGTTCACTATAATTTACTCTCATTAGAAATGTCGATTTGTCTTTCATTTGTTAACCGAGGAACTGTAATAAATAAATTTACTATTGCATGATATTTCTCTTCCTGTTAGATTTTCTTGCTAAATGCTGCTAGTGGTTCACTTCAATTATTTCTTGATTATGTTTGATGAATTCAGTCTTTATACCTGCCATGCTACTATTAAAGTTGGTTCCTATATGTACTTAAAAGAGTTTTAGTTTAAATTCTTTCGCAAATTTAGTTGTATGTTAGTTCTTTAGGTAGCATTTTGGCTTCCGAATAGCCAGGGTGTTACAGTAAATATGCAAATAACCCCTTATAACAATGGAGATTAACACAACTATACAAATATCTCTAACACCCCCCCTCAAACTCATGGTGGATCAACAACACTGAGTTTGGAGAGGTAGAAGCCGTGTTGTGCTCGAGTCTGGGCCTTCGTGAAGAAATCCGCTATCTGAAGCTCAGAAGGCACATACTGAAGAGAAATCACCTGATCATGCACACAAGACCTCATGAAGGAAGCGTCAACACCAATATGCTTGGTGAGCTCATGCTTCACAGGGTCACGGGCAATACTGATAGCACCTGTACTGTCTGACAAGAGAGGAGTTGGTCTAGTGACAAACACCAAAATCCTCAAGTAACCACCAGAGCCAGGTAATCTCTGCTGTCAAGAGAGCCATAGCTCGTAACTCAGCCTCTGCACTCGAACGGGATACTGCAGTCTGTTTCTTCGTCTTCCAGGCAATGAGAAAACCACCAAGAAAAACACAGTAAGCAGAGAAAGACCGGCGATCAGATGTATCGCTGGCCCAAGTAGCATCCGAATAAGCCTGAAGCTATAACAAGCTGGAGTGTGGAAAGAAGAGATGGCGAGAGATAGTCCCACAAAGATATCGCAGAACTCGAAGAAGGTGGCTGTAGTGGACCTGAGTGGGAGCAGAGACAAACTAACTCATAATGTGGACTGGATAAGTGATATCCTGGTCAGTGAGAGAAGCGCGATCAAGAAGATCCTGAATATACTTCTCTAGGGACATAAAGAAACCATCTGGAGTGGAAGTAACCTCAATCCTAAGGAAGTAACGAAGAGGACCAAGATCCGACATAAAGGCTGCTCGCTCGAGGCGAGCCTTGACAAAGACAATGTACTCAGAATCATCTCGGGTGATGATCATATCATCAACATATAGAAAGAAGAAGAGTCCGACCACGAGACGAAGTGTGGACAAAAAGAGCAGGATCATGATCACTAGCCGAGAAGCCGGCGGTGACCACGAGAGAAAGCGCTCAAACCAAGCACGAGGGCTTGTTTAAGACCATAGAGAGGCGGCGAAGGCGGCGGACCATGCCCTCGGGAATAGAATACCCGGTGGCGGATGCATGTAGACCTCACGCCTTCGCCATTAAGAAAGGCATTATTGACATCAAGGCGAGAAAGCGGACCAATGGCGAGCAGGCGCCACCAAAGAAGAGTGCGGACGGTGGTCATGTGGGCCACAGGGCAAAAGTCTCGTCGTAGTCACGACCATGCTCTTCTTTGGAAGCCACGAGCAACAAGGCGCCTTATAAGCGCTCAAGAAAGCCATCGAGGCGAGTCTTAATCTTATAGACCCACTTACACGTGATGGGACGAGAGTGAGATGGAAAAGGAACAAGATCCCAAGTACCAGTACGCTCGAGAGTAACAATCTCCTCGGCCATGGCATGCTGCCACTCGGGATATGATATCCCGTGGGAGAGCGGGCTCATGGGTATTTGCACCAAACAAAACCAAAATGGGCAGGAGGCTGAATCGACTGACGATCGCGGAGACCGTAGCGAGGAGATGATGACCCATCAGGGGAAGATGGAGCATCAGGAGAAGATGAAACATTAGGGGAAGATGACTCATCTGGAAGAGCCTCAATACGAGGTCGACGAGTGTAAAAGAGAGTGGGAGGAGTCTGAGGAGCCGCAGGGGACGAAGCAGGTGGCGACAACGGCGGAGAGACCTCGGGAGGTATATGTGGAGACTCGATGGGGCCGGGTGGGCGAAGGCAAGGCGAAATGGGTGTATCTGGAAAAGTCAAAAAAGACGGGGACTCTACAGAGGAAACCAAAGGAGGCGACACGTGGGTAGAAGGGACGAGGCTCGTCAAAAGTCACATCCCAAGAAATCCGCATCTGTCGACCAGGGGTCCCGGCAGATAGCCCTTGTGCTCGGCCTTGTATCCGAAAAACACACTCAACGGTGGCGATCGGTTTGGTGCGTTCTCGAGTGCAAGGAGAGCGTAGCAAATGCGACCAAGCAGAGACGAAGGCGAGTAGTCACGGAGAAAATCACGAGGCGCTCAGCGGGATCGACCACGAAGAAGCGAAGAGAGAGGTGAATGTTGTGAGATAGGTGGCGATGGAAGCGGCCTCGGCCCAAAAGTGAGGTGGAATAGGCGGCAATCATCGAGTGCAGTGTCTCAAGGAGATAGCGATGCTTGCGCTCGGCGACACCATTACGAGCATAAGCACCGGGACAAGAAAAGCGGCGAGGTGCCTGCTTTCGGCCAAGAAAGCTCTTGCAGTAACGAGAGAGGTACTACTTGGTAGTCGGCCACGAAAGACAAGAATAGGAGTGGAAAACTGTGTGCGAACCATAGTAGCAAATTGTTTGTAGATAGACAAAGCCTCACTACGAGAAGACATAAAATATATCCAAGTGTGATGAGAGAAATCATCAATAAAAATGATATAATATCGATGGCCCCCTTTGAAAGGATTTGGACCCCAAACATCTGAATGAATAAGATCAAATGGTCGCCGAGACACAGACTCACTATGAGAATAGGGAAGCTAAATTTGTTTCCCTAACTACATTACGACAATCTAAAGACCGTCCCCGAGGCAGACCGGAAGACCACGACGGACTAAAGATGACAAGCGAGATCCACACAGATGACCAAGGCGATGATGCTACTCGCTGGAAAGAGTGGTAGGCAGAGTGGCAGAAGCGGAAAGACTGGCGGCGATGGTGGCAGCGGAAGGAAGGTGAAGCGATCAAGTTCGAGGCATTTGTAAATCAAGGCGCCGAGGGCGGAACCAACGAGCCCCCATGTGATGGTCTGAACACAACAAAGTCGAGTCAAGAATGACCCGACAACCAAAGTCGATGTCTGTCAGTGAAAGAAAGCGCATGGTTAGGCGAGGAACATGAGCAACGAAGGAACATGAAAGGATGAGTTGCTAAAGGTCCTCGACCGAGAGGCGAAAGAGAGGTACCATCGGCAGATAAGAACACCGGCGGGGAATCAAGAGGTGTAATGAAAGACAAAGTGGAAGAATCGAAGTCATGTGAAATGATGCTCTGAATCAAGAATCCATGGGGAGGTACTTGGTGTGTAGGAGGTGGTTTCTCATTGCGAAGAGTCGATGGCAGAACTGCGAGAACTCGTTGAGGAACATGAAGCGACAAGCGGCGTTGAAGTCTGCTATCTCACCTTTCGATGAGAGAAACATTGAAGAGTCGATCTGACGTCGATGTAGAAGCACCAGTGCGGTGCTAGGAGAAGAACGGCGTGAAAGATCTTGCTGCTTCTTATAATCTTGAGACTCAATGTGGCCGACCTTATCGCGGTAGGAAGCGGCGAGGGCGACCACCGCCGAGATGGAGGCGGCCACCACCACTGTGGTAGCGGTGGAGGAGGCGATGTCTTGAAAGCGTGGAGCGATGGGTGTAGCAGTGGGCGGCGGCGAGCACGGAGGAGTGGCATCGGACCGGCACCGCTCGGGCGAGTCTCCTCTGCGCGTATCTCGGTAGAGCCTCCAAAAGAGTGACCACGAGGTGGCGTGCAAGAAGGCGAAACCGCGCCTACTACGAACTTCGGGGCGAAAGCGAGTAAGGAACTCGTAAGCAATGAAACTCGGTCGGCCGTCGTCTGACCGGCAGCAAGACGAGCAGAGCGGCGGCCCGGCAATGCGAAGAAGTCGGTGGCGCGGGCAGCGAGAACTCTACGGCGTAGAAGGCGTCAACGATAGCATCACCTGGCGAAAAGAGTGCTCTGGCGAACCAGCAGCGGTAGAGAGCATCTCCGGAGGGTTCGTAGCGCGGCGAAGGTGAGTACACATCCGGACGGCGAAAGAGTCCCACAACCTAAGAAAAGCGAAGTGGACATTGGCGATGAAGGCGGCCGGCTCGGCGTCGTCGTCGCACCACCGAGTGTAGATGGTCAATCGATCCATATAGGAATCGAGCCTCTTGGTGCGCGAGGCGACCTTCTCATCGGACAAGGCCGGCAACATCAACAATGACCTTGCCGGTAGCGTCGGGCGGCAATGCAGCGTAGGCTCCATCGAATAGGGCAAGGCGGGCAGGTAACATCGCCAGAAAGAATGCCCAGAGACGAAGACCACGCATGTGAATGCATATGTGAGATACGAAGTCGGTGTAATTAACACCATCGAAGATCAGAGGCGGCGAGGAGAAGCGGTACCCATTGGTAGGCGTGGCTACCGGGCGCGGCGACCAAATAACGTAGTCTAACGGCCCATTGGGCCGACCACGGCAGTTAGGCAAGCGTTTTTTGAGAACCGGCCAATATTAAAGGCCGTTCTTTCTTTGGTTTGGCTCTCGGCTCGGCCCAAAGGGCAAAACCAAGCGAGGAACAAGCTAGGGTTCCCTTTGCCACTTCTTGGCGGCGTCGGTGACGCGACCATGGATAGAAATCGGCCGTGCTTAAGATTCTGGCCGAACCGGTTTCGGTGGCGGCGGATTGAAATCCGTGGGGTTTTCAGGTTTACAAATTCAAATTTTGAATTTTGAATTTTGGTTGATTTTAAGCAAATTTAAACAAAATTACCGAGTTTTCTCGAGAAAACGTGCCGACGATTCTGAATTCTGCGTGCGCCGTACGGATTCCGGCGATTCGGTTTTCAATCCACGACGCCTTGGTGCTCGGCGCAGATTCGACGGCGGCGGTTGATCTGAGGTCGCCGATCTTCTCGGCGTAGGATCAAGATACTCACGTGTAGCCTCTCGAATCGTAGTGATCCTCAGTTACCAATGCAGAACGAACACTCTTTAATTCGCAAGAACACCGCGCGGACTTCCACGACCACCAAGCGAAGCCCTATCGCGCTCCCAATTCCCAGCGGAAAGGTTGAACGATCTCAACTAATAAGAACTCTCAATTTCCCCTATTGATGCTTCGGCCATCAAGAAGAAGAAAATCATATGCTGTGTTTAATCTCAAAATAATATCGTCCCTCAATACAAAGGAAAGGCAGGTATTTATGGCGTCCTGCCTAGCGTCACGCATCGCTCGAAACATGGAAACCACCCACGAATCGTTGGCCACAACCGACTAGAATTCTTATTTTGTGATTCCCTTCCTATTCGGATCCAACAAAGAAAGAGTGCATGGCTGTCATGTAGTTCGGCCAACACATTAATTGGTCACGTAATGACCAGGTCAATGGGTGCTTTGACCGTGGTTTAATTGCTTCATGTGGTTAACCCGTATGTGTCTTGGACTAGTCATGTAGCGCCTTGCCAAGGATTGTGCTTTCTCTTGGTGTCCACCGCAGAATACTCGACCTTCCTCACTCATCTCGGTTCCAAAGCTTGCGTCCTGTGAACCTAAGAATACACAAGAAATTGGTTTGAGGTAGTATATCATTCTCACTAATAGAAGGATATTCATTAAGAAACAAATTCACTGTTTATCTAAAAGCTTGATGCGTGCTCTTGTAATCGGTAGTGTTGGTTCAATGAGAGGAGATGAAGGGCGAGGTTAAACAGGATGTCCTCATCGGCCGGTGGCGAGGCGGCGAGGCGTTGGAGGCAGTCGAGCTCCTCGGATGCGCGATCCGGAGGCGGCTAGGAGACGACAAGACCTCCTGGCGGCGGGCGACGAGACGTTGGAGACGGTCGAGCTCCCAAGCTCCCGGGCGGCGATCTGGAGGCGGCTAGGAGACGACGAGTCGGCGGCGTGAGTTGAATCTCCTCATGCCTCGCCTCCTTCGTTGGCGCAAAAGGCTGCTGGCGTCGGTAACGAGCGGCTAGAGGCAAGCGGCGACACGATCGAGAGGCGATGACAAGCGGCGGCAGGTAGGTGGCGCGGCGATAATGTGATGGGGTGGGAGAGAAGGCCGGCGACGGCGTGGGGAAGGAGGTGGCGGCAATGACAAGCTAAGCGCGGCTAGGTCAGGGGAGGAGGACAAGTTGCGCGTCCGGATAATGGGCTCTGATACCATGTTAGGAATAGCAACTTGTATTCTCAGGGGGCCAATGTACCAGTATATATATACAAGTACAGGAGGTAAATATGCAAATAACCCCTTATAACAATGGGGATTAACACAACTATACAAATATCTCTAACAGAAAACACACGTCCTAATTTGCCTTGACCTCAAAGCTTCCTACTTTTCCAAGTGACACACGTTTGTCAATGTTCTTCTCAGAAAATATGATCTCTTGTGTCGTATTGACGGGACTGAACCTCCACTTGCAAGTGCTTAGGAGTGGGCAAGCGTGACTTCCTCATCAATCATGGCTCTCGCCTCCATCTCGGAGGAAATATTGGACATCATCATGGAGCCGGACCAATGCCGTGTGCCACTTGGACCAGCATCGAGGACTTGTTCCTTGACAATAAGATGAGTCGCGTCGTCATCATCGAAGCCGAGTTCTGTGCCCCTCTTCAAGGTAACATGACCATCACAGAGTACTGTCACAAGTTGAAGACTTTGGACGACACCCTTCGCAACGTCGGCCAACCTGTCTCCGACCAAACACTAGTGTTAAGCACACTACGTTGTTTCAACTTGCGCTACTCCGGCATGGCATCCCTCATACCGCTACTCACGCTGTTCCCGTCGTTCATCTATTCCCGTTCCATGCTCCGCACTACGGAGACCCAACAGCAACACACGGTTCAGACCGCCTCCACCATGGCCCTCTACTCCAGCAACTCCGGGTCAGGCAGTGGAAACGAGAACTCTGGCAACTCCAACGGCGGTGATATGAACGGTGACCGCGGCAACAAAGGCAACGGCAACAGCCGCTAGCGCAATAAGGGCCGCAACAGCGACCGTAGCAACCACGAAAATTCGTCCACACCCACCACAGGCCCTTGGGTGTGCCTTAACCCATGAACAGGGCAGGCACAACCCTGGTCTGGCTCATGGTTCAGGTCGTGGAGCGCCCCTTTTGGCGATGGCCTCCTTGGTCTGCACCCCAGCTCGTCGTCCTCGTAGGCGTATCGCACGACATCGACGCCCCTGTTCATGTCGCCTCAAGGTGCCTACTACCGGCTCCTCACACCAACCTTGGTCGCCCACCACTTGGGACTAGGCCGGCTTCCTCACCGCCATGAACAATATGTCCCTGCAGGCGTCGTCAATCGATGAGTGGGTCGTGGACTCGTGGCCCGTCCACATGTCCTCCGTCTTTGGTATACTTCCCAACCCTAAGCCTTCCTTCAATTCTTTCGCCACCGTCGGCAGCGGTTCGTAGTACCTATAACCCATTGCTATAGCCTAGCTCTCGACTCCTCTCCACTCCTTCCATCTTCGCAACATTCTCATTGTTCCTCACTGGTTAAGAATCTCATCTCGTTACTTAAATTCACTCATGACAATTCTTGTTCCATTGAATTTGATCCTTGATTTCTCTATCAAGTTCCCGGAGAGAGATTCCTCGTTGCAATAGCCATGGTGATCTCTACCCACTGCCTTCCAGCGCTGCTGCGTCGTCTTCCCACACCTTCCTCACAATGTGCACTTCCACAGAGCTTTGGCATTGATGTCTCGGTCGTCCCAATCGTGACTCCATGTCTTCTTTTTTACGCAATTGCAATATTTCTTGTAATAAGACAAAATGCACCACATGTCATGCGTGTCAGTTAGGCAAGCATGTTAAATTCACGTTGTCGGTCCAACTCTACTACTAGCACCCCATTTCAATTAATCCATTGTGAATTATGGACATCTCCCATTCTAAGCAGTTCTGGTTTTCAGTATTACCTAGTTGTGCTGGATGAGTACACTCATTTTCTGTGGACTTTTCGTGCAAAGACGTCAGACACATTGCCACTCTCCAAAATTTCATTTCCTAGGCTCGCACTCAATTCCACCTAACTCTCCATACCATCCAAGCAGACAATGGCTGGGAATTTATTAACAACCTCTCTGCTCGTTTCTTTTAGGAGAATGGCATAGTCCTCTGACTTTCTTGTCCTTATACCTTACCGTAAAATGAGAAGGCCGAGCGCGCTCTTCGCACCATCAATGATGTGATGCACACCCTCCTGCTCCAAGCACACATGTCGCCATCTTATTGGCTGAGGCCCTCTCCACCACGACGTATCTTCTTAATCGTTGCCCTTGTCAACCGCTTCGGTTTGACACTCCTTATGAATGCCTCTTTGGCTCGCCTCCCACCTACACACACCTTCGCGTGTTCAGCTATCTATGCTTCCCCAACCTCTGCCATGGCACCAAACAAACTGGTTCCACGCTCTGTGACATGCGTCTTCCTCGGTTACCCTAGCAATCACAAGGGATATCGATGCTTTGACCCCACTTCTTACCGAGTCTTCACATCTCGCCATGTGACTTTCGATGAGAGTACCTTTCCTTTCGCCACCAACAATTCAACCCCCACCTCCACCGAATCCCATGATTTCCTACTCAATTTCAGCTCAACACAACCACCTCCCACGGTTCCCTCCACTGCCACGTCGTTACCACACCGCCTTGCCACGACTGCCTCCTCTCCCTACTGCAGCCCTACTGCGGCAGCAGTTTCTCCTGTTAGAATAGGACTCTATTATTTGGTTTCCTTATCTGTAACCCCATTGTACTCCCTATATATTGCCCTTCGGGCCCTCTTGAATATACACACATGATTCATAACATGGTATCAGAGCAAGGTTACTAACCTAGCTCTCCTTTCCGCTGTCATCGCCGACCGAGTCTGTCGTCGCTGTTCATCCGAAGGCTGCGTCGTTCTTCTGCCTTGGATCGTGCCGCCGCCTGCCGCGCCGGCTCCTCGTCTTGCCGCCACCTCGGGTCCCCTCGGCTCCCAGGTGTCGAAGCGCCTCGGCTTCCCGGTGCACCGCCTCTTACGCCTTGGATCCGTGGGTGCCGCCGGCTCCCCGTCGCCATTGTCGCCTCAGGTCCCCTCGGCTCCAGGTGTCGACCGCGCCTCGGCTTCCCGTGCAAGCGCCTCTTACGCCTTGGATCCGTGGTGCGCCGCTTCGGCTCCCTGCACCGCCACCGCCTTGGTTCCTTGGCTTCCAGGTGTCTGAATGCCGCCTCGGCTTCCCGTCTGCCGCAGCCATGTGCAGCTTCCCGTCATCGTCTTATTTGTCGCCATCACAATGATAGGCGGCAGAGGGGAACCTAGTTCCCCGCTTCTAGGTAGGCCATAGAAGGTCGTTTAAAGCGGTCGGGTGATTGGTAGGTACTGTTTGTACAAAAAAAGGAAAAAAAGGAGAAAGTCGTCGCTCTAACAGCCGCGCCGAATCGGTATACTTTGTTAGACTTTGTTGCCTTGGTCGTCGCTGGCCGTCGGTAGCCGCTACCAATGGCTTCTGTTCCATCCGCTGCAATTCCATTCTCGAGAACAAAGCTTAATGAAACGAACTACAGGTTGTGGCCTTCACTCATGGAGATCACGCTCGATGGTCTCCGGCTATGGGGACATATTACTGGTACCCGACCTTGTCCGCCGTCGCCGGTTCACCCTCCTTCCAGACAGCCTACTTCTACATCTCCTACAGATGATGAGGCTGCCAAGAAGGAGGCGAAATCTTCTTCAGCTAGCGATCTTCTTGATGAGGTTTTCAATATGCCATAGGCGCTTTTGGCCGGTGTCTTTGATGAGGCCGTGTTGAGTCGGCGTCGGCGACTCCATCCAACGGACATCGTTGGTGCGTGCGCTCGTCGGATCTGGAAGTACTTGCGTGAGCGATACGATGAAGCGGCGATGCTCGATTTTTCGCCGATGTGAGTTAGGCGCCGCGAGGAGGACTCCTCCGTCGGCGATTTTTAGAGCCCTGGCGATCTGGCGCCCGGTGAATGAGCTAGCTTCTCCGCTCTGCCAAGCTGTCATAAAGTACAGAAGGCGGATCGTGACCGCCTTCGTCTTTATGATTTCGTCTGTCGTCTCCGCCCAGAGTTTGAGCACATCGAAGCTCAAGCTGCTGGCCGTTCACCACGGCCAAGCGATCCGAGGCCTCTTCGACGCCGTCTTTGAGGAGCCGTCGCGGGTTAGCGGCCTGATTTGTTACGGCTATGCTTGCTGCCTCTTCTTCATCGACTACACCGGCGGTTTACGCCCGACTCTGATTCCTCCTCAAGTGTCTATTTCTGCTCTTGTTTTTGCACCAACTGGGGTTCAGTGCAACTATTGCAAGAACTTCGGGCAAGACTATCAGCGTTGTGCGGTGCGAAAAAAGCAGAACAAGGCACGTGGAGGTCCACGCTCAAGGGAGGCGAGGAGGCCCTTCCTCGACTTGAGGACGAACAAAGACGTCGGGATCTTCTCGTGAGGTGACTCTATTCGCCACTACATTAGGCTCTACTTGGCTGACTCTCTCACGGCTCGCGAGTTACGCGGTCTAGCTCAGACGTCTCCTCCAGGTACCTCTTGGGTTCTAGATTCTGGTGCCTCTTTCCACATGACACCAGATTCCATCTCTCACTTCAGTAGGACCTCCTGTTTTACCCATCTCTGTTCAAACAGCTAACGGTACTCCTCTGTTTGTCAGCTGTCAGGGCACTCTTTTGTCCACTGATTTTTTCTGTTCCAGCTATTTCCCATGTTCCCCAGCTTACCATGCAGCTTCTCTCGGTGGGACAGCTCACCGATCTCGGCTGTAGGGTTGGTTTTGACTCACACCTGTTTCATTCAGGATCGATAGACAGGGATGGTACTTGGAACTGGCCGGTGCCATAGGGATCGTCAGGGTCTCTACATCCTTAATCGCCTCCATCTTCCGTCCACTTCAGTTGCTCCTGTTGCTCCTACGTCTACTTTCCCCGCCACTCCTGCCACCACCTCTGGCATCTTCTCGCAGTGGCATCACCGTTTAGGTCACTTGTGTGGTTCCCGCCTTTCTTTATTAGTTCGTCAGGATGTTCTTGGATGTGTTACTGTTGACACGGCCATGTTTTGTCAGGGTTGTAAGCTGGGCAAGCAGCTACAACTTTCTTATCATTCTGGTGAGTTCTTATCTTCTCGTCCTTTTGACTTAGTTCATTCCGATGTATGGGGACCTGCACCTGTTGTCTCTAAAGGTGGGCGTAAATCTTATGTTATCTTCATTGATGATTATTCCCGTTTTACATGGATTTTTCCTATCTCTAATCGTGGTCAGTTCCTTGCGATCTATCGTAGTTTTGCAACGATGGTTCATACTCAGTTTGATTCTGTCATTCGTATTTTTCGCTGTGATTCTGCTGGCGAGTACTGTTCTGGTGCTTTTCGACAGTTTCTTTCTGAGCAGGACACTCTTTACCGGTCTTCTTGTCCTGGTGCTCATGCTCAGAATGAGGTTGCTGAGCGCAAACATCGTCATCCGATTGAGACTGCTCGCACTCTTCTTCTTGCCTCTCATGTTCCACCTGATTACGGTGAAAGGTCGTTTCTCTGTTGCATATCTCATCAATATGCAGCCTTCCACTGCTCTTAAGGGTGTCAGTCCTGTAGAGCGTCTCTATTCTCGAGCCCCCCAGTACACTCACCTTCGTGTTTTTGGTTGTACTTGTTTTGTTCTGCTGCAGCCTCGTGAGCGCACTAAACTATCGGCCCAGTCAGTTGAGTGTGTGTTTCTTGGTTATAGTTCTGAGCATAAGGGTTATCGCTTGGGATCATACGCTTTCGCCGCGGATCGAGATTTCACGAGACGTTGTCTTCGACGAATCTCGACCTTTCTTCTATCGAGATTCGACTTCTTCTCCTGTTTCCACTGTTGAGTCGATTTCATGGTTGACTCTTTCGGACTCTTCACCTATTTCTCCACTATCACAAGCTTCCACAGTCCGCCTCCGATAGTTCATACATACCTCGCCTTGATGGTGTCTCCTACAGCACCGTCTCTGGTTCCCACAGAACCATCACCTCGTTTCTCTGGTATTCACTACTCCAGACGTCATCGTCCTTCATCAGTCTCCTCTTCTGGTATCTTGCCGACACCCACATCTGATCCTCCTGGTGATGCTCCTCCTTACATCCTTCGTGACCGGGCATCCCTTCGACCTCCTGATCGCCTTGGTTTTGCTCCAATAGCTCATGCTCTCTCTATGACTGAGCCTAGTTCTTATCATGAGGCTGCTCCTTATTCTGAGTGGCAGCTCGCTATGGCAGAAGAGCTTGATGCTCTTCGTCGTATGGAGACTTGGGATATTGTACCGACCCCTGTGCATGCTCGTCCGATCACGTGCAAGTGGGTGTACAAGATTAAGACTCGGTCTGATGATACTATTGAGCGCTACAAGGCTCGCCTTGTGGCCCGCGGTTTTTAGCAGGCATATGGTCGGGACTACGATGAGACGTTTGCCCCTGTTGCTCATATGACCACTGTTCGCTCTTGTTGCGGTTGCTTCTGTTCACCGGTGGTCTATCTCTCAGCTGGATGTTAAGAATGCTTTTCTTAATGGTGTTTTGCATGAGGTCTACATGCAGCCACCACCTGGGTATTATGTTCCTGATGGGCATGTCTGTCGTCTTCGTCGTGCTCTTTATGGCCTCAAACAGGCTCCTCGTGCCTGGTTTGCACGTTTTACCTCAGTGATTACTGCTGTTGGTTTCACTGTTAGTTCCCACGATCCTACTCTTTTTGTTCATGTCTCATCTCGGGGTAGGACACTGCTTCTTCTGTATGTTGATGACATGCTGATCACTGGTGATGATTCCTCTTTCGTCACATATGTGAAGAAGCATCTCGATGAGCGATTTTGATGGTGATCTTGGTTCTCTTACATACTTCCTTGGGATTGAGATCTCTTCCATGCACGAGGGCTACTACCTCTCCAGTGAAGTATGTCGGGATCTTCTTGATCGGTGCAGTCGTGATAATCGCCTTCTTTGAGACTCCCATGGAGCTATCCTCCGACCGTGCCAGCGATGGTGATCTTCTTGAGGATCCTACTCGATATCGTCATCTTGTTGGGAGTTTGGTGTACCTTGTGAGCACTCGTCCTGATATTGCTTATGTTGTTCATATCTTGAGTCAGTTCATGGCCCGTCCTACCCATATTCACTATAGTCACCTTCTTCATGTTCTTCGCTACTTGCGTGGGACTATCTCTCGTCGTTTGTTTTTCCCTAGCTCCACCTCACTACAGCTTCAAGCATACTCCGATACAACCTGGGCTAGTGATCCTTCTGATCGTCGTTCTCTTTCTGCTTACTGTGTTTTTCTTGGCTCCTTCCTGATTGCCTGGAAGACTAAGAAGCAGACTGCAGTTTCCCGTTCGAGTGCAGAGGCTGAATTGAGAGCTATGGCAACAGTGACAGCAGAGGTTACTTGGTTGAGGTGGCTACTTGCAGATTTTGGAGTACCTACGGTGAGACCTACGACTCTTTTGTGCGGCGATGCAGTGCTATCGGTATTGCAGGGATCGATGAAGCATGAGCTCACTTAAGCATATTGGTGTGGATGCTTCATACACTCGCTCACAAGTGCGAGGAGGAGTACTTGCTTTACGATTTGTGCTATCGAGAACTACAGTTCTTGACTTCTTCTGAAGCCACAGACTAGGGCACAACATTTGTATTTTCTCTCCAAACTCAGTGTGTGTGATCCACCATGAGTTTGAGGGGGGTGTTAGAATATGACTATTATTTGGTTTCCTTATCTGTAATGTTTCCTTATCTGTAACCCCATTGTACTCCCTATATATTGCCCTTTGGGCCCTCTTGAATATACACACATGATTCGTAACATCTCCCTGTCGCGTGCCTCCTGCCGTAGCCATGACAAGTGCTTCTCCCGCAGCCTCCACTCCACCTGTTGCTCCATTGGCTCACGTCCATCGCCAAGGCCCTGTTGTTTGGCTGGCACCTAGTCCCCACCATATGCAAACTCGTGACAAGCCTAGCATTCACTCTTATTGATAAGATAAACCTTTTCGTCATTGATTCCTCCATCTCCCCTGTTCCAAAGACCTACCGCAGTGCCCTTCGAGATCCACACTGGCGGCAGGCCATGGTGGATGAATTCACTGCTCTCTCTCAAAATCGGACATGGTCTTTGGTTCCCCGTCGGCCCAGTGCCAATGTTGTCTCGGGAAAATGGATCTTCAAACGCAAATTTCATTCTAACGTCTCCCTTGTTCGCTACAAAGCTCGATGGGTCGTCTGTGGTTTCTCCCAACAATCCAGCGTCGACTTTGACGAAACCTTTAGTCCGATTGTTAAACCATCAACCATTCGAGTTGTCCTTACCATTGCAGTTTCTCACTCTTGGCGTATACACCAACTTGATGTCAAAAACACATTTCTTCATGGTGATCTGAACGAAACCATTTTTTGCGAGCAACCGTTCGGTTTCATTGATCCTCAATTTCCCCACCAAATGTGTCGTCTACAAAAATCCCTCTATGGCAGGCCCCGCGAGCTTGGTAGCGAACAACTGTTTGCTCTTTATGCACACTGTCTTGGCTTTGTCGCTTCTCGTTCCGACGCTTCTCTCTTTGTTTTTAAGAATGGAACCGACCCGACCTATCTTTTGCTTTACATGGATGACAGTATCCTCACTACCTCCTCCCTTTTGCTTTGGCATAGCATCACCAGAGCTATTCACTCCGAATTTGCCATGACAGACTTAGGCGACCTTCACTACTTCCTTGGCATCTCCGTGTCTCGGTCCCCTAGCGGATTGTTCTTATCTCTGTGCAAGTATGCTGACGAGAAACTCAACGCACTGGCATGACACACTGCAATCTGTCTGTCACTCCTGTGGACACTCATCATAAACTTTCTTCCAGCAATGGCGATCTCGTGTCTGATCCTACAGACTACTCAAGTCTTGCCGGCGCACTCTAGTATCTCACTTTGACACGACCAGACATAGCAGATGTTGTGCAACAAGTCTGCCTCCACATGCATGCTCTCACACCTCACATCTCAACTTGGTCAAACAGATTCTTCGCTACATCCAGCGCACACTCGACTTCGGTCTTCAGCTGCATGTGACATCCCCGACAACCCTCACAGCCAACTCTGACGCCGATTGGGCTGGGTGTAATACCCCGGAATTGAATCGGGTAATTAGAAAATAGCCGGGAGGAGAAAAGACAATTAAATGAGTAGAAATTCACAAAAAGAAGGGTTTTCAGTAAATCCTCGACAACTTTGGGCTGGGCATGACCAGAGGGGGCGAGAGGGCCCATGTGGTGGCCGGCCAAGGGGTTTCCACCCCAAACCCTAAACTCCCGCTCTCCTCCTCCTCCCACTTTGAGCGCCGCCTCTCCACCTCTCTCACGATGTGCGCCGCCTCGTCGATTTGGAGTGCGTTACGTTCATTTTTCGACTGATCACCTCTTAGAAAGTTGTAGATCTCGGTTTAGCTTTCTTTGGGCACCGAGATCACTGATTTGGACCAACGGTTTAGGAGTTATGGTAGTTTTACGCTGACTGACCGGAGAGAGTCGACGAGTTGTGGCGATTGCATTGTCTCAGTTATTATGAATTTTATAGACCGAATTAGAAAAAGCCACCCAAAATGAATATTGTAGAGTCGAAATCTTTCCAAGCTGATAAAGAACACAATTTTAGAGTTGGCAATCAAAAGTTATGAAATTTTACTGTCATTTGCTTTGCTAAGCTGTGATTGCAGAGATAGAAAACTTAGAAAAACTTTACTGAATATAAGAATTAGTAGGAGGCGAATCAGAGACCTGTCCAACTAGACTATTGTAGCTGGTTTTGTCATGATTCAGAGAGTCCAAGATCACCCCTTTCCGAGTTGTGTAGCAAAAGTTATGGTGGTTTTAGTACTCTGTCCAGAAAACCCGACGTGAAGTTGATGTTTTTAATTGGCACGGTAGGGTATTACTTACGATTCAGCAAGGCTCACCAACTAGACTTAGTTGGAGAATTTAATTATCTTTCGAGAAAGTCTAGAACATCTTATTTGGACCCTGTACTAATAGATATGGATTTTTGAAGTTGATTGCCCACCGAGGGGACATATCGATGTTTAGGAGTTTGGGGTCGGGATCGAGTTAGGAGTTTTGCAAGTCCATGGTTGTTGTTATATAGGTTGTTTTGATCCATTCTTGTGTCTTAGCATGTGTTATAACTATTATTCGGTGGTGGACCGGTGCGAGGAGCGACTCATTCATACATCCCTTGTTCTCTCGTGGTTAAGGCAAGTCACAGAGTGGTAAATGTGTGTGATCATTTGTTCATGTTTACTATGTTATGAGTATATTATGTTAATCATGGATGCTCGAATGTTATGGACATTAATGCGTAAATGCTAGAAGTATCGTAAGTTTCATGTATGCATGATGATTTAAAGTATTGACCATGTGCATCATGATATCATATTGGAGACATGGTCATGTGGTGACCAAGCATTAATTGAGGTCCCCGTCATGAATATGATGGGCTTTTGGATCCCCATACTTGTGGAGTATGGGCTAAGGTCCCTGTGCTAGAAGGCACAGGCATGGGTGTGCATCGACGGATGCACACTCCATAATCCTGTATATGCAAAAAGAGAAAGAAAAGTGCATTTGAACAGTTTGCATCGCATAAGTATGAGACATATTTCTTATTGGGTTATGTGGATGGGTGTTGTTAATTACAGTTGTGTTGGCTATTGTCTTGTTATTTGTACTTTGCTTAGTCTTGGACTCACTCCTGGTAATGTTGTGTACTATTAGTATCTTTGTTAGATTTGTGTGACATCTTGGCTTCCGAATAGCCAGGGTGTTACACTGGGTGTCCCGACACTCGCCGTACTACGTTTGGATACTACATATAGTTTGGTGACAACCTGGTTTCTTGGTCCTCCAAGCACCAGGCCACGGTGTCGTGCTCCAACACAGAGGCGAAATATCGCGCGGTGGCTCACGCCGTTGCGATCGCTGTCAGCCGCCAACTTCTTCAGGAGCTTCACCGACCTATCGCCTCCGCCTGCAACAACGTCAGTGCGGTCTACATGACTTCGAACCTAGTTCAGCATCGGCATACGAAGCATATTGAGATTGATATTCACTTTGTTTGGAAGGTGTCACTTGGGCAAGTTAGGTATTACGACGTTAGTCCGATCTTGATTCTTGACGTCATGACTAAAGAACTACCGGTTCAACTCTTCCAGGATTTCGCTCCAGTCTCTGAGTTCATGCCCTACTGCCTCGACTAAGGGGGGATGTAAACGGATCATAATCTATGGGATTCTTTCCTGATTTTGTGCTTAACTAATTAGGATAGCAATCCCTTGTAATCCTAGATTTGTTGATTACTTGCCTTGCAAGGCCTCTACATTGTAAACGATATATACGTCAATAAGATCGCCCCCTGTGTGTGCGGCGTTTCCTCCTCGTTCTCTCTACTTTTGCACTTATAAGTGGCGCACAGGAGGCCCCTACGCCAAGCCCAACTTGGACTCGGTTTGGGCCCTGGCCTGGCCAACTCCCTCCCCTGATTTCTTCTCTTTTCTTTCCCCTTTAATCTTTTCTAAGCTCTAATTAAAACGGGATATTACACATTCGTATCTCATTGGATGTGCATGTTCTTAATATAATTTCATATATACTTAACTAATCTATTTTATGTTTTCTTAGTACCACTTGCTTTGTAATTCACTCTTCTGTTTTGTGTTTTCCTAGGAGTTCATAATTTATTGACATCCCATGGGAGGAATCAAGGTTGTAAAAATCAGGGATAAGAAGCAAGGCAGGGCAATTTCCTTCGGAGCTCTCATCCGATTCTGGCAGTAACGAAATCGAGAATAAGCGGTTGGATTAATTTGGATTTCGTCAAATAGAATTTGAATTCAGGATGAAACCGCCGAGATTTTGAATTTGAAGGATTCTGGCTGGGATTTAGAATCCCAGTCTCCACCGGTAAGACCGGACCGGCCGGGTTTTTCTTCCATGGTCAAAATCTCAATCGGAGTCTTAAGACTTTATCCTAGATTGAGTGGAATGATCCGATCCTAGGTAGAATCCTAATATTGTTAGGATTCTAGCGAAAAAATTTCATACGATCCTACCCGATTCTAGTATTTAATAATTAAAATTTACTTAGCATGTCATTTAAATTGTAAGCTTCACCTTTTGTTCATTCATATATAACTATTATTTGTATAAAGAGCAAATGTTATTTCATTTGCACTATATTCTGTAAATAAAAGATTTAAAAGTATAATTTTAAGTACAACATTATAATATTCACACAAAAAATATGCATTCTGGCCAACCTAGTTTAACTGGTTATATATACATTCTTCTTAGAAATTAAACCAAATTTTGGGTGTCAATAATGGACAAATCTAATTAGGTGACAAATGACTAATTAAATGCTAACATCACTATTGAAAGATGTGGTAGATTGAGAAAATGTACTATTTGTAGAATTACGTAGGATGTTAGATTCTACGATTCGATCCTACAATGCGATCCTATTGGAGCACCTCCGATCCGATTCAAGATTTCGATCCTGACAACTTTGGGAGGAATGCTACGGTGCCACCATTTTCCAAAGGTGTTTTCTACCATTGGGCCTCGGATACACTAGTCCAGTGTGAAGCTAGTACGAGGTAATAGAGAAAATTCTTTATATGCCACCAAATAACTTTCTATTCTACAATATGCCACCAAATAAGTCAATATTTCTTCTATGCCATCATTTCGTGAAAGTGGTGCCCTTTAAGCCATCGTCATCAGTACACCATGAGTTAGCTGTCGTTAACTCCAAGTTACTTGTTAGTTTATCATGATATTGCTCGTAATGCCACTTAACTCCAAGTTACTTGTTAGTTTTTCATGATATTGTCTGTAAAGCCACTATCCCACGCACTGTATGGCAACTATGGCCCGCATGTAAGACCCACCCCTTCCATGTTCATCACCCCTGCCCCCAAATCCTTCGCAGACCCAATTCCAGATGGCACGACACACTAGATGCTCCTCCTGGAGGCAGCAGTGTGGTGTCACACCTTCGACGGCTGTTCGAGCTCAAGCAGCTCAAAAGTTCACTGGATGGGTCAGCCGTTGGATGTTGTGGACAACCACCTCCAGGCCACGCTCGACGCGAAGGACGCCATGGCCATAGCACTACTCCAGGAGCACACGACACTTGCGGAAGGCAACATGAGACTCGCTGTGCGCCTAGACCGTGCTCTCACCCCACTACTAAGCAGCGGCGATGCAATCGACACCATATTTGCGGCCTCTTTGACTCCATCCTCTGTGCATGCTTGGACTCCTATCAATTCAGTGGCACAAGCTAAACTAGGGTCTTGCCTGAAGGAATTGAGCTTGATACGTAGGAATGAGTCGTTGTGGCAATTCATCGAGTAATCAGATGCAGACCCCATGGAGTTCATGAATTCAAGCGAGACTGCAAATTCGTCCAGTTTAGGGCATCACATTCAGAGAGCTATGTTCCAACATTGTAAAAAGTGTTATTTATCTAATCATCGGTAATTTATTTGTCTCTAGTTCGATTTGATTTTCAAATGTATATTTACAAAGTTGTGCTCGTCAATCTCTTGCATATTCAATAAATCAGATATTGCATTGTCATTGTGAAATCTATCTGCTATTTTGCCATTGTTCCCAGTTAGTTCTTTAGTCAGTGGCTTGATAAATCTCACTTCTCATAGCTACATGCTCACATGGGCACAATGGCCTTTGCATGGTGTTATGACTAAGCGACGAGTCTTGTGCTGACGGCGATGGCTTGGAAGGCACCACTTTCGCAAACCGATGGCATAGAAGGAATTAGCGACTTATTCAATGGCATATCATGGAACAAAGAGTTAATTGGTGGCATATAAAGAATTTGCTCGAGGAAAAACTATGGGCACAAGCAAGACAAGTTAAACTATTTTTTCGATCATATATATTTACTGGCTGTAAAAGAAAATGTGGCCGTATTATTTGCTTTGTTCTTTTTTTCCATCTTGAGCAAAGTTTGTACAAACTCTGATGCATTGCTTCCTATTGTCTTAGAATCCAAGCAAGATAAGACACCTAGATAAACAAAGAAGGGCCAGAACAATCAAAGCATATGTCTAGGCTTTGTGATATGTTGCATGTGTTAAGAAGGTAGATTGTTGTGTAGGGTGCAGGCCATGGTTTATCTAGTGATCACTTGTAAGTGAACATATAAGTATACAACTAAGTATAATTGAAACAAAAATAAATAAATTTATTACAAAATGGGGGTGGGGGGAGGGGAGAATTACCTTTGACTCGGATCTGGTTGTCATCCTTTCACTTCTTGTTACTCCACTGGATGGAGGTGAAGGCAAACTAGTATTCTTATTGTAAAAAGTTCTTTCAGGTGTCTTTAGGATATGAAAGGTTGATCTCAATGGGGTGCCTGCAATCTCAGTATTACTATCATCACTTGTACACAAGGAAAAAAACCAGTAGGTTCCGCGCCAGTGATAACAGAAAAACCAAGTAGGAGCCCAGTAGGAAAAAAGCAGTAGAAAAATTTCAAATTTAAATTTGAATTTATGACTGCACTTCCTAGGTTGGTTTAAGCATTTTTGTGATAGATTACGTATTGTATGAGCTAAATATACTTGAATTATTGTATGAACAAGTCACGGGTGGTTTTTTGGACTTAGAAAGCACATTGGATACTCTCCCCCTCTTGTTGCGACTTGGATACCTCGTAACCGATTTATAACTAGACATCAAGCTCCTTTTGTATCAGGATTGTTACTTCATTAAACACTTTCTAATTAATATTTGCATTATTCCAATTGCTAATTACCTATAACCGGTTTTCTCTGTTTTTTCCAGTTTTGGCTCTGGTTTTTTGTGAGCTTTTCGGTTTTGGCGATGTAGGTCCGATGAATCGGTTTTCAAAATCCTCAATTCAAAATTCAGCTTTTGAACTTCATCTAGTTTCTTCGGTTTTTAGGTAACTGACCGATTCTTATTCGAAGCCATAGGTAAGTTTTCCACGATTAAGGATTTGGTTCCTTGCTTGTACATGTCAGACCATGCAGTACTTGTTTTGTAGATCTTACAGTCCTTGCAGACTTCTCAGCTGCCTGCTAAGCTATTGTTTTTGAAAAGAATTGCCTGCTCGTCTCCGGGCATGGCATTCTTGTTTTCCAATTCTTATTACTTAATCCATAATATGATCATTCGGCACCTTGGGATCTTTGCAAATAATTTGACTTTCCACAACCTTCCACAGATTGATATGATGAATTGATGATTGCCTTGTGTGTGGAGTATCCTCAGGTGAGCTCTCTATCCCGACCAAAAAAACTACATGCTTGACCAAACAAAGTCACTGTGTCAACTATATAAATTACATATTTAGCCCTGTGTGTCAACATATTTCCTCAATGGAAGGACAAGCGTTCAATACACCAAACTAAACTAAATTATATTCCACTTTGGTAGTCATGTGATGTTCTTGATACAGTATAACTCAACCAGGGATCGAAAAACGGATCCGTAGGAATCCGTACGATTACTGAAAAATACCGTCAAATTTTGAATTGAAGTTTTCCGAGCCGAAAGTCACCGATTCACCGCCGGAATCGGAAAAACCGGTTGAAATACTAGAAAAAAACCGGAAAATAGAGAAAATTTGTAATTGGCAATTTGAAATTTGGAATAATGCAATTTTAAAAGTTCTGAATATACTAAAAACTAATGTTTCAATACATAATCTAGCATAACAATGCTTAAACCAACTGAGGAAGGACATTATAGAGTCAAAAATTCAAATTTGAATTTAAATATCCCGGCCGGTTTTTTTTTCCGGAACCGGCCGGGAAAACCGGTAACTGCCAGTTTCCAGCCGGTAACAAGCTGTTTTTTTACCTATGAACTCAACACTCAATGTGGTTCCTGTTTCAGGGCAAAGGAAGTGAACGTCATTGTGACTTGATCTTGGTGATGCATATTAATGCAGTTACATAACGCTAAGTTGTTGATAGTATGCTTTTGAGGGATGATAGTGATTTTCTACATACTTTGTATTTTATATTATTTTTCCGAGAACATTTTGTATTTTATATTAGGCTATAACAGTTAACATGTATTGCTAAGTAGTCAATATGACATGCATGATAACTTCAGATCAAAACATAATATCAAGTCATTAGCATGTAACACAGAATGTTTGGTCGTTAGCACATGCTGATCATTTGATGTTCCTTTGATATCAACTGAATAAAAGAAAGCCAAATCAGTTTCTAGTTTTATAAGGTATGCATGTCTTCAAGGCTTTCCAAACCAATTTGGTTATTTGGTTCTGTATTATTTGATGATAAAAAAGTTACATTTACCAAACTGAATCGTCCAAATAAACCAAATGGAGACCCCTACATACCTCTATCTCCTGTCCAGGAATTTTTGTTAGCATGATTGCCACCATAACCTATTTTATGGCAATTATCTGACCTGAACAAAAAAAATGTATTTCAGGATGATACAATTTCTTCTTCCAATAAATTGGTACACCAATCGACCACAAAATGACATTGCCAAATGATTAAAAAAACAAACCAGTATTTTTTCTGCACTACAATTAACCGTGCTTCAAGTCTTGAGAGACTATTTGTGCGTTCAAAGTCCTGCTTATCATGAGCTGGCTCTACAAAGTTGACTTCAAGTACACCTGCATACAAGAACAATCACCAATTCACCATTCCTAACGGTGAAAAAACATACCCCCTAAAAAGAGACACACGACATGATTCCTTACCTATAATACCACGGCCTTGACATCCAGGAAGAGTCCATACTCTCCAGAAAGGCTAAAAGAAATAAATATATTTCTCATATGATAAATAAATAAAATTCATAAATAGCACTTTCAGTTTGACAGAAATATTTGCCTAATACAGTCATATAAACATGCTTAGAACAAGAAGCATTCAGTTGACCGGTATATTATATCATTGCATGAGATAGTAGAGCAAGTGCCAGTTTGCTACACACTAAGAAGATAGAAAAAAAAACAGTTTATAATATAGGCATTTAAGCAAGGGAACACAATGCTGCCTAAACATGCATAAATGAATAATGTATGAACTTTGTATTAAATATAACATTTGTAATTAAATGTGCACACCAGAAGAGTCATGTTGGAAGCTGGAAATGAAAAAGAAAATATCTTTATTATCAAAACAAAATATATATGGCATAAGTTAATGAATACCTTTATTAGGCGGTTCTTGTGGTAAACATTAAATCCTTGAATGTTAATATGGTGTTTTGCATCTTTAACAAAACCAACTATAACATTAGCCACCATCTGGCATGCAAAAGATGAGAGGAAAAAAAATATATTATGAGATCAATGCTGATACATCATTATACACGAAATGGTGGGTACAAAAGTTCATAGTTTTTACATCTGTATCCTTTGGACATTCTTTACTCATCACTGACTTGTAAGTAACCTGGTTCTTTAGCATCATATCATCGATAATGTTATGGTGTTCAATCTCTTTTCCCCGTAAGATCATTCGAAAGGTGTATGGGATTCGGAGATATAAAATCGATGCATAACTCTGCACAAAAGGAGCAAATTAAGATTAACATATATCAGACAAGTCCTCTTTTTTGAAATATCATCTGGCCACTTTAGTATTTATAGAATTGTGACAACCATTCCAGTGCATGTTTTGTTCCTTCATATGAAGTTTTTCTATTGTCTTTTCTACTGCAGTAAATTCTCCATTGCATTTGTGGATTAGCAACTAGCAGTATGATGGACCAAATAATCAGTCATCCTGTGTGGAACAGCAGTTCTTATATTAATTATGATATAGAGCTATAATAATTGCTCTGTTCGCATTGAATACAAAAGCAACAGTTGCTTTGGCACAAACAGACAAGTAAATCTCGAACCTACCCTTAGAGAATGTCTATACGTAAAAAAATGTTTCGAGTTTGGAAACTGCTTTGCCATCTGGATGTTTTTCTGATCTCGATTAGCACCTCTAATTTGAATATCCTGCCATCACAAACATCACGAAAAGTCATAGTTAGCCACATTTTCTGTTGATGTCAATAAGATCTTACTAGTTATTAGTTGGTACTTACATTTACATCAGCATCAAAATCAAGCTCCAACTCTCCCTGTTCATCCTCCCATAGATTGTATATAACGATTTGAGTTCCTTGTTCTTTAATTGAGCTAAACTGCAATACAATATAGCCATTAAGAACATGAATATAAAAAATATGATGCGTACAATGTAATTGAAGTGTTAGAGAAATTTTCTTTGCTAAAATGAGGCAAAGAACAGAAAGTAAACACACACAAACAATAACAACTAGTACTTTTTTTAGAATGCACCCTAAGTTACAGAATGTATGGTAAAATTTCCTGATCCTTTTTCTTGTAATCTAAGAGTAACCTGGTCTTGCCACATGAAGCACGGTATAATTTTAGTTCTGAAATGTGAGTGATCTATCACTAAGTTTGCAAAGTTGTGTGGTCTTTCCCTTATTCTGCAAAGTAGATGTCATGAGACTCATGACAATATGAAGCTTCAAACAGCTGCAAAATACTGCTATACCTACAGTCGGAAAAAATGGTATAAAATAATAAAAGCTATACCACTTGAAGAAGTTCTGCTTCAGTGGAATAAGGAGACCATTGTATTATCGTCTCTAAACTTGTATACCAGTCAACCAGTGTTGTCCGCACCATCCTTTTCCAAACTTGTCCTTTTTCATAATCAATCTGCAAATTATATACAAGCGTCACTTCATCAGGGCAAACTCGTGTTCAACTCTCCATTTTGGTTATTCAAACCAATAAAGAAAGACACTAACTAAGACAGTGGATAGATAGATAATAAGGCCTTGATAAATAAAGCCAAAAACTATTATTTTAGCTCAACAAAAAAAATTTAAAAAGAAGAGGAGACATATGACATACTACATTTTCTAGTGGATTATTCTTAAATCTTACAAGAGAAACCCAATCACCTAACTCAAGTATTGTCTAAAGAATCAGTTCATCAAATGGTAGCAGTTGTCACAAAGAAAGCAAAAATGAAATCGAGCTTACCATTGGAACAATGATCTCATCTTTACTGGTGCTCCTCAGAAAGGTGTAAGATAGCATGCCAATGCTTTGCGTAAGCCTTTTATGCCAGCCAAGGGATGGGGAAAAAGGATTAGCATATTGTGCAAGAAAAGATTAAAGCAATAAGCAATCACATACAGAAATATAACTCAGTCAAAATTTAAATGTAGTCGCATAATGGGAAAGAACCTACTATTCACTAACCAATGTCGAAATAGTTTATTAGAATTACAGTTAGGAGGAATAAATCACTACGGTTTGTATGTTCTGTTACAGCTACGGTTACACAATTGTATATCCCTTGTTCCTAGATGACAAAGAAATTTTTTTTTGGGAAAACAGTGGGACCGAGGAGGTCCGAGTAGGGTTGGAGCGCAGACACCGACATTAACAAAATATGTCTTGCGGATTGTCTCGCAATGTGTTTCGTTCAGTGGATGTGAACGAAATTGGAGCACATGTGCATTGGTACATACACAATTGAGGAACCGTCTTGGGTACAAGAAACTACATAAACTCATGTATGTCCACTACAATCTAAGGCTACGATTGCAAGAGCATGAGACTAGAAATGAAGATAGGGATGTAGATCCTTTTGGCGATCTAATCAATGCCACTCTGTACGACAGAGAGAACCCAATCCACGAGTGGCTTGATAGCTCTATGATACAATCAGAACCCCTACTAGACGAGGAAGGTGAGCCCCCCATGCCATCTACAGTTGTAGTTGATGCCATCCCTCGAAAGGAATTGAATAAAGCATTAGATGATGAACCATTGAAGCAGTGGACAAAGAAAAATATTGGCATGAGTCATCTTGGGAAAAGGAAATATTGTAGCCAACCAACTGAAAAATTGGCTGAAGACTTTGCCTCACTTACACAAACAAGGAAACAAGTGCCTGACAAGAAGAAGAAAAAGGCCATTGAGGAGGATATTGTGGGAAGCGACGAAGAAACAGAAAGTCCGCCATCTGATGAAGTCCAGTACCAAGAGTCTGGTGATAGTAGCTCTCCGTCGTCCGATGATGGTGCTGATGGTGGAACTGCTCATGATGCAGGGCAAGACCAACCATTGGAATTCACCTACGAGCAAAACTTCACGCATGCTACTCAGGATGAAGACCATGGTTGTCATGCTTCAAAACAATTTCATAAGACCTACACGAGGGGTAAGGGTCGCCAAAAAGATCAATCTCAGCCACATGACTCTTCTTCCTATGAATCGCATGCTAGCTCAAGATCCACTCGGACTTATGGACGTCGAGATGTCAATCTATTGCCTTCTGAAGATGATTCTCATTTGTCGGACGTCTCTTCTGATCCTAGTTCCCATTACGGTCTTGTGTCCTTCAATACCAATGCCAGAAACGTTTACCAGTGGGTCGAACCCATATATTACCAACAACTTTACAATCATTGGCTACAATATGCATACGAAACACACACTTGGGATCAATACAAGACTCACCTAGCACAATTTGAAGGACTTATACTCTATGATAACAACGACTACATTGCACAACCTTCGCGTTTCTCGACAATGTATTGGTATGAATTACTTCTCATTATTATTTTTCGTATGCTAGTCAAGCTATCGTTCATTATCATTAACTTATGTTTTTTATTATGTTACATACTTTAGAACACTTGGACGAGAGGACTGCTCTGGAGAGTGAAGCAACCAAGGATGACTTTTTATGTACATCTTGAAACATTTTCTCATTAATATTCGCATTATTCCAAATTTAAATTTCATTATTACCATTTTCACCATTTTCCGGTTTTTCCGGGTTTTTTGCCGGTTTTACCGGTTACCGGCCGGTAAAAATTCGGATTCAAAAATTCAAAATTTGAATTCATACCGGTTTTTTTCCGAAATTTCCGATGCTAGGCGGTCTAATTCTACACTTCATGGCGGAATTTCATCCGGTTCCGAGTTTTCTATCCTTGGGTTCGACTGCACTATTTTATTAATAATTAAGAAATTGATAATTACAAGAAAAAGACAGGAAGAAGAAAAAAAAACAAAGAAAGAAATTATAGAGTTCTATCCATCCACTCTTGAATTGAGGGGAAATATTTCTTCTTTGCTCTCTGGATAACCATGGCAACCTCAAACTTTAATTTATCCTACCAGTATTGAAGGTTTGCATTAAAATGCACAAAGACATTGTTATTTCTCATAATCCATATGCTCCAGCAGGCAAGAGTGATGATCTCCATGAAAAAATGAAAATGAAGACAATCCTTGATATTTTCCAAAGACTCCAGAGCTGATTCTTCTGTCATTCTATTGGGACAGATGTGATCCCAACACTCACTTGCAAAGGGGCAACTGAAGAATTAAGTGAAATAAAGTTTCTTCAACATTTTGTTGGCATAATTCACAGTTGTAATTCTGCAAAAATCTGTTTTTTCTTCTCAAAAGGTTTTTAGTACTTATTCTGTCCTTTAAGAGTAGCCAGAAGAAAACTTTGTGTTTAGATTGACAAGAACTTTTCCACAGCCATCTATGAATCATGTGAATTTGCTGATGCCCAATTAGAAACCTGTAAGCTTTGATAGAAGAATATTCACTAGACGACCAAATATATTTCCAAACATCCTTGTCATCTGAAACATCAATCTGTTGACACGGTCTATAATATGTAAGTTTGACAATCGATTATCAGAGTGATGTGTTAGCAATTTTTTTAAATAAAAATATTATATTACCAAAGGACTTCTCATGAATCATGACAAATCTAATAGCTATGATACCCCGATAGCCCACTTTGCAGCCGTTCTCGTACACGATACTACACCGATACAGTGATACACCGGGATACGGCGATACCCCGATACTCCACTCTACATGGTTTATTTGCATGGACTGAGAAGGAATTGCCACTCTACATGATTTATTTGCATGGACTGAGAAGGAATTGAGAAGCTCGACCAGCCCGAAAAATGGCTATTGGCTTGGATGCAAGAAATACATTGTTTTCATCAAGGCAACATCATTGTCTCAATCTCTCGTATCCTCTTTACATTTTTCTAATTTTTAAATACATATATACTCGTTGTATCGATGTATCCTTGTTTTTAGGAAATTCCGTATCGTCGTATCCGTATCACCGTACAAGTATCGCGTATCGGGGCAACATAGTCTAATAGTGATTTTCAAACGATCAATCTAAATATTTTTGTATGCATTAGTTGTCAAATTTAAGAAAGTTTGACAACACGTATTTTAAAACGTCATATGTTGTTGAACAGAGAGAGTAGTTACAAGGAAAATGGTAACACAAAATTCATTGATTACATACAGATTGCAGTATTCAAGGTAATAGAAGACAACCTTCTTTCTTTGTTACCACGACTACGTGAGAAGACTAAGACATCAGCACCAAGTCTCATCGTACTTGTCTTGAAACCATTTCCATCTGCAAAAGCGTGAATTAAGCAAATTGAATCTCTTGTGTCCTGACGAACAGATAAAAAAATGTGGATTCAGAGGAACAATATTTCATTTGGCTAAATAGCTCTCGTTCCAAACATACACTGGCCAATGGTATTTTTGACTTTGCTCTTTGCTGAATAACCCAAGGACATGCAATGCCGCATTTTATCTGGGTCCATCCCGCCACCATCATCTATGCAAAAATTTAACATGAAAGTAACCTCACGTATGAGATACACATTTATAAGCAATATTGACACTACATTTCTAATCTTCAACAGGGCACTTCCCTACTGTTTCTCTCAAGAACAAATGGCCATGATCCTATGGTTTACTTCAGAATTATATATAGCAAACATGCTACAAAAATCAAGTCTAGCATATAACATGCACTGAACTTTAGCATAAGCAGAACAGAAAGGCATTCATTTTTCAATATTGTCACAGGCAAACAATGCTCTTCTAACCCAAAGCGTGTGAGATCAGATTATGTGGCATGTCAAATCACTCTACATAACCATGCAAAGTGAGACAGTTTTTCACACCTTCAACAAGCAGCATTCGAGTTCCATCTTTCTTATTTTCCAACATGTCAATGTTCACATAGGTAGCTCCATTTCCAACCTTGCAGAGAGGCACCGCCGAGTAAGCACACAAGGAATTGACATGGTAAACTAGAACAATGCTCTATTTCAGTCAAGCATACTTCATCAAGAGAGTTGTCCAGCAGCTCGGCGAAAGCTGACAAGTTAATAAGAGCATACATAAGCAGAACATACCAAGGTTAACAAATGAATGCGACCCTTGGGCATGCATTTGGAAGATAAGTGAAATGGGGAGTCAGACCGTACCACCCAGGGCCCACTTGTGGCTCGTCGCATTCGAGTGCAGAAATCTAGGATGAACGCGAACATGTTCCATTCCTGAATCTGACAATAGGAATCGTAGAACAACTTCAGAGAGCAAAACCAACCAAAGCAAATGAAATAACAGCAGAAAAGTCATACATGCAGGCGTGAAATAGCATAATAGAAAAGAAGTTTCCACGCTGAGCATTCAAGAAACAGTGACATTCAGGAAACAGAACACCAAGGTTCCAATCAAAACTTCTCAGACCCAGATTGGCAGAATATCCCAGAAAAGCGGATGCCTCCAAGTTTCCTACTCTTACTCTGTATGCAAATTCTTGGCACTACCTAACTAGCACATGGCTTCTGTAACTTGATTCACAATTCTACATACTCAAATGAACAGAGAAGCAAACTTGCTAGCACATTTTTTTTTCTCTCCTTTTTCTTAAAGAAAGGAGCAATCTGTAGTCCAGACGTCCAGTACTCCTGCATTTTCTACACCGGCCTGCCATTATAAAGTTGCAACCATTCTATTTCTACCAATCTGAAGCAATGGCGATAAAGGTAGCACTAGAGGTTTCGTTGATGAACAGTACCAGAATGCTGCGCCGGGTCGCTCCCGAGCAGCTGCCGCTTGCCGTCGTAGTCCCCGGCCTTCCAGAACTGCTTCGTCACGCTGCTCGCCGCCGGCGGGGGCAGCCGCGTCGACGGAAGAGGGTCGAGGAAGCCGGATGGCACGGAGGCGGCGGCCACCGACACCCTAGCCCTCTTCTCCGCCCGGCTGCCCCTGCCCGCCGCCCACCGAGGCCTCTTCCCGCGGCCGGAGTCCGACTCGGTTTCGCTGCTACTGACGTCGATCACCTCCTCAGAGGCCCCAATGCTTACTCCCCTGCCACCGCCGCCGTCTCCTCCGGCTCCGGCAGCCCGCGGCGGCGGGGCGTGGTCGGCGGCCTCGGACTCCACCGCGGTGGGGGCCATGCTGCAAATGGGAAATGGGAAATGGGAAATGGGAAATGGGAAGTCGGAACAGTAGAGATCACCGTAATCTCCACCCGCCATCTTATACGCGGTGCGCTTGTGCTGTGGGCCCGCAATGTCACTGAAAGGATGTAATTGAGGACTGAGGTCCTGGTGTAATCACGGGAAAAGGAAGGTTTGACGAGACTGGCGTGCGCTGCCACGTGTGTACAGCAGACGGGCGGACCCACCAACTGAAATGATGACATTGCCCAGGACTTTTGTGCCACCTGGAAAGTGTGGGTTCCACGTGCTGGTCCAGGAATATTCGGTCGTTTCTTTACCTTTAAGGCAAAAACTACTCCCTCTGTCCGAAGGCTTGTTTACGATGTAAAACTTGGTACAATTAGCGCGTGTGTACAGGCAGTAGATGGAGCCGGTTCCAGCCAGTTAAGTCACAGTGCAGCAGCTGCAGCAAGCAGTGCAGCTGGCGGGAGCAGGCGGCCAGGCGACGGCACCGACTCTAGGCAGTAGAAGCGGTGGCCTAGGTTGGAGCAGCAGCAGCGATGCCCGGCGCTGGCGTGCAGCGGCTCCGGGCGGCTAGTAGCAGCAACGTCGGCGGATGCTGCTAGCAGTGCGGCCCTGATGGTGGAGCAGCAGGCGTCAAGGCGGCCGGTCGCACAGCGCTGCAGCGGCAGTGGCCGAGGCGAGGTGGCAGCCCAGTGGGGGCACATCGGCGCTTGAAGGACGACGGCAAGGCAGCCACTTGAGGCCGGTGCCGGAGCCGTGCATGTGGCAGCGGCTTGCGTGGCGCATGCATGCGTGCGGTGTGGCCAAAGCCGAGCGGATAGCGTGGCACACGCGGCACTAAGGGCGCGGTGTATGTGCCTAGACACGGATGTGGACGTGACCGAGAAGCCGAGCACGGCGCGGCAGCTTGTCGTCGACGACTACGGCGGACAAGCACCGAGAAGACAACGTCTGGTGGTAGTCGCACGCCTAGCGCATGCGGTGGTAAAATCTTTAGTTAAATGGTGTTACCGCATTCGATTTTCTTGCATGTGCATAATCTTGTTAAGCATGTCATTTTATTAGTCATGCATATTTAAATGTATTTACCAAATTGAATAATTTTTATTTCTAAATTCATATTAAATCATAATCTACCTTATGTATTAATTTCATAAATTTTAGAGTCTTTTGAAATTTTGGTGTTTATTCGGTGTTTTCGCTTTATCAGTACTTATCGTTAGATGACGATGATTCGGGAGTGCAACGGAGATGATCGTGTGAATATCCAGAGTACCAGCAAATAAAAGCAACAGTTCTTCCTTTGATGCATGTTGATCCTATTACATTAAAAAAAAACTATTAACTTGTTTTGCAGCTGTATGTATGCATGCTTTATTTGTCAAGTTATGTTTGTCGATTAGAGGTAATTAATCCTTTTGCATGAATTCCCTATAAATATTCATCCGCTGCCACTAGCCTAAGTTAATAATTCCGCTGGTGAATTAGAGCCCGGTGGATGTTATATGGTCTAATTATACTTATGTGATATCATGCTTAGCAATGCTTAGTTTTCGGTAGATTGGGCAGTTGTCGACTTTGTAGTCGACAACCTTGATCACATGAATCATTTTTATTATGTTATATCTAGCACCCTGTGCTATTGTATTTGGAAAACTAAAAACAAAAACAAAAAGATTTAGACTTGGGCACATTGGTTGAATAGTGTGATTGTCGGGTGTGTTTGGATGGTACCCGAGTCAATAAGGACCAAATATCTTGGACACTGACCCAAGCATTTTTGCGTGCTAACCAAACGAGGGTATTGGGAACCCCTCTTGACTAAGTACTTTAGGAGGTATTAATTATTGAGTCGCTGGTAGTATGAAAGAAAGAAAATTGTTTGTTTTGGAAGAAAAATATTTGTTTTGGGATGAGATGGATGGGTTCCTTTCTAGGTTGGCCATACCCAGGAGCACCCGCAGTTGCTTCGGCTGGGACGGTGCGTCCGACTCAACGTGTGGGTCCCTTGTAATACCTCGAAATCGAATCGGGTAATTAGACTATCAGCCGGGAGAAGAAAGAGCAAAGAAAGGAGTACAAATTATGAAACAAGAAGGGGTTTTCCACATGATTTCGACAACCTAGGCCCTGGGCTGCAGCCCAGGAGGGGCCCAAGAGGGGGCCGGCCATGAGGGGGGATCCCCCTCCCCAAAACCCTAAAATCCCTCCCCTCCTCCCCTCTTTCCCCCCATTGAGCCGCCACCCCCTCTCCCTGCTGTGCGCCGCCTCTCCCCACCTCAGATTTGGGTAAGTTGCATTCATTTTCTGACCTGATCACCTCTCAGAAAGTTGTATGTCTCGTCTTTATCTTTCTTTTGGCACCGAGATCACCTGATTTGGACCTACGGTTTAGGAGTTATGGTAGTTTTACTGTGACTGACCAGGAGAGCTGACGAGTTGTGGCAGATTGCATTGTCTGGTTATTATGAATTTTTTTAGGCCGAATTAGAAAAGCCACCCAAAATAAATATTGTAGAGGAGTCAGAAATATTTCCAAGATGATAAAGAACACAATTTTTAGAGTTGTCAATCAAAACTTATGAAATTTTTACCGTCGCTGTTTTGCTAACTGTCAGATAGCAGAGACAGAAAACTTAGAAAAACTTTACCTGAATATAAGAATTAGTAGGAGGCCGAATCAGGAGACTTGTCCAACTAGACTATTGTAGCTGGTTTTGTCATGATTCCAGAGAGTCTAATATCACCCCATTCCGAGTTGCGTAGCAAAAGTTATAGTGGTTTTAGTATTCTGTCCAGAAAACCCAACGTGAAGTTGATGTTTTTTTAATTGTCCTGGAAGGGGTATTACTTCACCGATTCAGCAAGGCTCACCGACTAGACTTAGTTGTAGAATTTAATTATATTTCCATAAAGTCTAAGAACATTTTATTCGGACCCCTGTACTAATAGATATGGATTTTTGAAGTTGACTGTCCACCGAGGGGACAGATCGACGTTTAGGAGTTTGGGGTTGGGATCGAGTTAGGAGTTTTGCAAATCCATGGTTGTTGTTATATAGGTTGTTTTGATCCGCTGCTGTGTCTTAGCATGTGTTATAACTATTATTCAGGTGGAGGACCGGTGCAGAGAGCAGCTCATTCTGTACATCCCTCGTTCTCTCGTGGTTAAGGCAAGTACAATAGTGGTAAATTGTGTGTGATCATTTGTTCATGTTTACTATGTTATGAGTATATTATGTTAATCATGGATGCTCGAATGTTATGGACATTAATGCCCGTAAATGCTAGAAGTATGCGTAAGTTTCATGTATGCATGATGATTTAAAGTATTGACCATGTGCATCATGATGTCATATTGGAGGCATGGTCACGTGGTGACCAAGCATTAACTGAGGTCTCCGTCATGAATATGATGGGATTTTGGGTCCCCATACTTGTGGAGTATGGGCTAAGGTCCCTGTGCTAGAAGGCACAGGCATGGGTGTGCATCGACGGATGCACACTCCGCAATACCGGTATATGCAAAAGAGAGAAAGAAAAGTGCATTTGAACAGTTTGCATCGCATAAGCATGAGACATATTTCTTTTTGGGTTATGTGGATGGACACTTCACTTTTCCCATACCACAAATGGTGGTACAGCATGGCCATACCCATGGCCACAACCACAATCTCTACCTCTCAATATCGACTACTAACCACAAACAACAACACACAATATGTTCAAAGAGGCAATATCAACTCATACATCAATAGTACAACATATAGGAAGCGTAAAAGCAATACTCATCTCATACCCATCCTACTGTGGACTAGTGTGTCAAATTTTAAGTTAATTAACTATTAGCAAATTTTAGTTGATTTTACTAGTCCTAGAATCAATTTTAGCAATTTTTGGTTACCTAAGTTGTTAATCTATCCACTACAGACTTAAAGCCAGCCTGATACCAACCATAACACCCTAGCTCAACATTGAGCCCAGAATGCCACTAAACTACCTTAACAATTAATTTTACATCAATTAAATATAAAATTACAGCAAGCAATTTAATATTAAAACCCGTCTAGGGGTCACAATGGCATATGCATAATGACATGGTCAGCAGATATATTTAAACTCTAGATAGTAAAGCAGACTAATAGTTCAAAGTTTATGCGAAACCGATCAAAAAGAGACTATCGAATGAATAAATGAGTTCCAACCAACCATCTAGAATTATTCAATGTCTACCGTGTCCTACAAGAATACACCATCACACTAAAGAAAAGTTTCCTCATGACAATGAACAAATAATTGAGTGTATGTTGTGTTCCAAGTGCTATCCCTTCCCAAAAAGCGTCGTCAACAATCACTTAAAAATAACAGTAAAGTAAGGGTGAGTCCACGACTCAGTAAGTACAAAGTAGAATAATAAACGAGGCATCATCATAATAACAGTTTATTCTTAATTATCTTTATCTCAGTTTCTCATATTCCTTCTCATCAGTTTCCATTCACGTGTCACATTCTCTCAATTCACTTTTCACATTTCATGAATGCAATGCAAGTCTCATGCTCATGTATCAACTCATCTTCTGCTTATACCGAGATAGCCCATATTCTTTAAAGCAATGCCCATACGGGGACTTCAATGCCCATATCTTACATATGAGAATCTCATTCCACTCCCGTAGATCGCACCTTTCCATCATGAATGCTCAATATGCAATGCAATGATTATTATCTTTTATCATTAGCAAATGTTATAATCATCATTCTTCCATAATCATCCTCATCATCATCAAGTTATCAAAAGCATGTGAGCAAAATTAAATAAGCATAATTCATATGAATAATCATGGCAAGTATTCACTCAACCAAATAATAATTTCAAACGCTCAAATACCACTCTACCATGCACTTGCCTTTCTAGCCCCGACGACCGGGATGAATTGAAGGTGACAGCAATCCCGAAGGCACTCCACCTATAGTAAACACCCTAAATCAATACATGCTACGACAATACAAAACAATACTTAATCAACAACGCTCCTACGCGCTCTCCAATTCCACAACTTTCCTCCTTTAACGGATAGTCCCCCCTGTCGTCCCGGTACTAACATTGTCGTAACTTTCAACTCCCACGCCGTAATATGGTAAACCATACTATTTCTGAAATCTACACAAAATTTCCTAGAACTTCTTAAGTGATCAAATGTCCAGATTAAATCTTATAAACCTCTTTTTTTAACCCAGAAGATAGATCTATCATCGTCTCAATAGCAGACTTCAAATTTTTCATACCTTTTAATCTACACATGCAAATACAATGAATTATAACTTTGCAAAAACTATAGGGAATTATCTACCAGTCCCCAGTTATGCCAAAAATTCAATTCCGCCATTATCTCAATCAAATTAATGTTTTTCCCATGACTGCGTCCAGCAGCAACCTAGTCGTGGACTGCGGTCTCCCAAAATTCATAACTTCTATTCTACTCGTCCAAAAATCATATTCTTGGACTGTCTGTATCCCTTGAGAAATTACATAAGCTTTTTAAGAAGATCAAAACCCTAAATTACTCGATCTTATATTTTTAATCTACGGATTAATATGTGCTGCCAAATTACTCCTGGAATCTGGACAGCAACCTTCCGGACGCTGTATCTTTTCGTTCACTTGTTCTTTTTTAATGATTCATACCTTAATGGAAAACTAACACGATAACCTAGCATTTCTCTTATTACACCGAACTCAAATTTGGTATCTAAATACTCCTAATCGTCCCCTCAAAGTTCTGCCACAATCCTGACAAATCTGGACAGAACAGAAATCCATCTTCCTATTGACCAAACGTCTCACAATTCGAACAACAACTAAACAAGGAAACCCTAGAGGATTTTAGATCATTACCCTTGGAGATTAAGACGTCGAACATGCAATCCCCGCGAAATCCCTCTCTTTTCTTTCCTTCCCTTCTTCTCCTCCTTCCTGCCTTCCTTGTTATCCTTCTTCCTGCTACCCTTCTCTTCTCTGGCCGGCAGCAGATTGCAAGGGCGGCGCGGCAAGGAGGTGGAGCGGCGCTAGAGCAGAGAGACAGGGGTGGCTCCAATAGGGAGGAAAGGTGGCGGTGGTGATACGGATCAACGTGTGTTGATACGTAATGTGGCTCAATCTTTCATGGTATTTGTACTTCAATCTTGTTTGAAGGAAAACCCAGCTTTCATCCTTCTTGATTCGTCAAAAAAAAAGAACACGTGTATCTTCAAAGCAAGTAATACTTGGTTGATGTTGAACCAATCCGAAGAGAAACAAAATCAAACCAGAAGAACAATATCAAACCGTAAGCAATTGAGAATGCTACGAATTGATGAGATGATCCACAAGGAATCACGGATCTTGGAACAACAACCTCCTTCCAATATTTACGCAATCACAAAACCCTAGATGGGAATTTTTGAAAAGCATGTATTCATTTTGCGCCACATAAACCTGTGACTTTTCTGTATTTTCTTCAACTCCAGCTTGCTTACAATGGGGCTCTACCCCTAAATATATAGCCTAATGAACAATAACCAGCTCGACTGTAGCAATGAACAGTAATCCGATCCGTGAACAGTAAATCGAGTCAGAATAGTAACTGTGAATAGTAATTCAAATAGTAATCCTATTTGCAAACTCCTTTAATTCAAAATTTAAACTACTCTAATTGCTAAAAATAGATTAAACTATCATATTATAAGTTATTTATAATTAACTTATTTTAAAGAAAGATCTGAATTGGAATTGCTCCAATCCAAACCCATTTAGGATTCTTAGGCTGAAAATGTATTGATTTCGGAATTGAATTTGAATTTGGTTCTTTCGTCTTTTCTTGGCCGAATTCTCTTGTAAACTTTGCAACATGCATAGCCCTTAGTTCTTGTGTCTTCCCATATCCGCTCAAGCTCCTCGTTCAGCCTACCTCCCTGTCCTTGCTCTTTGCTGAACCTAGTTCTTGTTTCTTTCTCCATTGATGCATAACAGATTCAACTTGAGGTTTAGTACATACTTGCAACTTAGGGATATTGACCACCATAGTAGATGCACCTAAGACCTCATTAGGTGGCGTCTAGGGTTGGAGTGCTGCTCCCCCTACCCCTAAACGTCTGTAGCTCCCCTGTAACACCCCAGCCCAACACTGAGCCTGGAATGCCACTAAACTACTCTCTAAACTAATGATTATCGGCACACTATAAAATTTCAGCAAGTAAACAACAATAAACACATCCAAAGACTACAAAAAAAACATGCATAATTATGGATCAAGTTAGAGTAAATAAGCAAGGGGAAGCATAACCAGGTAAGCAATCCAAAATAGCACCAACTAATGAATCCAAATCATTAAAACAAATAGTCTGGTCCAAAACGTTGATCTAAACTTTATTCAACCTCTAACATGTTCTAGAGTAATCATGCATTGAATAAAAAGGTCCTTATGGCAAATAATCATGTGTTTGAAGTATGAATCTATTACATGTGCTCTACTCACTCTAAGTTGTGGCATCCTCGAAATTCACCTAAAAACAACAGAAGAGCAAAGGTGAGTCCACGACTCAGCAAATATATTAATATACAACGAACAATGAAGAATCAACCGAATTCAATAGCTTCATTATCATTACTTGTACTTCTATTAATATCATCATGTTGTTCTCGTCTCTTTGTTTTCACATGCATCTTCCTACATATATCAATGCAACTCTACTCTACATATCCACATGCACTTCTTTCGCGTATACCGGTATACCGTGAGTGAATGCTCGCGACAACATTGACTCTCAAGCCCGTTCCTCCATAAGGATCGGGGACCTCCTCCACTCCCGTGGAGTTGTGATGATTCATGATCACCTGCTCATGTGCAAAGATGTTTATGTATGAAAAATACAAACTCCATCATATTCATCATATTCAATTTTCCTCATGTCCGCCAACAAGATAAAGTCATACCATTCAATTGCTTGCAGTTAAATACAAATAAAAGCACAACAATAATGGTAATATAAGATAAAAAAAGCAATGATCAATCATTCATCGCTGTCTACCATGCACTTGCCTTTACTAGTTGCGACGCACGGTTTGGCTAGAAGATGGCAACAAGCACGATGTCTCTCCTACATTAAATACTCAAATTTCAATACAAGCTACAGCATCATAAGAACAACAATCAATCGACATCGCTCCTACACGTCCGTAAATCTACCACGCTTCCCCAGTACCGAACAGTCACCCCCTGCTGTCATGGTACTAAAAAGAGCGTAACTTTTGACTCAAATGTCTGATCATGGCAAACCACCCAGTTCTAGAATCTTCACAAAATTCCCAACATTTTCTTAGATTACCATGACTTCTAATTAAATAATCTAACCCTCCGTTTTTATCCCTGAAGACCGATCTGTCATCTTCGGGACAGCGAGTCTTACTAAATTCATAACTTTTATTTTACCCAACCACAATTCAAGTTCTTGGATTCTCCAGAACCCTTAGACAATTATCTACATCTTTCGTGTAGATCAGAAACTCTAATTAGTCTATTTACTATTTTTAATCTATAGTCTACCAAAACAGTGCCGAAAGACGACAACTACATAAACAGCAGTCTTGCAAAATTCATAACTCGAATTATACTTGTCCGCTCGACATGATTAAATATTCTATAGAAATATATAGAAATTATCTACAATTAACTTGTATATGATATTTCCAAAATTTGCTATTAAGGTACCCGAATAAATCGTACAACAGAACAGCAGACTACCCAGGTCCATTGATCGACCCCTCGATTAGAAAATTCTAAAATCTCTCTAATTAATCTCGATTCTAATCTCTAACTAAATTAGCAAAACAGAGAGGGAACAAAATTACAGATCGTTACCCACAAGAATCTGGATCTTTACTTGATACGGATCAACGTGTGTTGATGCGTAATGTGGCCCAATCTTTCACGGTACTTGTATTTCAATTCTGAATGAAGCGAAACTCCCGCTTTCCTCTCTCTTGATTTGGCAAAATAGAAGAGCAAGTATATCTCCAAAGCAAGTAACACTTGGTTGATGTTGAATCAATCGAAGAGAGAAACAAAATCCAAACCGGAAGAACAACACCAAACCGTGAGCAATTGAGGATGCTACGAATTGGTGAGATGATCCACAAGGAATCACAGATCTTGGAAGAACAACCTCCCTCCAATATTCACGCAATCACAAAACCCTAGATGGGAATTTTCAAAACGCATGTATTTATTTTGCGCCACATAAACATGTGATTTTTCTGTATTTTATTCAACTCTAACTTGCTTACAATGGGGCTCTACCCCTAAATATATAGTCAATGAGCAATTAAACCACCTCAAGATCTTGAGCATGAACGAGAATCCGAGTCTGCATCGTAGTAATGAAACGAATCGACTTGGATCTTGTTCATGAGCAATACCGAAAGGTACTTTTATTGCGAACTCCTTTAATTCGAAATTTAAACTACTCCAATTGCTGAAAATAGATTAAACTATCCTATTACAAGTAATTTATAATTAACTTCTTTTAAAGAATGATCCGAATTGGAATTGCACCAATCCAAATCCATTTTGGATTCTTAGGCTGAATATGTATTGATTTCGGAATAGAGTTTGAATTTGGTTCTTCTGTCTTTTCTTGGTTGAATTCTCTTGTATACTTTGCAACATGCAAAGTCCTTTGTTCTTGTGTCTTCCCATGTCCGCTAAAGCTCCCCGGTCGGCATTCCTCCCTATCCTTGCTCTTTCAGAACACGGTTCTTGTTTTTTCTCCATTGATGCATAATAGGCTCAACTTGAGGCTTAATACACACTTGCAGCTTAGGGATATTGACTACCGTAGTAGATGCACTTAGGCCTCATCATTACTTCTTTCTTTCTGCTCTACTGATCAAACCTTCGTACACACATACACTTTAATTTGCAAGACTAGATAACTAGTGCTAGCAGATGTATGCATGAAAGGAATCACGTGAGGTATGCACTCACGTGAGGCCAAACACCAATAGGTAGCAACCGAGCGACGACCAGCCAACACACGCACGCGGCGACCACGCGCTGGCCAAAGCCGAAGGCCAACACGCGCTAGCGCTCGAGTCGGCCGGCTTCCGCGACGCGATGCACAGCGCTACACGGCGAGCTAGTGATGGCGCGCTTCGCCGATCAAGGCATGCGGCCAGTGGCATTGTCTTTGCTAATAGCGGCAACTTCGCATGCGACACATGGTCGGCGGCAATGCGGGAGTGGCGAACGACTTAAGAGATGGCGATAACGGCTGGCGGCGCATGGGAAAAAGAAATACCAAAGCGGTGGCTAGGGTGGTCAGAAAAAAAAAGACTACTAGGGTTTCTAGAATCCACTCTCCCTACGATCCTTTTATCTCGGCACAGACTAACCCCTCCCTAAAACTCCAAAACAACCTATTTTTCACGTACCTTCTTTTGTTTAATTACACACAGGCCCTTAAGAGGTTTTTTTAAAGAATATTACATCCCCCTCTTGGGCCCTGACACCTTGGGCCGAGAGCCCGCGGCCCAAGTTTTGATAAATTGTCATAAAACCCCTCTAGTTAACTTTCATTCTCTCTCTAAAGTGTTTCAGAGTATTACATCCACATATGCCAACTAAATTCCACTTAATTTATCCTAAACCAGTGGTAGATATTCCTAAGGTGAAAATGGTAGTAACCTTCAAGGCCAAGGAACATATCATTGCAATATAGGACATAGCTAATTTTCTAAGCGCGGGTATAACAATTTTTTTCAAAGTAAGCATACAAAAATAATTGTAGTGGAAATAATATAACATTTGAAATCATAGTATCAACATGATCAAGGGGTTTATTTGCCTTACTATTGAATACTTGTTTCTTGCTCTGGATCAACCTCGAAGCACTTCCAGTATGTCAGTATCTAATCGGTTAAAGCCAAGAAACACAAATAAATACCAAATAAAATCCAACAAAGATAAAATTCAAATATGTTCGCAAATTATGAAATTCCACAATTTTATAAAATGTTAGAAATAAATTTCACTCAATTTGGAGTTCATATGCAAATAGTTATTAGCATTTGAATTTGATTCGGTTAAGAAAATCTAGAAAGAGAAAAGAGAACACACCGCACTATTAGGGTTTCGAATTTTCGAAATTAACTTTCTATTCTTCTTTCTAACTCACTGTCTTTTATAAAATATGGTCATCTTGAGAAATCCTCCTATCACATTCCTATATCTTGATCTAAATTTCATACTATCATCTATTATGGTATGATCAAAGTAGGCGATCCAAATAATGCCTGAACTCACGATCTTTCATCTATACAATACATACAGTAATTGTAAAAAAATCCACCAAATTAATTGCTTATGACAATGACCTGTTCCAACAATCATACTCTACAGCCATGACGCGGGCGCTAGCAGCGTGGGCCTGGTGAAGGTGACGATGACCAAGTGGGAGGAGGTCGACAGTGGGTGGTCAAAACACGCCGAGGGTGGTCGAAACCAAGAGGCTGGTCGAGACCATAAGGCTGGTCGAAATCACAAGGCTAGTCGAAACCAAAGGCTGGTCGAAACCATAATGCTGGTCGAGACCACAAAGCTGGTCGAGACCACAAGGCTGGTCGAAACCACAATGCTGGTCGAGACCACAAGGCTGGTCGAGGCCGAGGGGGGTGGTTGACTACAAGAGGATGGTCGACACCGAGAGGGTGGTCGACTACAAGAGGATGGTCGACTACGAAAGTATGGTCGACACCGAGAGGGTGGTCGACTACAAGAGGATGGTCGATACTAAAAGGGTGGTCGACTACAAGAGGATGGTCGACACCGAAAATGGGAGGGGAGAGGGAGCAGCTTGGGGAAGGTGGTGCCAAGGCGCGACAAAGGGGCGTATGGGGAGGCAGCAAGGTCAAGGGGGAGTGAGGAGGAGGCGGGGAGCGAGAACTAGTGACAAGAATTCAGCCAAAACAGAGAAAGGGAAATTCAAATACCAAAGAACTCCAATAAACTCAAAATAAACCAAATTCAAATTTAGTTGAAGTTTGATTAATTCATATTAAATTGCTTTAAATTCCAAAATTGCAAATTAAGCTTTGGTGATATAATCGAATGATTATTTTTATTTTTGGAATTTTTTCAAAAAAACCTCAAAAATTGGGATGTTACAAATCTCCATGTGGCTCTAAAAATAATAGTATACGATCAAGTAATCTAGTAATATGATTAATCTGACATCCACCGACCAACAAAACAGGTATTTGCTCCAATGATCTAATTGTTTATATCCATCACAGGACACTACATATCCACACCTTCGCACAATCAAAACCTAATAAAGAGTTATATCGGTTCTAAGCTATCACATGAAATTTTACCCTATGCATGCATGAATATGCAATGATCATGATGATAATACAATATGTACATCCAAATACCATGCATGTGATAATGCAGATGACACCAAAATTTTACTATGAGCACTAGGTATGCAAAAATCCATGGTAGATCTCCTCAGCTACTCGTGTGCAACTGTCAACTTCGCCACCGAAATCTACATCCCCCCATTTTCTCTCTTTTTCTTTCCTTTTTATTATTTTCTTTTCCTTCCTTTTTCTCCTTTCCTTCTCTTCTTTTCTTTCTTCCTTTTTCTATTGTCCTTTTTTTCCCTCTTTTCTCCTCCCGCACCCCTCTACTTCTCCTCTTTTCTCTCCTTTGCCCTTTATCTTCTTTCTTCCTCTCCGACCTATTCTTTTATTCTCTCCAGCCGAGCCGCTAAATCCGGCTGTGGACTGCCAGATTTGTCCGCCTCCCACCGGATCCAACCGTCAGTGCTCAGGCTCGACCGCCGCTGCTCAAACCGCCTAGGCCTCGTCGGCTCCGCCTCTCCTTCACGCCACACCAGGGATGCTGTCCTCTGTGTCGATGCTGCCAATGCATGCGTCGTTGCCAATGCGCATAGAGGCGCTCGTTCGCCGCCTCTTTCGGTCATTGCTCTCGACGTCATGCTCTCGCCTCCCTCAACGCTGGGAAGCCGCCGAACCCATCATCATTCAGCTGCCACCTCACGGGGTTGTGCGCTGAGCCACTGGTTACCATGCCTGATCACGGGCTTATCACCTATATGGAATGCAAAAAATGAATATATATATATATATATATATATATATATATATATATATATATATATATATATATATGAGATAAGAAAAAAAGGCAAATACTTTCCCAGTTGAACTATGTGAATGTTTGCATTCGAAACATCTTAACTATTAAAAGAGAGATTTGGTGGTGGTGGTGAATCTGCCATCTACCACTCTTATATATTCTTACGGCTTGTTATAAGAATTATTATAAAAGAGAGACTTAGTGGGTGAAACTGTAATCTACCACTCTCTCCCCATATTTTGAGTTGTAGGATCTTTTGTACATAGATATGTATACATACTTATCTAAAGGATCTTCTGTGGATAATTAAATTATATGTTTATGTTAATTGTTATAAGATTATAGATGGTTTGTTGATTAGATGCAAATTATGTATAAAACTTTTATTTGTATGATAATTACCTTATAAATATTGATTTTTTTAATTAACAATTTATATTATGTTTATTTAAAAACCATTGCAAGTAACAGGCACTCAACTAGTTCCATAATAAGGGTTGAAAACCTCCACATGGTATGAGCAAACGTTTACCTTCCTCCAAAATGTGTAGGAAAAAGGAGTATCCTATAAGGCCATTCTAACACTCCAAACACCTTTGTACAAAAAATTCAGATAGAACTCCAATCCTACAAATTTCATTTATTCTGACAATTCAATTCCTTTTCTTTTGAAACGGACAACTCGAACTTCTAGTTAACTTATAGATGATGCTATTAGGCAGGTACATGGTTTTCTTTTCAGAAACTTGCACACACCCTTCACAATGTTTTGAGCTTTATTTGCACCAGACATGCTCAACTATAGTTTTCTATGGCAGACAACGACGACAGGCGAATAGAAGCTACCGGTGACATTAAACATCAGTGGATGGTGAAATAAAAGAAAGCTGGTAAATGATATCAATTAGCCGTCAACGTTCCTCTGCTACAGTCCCCTCCCAGTTCGCTCGAATGACTGACATCACAGGTTGAACAAACTCAATGTTCTCAACCAGTCTGATGCCACAGATATGAGATATGACACTTCCAAAGCTTGCTACAACTTGGGAGAAGGAAGAAAAATTCGATGTGCAAAAAATTCTCTGAATAAATTTAGGGCATCATTTGGTACATATGGTTTATGCCCTTGTCATTTTCTCTGCTTTTGAACCTTGGAATGCCATTTTCTCTGCTTTTGAACCTTGGAATGCCAGAGGTGCGCTCCAGCAGCAGCCATCTCGCATGGTGTGCATATTCACAAGAATCGTATCCTCCTCAAAAGTCGTATAGCCAAGATGACATTTGGGCGTTCAGTTGATCTTGGGCTTTGGCCTCCTTGGTCGTAGAAGAAACCAAAGCAACACAAAAACAGCAAGAAAAGCGGGGATCGTTGTCAAGTCTATCTGCACGTCGAGTTTTCTTTCACGGGTGCATTGTACAGGGTGCAGACTTGAAACGGTAGAGTTCACAGCATTGGCAAATCTGAAAAAGAAGTAAACAAAATATTAGAAGAATTCATAAATTAGAACACCAAACAGCTAACTTCGTTTTTTCGCCAATAAATCCGAAAATCAGGCCTATGTTCTAGTCGAGGACATAACTCCATTCATTATATATATTAGGAAAATGGTATGGTAAAGTAAAATACATAAAGAATAGTATACTAGGTGAAGTATGTAAGCAGATATAATACATAAAGAATAGTATACTAGGTGAAATATGTAAGCAGATACAATACATAAAGAATAGTATACTGGTTGAAATATGTAAGCAGATAATTCAAATACTTCTTTAATAGTAAGCATTTTTTAAAATGTGATTTAAGTTCTTAACAGACCATACATATATACATACCTACTTCACAATATAAAACATAAAGAGTAAGAGTAAGATGAACTTCAAGTACAGAGCATAAGGACTACTAACCCATGAGAAGCGTCCTCGAGCAATGACATAAGCTTTGCTGCATCACCATATCGCAGCCCTTTGGACACAGCCGAAACCTAAATACAAACCAAACATAAGCCCCAGTACTGTAAAACAAATAGGAAAAGGCGCATCGGACAGCAACTTACTCTTCTCCACAAGCTAACAACAGAATTGTACTTTTCAACCATCACTCTCTCGTGAGTCTTGAAAAGTTTAAAGCCTTGTTCAGCTAAAAATTGTTAAGGTTTTTTCAAGAAAGATTTTGAGAGTAAACAATGCAAACATACGCAGGAGGTTTTTTTTCTTTTTATTAATGGGGAAACCACCAGTTTCTACAGAAGGCACTAGAGTGCTCTCGACTGGGTTTGAACTTTGAACCCACAACCTCCACCATAAATACCAGTTGGACTACCAATGGTCGGCATTACTATCTTCCTACAGAGAAACTGGTTAATGTCCTTACATAGTAAAAATTTTGGATTGTGCAAAATGTACACACGATTTCATTCCTGCACTACTGTGGACTTTAATAATCACTTGACCTGGATTAAACCATTATAGAAATCAGTAGGCCCAGTAATTGTGCTCAAATCATTTGTACACAGGACAACTTGGGAATAGAGTAGAACAAAGGACCACTGTGGATCAAGGAGTCAAGTTCCTGCTACTTTTGGACTAACTAGTTCACTTGGAAACATGCATGAAGTTGATCCAGGTCTCTAGTCTCCTTTCAAAACAAAGATTATTCACAACACAAATCTACAGAAACATAATAACGAGAAACTAAGACAATTATAAGGATACTTGTCCTCTCTGTTATCAATTGTTGAATTGCTGAATTGATCACTTGTATGGATTCCTCTACTGCGGTAATAATATAGTTACGAGCAATCACGTCTTGCTGAAACTCCGAAAGTTGCCATCCTTTAGAAATGATAGACAAGGGATTACAACCCACAGACCAAGTCCAGTCCTATAATTGCGAGAAAACACAAGGTAATGTGTAACAGATTGAACTATTACATTTCAAGAACCACATTAAGTGAAAGGAAATAGATAAAAGGAAGGTAATAGATAAAAGGAAGGTCCTTATGAACTGACTAGCAAGCAGGTCAAAAAAGGGGCCAAATAAAAAAGATTGATAAGCTACAGTGGAAGAGAAATACAAAAGTTATAAGCAAGTACTGATGAACAACTGGACATAAAGTAATAACTGAAGGCAAATATGTTATAAAACATATATTAGCAACAAGAGTAAATATTTCATGGGGGCAGAAAGATATTTAATGCCACAAATTCTTCCCTACCTATAGAGTTTAATCATAACCCTTGTAATGTTATATTTGCAAGGATAAGTAACTCGACCATATGAAAAATATTTCAGCAGTATCTCACATAGATTGCAGTATCATATGGAAAATGATGGGGAGGAAAAGCTTTGTTTAAAAAAATAACTAAAAGTTGAATGTACCATAGCCATCTGAATCTGAAAATCAACCCTTCGAAAAGTCTAAAAATAAACCCTGAACTACAAAACCGGACACTGGACTCTCTCAAGTCTCAACAACCAATACCATTCAATTTATCCCCTTGACCGAAACCGGAGTGGTTTTAATCTAATGTGGCATCCGAGTAGCAAGTATTAAGTTCACATGGCATCCTAGTGGCATCCTTATCAGCGGCAACAAATAAACAAAGAATCAATACTTAATCCTCCAATAAATTAGAAAAATGATTGGATTACTGTGTCAGGTCCACCAGTCATTGAGATATTACACTTAGTACAAGATTAATTAACATAATCCAACTGGTGGGACCGGCTGGTCAGTTGGACAAAACAGAGGAGAGCATGGGAAGCCATGGCTGAGCACTTGGACGGGTTCGGCGGTGGCGAGCTAGGAGTGACCTCAAAAATGGGTTGTGGGGGTCGTGAGGAAGCTTTTGTTGGTGCTAATGAGGACAGTGGTGGCAAGAGGCGAGCAGGCGGCGGTGCATGGCGGCGGGATTAAGCACAACCATGGCGGCGACTGCGCAAAACGTGATGCCTCCCCTGCACCGCCCGCTGCTCGCCATCAAGGGCCACACAACAATGGAGGAAGCAACAGTACAGAGGGAGTGACGGGTGGAGGCGGAACCTATCAGAGACCGAGAAGGGGTGGAAACACTTGAGATTTGCGGATGAGGAAAAGAGGTGGTGAGGAGGTGACCGGAGTGGGCATAGGAGCGTGGAGGTGACGAAGCGGAGGATGCACATGTCGGTGAGGACCTTGTCCCGACGCGGAGCTGGACAATGGCGGCGAGCTAGTTGGAGTCGTGCGCCTGGAGCCGCGTCGTCACCTCCGCGTACGAGAGCACCTGCCTGGAGAGCGACTGAGCAAGGGACGCGCGGGGGAGGCAACGTCGAGGGAAGCAGAGGCTGAGGGGGCGCAAAGCCGGCGGCCGGAGCCGGAAGCCGCGAGCGCGAGGCGGCGCGCTGGCGCATGGGGCGGCCATGGCCGTGAGGAGCCCGAGCGAGGCGCGAGGAGGCGGCATCAAGGGAGGTAGTGGCAACCGGGAGACAGCGTCGAGGAGAGGCGGGCGGGGGAGGCGGCATCGAGGAGGAGGCAGAGGGCAAGCGAGGCGGAGGCGTGGGGCGGCGTGGAAAGAGGCGGAGGCAGAGGGGGTGCATGAGGGAGGCGAGCGGAGGCCCGCGAGGAGCAAGGCGTCAAGGGAGGCAGAGGTGAGGAAGAGGGAGGAAGGAGAATAGGAGATGGAAGATGACATGTAGGCCTACTTTATTTTTATTTGCTGACTGTGATGATTAGATGCCATATCACTCAAGACCATGGGTCAAAAACCCACGCCGTGAATCCGTGATTCTGCGCCGATTACGGTTTCACGGGTCCCAATCAGATCGAAAAACCGGTCGGTTTTTTTTTTGATGCTTTGGATTCCCTTACTTTCTCCCATGTGGGCAGCAGCACCCTCATCCCCTTTATGTTTGCAAAGATGTTCCCACTAGCATTTGTTTCCTCTTGGCATCTTCCTCCTCTCATTCTCCATTTCCAGAGCTTCCTCCTCTCATTCTCCATTTCCATTAGCTTAAGCAAGCACCAAGGCAAGACATCGAAGCAAGCAACATTAGCGGCAAAGACAAACAAGCACAAGCGCAAGCACAAGGAAGCAAGAGCAGCAGCACAAGCACAAGCAGCAGGTCTGAAAGTTTTTCTACTTGTGGAGTTTTTGAGTTCATTGTTTGTAGGGAGTAAGGACTAAGTTGAGATTGTAGTGTAGGAAACCATCTTGAATGCATTTGTGGAGGGTTGCACATTTGGATTACTAGTGGTTAGCACATGCTTGTTGAAGTGGTTAGCATTTGTGGAGGGTTGCACATTTGGATTACTAGTGGTCATGTGAAAGGCTATAGCATGCTATGTGTATCAGTGTATGTAAGACCACAGAATGCTATCCTTGCATGCTGTGTGAAATTGTGAATCAATGTGTAAGTCCATGCATGTTGTGTATCAGTGTATGCAAGACTACAGAATGCTATCCATTCACAAAACAACATATATGCCTTCAGTAACCCGTATAGCATATATCCATATACGGAAGATGAAATCACTTGTCAATATGATCCATGACTAACAATTTTCATCCTGTCTGGATTATTGTAGGTGATGACTTCTAAATCCATCAATGTTTGGGACCATAGAGAGAGACTAGGAGGTGCTGGTTGGAAGTGTAGATATTGCAATCTAACAAAATCAGGCGCAGGTGTCACCCACCTAAAACAACATCTTGCCGGGAGACACGGAGATGTTGCTTGCAATGGGGTTCCGGCGGAAGTCCGAAGGCTCATGCTGGCAAGTCTTGAAGAAGCGAAGGCAAGAAAGAAATCTCTTAAAGATGAACGACTGCGAATGGAGGAAGCCGCAAGAGAGCCTGTAGCTCGTGGTCCATCATATGAAGATGCATTTGATGATAACGAGGAAATGCAAATGGAATGGGCTCGTCGGGAGTCGTTAGAGTTACATCAGATGCAACAAAGAGCTAGAGCCAGGGGTGCGACGTTTGAACATGGTGGTGGTAGTGGAAGTGGTACGGGAAGTGGGAGTGGAAAGGGAAGTGGAAGTGGCAGAGGTAGCGGTACAGAAGCAATGCTTTTCGAGGATGTTTGGCGTGTCACATCCATAAGAGTTGATCTCGATATTTTGTGCGATCGGCACCCGCCCAACCCGCATTGATACAACACTTGCGGAGAAGCAAAGTCAAAACTTGGGAAAATTTGGTCAAAGTGGTTCCATAGTAATGACATTCTTTGGAGTTAAGGCGAGTGTCCTTATTTTCGTGCGCCATCAAAGAGACACAAGAACTTGGCCAAGGGGTTCCGTCACCAAGAGGGCATGAAATCAATGGGACATATCTTGATGCCAACGAACAAGAGGTCAAGGAGTACGTATCACAGTTCAAAGAAGACTAGGATATATATGGAGTCTATATTATGTGTGATTCTTGGACTGGGCCTACACAAATGAGTATCATTAACTTCATGTTGTACTGCAATGGAAGAATGTTTTTCCATAAGTCAGTGAATGCAACTGGTGACATACAAAATGCTGACTTTTTGTATCGTGAGATTCGTAGAGTTGTGGAAGAAGTTGGAGTTAAACATGTCATGTAGATTGTGACTGACAATGGTGCGAACTATAAGAAAGCATGCCAACTGGTAATTGAAGAGTACCCAACTTTAGTCCGCGACCATGTGCGGCATGCACACCGTCAACCTCATGTTGAAGGATATTGGTCGATTCGAGGAGGTTGATGCGCTTGTCAAGCGGCTAAGAGGATTTGTCGGTTCCAATACAACCACAGTCGCCTCCATAATGAAATGCGCCAACAAATTGGAGGGGAGATAGTTCGTCCAAACGCCACAAGGTTGGGAACCACATTCATTTTCTTGAAAAGTTTTAGGGATAGAAAAGCAAAGTTCACGAAGTGGATGGTGTCAGATGTATGGGGCTCCAACCATTTGAGCACGACCGAGTAAGGAGAATACATGTATTCCTGCTTCACAAGTAGACAATGGTGGTCGAGTATGGATTGGGTCATAAAATTGGTTGAACCAATTTACCGACTACTCAGATATGTCACAATGAAACCCATAATGATGGCGGGAATGGTTGGAAAGACGTACGAACTCAATTTCGAACTTCAAGACGTACTGAAAGAAGAAGATGCCACCTATTGTCGTGTCATAAAGATTGTTAATAGGAGAATTGCAATGATGAAGGACCGCATGTACATAGTTCCAGGCAAGTTCATAGTTTCCTAAATCCAAATAAATATCACATATTTGTTGTATTTTTTTTCTAACTCTCTAAGTGTGTTTGTTTGCACAGCATCGTTGCTGAACCCGCAGAGTCGCTTCTATAATGTGGGAAGAATCCGACCCTCGCCGCTTCCACGACAATGGCGATTCAAAGACTAGCCGATACACCGAGGACGCATCGCGTGCTCTAGGCGAGCTAGAACAATACCGTAATCGGCGAGGTTTATTTGCTTCAAATGAGGCTCACATGAGTGCTAATCGTCATTCTGCGCAGTAGGTTGTTACGAACTTACATATACATGGAAAATGACCCATCACTATTAGTTTAACACAAATTTTATGTTACTTGTAGCTACATGGTGGATGACGTTTGGAGCGCAGACACCGACATTAACAAAATATGCCTTATGGATTGTCTCGCAATGTGTTTAAATCCAAGAGATGTGAACGAAATTGGAGCACATTTGCATTGGTACATACACAATTGAGGAACCGTCTTGGATACAAGAAATTACATAAACTCGTGTATGTCCACTACAACTGAGGCTACGATTGCAAGAGCATGAGACTAGAAATGAAGATAGGGATGTAGATCCTTTTGGCGATCTAATCAATGCCACTGCATGCTGATGAGAGAACCCAATCCACGAGTGGCTTGATAGCTCCATGATACAATCAGAGCCCTACTAGACGAGGAAGGTGAGCCCCCCATGCCATCTACAGTTGTAGTTGATGCTATCCCTCGAAAGGAATTAAATAAAGCACTAGATGATGAACCATTGAAGCAGTGGACAAAAAAAAATATTGGCAAGAGTCATCTTAGGAAAAGGAAATATTGTAGCCAACCAACTGAAAAATTGGTGAAGACTTTGCCTCACTTACACAAACAGGGAAACAAGTGCCCGACGGGAAGAAGAAAAAGGCCATTGAGGAGGATATTGTGGCAAGCGGCGAAGAAGCAGAAAGTCCGCCATCCGATGAAGTCCGATTACCAAGAGTCGGTGATAGTAGCTCTCCGTCGTCCGATGATGGTGCTTGATGGTGGGGATCGCTCATGATGCGAGGCAAGACCAACCATTGTAATTCACCGCGAGCAAAACTTCACGCTGCTACTCGGGATGAAGACCATGGTTGTCATGCTTGAAACAATTTCATAAGACCTACACGAGGGTAAGGGTCGCCAAAAGATCAATCTCACCACATGACTCTTCTTCCTATGAATCGCATGCTAGCTCAAGATCCACTCCGGACTTATGGACGTCGAGATGTCAATCTATTGCCTTACGGAGATGATTCTCATTTGTCTGACGTCTCTTCCGATCCTAGTTTCCATTACGGTCTTATGTCCTTCAGTACCAATACCAGAAACGTTTACCAGTGGGTCGAACCCACATATTACCAACAACTTTACAATCATTGGTTACAATATGCACACGAAACACACACTTGGGATCAATACAAGGCTCACCTAGCACAATTTGAAGGACTTATACTCTATGATAACAACGACTACATTGCACAACCTTCACGTTTCTCGACAATGTATTGGTATGAATTACTTCTCATTATTGTTTTTTGTATGCTAGTCAAGCTATCGTTCATTATCATTAACTTATGTTTTTTATTATGTTACATTATTTAGAACACTTGGACGAGAGGACTGCTCTGGAGAGTGAAGCAACCAAGGATGACTTTTTATGTACATCTTGAAACATTTTCTCATTAATATTTGCATTATTCCAAATTTAAATTTCATAATTACCATTTTCACCATTTAGGTTTTAGGTTTTTTCGATTCTGCGCGATAATCGGCGGTAAAATTTTGAATTCAAAATTCAAAATTTGAATTCACCGCTTTTTTGAAATTTCCAGAATCCCACGGCTATCTGAATTCTATCACCGGCGGGATTTCATCCGGTACCGAGATTTCGATCCATGCTCAAGACCAGCTCACTTGTCAAAAATCACAGTTATGTCAGCACCACGTCAGCATAAAATCGGAGTGGGGTGAAATGGACTCAAGGGGGGTAAAGTGAACGGTTTTGAGAGTTAAGGGTATTCGGTTTTGTAGTTCCGGGCCGTTTTATGGACTTTCCAAAGAGTAGGGCTGTTTTATGGACTTTCCAAAGAGTTTAACGGTGTAAAATAGACTTTTTCCTTTTTATATATATAAGTGATTGGAAACTGCAAAACCTACAAACAATAATGGAATAAAAGGTTACATGCAGAGTTAGAAAACCCTGCAGAATCACTTGATTCTACGGCCGATAACCCAGATATCTGGTTCGGTCCGATAGAAAAAACCCTACTAATTTTTTTTTTTTTTTGATTCTTTTGATTCCTTTGCATGTGCTGTGAGCCCCCAATACACCTTTATTCCTTTGGTGCTCCCACTTCAGTTTGTCTTCATTCTTGCTCCCGATTGCCTCCTCTTCCCTTCCTCTCTCCCTCCATTAATTCATTTGCACAACCAGTGGCAGCAAGCCTCCCTCCTCTCCCTCCATTAACTTGGTTCCACACACCCGAGAGCAAAGAAGACAAGCACAAGCAAGCGGGAGCAAAGAGGTTTGAAACTTTTTCTTCTACTTGTGGAGTTTTTGAGTTCATTGTTTGTAGGGACGAAAGAGAGATCGTAGTGTAGGAAACCATCTTGAATGCATTTGTAGAGGGTTGCACATTTGGACCAAGGGTGAAATACTAGAGTAATTATAGTCAAATACAATGAACCAAAGGGCAGAATCATTTGTTGTAACATGTTCTTTGTAAAGTATGGATAAAATGTACTACAAAAACAGAATAGCAAACCAGAACCTAGAGTAGGAGGTGAGGACATGACGCAAGATGCACTAACAATTTTCATCTTGTATGGATTATTGTAGGTGATGGCTTCTAAATCTATCAATGTTTGGGACGATGGAGAGAGACTAGGAGGTGCTGGTTGGAAGTGCAGATATTGTAATCTAACAAAATCAAAGTGAGGTGTCACTCACTTAAAACAACATCTTGCCGGAGACACGGAGATGTTGTTGCTTGCAATGGGTTCGTGAAGTCCGAAGGCTCATGCTGGCAAGTCTTGAAGAAGCGAAGGCAAGAAAGAAATCTCTTAAAGATGAACGACTGCGAATGGAGGAAGCCGCAAGAGAGCATGTAGCTCGTGGTCCTTCATATGAAGATGCCTTTGATGATAACGAGGAAATGCAAATGGAATTGGCTCGTCGGGAGTCGGAGAGTTACATCGGATGCAACAAAGAGCTAGAGCGGGTGCGACGCTTGAACATGGTGGTGGTAGTGGAAGTGGTGCGGAAGTGGGAGTGAAAAGGGAAGTGGAAGTGGCAGAGGTGCTGATGCAGAAGCAATGCTTTTTCAAGGATGTTTGGCGAGTCACGATCCATGAGAGTTGATCCTGATATTTTGCGCAGTCGGGCACCCGTCCAACCCCGCATTGATACAACACTTCGCGGAGAAGCAAAGTCAAAACTTGGGAAAATTTGGTCAAAGTGGTTCCATAGTAATGACATTGCTGGAGTTAAGGCAGAGTGTCCTTATTTTCGTGCCGCCATCAAAGAGACACAAGAACTTGGCCAAGGGGTTCCGTCACCAAGAGGGCATGAAATCGATGGGACATATCTTGATGCCAACGAACAAGAGGTCAAGAAGTACGTATCACAGTTCAAAGAAGATCGGGATATATATGGAGTCTCTATTATGTGTGATTCTTGGGTGGGCCTACACAAATGAGTATCATTAACTTTATATTGTCTCGCAATGGAAGAATGTTTTTCCATAAGTCAGTGAATGCAATCGTGACATACAAAATGCTGACTTTTTGTATCGTGAGATTCATAGAGTTGTGGAAGAAGTTGGAGTTAAACATGTCATGTAGATTGTGACTGACAATGGTGCGAACTATAAGAAAGCATGCCAACTGGTAATTGAAGAGTACCCAACTTTAGTCTGGCAGCCATGTGCAGCGCACACCGTCAACCTCATGTTGAAGGATATTGGTCGATTCGAGGAGGTTGATGCATTGTCAAGGCGCTAAGAGGATTTGTTTGTTCCTATACAACCACGATCGCCTCCATAATGAAATGCGCCAACAAATTGGAGGGGAGATATTTCGTCCAAACGCCACAAGGTTTGGAACCACATTCATTTTCTTGAAAAGTTTTAGGGATAGAAAAGCAAAGTTCACGAAGTGGATAGTGTCAAATGTATGGAGCTCTAACCATTTGAGCACGACCGAGGAAGGAGAATACATGTATTCCTGCTTCACAAGTAGACAATGGTGGTCGAGTATGGATTGGGTCATAAAATTGGTAGAACCAATTTACCGACTACACAGATATGTCGACCAACAGAAACCCGCAACAGTGGCAGGAATGGTTGGAAAGACGTACGAACTCAATTTCGAACTTCAAGACGTACTGAAAGAAGAAGATGCCACTTATTGTCGTGTCATAAAGATTGTTAATAGGAGAATTGCAATGATGAAGGACCGCATGTACATAGTTCCAGGCAAGTTCATAGTTTCCTAAATCCAAATAAATATCACATATTTGTTGTATTTTTTTTCTAACTCTCTAAGTGTGTTTGTTTGCACAGCATCGTTGCTGAACCCGCAGAGTCGCTTCTATAATGCGGGAAGAATCCACCCTCGCCGCTTCCACGACAATGGCGATTCAAAGACTAGCCGATACACCCGAGGACGCGATCAGCGTGCTCTAGGCGAGCTAGAACAATACCGTAATCGACGAGGTTTATTTGCTTCCAATGAGGCTCACATGAGTGCTAATCGTCATTCTGCAGGTAGGTTGTTACGAACTTACATATACATGGAAAATGACCCATCACTATTAGTTTAACACAAATTTTATGTTACTTGTAGCTACATGGTGGATGACGCTTGGGCGCAGAACCGACATTAACAAAATATGCCTTGCGGATTGTCTCGCAATGTGTTTCGTCCAGTAGATGTGAACGAAATTAGAGCACATTTGCATTGGTACATACACAATTGAGGAACCGTCTTGGATACAAGAAATTACATAAACTCGTGTATGTCCACTACAATCTGAGGCTACGATTGCAAGAGCATGAGACTAGAAATGAAGATAGGGATGTAGATCCTTTTGGCGATCTAATCAATGCCACTCTGTCTGACGAGAGAACCCAATCCACGAGTGGCTTGATAGCTCCATGATACAATCGAGCCCCTACTAGACGAGGAAGGTGAGCCCCATGCCATCTGATTGTAGTTGATGCTATCCTCGAAAGGAATTGAATAAAGCACTAGATGATGAACCATTGAAGCGGTGGACAAAGAAAAATATTGGCAAGAGTCATCTTAGGAAAAGGAAATATTGTAGCCAACCAATCAAAATTGGTCAAGACTTTGCCTCACTTACACAAACAGGGAAACAAGTGCCTGCGGGAAGAAGAAAAAGGCCATTGAGGAGGATATTGTGGCAAGCGGCGAAGAAGCAGAAAGTCCGCCATCCGATGAAGTCCAGTATCAAGAGTCCGTGATAGTAGCTCTCGTCGTCCGATGATGGTGCCGATGGTGGGATCGCTCATGATGCGAGGCAAGACCAACCATTGTAATTCACCGCGAGCAAAACTTCACGCTGCTACTCGGGATGAAGACCATGGTTGTCATGCTTCAAACAATTTCATAAGACCTACACGAGGGTAAGGGTCGCCAAAAGATCAATCTCACCACATGACTCTTCTTCCTATGAATCGCATGCTAGCTCAAGATCCACTCGGACTTATGGACGTCGAGATGTCAATCTATTGCCTTCTGGAGATGATTCTCATTTGTCGGACGTCTCTTCTGATCCTAGTTTCCATTACGGTCTTATGTCCTTCAGTACCAATACCAGAAACGTTTACCAGTGGGTCGAACCCACATATTACCAACAACTTTACAATCATTGGTTACAATATGCACACGAAACACACACTTGGGATCAATACAAGGCTCACCTAGCACAATTTGAAGGACTTATACTCTATGATAACAACGACTACATTGCACAACCTTCACGTTTCTCGACAATGTATTGGTATGAATTACTTCTCATTATTGTTTTTTGTATGCTAGTCAAGCTATCGTTCATTATCATTAACTTATGTTTTTTATTATGTTACATTCTTTAGAACTTTTGGACGAGCTGCTCTGGAGAGTGAAGCAACCAAGGATGACTTTTTATGTACATCTTGAAACATTTTCCCATTAATATTTGCATTATTCTAAATTTAAATTTCATAATTACCATTTTCCCCAAATTAGGTTTTGCCGAGGTTAAATGGAGTTCACGTGATGTGATCCGACACACCAAGAAAATTTGGAGTTCAAAAATTCAAAATTTGAATTCACCCCGGTTTTTTTTGAAATTTCCGAATCACGGCTGATTCTGAATTCGCTCGGCCGGATTTCATCCGGTACCGAGATTTCGATCCATGGTTACATGTCATGAAAATTAATTGGACACATTAAGTTAAACCAACAGACAAGACAAGAAGTTTACGGGTATCACAAAGAAGAGCATCATTGGATTGTAGGAACCGCGTTTTGCTAGGCGATAGCTACATCTGTTGAACCATTCTTTGGTTATTACTATGCACAATGCATGCAGTCATTACATATCTAGGGCTACTCAAATCTAATTGCATATCCAATAGGTCTAAGGTTCAATTCATAGTGCTCAAAAGGCAAACAAAGCAAGTAACCAATGCAAAATATTGGCAAAGAGTTTTGCAGCAGAAATCTCTGTTACCCATTAGTAAACAAATAGTGAAACTGATAGGTACGAAGGGGCAACAAACCTCAAATGAAGTTTCATGAGCTGGGCTATAAACCAGATGTGAGGGAAGTAAACCAGATACATACTCGGCAGATGCAGCAATGGCAGCTTTAACCGGTCTCCTGTTTAACAAAGTTATTAATAACATTAACGCAGTTAATCACAGTCAAAATCAGAAAGAAGCCATAATTTCTGACGAGGAATAATTAGGACTTGCTAGTCCAAATTTTGGCAAGTTGGCTGTGTTTGATCTTGTATTTGTTAGATGTTAGATATATCTCTTAGCTATGTCTCTTGTATAGAGTGTTATTTGCATATTTACCTCACATGTAACATGTAAATTTTGGCATCTGGCCCATTGGAATAGAAAATGGTTCATTCCAACATAGTATCAGAGACCATGGCTATCTCTCCCGATCACAAAACTATCCCTGACTAGCGCCGTTGTCCCTGCTCAGACCGCCGCAGCCGCCCGAATCCCACCCTCGAGCCCCCGGATCCGGCCGCCCACAAGCCCCCGACACTCGGATCACGCCGCCCCGAGCCCACGACGACTGGATCCCATCGCCGCCCGAGCTCGCCACCCAAGCTCGCCTCTGCTCTGGAGAGCTCCCGCCGCCTCCCCGGAGCCACCCGAGCTCGCCTCTCCACCGGGAGCACCACCTGAGCTCGCATCTACTCCACCGATGGCTACCGCTGTCGGCTCCTGCGCCATCCCACTCCCCCATGTTCGATTCAACGAGACGAACTCCGGGAGTAGGTTGTTCACCTGATGATTCACCTTAACCGCCAGCGTCTCTGAGTCACCTCACCGGCGAGCACTCCTGTCCGCCTCGCCCTACGCCGCCAGTTCTGCCTGCTCTTCCTGCTGATGAGGATCAGGTTGCTCATGAGGCCGCCACTGTTGCTCTGGAGGAGGCCCTGGAGCTCTACCAGTCTGAGTTGCACGCCTACGAGAGATGGCAAGTGTCGAAGCTCATGCTACCACCATCCTAGTGGACATGCTCATGGCCATCTCCATGGATGTGGCAAAGCTGCCGATGACAACTGATGTGGGACCGCCTCCGAGCTCACACCAGCCAACCAGTGATGCTATGTACCTCTCCTTCGTGCACCAAGCGCACTCCCTTCAGCAGCTTGATGCCACCGTGGATGACTTCTACCAGCAGATCTCTACAGTGTAGCGTTACCTCGACTCTCCAGGGCCGGATATCCGCCGAACCTGTCCCTGCTGTGAGCGGCACCGCGTCGAGCTCCCGCCATCTCGCACATCGTGTTGTGCCTCAGCCCCGGCACGCATCGCGCCGAGCTCCTATCGTCCCGCGTGTCGCCTCGCCTCAGCCCTTAGCCCCCCTCCCCCCCCCCAACCGTGTCGCCTGTCGCCGTTGATGGCTCCAGCTCGGTGCCTCGGTGGCATGGCTTGGTGTGGGTGTGTGGGCGGCGGCGGGCGCTGTGCAGTGGAGTGCCTAGTTGGGGAATGACCGAAATTGAATGGGGAATTGCCTGGTTAGGGTCAGTCATCACTTCATTCACTTGGGTCGGGCCTGTCGGCTGCCACTCAACCCACAGCCCACGTGGATGCGGCATCTTCTCTCCTCCGGTCCTTCTCCATGGTCACACCTGCTCCGAGCGAGCTGGGAGGTGTGGCTTGGGAAACCTGGGCAGTTGCCCCGGCTTGCCCCTATAGTGGTTTTGCCACTGCCTGCGCGTGTTACTCCTATCACGCGCAAGTAGGTGTACAAGATCAAGATCCGCTCAAATGGTTCTCTTAAGCACTACAAGACTCGTCTTGTGACGCGTGGTTTTCAGCAGGAGCATGGTCGTGACTACAATGAGACATTCGCTCATGTCGCCCACATGTCCAATGTTCGCACTCTCCTCGTGGCCTCTGTTCGACAATGGTCCATCTATCATTTGAACGTCAAGAATGTCTTTCTCAATGGCGAGCTGCGTGAGGTATACATGCAGCCGCCCCTGGGTATTATGTCCCTGATGGTAAGGTTTGTCGCCTTCATCGCTCTCTATGGGCTCAAGCAAGCCCCTCGTGCTTGGTTTGACCCATCTCCTTATTGTCACTGTTGTCAACTTTTCCGCAAGTGATCACAACCCTGCTCTCTTTGTACACCTCTCCTCGGGGTCGGACGCTCCTCTATGTGGATGATATGATCATCTTTCGGGATAACTATGTCGTGAAAAATCGGTAGGTTACCACCAATAAGCAAGCAATAACCGGTCCTCTATCGTGGGAACCGAGAGAACCAATCTCGGCCGGTTTCTTTCCGGTTTACAAATTCAATTTTCAATTTTCAAAATTCGACTGGTTTTTAAGCAAATTCGTGTGAATTTCATCCGAATTTTAAGGGATTCCAGAATCCTAAGTGCATTCTTATTACGGGAGCACGGATTCCTCCGTAAACGGTTTTAATCCTCTCTCAAGACATTGATTATGTGAAGGAGCGTCTCAGTGAGCGGTTCTTGATGTCTGATTTGCGTCCTCTTGGTTATTTCCTTAGGATTGAGGTCACTTCTACGCTTAAGGGGTACTACCTCTCCCAGGATAAGTACATCCAGGATATCCTTGCTCACGCTTGTCTCACTCATCAGCGCATGGTGGACACTCCTACGGAGCTTAATGTTCACCTTCAGTCCACTGATGGGAAGCCTCTTGAGGATCCCACTCAAAACCGTCATCTTGTCGGGAGCCTCGTCTACCTTGGGATCACTCGGCCTAACATTTCTCACCCGGTTCACATTCCGAGTCAGTTTGTTTCTGCTCACTCAGTTTCACTACAATCACCTTCTTCGTGTTCTGCGATATCTTCGCGAGACCATCAGTCGTCGTCTTTTCTTTCTTCGCTCCAGCTCTACAGCTTCAGGCGCACTTTGATGCGACCCAGGCTAGCGATCTGATCGTCGATCTCTTTATGCTTATAGTGTTTTCCTTGGTTCCTCTTTGCTTGCCTAAAAGACCAAGCAGCAGACTGTTGTTTCCCGTTCGAGTGTTGAGGCTGAATTGCGAGTCATGGTGGTGTTGACAGCTGAGATCACTTGGCTTCGGTGACTAATGAGGATTTCGGTGTTTCAGTTTCTACACCGACTCCTCTCTTATCCGACAGTATTGATGCGATTAGCATTGCTCGAGATCCAGTAAAGCATGGGCTCACCAAACACATTGGAATTGATGCTTCGTACATGAGATCAAATGTGCAGGACCAAGTTATTACTCTTCAGCATGGTTGTTACGGTGTGCTTGGCGACCACGGCGCCTCCCCTGAGAGGCACCAGGACGCCATGCCGTTCCGGCGGGCGCCCTGCCATCCTCAAGGCGAGCTAAGGCGAAGCATAGGAGTGGCGATGAAGGAAGAAGCAAAAGCAGAGGAGGAAGCAGGGGACTCGAGAGTGGCGACAAAGGAAGAAGCAGGGAAGTGGCGGCAAATGAGGAAGCAGAAGCAAAGGAGGAAACAGACTAGCAAAGGAAGCAGACTAGCAGAGGGAGGAAGCAGAGGAGGAAGCAGGGGAGTGGCGGCGCGGCGGAAGGGAGTGGCTTCGCGGGAGCGAGAGAGTTGCAGCAGGTCAGCGCAAAGCGGGGCGGTGGGAGTAGCGGCGAGCTGCGGGAGGGAGAGAAGGGAGACGGAGTACCTAGGGGCCGGCAGTCAAAGATGGCCAAGGCGAGGCGGGGCTCTGCGGCATCCCCTCCGCACCACCGGGACACCAAGGCGACGCCGTGACAAGCATGCTCTTCGGTATGTGCCTTCGGAGATTCAGTTAGCATATTTCTCCACCAAAAAACAGACTAGAACTCAGCACAACTTCTACCTCTCTAAATTCAATGTTGTTGATCTAACATGAGTTTGAGGTGGGTATTAGATGTCTCTTTGTGGATATCATGGGGAGATGCTCATGATCTTAGGATGATGTTACAATTGACAATGGCTTTGAAGGTTTGTCGAATCACGCGTTTTCGGCAAAATTTCTGTGCTGTCAGGTCTCTGGCGATCAGACCAGCCAGGGCGGCAGTTTGACCGACTAGTGGCGGTCCGACCGGCCACCCCTCGCGGTCCGACCAGCCATGGACGGCGGTCAGACCGGTCAGTTTATTTGGTTGAGTTTAGAGCTGGGCCAAAAATAGAATGTGTAGGCAAGAGAGGGGATTCTCATACACTTGTGTTATAATTTTTGGAACTTCCAGTCAAAAGATCTATTCGTTTGAAATTTCCAGAGAGGTTTCGGATTTCAAGGGTCGAAAATTGGCTAAGTCCCTAGCTAGGCGGTCGGCCGCCAGGCGTCTGGCCGATCGTTAGGCGGCCGACCGCCCTAAGTGGCGATCGACCGTTTTCACTTAATCGTCATCATCTTGACGGCAACGTTTGTTGGTTAGGTCAAGTTCATGAGTTTCAGTGCATGTACGTGGGTCAAGTTGCGAAGAGCTTGTTCCCGGAATCGATTTCTTGGACTATTGTTGTGCAGGTTGCTTGGAGGTCAACGACGGTCAACGGCGAGGATGATCGGGACTAAGCTTGGAGAGCTGAGGTTCAGAACGATCGACCATGTCAGATGAAGTCTATGGATTCAAGCATGGCGCAAAATGGACAAGGATGACCGAACGAGAAGTTTGGTGCGACGGGTTGCATCAAGCGGCGCGGGGGTCGGTGCAAGTGCCATGGTGGTTTCGGTGGGAGCCGGATGGGAGACTTGCCGACATGATGAGAGCCGTTGATCAACCTACACGTAGCGAAGCATGGGATTGCTTCATGAATATTGAACTCGGTCTTTGGAGAAGGATCGAGAAGGGGTATTTTTGTAATATCACTAAAATACCGCCTTGATTGCTTTTGGCTAAACCGCGGCACAAGACGACCAAAGGAGAAGCGGTTTAGGTCAAGAGAAGATGAAGACGGCGCTTTAAAATATGTGCGTGAGTTAAACCCGCTTGTGTGTGGGCTTAACGGATACCCAATAGGAAACTCTTCTAGAAGGTTAGCCTCCACTATAAATATGGGAGGGTGTTGTAGCACCTCCTTGATTCTTTTGCTTATTTTGAAACCCTATTTTTGTTTTTGAGATTAGGGAGTGAAGAGGTTAGGATTCTTGAGAGGAGATTGATTGTGTGCTCATGTATTGAGTTTTGTCCTCCTTGATGGAGTGGCTGTAAACCAGCAACAATCACAAATCAATCTATGCAAGTTCTTTTGAGATGAGTCTTTTTCGTTCTTGCTCTTTAATTTGTGATTTTGGGGCTTTCTTTTATTCTCAATTTTTCTTTTGGTTTCTGCCCCTAATCTTGCTTGCTGTGACATGTGGGAACTCATCTAGGATCATCTTGATCATCTCTAACCCACGAGCAAGTTTTTGGATCTAGTTTTCGTTTTGACTCGGTTTTGAACCATCCTTCACTCAAACGGAAAAAAAGTCGGAACTTTGTCAAGGATCTTCACGATCTTTGATTGGAATAGGTTCCTGATATCCTAGAGAAAGTGTGTTCCAAGTTTCATCGAGTTTGGAGTTGTAGATCAAAAGTTAGACCTATTTGCAACCGTTTTGGCCGATTTTATCGCTCATCAGCCGAGGTCGATCATTTAAGGTGACCTGGTCGACCGCCATTGATATAGAGGTCAGACCGCCCAACACTTGAAAATCGAGTTTTGGTTGATTTTGGTTGTTTTGCTCCGGGGTTTCGATTGGATTCAATACAAGACTTCTGTTGTGCTTGTATATTGATCTTCATAGCTCTCATAGCTATCGGAGTGAAAATCGTGTTGAATCCGATCTTTGTGAAAAAGAGATCGTGCTCCTATTCAACCCCCCTCTAGTCGTCGTTTCGGTCCAACACTCTTAGACATCTCTCTTGTATAGGTTGTTCTTTGCATATTTTCCTCACATGTGATATGTATATCAAGGGTTCATTCCAACAGTATTCTTGTGACCACAATGGAGTCATGGAGTTGATCGATGAAAAGTTGACTTGTGATCATGAATCAAACAGCGACCTAAACTTTTTCTTTCAGGTCTGGGATGCCTAAGAACAGCTAGCCCACCAATTGCTTAACTTGTGTAGCAAATGAACTAAAGTGTGTGTATGGCACTCCTAACTTAGGCCCCAAACAAACAGTAGCCAAAATTAGTGTAGCACAATTAACTATGAGGGCTGCCAGTTGTGTCCTCAAATTAAACACACCCTAAATGCGGCAACAGTTTGGATTAATAAGTAGAAATAGGAGTCCAGAGATATATAAATAAATAAAAACGGGTAACGGAAAAACTGGCCGGTTTTTCCTGGTTTAGAAAATTCAAATTTTAGTTTTTGAGTTTTGGCTGATTTTTAAGCAAATTCAAACGAATTCGATCCGGATTTTTTCCGGTAAATCCGGTAACCGGCCGATTACCGTTTCCAGCTAGTCACCGGGAAACTGGCCGGTTCCGGGTTTTCTAACCCTGAATAGGACCCATGATTAAACCTGCCATTTTTTAGAAAACTAGACTGGCTAACATTTGGTACATCCGTACATGACTAAGAGGCTCTATATTATAGATCGCGGAAGGGAACCAGCCAACAACCCCAGAAGACCGAACACAAGAAGGTTGCTACTGTGTAAGCACCATTGTTTTCATCAAATTACATGTATAATACTGGCAATCTTACCTCAAATCCCATAAGATTGATCTCCCATTGCACTGCAAGTGGCTTTCCCAAGAATCAACATCTGATTGAACTACTACAACCATGTTTGAAAGAGCCTTGGCTTGATAATGTTTGTCCAATAATAGAGGTTCACTATGTATGAACCAGAATATTGGAACCTCCAATGTTGACCTGTGATTTAAATGTTCTCCTGGATATAGAAACGAAGTCTAGTTTACAATAATTCATCATATTGTACCAGAAGACAGTAGCCTGGGACGTAGCAAGTAGGGAATAAAATCCCGGCCAGTAACGGCCGGTTACCGGCCGGGGACAGGGATTAGAAATCCCGGCCGGTTTTCTCGGGTTTTGTAAATTCAAATTTCAAATTTCGAAATTCGTCTAGTTTTTAATCAAATTCAAACGATTTTTATCCGGTTTTTTTCCAGTTTGAACGGTAACCAGCCGGTTACCGTTCCCGGCCGGTGGGAAATGCCCTGGGACCGGGTTTTGGATCCCTGGTAGCAACTAACACAAATGCACTACAACATGGTAAAAACTTGCCCCATTTCTCTTCTAATAAAATACCATAAACGACACTACCTCCATTCTCAAATAGATGTCAACCAAGAAAGTGCAGTCAAGGTTTTCAAACTTTGACCATCAATATACATAAAAGTATTTAAATGTATTACATGGAAAAGATGCATTGTGGCTTAACCACAATTTAGAAAATATATTTGTCATCAAAAGTACTTTGATATCATTATATTTTTAATGTTTTTTGCTAACATATTATTAGAAAAAGTAATCTTCAGTTTTTCACATTATATTTTTAATGTTTTAGACTGTTGATGTCTAAAACAGGTAAAAGAGAATGGAAGTAGTATTGCAAAAACAGATTAACCAGCTCATCCATGAACTTCCTCACTTCCATTTTAGCCTCAAACAATCAATTCACGCAACCCTCACATTAATCCTATAATGTTTTTATTAACGATATTGTCCAAAAATTATCTCATCATATGATTCATCATCTTATGAAGGATTTGTACCCGACACCTACAAATATAAACATTATTTTGCAGCGAGCAACTCCATGCAACCCCCAAACACGTGCATGCACATGAATGGCAAACAAAACATTAACAAGCTCAAACCTTCTCTTGTGAAATCATAACTACCTGAACAGCCAAATGCTATTCTACAGGACAAACAACCTTAAATTCCTAGATCACGAAAAGAAAAAATACATACCTTTAAGTGAATTGTGCTCACTTAACCTCTGTAGCTGATGTTGGAGGATAGCAGAATCAAGGTATGTACGCACTGTTGACCTATAGGTGCCATTAACCAATAGAAGTGGGACTGCAGCTGCACGACGTGCCATTGAAAACGCCATCATCAATGCTGGCTCCTCTGATAATGACATCCTACATATCAACATGCATAATTCAAACACTAACTGGAAAAAAATGTTAACATACTTAGTTTATACAAAGTAAAAAGTTATTTAGTCTTTACGAACTTTACTCATGATGGTTTCTAAGGATGTCAAGATAACTGTCAAAAGCACACAAGGCACAGACAAACCTTTCCGGTATTTTTTTAAATCCATGCCATCAGTTGTAAAACACTTTTGGATTTTGCCATCATTTTTTAATTTATTGGTCTGATGCCACTGAAGTAAAAAAAACCCTGAAAATCCCACTGAACAGGTCAAAGCTCTTAGAGCAAATAGAATGACCATCCTACATTCCTACCCTCCTATGGAACAAAACATTCGTTCAAATGCCATTGTGGCTGTTCCCTTGGCCTGAGCATTTCAACGAACACCTAAGTGCAAGGTTATTAAGTCGGCAAGTCGACACTACCCTTCTAGTGATCGACTTGCTGACTAGTCGACTAGTCGACTGGTACTGTTCATTTGACATGTATCATGAACAACATAACAAGCACGACATAATCAACGTAAGTCCACGTCAATAAAATAAGTCCACATTCCACAAGCTTAGACTCTAATGACGTAACATAAATCCACAACAATAACAAGTCCCAACTCTCTCATCTCGCAAAAGTTATCCATCTCGAACTCATCTAAATTAGTAGTAGCATCCATGTTCTCTCTTTCACCATCTTCGATTGTTCTCTACAAGAATGTAGTTAACACAGATCTGTTCAAATACCGAGAGAATGGATTAAAAAAGAACAGTCCATCAAAGTTTTGGCTCCAATGTACACTAGTACATCGACCTATCTATATATTCACGCCTCTTCCCGACTCCCCCCTACTCCCCACTTCCCCCTCCCTTTCCCGATCTATATATTCACGCCTCCTCCCGACTCCCCCCCCCCCTACTCCCCGCTTCCCCCTCCCTTTCCCGATCTCTGGCGATGGCGACCGGCTCGGCAGCCCGATCTCCCCCTCTCGGCGGCGACCCGAGATCCCCTTCCGGCTGCCTCTTCTCTCACCGGCTCCCCTTCTCCCGGGAGGGAGGGGAGGGGAGGCTGGGTCGGGAACGTGGGGAGAAGGGGAGGGAGGTGGAGGCCGAGAGGAAGGGGGCCAGGGATGGAGGTGGAGGCCGGGAGGGGAACCGAGATGGGGGCGGAGGGGCATACTTGGATCCGGAGTGCCACGGCCGCGACGGGGATGGAGGCGGGACGGTGGCCGAGGGCGATGGAGCTGCGACGACTGGATCTGCCTCCGAGGGGAGAGGACGAAGACCGACGGCGCGATGGGAGCTGCCTCCGAGGGCGGCGGCGACGGGAGCTGGAGCTCTGCTTGCTCTGGAGTCACGCGTGAGTGTTCCCTCCCACCTGCCCTCCCTCCCTCCCTCCTGCCTCTTTGCCACTACCTCTGACAGCCGGCGCAAGTCGAGTCGCCACCTCCAGTCGGAACTTCTCCGACGACTTGTCGAGTCGTCGACTAGTCGACGACTTGATAAGCATGCCTAAGTGCACAGCCTTCAACAGGCAAGGAGAGGACCGCCACTGGCAGCCTGTGGCATCTGGAAGCACCAAGAGTGGCAGCAGCGTTTGGCATGCCGGGGAGGATGGAGAACGACAAAACGTGCAGTGTACCCCTGAGAACAATGACACACAGGCGAATTGGGCACACGGCCATGGCAGCCACCGAGGAGAGACTAGGGGCACCGGAGCTCGGCAATGCTTGAGTGAGGAGGGAGAGCCGCTGTGGAGCACCACTGAGGGCACATGAGGGGACACGCTACAAGCCTACAACACTGAGGAGAGGACATCAGGTTCACCTACTTCTAGATATGATATGCATGGCTTATCGCCAAGGATCAAAATCCCGGTACCGATGGAAAAACCAGCGGTCGGTAACGGTTACCGGGAAAAAAAACAGACGGAGTTCGCGAACTGAAATTTGAATTGCAAATTTTGAAAACCGGTCAAAAAAAACCGTAACCAAAACCAGAAAACCTGATGAATGATTAGGTTAGAAAGAAGTATCATGTTTTCAAGAGAACTTTGAATAGCATTGCTCAATGACTTCACTGCTGCTGCTGGCCTGCTGCAAAACCAAGAGAGGAGAGCATCCAATGTGCAAAAGCAAGAGGGGGCCACGAGGGAGAGCATCCAATGCTGCAAATCGACATGCAATGTAGTAAAAAGGTCAATCCTCTCTGTTGCAAATCGACATGCTTTCTAAGTCCAAAAAACCGATCGGAACTTGCTCATACAATAATCCAAGCATATTTAGCTCATACAATACGTAATCTAACACAAAAAAAAGGCCTAAACCAACCTAGAAAGTGCATTACGCAGTCAAAAAATCAAATTTAAATCTAAAACTTTTCGGCCGGTTACTGTTCATCCATGTCCCCACCGGTAACCGCCGGGATTTTGATCCTTGCTCATGGCCTTAAGAAAGACCGGCCATTTTGTTGATTACCACAAAGTCCATACTTTACTGCCGTGAAATTTTGTTGGAATCTGAAGGCTTCTTGCTTCATGCATGCGTGCAAGTTACTATCTTCTTGGTTGCATGAGGTGGGTGTGACCAGAGATAAAATTCCCGGCCCGTAACCGCCGGTTACCGGCCGATTACCAATTACCGGCCGGGGTCCGGAATCCAAAACCCCGTCCAGTTTTTCCGGGTTTTGCAATTTCAAATTTTGAATTTTGGTTGGTTTTTAAGCAAATTCAAACGAAATTCAACCGGGTTTTTTCCCAAGAAAACCGGTAACCGGCCGGTTACCGTTCCCGTCCCCGGCCGAGATTCGGTCCGGTAACAGTTTTTTTATCCCTGGGTATGACCGACAGATCCACGAGGAAGGCATGAGTTCATGTCGACGGCAAAGCTCTTGCACCTAATCGGCACCGCAGACAGGCCATTCTCGAAGGACGGGCCACGGGCGACCGCCAGGCCCACTGTGAGCCAAGGGCCACCGATCCTGATACATCATACTACATATACGTATATGTATAATTGTATATCATGTATATGCTCTAGTGCTCTGCATGGTTGTATAACTACTAACTAGATTGAGGCATTGAGCTAGCCAGGAGCCCAGAATATGGGCCTAAATTATTTAATCGGCAACTAAGGCCCACCCAACTAGTATCAATAACTTTGCATCTAGAAATGTTAGAAGAAATTGCTTTCTATGAGTAGTTTGTATCTTTTTGATGTATTGAATAACTTTGCAGTTAATATAAAAAGTAGCATTATATGTTTATGACTTTATGTTAGAATAAAGGGCCTCCTATTCCGTCTCGCCCCAGGGCCTCCAAAATGCCAGGAACGGCCTTGGCTGCAGATGGCTGAGGGGTGGCCAAGTGGCTGGAAGGAAAGATGTGGATGGCCAGCAGGTAGACAGAGACTAGGGGGGAAGGAAAGGAAGGAGAAGGAAATGTAGATGAAATGGGCAAAGAGCATTCCTGCCATTTTAAGAAAGAATGAAGTCATGAATGGTATCTTCTAAAAAGTTTAGAAAAATCAAAACTAATGACATCACAGATCACGCATCAATGATCAAACCATTAATGCAAAAAAAAAACGATGGCAAAATTCAAAATATGGAATTTTCCGATGGCACATAGCCACATACCCAAATGTTTCAACTTTTGCAGCGGTATACAAGTGCTTACTGAATACAAATTAGAGTCTCATGTGCACACGCACTTCAGTTTTCTAGAATCACTTAAAAGTACAGCTCAAAAGTTCAACAAACATGCTATGAGGAAAAAAAAACAAATAGGTTATGAGAAAAGAACACTATTAATCAAATAAAAGGCTTAGGATACAATAATGAAGTCCCAGCAAATAAACATTAAGAATCGATAACTCGTATAGTATGTCAAACAAATTTCACATAATCAAGTACTAAAGTAGTTTAGCAGAATAAATAATACAATATTTTACTGAGGATCACTTCTACTGTTCTACAAGAATTAACTCTACTGTTCTACAAGAATTAGTATCGTCGAAAGAGAACTTAGGGCCCTTCTACATTGTTAGAACTGTAGAAAATGTACTAAGAAGCTGTTTGGATGGGGTGGATTTGGCACCCTTGGAAAATGAAGCCAAGGAATTAGCCCCTCAGATTGAAAATATAAGTCATTTTAGCCATGTGTAATTTTCTCTAAATAGGTTGTTCTACAACTTCAAGGAACATTGATCGCACTTATTTCTATTATAGCCTTGTTGAATGATGTTCATATTCTCATCAATAAATGAGGCCTCTTTCCCACAACCTCTCTCCTAGCCACACATATTTAAGAACAGGTGAAGTTTGGGAGTAAATGAAGGATGCCAGAGTCATTTTATGTTACTCCGTAATTCATGTGCCCAGAGCAAAAGACGATTTATATTTGAAATCGGATGGAGTGGATTCCAAATCCACCCCCATGGACTTGTTTCGATAGAAAGGGTTTGGGTATTGATAAATAAACACCTCGTGGATCTAAAATATAAAACAACAGGATCAGTGAAAAGACATAGGGTCATTTTTTAATGCTTTTAAGATTGATATTGTACTCTAATTGTGTTTGATCCATCGGAGTAAATTATCTCAAACTTGCAAATATGCATTTAGAATTTAGAAAGTCGTAGAATAAAAATCTAGCGAGGAGAAGAAAATTTTGATATATAATTTCCATTTTAACTAGTTTTAAACCCCCGTGTAAGTTTATCACTCCATATCAGTAGCTAAGCAGTTCTTTTGCTCCTATTGATTGACAATTGACAAGTAATACGACCACAACCTAAGATTGAGGAAATGAAGAGCACGTACATGTGTTGGCTAAACATAGACTTCTGAGATGGTAACAACAAAGAACTAAGGCCCTCTGTGATGGATTTTACATTTACAGGCAATTGCTTTATATTCCTGACTTTCTGCAAAAGGAAAAGAAAAACAATGTAAGGACATAACTGTATTGAATGTACGAAATACAAGCAACAGAAAAGTTACCTCTTGTGTCACGAAGTACATCTGAAACGATAACTTCTCATAGTAATGGTGTGCTCTATGAGAAACAGAAGGAGCAATTACATGCCTCATAGAACCCCATAATGTTGACCCAAGGTGTGCAAGAAATGAATCACGAGCCACTGTGTAACTATGATGTTCCTGGCATTAAAAGATTAGACTGTCATTAGAAGTATGATTAATACCTGCACATATATGAATTTTTTGTTGTCCTGCTTATTAGGGAAATCAAAATAGATTTTTCAATGCATAAATTTCAGTTGCGTAGTATGTAGTAGCAGTAGTTGGACAAAGCTAACCTCTGAAGTATCTTTAAATAAGTCCCATTTTTCCACCCTCTTCAATGCATCAAGAGCTTTCTTCTTATTAATTTCACCAGAATCTCCACTATTGTAGCCTTCCAGTTCATTTTTCAGGTCGTGCATTCTCTTATCAAGTTCTGTGTAGAAAAATGAAGGTTCTAGTTAAAAGGGGTGACCTTTCTAACAAAACAAGCAAATATTTATGTACAGTACAAGACTCAAGCCCAGATGCTTACATAAACTGAAAACCTCAACAAATAAAAAAGATCATTGATAACTTAGTAGCTTTCACAATTAATGAGAAAAAATGGCCAAATTACAACAAATAAAGAAAAAAAAGGGGTGTTTGTGTTTAATTTTAAAAAAAATCTTTCATGTATGGTGTTAGATGTGTTGCTAGCAAAAAGAATAAATAAATAATATCAAACAACAGTGTAAGTTCATAACTCAGAAGACTGATGTAGTGATGTCAACTACAAGTTTACCACTATGTAGAAATAATTCAACTATCCAAAAGTACCTTTGCAAAGGGCAAGTTGTACCCTTCTTCCCACACAATGCTTAAAAGCAAAAAGTTCATATACGTCAATCTCTGCCAATAGGATATCCACGGTATGGTAATCCTGAACCAAAAAAATTGGCATTCCATGTACAAGTCAAGAGTTAGTTCAAGATGTGACAACAAAACAATATACACAAAGAAATAAAGGAAATGGTGTTAAGCAGCAACATGAGGCCATGGATGAGACATGACTTATGAGAGTGTACAGCAAACAAGACTAAAAGAGAGGACATGTTGAGTAATGACAATGGCAGTTGGGTTGCCACTATGTTGTGGGACATTAATGACTTAAGGGACCATCTGTAAGTGAATTATCAACGGTTCTGGCATAAGTATCGAGTACCACAGAGAAGGAAATTTTTCCAAGTCTCCCAAATCTCTCTGCTCCATCTCTTCTCTCCTGCTCTGGTTCCAAAGCTCTCACTCACACTCTTCTCTAATCTTTTATGGAGATCTTCTAGAACAAGTGGTAGGGGTGAGACAAAAGGGGATTTGTATAAACAGAATCGCCACCCTATATTGCAAATCTACTATGGCCAAAAATGAGATTAGAATAATAAAAGGTGCATCATTTAATATATAAGATTGAGTTGGGCTGAATAATTAAATGAATACGAAAAGAATGATTGTATCATGTGATTTCTAAGAGAAATCCAGCATACCTCACCAAAAGATGAAAATCTCTCTCTGATTGTGTCTTGTAATTTTTCTTCAGCTTCTTCTTCTGTAACTTCTGCACGAGATCAACTACAATCACTTCATGCCAGACAAACAAGCCTCAGTGCAAAGCATTTGTGGTCCGTCAAATAATCTCTCTTCCATAACATATTGTAGACATGTTGACGTGTTAAAAATACAGAATTGTAACACCACCTTACAAAATTCAGTACAGCCCAGCCCCCACTCTAGATGACCATACGCACGGGTAGCAACTTGCTTGGGCTCTCACACTTGCTTGACGCTTCCACCAAAAGAGTTAACGCGGAGTTGCTATGTTTGGACCCTCGAGAATTATATGCTACTACTCTACATTTTAAACTCACTGTGGAACTAATCTCACTGATACTACACAGGCCACCACTAATTGGAATTTTGAGTTACACTCAAAAGTCAAAACACACCCTGCAAAAGGGCTAACACCTCAGCAACACATCGCATACCACAGGACATGCCTAGAACACCCTTAGGCCTCGGGTAGACATCCGCACTGTGTGCCCTCCACGAGCCCACACGCACATTCGCCCATGTAGCGATGGTCATGATCTAATACTATCCATTGTTAGATATGTATATAGCCTAGGGTATTCTCTGCGTATTGGCAACCCTGTACATGTTATATATTGACCTTTTGGCCCAATGAAATACATACAAGTCCCATTCTAACATGGTATCAGAGCAAAGTTAGGATTAGGGTTTGCTTGCTTTGCCGCTTGCCTCCCTCGCGCATACTCCTGCGCAGAGTTGCCGATGACACAGCTTATGTGGGAGCGCCTCCGAGCTCACTACCAGCCGACGAGTGATGCTATGAACCTCTTAGTTGTACACCAGGTGGATTCTCTTCGGCAGCTAGATGCCACCGTGGATGCCTTCTACCAGCAGATGTCTGAGGTGTTGTGTCAATTTGACTCTCTAGGGCCGAATGTTTGCCGGACCTGTCCCTGCTGTGTGCGGCTCCACGCTCATCAGGAGACTTACCGTCTCTACGACTTCCTGACGCGACTCCAGCCTGAGTTCGAGACTGTGCGTGCTCAATTCCTGACTCACTACCCGCGCCCGAGCTTGGTGGAGGCCCTCACGGGTGTGCGTGCTGAGGAGACTTGTCACCGTGAGCGCGGCTCGGATCTGAGTTGTCTTTATGCCAAAGACTGCTCTTTAGCACCGACCATGGTCTCCACCGCACCCATCGCATAACGTGATGACCACAGTATCGGATCGCTACAAGCGGAGGGCGAGTGGTCGCTGGGCTGGACATCCCCCGAAGGGCTCTGGAGGTTCCTCCCACTCACAAGCTGGCACCTCTCGCCAGGACTCCTCCGGTGATGCCACACGGCAGCTCCTCTCGCTGCTCCAACGCCTCGGTGTCGGCTCGTCCTTAAGACTCATCGGGTTCTACTCGTCTGGCTCTTGCTTTTCAACAGTCTTCCTCACCTCCGCCTCCTCCCTCGTCGGGTGTCTTGTCTTCGTGGATCTTGGACTATGGTGCTTCCTTTCACATGACACCAGATTCTGCCCACCTCACTTCTGTTCGTTCCACAGTTTTTCCTTCCACTGTTCAGACTACATATAGTACCTCTCTTACTGTTGCAGGCCAAGACACTCTTTCCACTTCTTTTCATGTTCCTGCAGTCTCTCATGCTCCTCAGCTTACTATGCAGCTTATGTCACCGGTCGATCACCGATCACTGGCCGTCGTGTTGTTCTTGACTCTTGACTCTTCTTTGTGTTCGGGACCGCCAGACGGGACTCGCTTGGATCGACCCTCGTGGCGTGATTTGCATCGTCGAGCTGGCTTCATCTTCCTTCTGCTGTCTCCACCAGCCTATCAGCCACTACCACTACCTCTAGTCTTGTTGTGTCCTCCACTACCTCCTTCGCTCAGTGGCACCATCATCTGGGTCATCTCTTCGAATCGCGTCTATCATCACTAGTAGGTCGTGGTGTTCTTGGGTCTATTTCTAGGGACACCTCCTTACATTGCATGGGTTGCAAGCTTGGCAAGCAGCTACAGCTCCGCTATCCCTCTAGTGACTCTATTTCTACTCGTCCTTTTGATCTTGTTCACTCCGATGTTTGAGGTCTGGCTCCCTTCGTTTCGAAAGGGGGTCATCGATACTATATGATTTTTATTGATAATTATTCTCGTCATACTTGGATCTACTTCATGTCCTCTCGCAGTCAGGTTCTTTCTATTTATCAGAGTTTTGTCACTATGGTTCGCACTCAGTTTGACTCGGTCATTCGTGTGTTTGTCCCTGATGGCATGGTTTGTTGCCTTCGCCGCTCTCTATGGGCTCAAACAAGCCCCTCGCACTTGGTTTAACCGTTTCTCCTCTATTGTCACTACTGTCAACTTCTCCGCCAGTGATCACAACTCTACCCTCTTTGTACACCTCTCCTCGGGGTCAGACGCTCCTCCTCTATGTGGATAATATGATCATTATTGGAGATGACTTTCAGTACATTGCCTTTGTGAAGGAGCATCTCAGTGAGCGGTTCTTGATGTCCGATTTGGGTCATCTTCGTTACTTCCTTAGGATTGAGATCACTTGTACGCCCAAGGGCTACTATCTCTCCAGGAGAAGTACATTCAGGATATCCTTATTCGCGCATGTCTCACTGATCAGCGTGTGATGGATACTCCGATGGAGATTGGTGTTCACCTTTGGCCTACTGATGGTGAGCCTCTTGAGGATCCCACTCGCTACCGTCATCTTGTCGGGAGTCTTGTCTACCTTGGGATCACTCGCCCTGACATCTCTCACTCAGTTCACATCCTGAGTCAGTTCGTCTCTGCTCCCACTTAGCTCCACTATAGTCGCTGTCTTCATGTTCTGCGATATCTTCACGGAACCATCACTCGTCGTCTTTTCTTTCCTCGCTCCAGTTCTTTGCAGGTTCCGGCGTACTGTGATGCGACATGGGCTAGTGATCACTCTGATCGTTGTGGCACGCGCAAGGAGGCGACGCTCGGCCTCCATCCAGGAGACGCAATGGCCGACAGCGGCGTCGGGGATCCGGAGCAGGAGAGCCGTCTAGCACGGGATCCGTGGAGCGCCGCCGAAAGCGGGATCCGGGCACCAGCAGGTCGAGGTGCCTCTTGGAGTAGAGCACGGGGCGGCTCAGTGGCACCTCGACATGGGGTGGCGGCGCTCGGGGCTGCGGTGGCGCTACCCGAGGAAGAAGAGCCAGCAGGTGCGCTCCCCAGAGTAGAGGAGGGCTAGAGGAAGGCGGCGCTCAGGAGGCAGCAGCATGGAGGCGTCGGGAGCACGACAGTGTAGCCCAGGGGAGACGCGCTACACGGGGAAGAAGAGCCGAGCTCGAGCAATTGCGCAGGACCAACATCAGAGGCGGAGCAAAGGAGGGTCAGGTCGCCGAATCCGGGAGGATTCTGAGAGTCAGGGAGGCCCAGGGCGGCGCTCGACGGCGGATCCGGGCGGGGTGGCAAGAGGCGGTGGCCGGAGCTCAGGGCAGCGACCGGATCCAAGGAAGATGGCTCGGTGCAGTGTCGGGCGCAAGGTTGTTACGGCGCTCTGGCAAGTCGCGGCGAGCCCGGGGCGCCAGGACGCCTAGGCGTCTAGGTGCCGCCATGGCGAGACTTAGACGGTGAGAGTTAGGCGCCCGCAAAGAAGAAGCAAAGCAGAGAGAAGAGGAGTGAGCTACGAGAGGCGCAACGCAACAAGACCGGGAGAAGCGAGCAAGAAGAGGAAGCAGAAGCCAAGACCGGGAGAAGCAGAGCAAGAAGAAGAGGCAAGAACAGAGCGCAGGAGCAGAGGTAGTAGCAAAGAAGAAAGTAGAGTAGAGGGCGGCAGCAAAGCAAAGCAAAGAAGAGCAAGAGGGCGGCAGCAAAGCAGAGAAGAGTAGCAGAGGGGGAAGAAGAAGCGCAAGGGAGGAAGAAGCAGGAGGACGACGGGCAGAAGTGAGCAAGAGGGGCGGCGGAATAAGAGCAGGATTGTGGCGGAAGAAGAAGGCAATGGAAGTAGAGCAAGAGGCGGAAGAAGAGGCAACGCAGGAGACCGGTCTAAGGGGGCAGACGGATGGGAGTGGAAGGCGACCAAGAGGAGCGGTGGGCAAGTGACCTCGGCGGCGGAACTTTTGCAGGCGCTGGACGATGGGCCTCGGCGTCGCCCTCCGGCCGACTGGACAACAAGGCATCGACTAGGCGCTAGTCGACGCCGTGACAACCTTGGTCGGGCGACCGAGGCAAGCGAGGGACGCCGGGCCCCAGATCGCAGCGAGGCGGCGGCAAGGAGGGTCGGATGCGCGCCGAGGCGCGGATCCGACAGCGCTAGGCGGCGGGACTTAAGCGGCCTGGGCGGCGGATCTGGCGGCGATGGAGCAGCGTCGAGGTAGAGGAGGCGTGTGGTCGACGCGGGATGCAGAGGTGACCCACGATCCAGGTTGGGGTGGCATCGGTGCGAGTCACGAGATCCGGCGGCGGCGCCTCGGGAACAGCGCTCGGGACTAGGAGGTCCGAGCACGGAGCAGCCGGCCTCGAGGAGGCGATTAGCGCTCGGGATCCGGGGGCGGCTCAAAAGCCGACCGAGGCAAAGCAGAGGATCGCGGGAGACAGGGGAAGAGAGGGAGGAGAGGAAGGTGACGGCGGCGTTCAGGTGGCAGCAGCCGAAGGGTGGCGACGGCTCTTTCTCGCAAACCCTAGGCCTTGTTCTGATATCACGTTGGAATGAACACTTGATCTATCTAGTCCAATGGGCCAAAAGGCCAATATATCATCTACAGGGTAGACAATAAGCAAAGAATACCCAAGCTATATACATATCTAACACCTCAGAACTCACATCAAGCCACCAATAATCCAACCTTTAACAGGAGGACACAAAAACCATAAAACAGATACATCACCCTAAAGGTTGTCGAAAATAATGCCCAATCATGAATAAAGAAAGAGAAGACAGAAAACATGAACAGAAACCATGGATAAACCAAATATGTTTACGCCAAAACTCCTTGCAACTACTAGAGATACATTAGGGAGCATACTAGCTGCTAAGGAAAACTAATGAGAAATATTTTTTGAAACAATTAGTAGAGTGTGTCACAGTACGCTATAAAACCTAATGCATCAGCATCCAGAGTATAACAATAGATAGTAACTGAAACAGAATATGTACCAAAAAAATGATGAGAAAAAAGTGACCTGCAACAGCCCCAACAGTCTTTGCCACATTTGGCAGACTAAGTTCTGTACGAACACCATCCCCACCAACAGCAGGGCCCCAGGCAAATGGCCCGGCGCTCAGATCAATAAAAGCAAACCTAAAAATAAAGTTTTGATTAGAAGTAAGGAAACCAATCTAACCTCAATTTTCAAAAAAAAAATATTAGCAAAGCAAAATCATAGCAGACCTGTCTCTGCCAATCCATATATCCGTAAGGCATTCAGCATGCAGACCCTTCAAATCACTAGATTTGAGTGCGCTCTCTAAAATATCATGCAGCTCATCCTTTGTGCCATGTAATATCTAACAAGAACATGCGATGTTAGGTACATATATAAAAAGATATTTAATTTTGCGTACCGACATAAGTGTGGCACCTGAATGGCTTTGTCATAAACAATGTCATCTTTACTCTTTCCTTGCTTCAACAGCTCAAGATTGCTTAAGGCTTCCTTGCATTTCTTTGACCATTCCCCCTGTACAAGAGATGAATAAAGGATTCCATTAGATTATACATAATACTGTCATGGTTGATATCCTTGTTGGATTAACTAAGAAGATAGCAGGTCAATCTTTGACTAGCTTTACGCTTCACTAGGTTATTCAACCCCAAATTAGTATCAGTTCCAAAAAAAATAGAAAATGAAAAAGAAAGTATGAACTAAACTAAGCAAGACCAGGTTGAACACAATGGAAATGTTGGAACCAGGGTTCAAAAAACCGGTACCGGCCCAGTTACCGGCCGGCGGCCGGTACCGGTTACCGGCCGGTAACCGGCCGGTAACCGGTTTTTCCCGGTTGAATTTCGTTAAATTTTGCTTAAAATTCAATCGAAATTCGAAATTTGAATTTGTAAATTCCGGAAAAACCGGCCGGGATTTCAAATCCCGGCCCCCACCGGTAAACCGGTTACCGGCCGGTAACCGCCGGTTACCGGCCGGTATTTCTATCCATGGTTGGAACAACCAGTCGAATGAACTGAAACAAAAAAAAAGGTTGTATTTTGCCGGTACAAATAATTTCATAGATAACAATAACAAAAAAAAAACATACCATATCCATATTGTCAGTTGTGGTCCACGAAAATGACGATAGAGGATGACTTTCATATAAGGGCCTTCGGTTTACCCCCTTTTCGATATCTGATTAATACAGAGGACCAGATATGCAAACAAATACAAGGAGGGGAAAAAATAAAGGGACTACTGCATGTCATAGTTAAGTACCACAAAAGAATGGCATCTTGTTGCAATGAAAAACTAAGGGAACTAATTACAGTGTCTTTTTGTGGGGGTCTTATCCACAAAAATGTCAACCTTGTCTTTATGTGTAGAGTTATACATAAAGAGTTATTGCATAAAGTACAAAAAAAGAAAAATGATGTTTCTCAGGTGGAGGCACAAAATGCACTTTGCACAAATCTCAGTACCCATCAGTTAACTTTGCACTTGAGCCCCATGAATAGTTAATCCTAGGGCCTCCTAAGACCCCCAAATTATGCATTGAACCTACACATGGAAAACTACTGCACCCAAAGCAAATAGCACCCCCTTTCCCCCCTTTTTTGGATGCAGATGTCAGAGCACATTCTATGCTAATGTTGATTGCAGATAACTGGATAAAAATGTAAACCCAAATATACATTAAGTATCAAACACATACAAAAAAATTCTTAAATTGGTAATATGGGGTGTCAAGCAAAGGTACATTACTTTTCAAGTAAACAATAAAAAAAATTATGAAGAAAATATGTTAGTCGATACTAGATAGCATAACCAACTTATGTAAGTCAACCTTGTTAGATATGTTAATGTGTGACTACTGGCCTGGTGTCCAAAAATCTTGATGATATATCCAATGTATAAGCGGATGTGCAGACAATCCTTATTCGTAATTTTTCAATTTTGCATTTGCATCCACCAACTTCGAGGATGCAATATCTGCATCTACTGCAGATATCCAATTTTCCTTATTAATCCACATCATTAAATTTTGAGTGAACAAAGTAATTAAATCTGCATGTTTCCCTCTTGAATGTCACAGCAATTCAGAAATAATAATATAAATAGGACAGACAATATTTACCAAGAAAGAGTTTTTTGTCAACTTTAGATTGGAGTATCCGAGCTTGTAGGGTTTTATTCTGAAAAGGCAATCACTAACATGTCATGGTCCACGGAAGTATAACACTATTACTGTACTCACCAAAGTAAAATACATTTAATATTAATAAGAAAATTCGCAGAAAAGTAAACATAAGCCCATCCAGTATCTGCGTATAGAAGAAGGATGAAATGGCATCGTTGGAGATGCAAAATAGCATCCTTACGTGAGTAGCACTTGGGATATGTAACAACACCCAGGCAAGAAAATTGTGCAAAATCAGCAGTATTCAGACACACAAAAAAATTGAGATTAAGAACCAACAGAAGATCACCAACGTTTTAGTTCTAGTAGTATGTGACAGGAAACGTTCTTGCAGATTCATGTGCGATTGATGAATAAAACGGATTCTGCATTGTTTTCTTCATATTGTTCAAACATCATTTTCCTCTGCCTAACATATTTTATCTGAAACTACTGACTGCCAACCAAGGATAAAAAAACCGGTCCCGGCGGAAATCCCGGCCGACGGCCAGTACCGGTAACCAGCCGGTTACCAGAAAAAAATGGTCAAATTTAGAAAACCAAATTTCGAACTGCAGTTTTCCCGAAACCGGTAACCGGTCCGGTTACCGGCCGGGAACCGGAAAAACCGGATGAAAAACCAGAAAACCCGGTCTCTTATGTTTTAATAGTGCTAAATATACTAAAAACTAATGTTTCAATACATAATCTAGTATAACAATACCTAAACCAACTAGAGAAGGACATTATAGAGTCAAAAATTCAAATTTGAATTTAAAAGATCCCAGCCGGTTTTTTTCCCGGGACCGGCCGGGAAAACCATTAACCGCCGTTACCGGCCGGTATTTCAATCTCTGCTGCCAACTAACTAATTTAATATTTTCAACAAAAAAATGGAATTCTATTAATATCCCAAAGAACTTCGTCCATCCAAGCCCTGCCTACAATATTAAGACCTGAAAAACTGGAGTCAAGCATGGCAAGCTCCTCCCATACTCATGTCAACCTTCAAATGAAAGAGCACATAGGAACTTAGGAAGTGCACTTGGAGTTTTACAGCTGTAACCTGAATAGAACTCTTTACATGGTATAAGTAAAACAATCATGATGCCCGCTTGCTGCCAAAAGCTAACAACCAAAGATCTTTCATGTACCAGAAATATCATAACATTATAACAATGTGCACACCAAACAGATCTATGAAATCAAGAAGATATAAGCACAGTGTAATCCTCACACCCTAACAGGAAGTTTGCTAAAGCATGCCAGCTTACCTCCCTGAGCAAGTTGATCTCAGACTCGGAGAAGCCTTTCCTATGAAAACAGATGAAACAAAATATAAACAAATGAACATAAAAAGAGTTAGGTGATATTCTATTCTTTGACAAATATGTACTATTACACTTGAATGATGAAACAGCACAGGAAAAATGCACAAAACACTAGCAAAAACCCTGTGTGCAAATTGACAAATATGTATACAGCTTTTACTTTTTTTCCATCTTAGCAACAGATTTCGATTTAAGAAAGAAAATAGACTAAGATAATGGAAGAGCAATAATTAACTTAATTAGCTGATGGACAAAAAATCGAGTATCTTACTATGTGTGTTATGTGGGGAATTCTATATCGCCGACGTGGGACCAACCGTGTGCAAAAGGAAGGCTGGCGCCGTGAGGGCCGCCAGATAAGAGATTTATATCTCTTAATTTATCTTTTAGATTTGGATAGTTCAAGAAAGAGATCAATTCGTGATCTGTTTAGTTATTTAAAGAAAGAGATCAATTCGTGATCTATTAGTTATTTGATTACTAGATAAGACATCATCTAGAGAATGATTGTTAGGGGGGCCGACCACCTATATATAAGTGGCGCATGGCAGCATGAGTTGCGGACTTGCGGCAAGCAATGAATTAAGAAAATCTCCAATCCCAGTCTCCTCCAAAATCCCCAACCTCCTCTCTCTTGCCGACGGCGGGCTGCCATCACGGCACCTGCACGCCGGAGCTATCGGCCTAAACCTCCCGTTTATCACGACTACCCTTTACACAATCTCGGTCATACCAATTTGGTGTCGAAGCCAGCCACGGCCACGGCCATGTCCGGCTCTGAAGCAGGAGATGAAGCCTCCATGGCGCAGCTCTTGCAGGCCATCCAAGCGTTGACTGCTTGCATCGACGGCACACATGTTCGCATCGACGACATGCAACAGCGGATGGGAGACGTCGCGTCGCCAATCGCCTGATGGCTATGGAAAAGCGCCCTGTGGGGGAGTTACCGGGTCTTTTACCACCACCACCAGGGTCGCAACCACCGGCTGCCCCGGCAATCACCGTGCCCGATGGTTAGCCATCCTCGGCACCACCAACCGCCAATCACCCTCCACTTCATATGGCCGGCCCCCTAACAATCAATCTCTAGATGATATCTCAACTAGTAATCGAATAACTATAAGATCACGAATTGATTTATTTCTTTAAATAACTAAACAAATCAGGAATTGATCTCTTGCTTAAAATATCCGAATCTAAAAGATAAATTAACAGATATAAATCTCCTATCTGGTGGTCCTCACGGCACCAGCCTGGCTGTGCCTTCCTCTTGCGCACGGTTGGTCCCACGTCGGTGATATGGAATTCCCCACATAACAATGTGACAACAAATGGTACAAGTCATTTTAAAAAATAAACTAAATAGTAGACCACCATTTCTAGCAAATGTTGGGTTCGTATCTATCTAGCATAATTCTAGGTCAGCCTAGCACATTACCAAATTACTTGGTATTGATGCAACCTTTTAAGTTTGAAGCTACCAGATTGGTATTTGTTAAGGGTATTTCCGGTATTGTGCTCTTGGTCTAGGGTTTGGGTGTGTCCCTTGCAAGGATAGAAATCTCGTACGCCGGTTTACGTGGATGGCGTGCAGCATAACCGCCGATTCACGGATTTACCGAAAAACCGGATGAAATTCGTTTGAATTTGTTTAAAACAGTCAAAATTTGAAAACTAGAATTTGAATTTGCTAAACGGAAAAACCGGCGGGTTTTCCGTTATCGGACCGACCGTAAACGAGTAACCGTCAGATCGCCGTAGAATCACATTACATCACGGATTTTGATCCATGGTCCCTTGTACTATATAGATGCACTTTGGGCTGTGCAATATAACAAACTAATTTATTTGCATTCTTCCTCAAACATTAATAGCATTTAACTATGACTCCCTCCGTTCCAAAATAAGCAATGTTTTATACTATTTACAGTCTGCAAGGTACAACTTAACTACTATTTTTTATAACAATGTGTTAGTAAAAATTGATAATATTACAAAAGAACATTTGACAGTGAAATTTATTATTATCATTTCCATGCAGCCATTGTCAATAATTTTACGTGTACTAGTAGTCAAAGCTATAGAAGTTTGACCACATGCTTTTCATAACATCATTTATTTGAGAATGGAGGAAATACACTGTATAATCGCTCATAAATTTAGGGAGGCAGCATATCAATTTATTTGTAATAGCTATAAAAATATTGTTCAAATTCTTATGGACTATTACATCCATGGCAATTGTTCCAAGTTCGAACATATCAGAAAATGATATCAAACAGAAAGCGGTGTTTGCCATGGTATGGCAACATGCCAAAATCAGAAATTTACCCCTTTTTTATACTCATAGTAAAGTAAGCTTCTAGATAGGTTTGAATATCTTAAGTTACAGAAAGAAAAAAGAAGCATATCTCTTTATTTGTTTGATCAAGATGTCTCAGAGGAGAACAAATTATGTCTACATGAGATACAACAATCTACAGACAAAAAAAAGTGTAAGCGCTTGGTCAGGGTAACTTATTAATGTAAGCAATCTAAGACTAATAACAGGACTAACATATGCACCAGTGCCACTCAATTACTAAATATTCCATATTATCAGCATTAAGGTATTAACTCAGAAGGTCATATGCACAATTTCCATGTTCAAATTCTCAAATTCATACACAATTACAAAGGATAGTGACTGAATAGATAGAGGTATTTTAATTGCCGCTTGGTTTAGTAATGACTATCTTACATAATGGACATATGTTATCGATGCAGTAAGAATGTTGATTACTACTGGAAATATTGGCTACAGCTCTTTGAATAATATTTATTTGCCATGTCCATCTGGAGTCTAGACATCTATTCTTTAGCGAATAAGCAACTTAGTCTTGCAGATTCTAGCGATCATTCATTATCTCAATCAAATTATTTAGGAATATTTTAAGCAAAAATTGTGTGCTCTGACATTTATGTAAACCTACAGGCCATGTAGATTGAAATCTTGAATATATTTGGAATTCGTTGCAGAGCAGAAAAGAAGACTCAACATGTTCATACTATCAAAAGTTACCAAAAAATGACACATAGTGCTCTTGTCTTATCGGAATCCTATCGTGCTAAATATGAATGAGTGCATCTTTTTTTCAGAATCCTATTACATCAACTATATATGATGCAATGTAATAAAAGTGTCCAGAGACTCACCGATAACCATAGTGAATACTCTTGTCAATAGGGTTGGGGTTAAGAATGAAAATGGTGTATGCTTCTTGTATCTGAAGGTGATCAACAAGTGATGAAAATATATGTTCCATTTGACCACTGTCCACTTGCCAAAATGCCTCATTTTCTCTGTATAACATAAACAAAAATGAAAATTTGTTATCAACGGTTGCGAAAATGATGGGAAATGAAAGGTAGCATCATAGAAGTAATTACAAAAGCCACTGCAAAGGGTTTTCCCAGTAGCCTATTGTAAGCAGTTAGCTGGTTTACTGTGCAGGTGTAGCGGAAAAGTCTATAAGGTATATCCAGAGAAAATCATACACAAATTATGAACATGTTGATATAGGGTATATATGAGTTCATCTGATTACAAATGCAGAATTACCACAGAAAATAAACATGCAAAAATCTGCAAATGATAGAAAAAAGGGAACCTGTTTGTTCTTTTAAAGCATAACCTTCCATTGCCAAGTAACAGCAAGATCATAACTGGACTAAGATTCCTTTTGTGGTATCCATGCACTTATACTTTTATGTGACACAATGCTTATCAAATTTACTAAACTGCTGGATGAGCACAATTCCAACAATGTGTGTGTTTCAAGAACATCTGACCTGGAATCCGCAAGATCTTCTTTACGGGATAGAACTTTTATAGCGTGTTCAAAAACAGACATGACATCTTCTCCCATGTGTATCGCATGCACAGAAAAACTGCACCACACAGAAAATGAGTTGGTATAATGGAAATTAATCCTCATGGAAGCATACCGCGGCCTAATTACAAAAAACAGATGAAAACATTCGTCACAAAATGGAATAATTGCCATAAATGTAGAGATTCATTACTTGTGATTCACGTGGCTGACTAAAGGAAGGTCATATTGCTTTAATTTCTTAGCACTAGTCTTATAAAATGGAGTAAGAACTTCGCCAACTGGAGGGATTCTTGTGTGCTCAAATATGTGATCGATTTTTGTAAACCAGCGCTCCAGTTCTTCAGGTCCCAACTTAAACTCTACAAAAAAAAAGAGAAAAAATTTAATTCTTAATATGAACAAACAGATAATGACATTAGTGTGATTGCATACAGATAATTTACCATGGCCTCCTTTTCCATCAAATCCTACAAAGATGAAGTTCACAGGGATTGAAAGATATATCGAATCAACCTCTGCCAAGCTCATATAGTTTGCAATATTACCTGAATAAAACAGAAGAATAAGAAAAGAGGGAGAAGTTTAGTAGCAAAGAGACCTCTTCTTTATTAGATGAGCACACAACCATTACTTCAAGATTATCCATATTTCATGTGCAATCAATTGTTTCAGACGCACATACATAAGTATGTGGTCTTGACTAGAATCACCTCTCCACACAGAAACCAAACCAATCATCCAAAATACAGTCTTTACCATGAAGCAGTGTTCACCAAGGCACGCTAGTCAGGCGGCAGACCGGCGCCTAGCACCTAATTGTTGATTAGGCGGGCTCCTGCCTACAAAATTATGGTTGCAGAGACAAAGGGTCCACTGCCCCACTTCAATAACATCGTCTGGAAAAGATAGATGTAAGCGGTTTGTTGATAGTGAAGTTGCAAGTTGTGCTTCTCATATATCCTGCTCACTTATTCTTGGCTATATAGCAACCGAAACTTCCCACGCGGTTTGTTAGTTCTTCTGCTGCAGCATTAAGTCCTATATAGGGACACCCAACACCTACTTCTTCATTCTTAACTCTTGATTTAGTCACCTAGGCAATTCCATGTCTGCTTACTACAGTAGAGAACTCAAACTTCCTTGAAATTGTGCATTAGCATCCTCATAACTAAAACAAAAGAGTTGCTAGAAAGGGTCACAAGGTACAGATGACATACAGAATTGAGTCAGCAAGTACTAATAAGTACTGATATACTAGCAGTCTAACATGACTATATCAGAGACTGGCAGAAAGAATGGCGGGAGGCCCATGGGAAAAAGTATATCAGCTTGAACTAACAGTTTTAAATTGCCATTATCATGCAGTCGCGGCGACATCCGAAAGGAAAAAGGAAGCTATAGGTGCAGTGGCTATGGCGGAAGCTACCCAACACCATACTTTTGGACAAAATTTTGATTTGGTTTGTTTCAAATAAGATCCACAAACCCAAGAAAACAATTCTTAAGCAACACAAGAACCCACCAGCTCCTGTGAAGTTGAGCAGAGCCTTCTTGCTGGAGTCCCGCGACGCCGAGCCCTCCAAGTCATCGAATTCTACCCAAATCAAGAAACCCCCGTAAGCATACAACCAATCACATAATGCAACAAGCAAACAGGAATCCCCTCAGGCCAAGAAAGGAAGGAAGGAAGGAACCGAACCTGTGCGGATGACGGATTCGGTCCAGAACTTGCTCTGGGGCTTGAGGTTGAAGAGCGAGAACACCGAGGAAGCGGCGGTGCCGCCGATCTTGCGCGTCCGGGTCCCTGGCGTGGACTCGGCCGCCTCCGAGTAAGGCACCTGCCGAGATTGAGTGAAAGAGCACACACCAACAGCGCATCAAGAAGCCGAAAGGGGGCGAAATGGCCAGATCTAACCAGATATCAAGGTTTGGGCGATATCACATTACCAGAGCGAGAAGCAGCAGGACGAGGGCGAAGACGTGGGGGAGGGGACGCCCCCCGAAGGGGTTCATCTCGCCGGCCGGGATGCCGCGGCGCGGCGGCGGGGGCAGACAGCAGCAGCAGGAGGGAGACGGGGGTTTTGGAATTCCGGGTCGGGTCTTCGTCGCCCGCTACTGTCCCATGACCTATCACCAGTCACCACCGCCTGGCGATTGCTTTATTCGGTTTCTTCTGGCCGTGCGTGGGCAGCTAGCTAGCTGTGCACCCTCCGATCGAAAGTCAACGCTCACGATGAAGATTGTAAATAAAAAAAGACTGCATTTCTTGCCTGGAAAAATTGTGTCCATGGTAATGTGATTTTGCCCTATTGCCATTGCAACCACAGTGGCAAAGCAGCGCAATGTCCAATCATTCCTTTCATACGAGCCATCGGATTGAAAAGGCTAACGGACGAGATTGATTGCTATGATTCCTGCTACAGTGTAAGGAACACCTGTCGCCATACCGTGTTCGATATTGTAGATGGGAGAGCGAGAAGATAGAAAGTAAGTTGGGGAAAGAATTCTCTAGTAAAAATTGTAATCGCTAACATGCTGCTAACACATTTATGACCATTTCATAAGCTATTTCAAACAAAATTAGTGATGAAAGTAATGTTACGAGGATTTTGCATACCAAGAATTTATGTGGGTGTAGATGCTAGAAAATAGTATGTGTGGATGTTTGTCAGTGATAAGTTGGACCCAATAAAAGGGGTCCAAGTGCGCCTCCTCAAAGCACACAAACTAGACGCGCTATTTCTCTAAGATCTGACATGGTACTACAAAACTCTAGTCGCCGATGCTAACTTAAACAAGGATTGAGATGAGGATCGAGCTTTGCTCGGTTGGCTGTGTCGCCGTCGTGCAAGCAAGACCGCCTGAGATCAATCCCAGGGCGCCTCACCATTTAGGTGGTTTAGTACATACATGGGTGCGTTTAGTGGTCAAAGCGTGTGCCCACACGCTGTGAGGTCTAACCCTCTTTAGATTAGACATGGGTTAAGGATGCACTCACATGTATGTGCGCGCGTGTAGTGTATATGAGGTGTGTTGAGATGGCGCATGTGGTACATGCTTGGGATAGGATAGAACGTGCCAAGGTCTTACATGAGTCCACAAGTGAGCCAAGGCTATCAGGCCATGCTGTAGTGGATAGGAAGGTTAACAAACCAATAGTCCTTTGATACCCCTGTGAGACCCCGTTTTATTGGGCTTGTAATGCTTAACCATCCATTTGGTCCTAGCATCACAAATCGAATAAACCGAGACTCGAGACATGTATACTTCCCAGAAATGCAGTATACACACCTCTTTACAAAATTCATGCATCAATTCCATTCATTCACATAGAGGCAAAAGCAAGCAACAAACCAGCAGTTAACATACATAAAGGATAGTTATTACAAAAGAGAGGCCGTAGGCCAAATGACATATACATATAGAAATTGAGCAATGAAGCAAAAGTGCCATAAGATGGCCATAAACCAAAAGAGCCAATCAGTGTGCCTTTAACCCACAAGGCAACCGACCGGACCGCCAAGCTAGTCGTCGAATCCACAGCACATTTCACAAAAGTGAGGCCCTTGGGGCTCACCTTCCTCCTCTGCAACAAATAGTTAAGCAAAGCAAATGAGTACAAAAATTGTACTCTGCAAGACTTACGTGTAGAGTAACAGACCTATACATATGCTACATGCAAGCTTATTTAAGTGGAGGCTGTAGGTTTCATTTTCAGTATAAAGCAATCTTTATTTGCAATAATGTAATACATTTAAAAGCAGGTTAACAAATCTTTTTTTAATGTTTAAATAACCGTAAACGACAACAATATAACAGTAGATAGGTGACAACAACAATCCTGGAAGTGACTAACCCAATAGTCACCACCACAATAGCATGAATTACCCATTCATACTAACCATGTCAAATTTTAATTTAAAAGGTTGTAGTCTAGTTCTTGCACGACCTTACCAAGTATGTCCATAACCTAGGACGAGGCTATTCGAATAGTTTTATACCCTACAGGGGTGTACCAATGTACCCACACGCCAGACCGCCTTTTTGCCACAAGATTAGCACACTTCCTTAGGTATGCCGGCACAGCTAAGTCCTACGAGATATTTTCAATATTGTGTATTAACTATGAACCGCCCGTATAGATAGAAACCCATACGTTGTGTCGGAGTCATTGTAAAGCCTCGGTCAACTACCCGTCTCAGGTAAAGCCTTGGACAACTACAATGCTCCTCGAGGTGGAGAGCCTACCCGGAATCTCCACCACCGCACACCCAACACAAGAACACATATCCTTTTTCACATAACACACACAACCCCCTCCTGCGACTCGGAGATAACACACGCCAAAGTACTTAGTCAAGAGATGTCCCATATCCCTCTCGCGTGGTTAGCACGCATAAGCGCTTGGCTTAGTGACACAAGTAACTCGGTCTTTGATGACCTAGGCACCATTCCATTCACACCAACAGATCACACCAACATACCATTGTGCCCAAGTCTAAAACAATTTTATTTTCAGTTTTTGACTTTACAAAATTAGCAAAGTACAAAGTGCTGGACATAATAGAGTAATAAATAAATGTGTGATCAAGATCATCGACTAAAATCGATGATCGCCCATTACTACCGACATCTAAGCATTTCTAAGCATGACCTCGGAAAGACAATAAAAGAGCATAATTAAATCACCGGGCTCTAATTCACCGGCGATATTAATAACTTATGGTTGTGGCAGGGGATAACAATTTGAGGGCAACAATGCAATAGGAGTAACTACCTCTAATCGGAAAAATTAATTTGACACAAAAGCATGCATACATATGATTTGTAAACAAGATATTAGACTTGAAAGTAATGGGAAATTTATGATCAAACTGCTTGCCTGTTTGCTGTGGGTCAAGATGTTGCTGAGGATCAATAATATTGTCAATGTGCTCTTCGGATCCTAACGAGAAAGCGAAAAGCAACCGATAAGAACGAATAAAATGCAAAGACCCAATAGTAAACCTTCTCCAAAATTTCTGAAAATTTTACAGTAGCAAGATCATGATTTATAATGAATTTAGCAACAAGAACCAATTGATTTGGATTCTTAATGCAAAAGATATGGCCAAAACAATTTTGCTCAGCTTTTATAAATAAAAATACTACTATTCATTAGCAAAATTTTCTGGAGCTATACTGGGGTTGGAAACATTTTTAGATTAAAGTTTAGTTGAAAACATAACCAACAAAATTTGAATCTCCCGAAAAGGAATTAAAATGAATTAGTTATACATTTTACAAGTTATCACATTTTTCAGTTGATAAATAAATCCTTTCGGGAAAATCAGAAATTTGAAATGACGTGGACGAACGAGGAGCGTTGATCTTGGATCCAACGGTCCGTGTCAGGATCTTGGCACGCGGCCGCTCAAAACCCTAAACGTCAACCGTTGGATCTGGATCAAACGGTCACACGATCGATCCGGCGTCTTGGCGATCCGAACGTCCCCACGTCCGAACGCTTGGCCGTGGATCGGGATCAACGATCCATGCGGACTCGAATCGGGACCGTTGATCTTGGATCCAACGGACCCTGAGATCAAAGCGCGCGGCGAATTCAAATACGGCGCGAGCGTGGGCCGTAGATCTTAGGATCGGCGGTCCAAATCGACTCACGTTCAAGCGTCAAAATCTTTTCGTCCGGCAAAAATGACGGGAAGAACGGCTTCGCCGCGGCGCTCTCACGTCATGGCGGTGCGACAAGTGCCCAAAATGGGTCCCAAACATCATTGCGCACCTAATGGTACCAATGGATTTGGTTATGGTGGTCGGGACGCGCAAGCAGTCGGAGAGAACGAAGTGCCGAAAGTGGCAAAACGAAAACGGCAAAGAGCTCATTGCGGTTCAAGGGAGCAGTGCGAGCCACTAGGGACTAAAAAGAAGTTACCTGAGCGCAAAGAATGCACCGAGGAGAGTCAAGACGGCTCGGGCGAGGAAGAATGCCGATTTCGGTTGAAATTGGGGGAATCCGAATTCAGTTCGACCCTGAGCAAATTGAACCGAATTGAGTGAGGGTTAAGCTTCAGAGAGTAGAGGGGGAGCAGAGGGAGCAAAGACTCGAAGAAGAAAACCCCTGCTGCACCGACTACACCGGAGCTCCAAAACCGACAATGGCGGCCGAAGGATTCTCGAGGATCTGCGGCTCCAGCGGACTTATGAGTGCAAGCTGGAGTTGCGGAGGTGCTAAAGGAAGCTAAGGGAGAAACAATGAAGCTTAAATAGCCGAGGATGGCAGAGAGCAATGGCGATATCTCTCTCGGGTCAACCCGGCCATTAGAGAGCGAGAAAGCGACGGGAGCAGTTGGAGAGTGGACACCTGAGGGAGGAGCACGACGGGCATTTAATGCGCGCAGAGCTAGCCGTTTAAAGGCGACCGAGGCGTGGACTACACGCGGCTTTTCTCCTCTGCGCACGCCATGGCCGAGCTCACGCGCGCGCTGACGGAGGAAGGAGACGACGTGTCGACCGTCGGATTGAATCGAACGGCTGAGTTAGATCGGGTGGATTAAAACGATTCCGTCGTTCGGTTGATCAAGGACCGTTTGATGCTGATCCAACGGCTCACAACGCGCGCGCCCAATCGACCGCGCCGGTGCGGTTAGTTGACTGGACCGAGTCAAGTGGCTCGAGCCTGAGTCTGATCCGAATCCGAGGAACAGTGCAAACCAGTTAGAATTTGAATTTTAAACATCTGATTTTTGAGGAATTATTTGAGGTAGCAAACAAACTCCAAAATTTATGAAATTTTAACTGGAGCTTGCTGACAGCAGGAGGAACCTCCCATAAAAATTTTAGAGATTTTCATGCCCTGAATTTTTCTCCAGAAATTCCAGAAGAGGGGAAATAGGGTTTGACCAAATTTGACTTGCCTCTAAAAATTATCAAATAATTTCTAAAAATCATGAGATAATTTAGAGGTGTTGCCAAGCCTCCCTAGAACTCAGGAAAAAGATTTCCAAGGGTTTGACACAAGACCTTTGCCCCAAAGGTTTTTGATTGGAGTCAAATGAGGATTTAAATTTGATTTTTCCATAATTCTTTTTAAAAGAATTACAAAAATGACCAAGGGCTTCAAGATGCAAGAAAGTTTTAATTTCTTCTTATTTTCTTACATTTGAAACACAAATCCATATTTGGGATGTTACAACCCCCCTCGAGTCACAAAAGAAAATCGTTTTGAGTTGCGTACTGTCAAGCATTATAAATTTTGGCTACCAATATATTTTTGAATATAGAATTGACACATGAAAATGATATAAGTAGATTTGTCTCGAAAATTACTTTCAAAATATTATAATTTTAGTATATTTTATAAATATATTACAATAAAAATAAGTGGCCAAAGTTTTATTTTGGAGACAGCGTCGATGTTCAAAATGACTTCCTTTTGTGAATGGGGGAATACAAAATAGCATTAAATTTGTATTATTTAAATATGTTCCTAAAACTGTAGTTGTTTGATAGTTATGTCAATATACTTATCGATGAATCACTATCGATCTTACGATATTTAGCTCTCAAGATTACGCAAGAAAGGACTAATATTTTTTTCAGATAGATTCAAGACTTCTCCGGAGAGAATAATAAAATAACCATACGGCTGTGTTTTTGTATTGAATAAGATTACAAAGCACAACAAGTTACCAAAACTAAGTTTAATGGCTTTTGTTTATCCTCTGTTTGAGTGTCTTCTCTTTCTGCCGTCACTGCTCTTTATAAAGTGTTTAAAAGGGTAGCAAGTCAAACATCATCCCTTCACATTCACCAAGTGGTTATTACCATAGATAGAGATAAATACATGTGGTTATGTTAAAGATATATATGCACACATGTGTTAACTTCCACATATAGTCGCGTGTAATGTACATGATCCCTAGTCGATAAGATCTACATGTCTGTGAGTATTATCAATCATAGAGTGATCGTGATTCGAGCTAGTCGTAATCAAACCCTTCGATCATAGGATGGTCGTAACTGATCATCCGATGAAAGGATTGTCGTAATCTCCCCTCGTCGTTGCAAGTATCACCGACCAATGGTATATTTGAGGACTATTTAGAACATCATTATCTATACTAAATATTAAAATTTATCTTCATTAATTGAGGATTATTCAATCCTCATAGCTTTTTGAAATTTACTCTAATTTTAAAGGATTTATACTTCTACGGAACTCCTGTGTGCACGTAGCCTAAAAGGCCAGATCAAAATATTTGGTACCATGAAATGGCACCATCAACATCGTCGAAGCTTTTCGCTTTTCCTATCATAGGGAGAGTGGCCAACGTTTTGTGGGGTATGCCTGTTCTTCATAAGACTGATCTTCAATTGAGGAAAAATCAACAGGAAAACATCTAAGAAAAATGAAAAATACGATGCCTGACCCTTTAAATTCTTAGCATTCAAATTACTAAAACCAAACTAGATCATCCTAGACAAGAAATATCCAAACTCAATTTATCCAGTCTTGAAAGCTAAACTCGCAACTGGAACTTTCCAACTAAGTTTTCTAAGCTGAAACAAAAAATGGACGGAGACTATCTTTCAGCTGCCAAACGCACACGCCTGCACACACGCGCACACAACGGAAAAAAAATGATACCTAGCATGTTCAATTTGCCTGAATTCAATCAACATGGTCCAACTGGAGGCACAACTGTTACTCATTGGTTTGCTGCAGTGACAAGTCACTCAAGCCTGCCACAAGTTCATCAATGTTTATCTGGCTCAAAGCCTTGGCTGTGTCACTGGGAGGTGGATATGCAGCCTCCGGAGGATTGTCCTTGAGGAGTTTCTTCAGATCCTTGATGAGTTCAAGCTCACCCTCATCATCAGAAAATGGCACCTCCAGATCCCAAACCTTAAAGATAGAATCACTCGACTCTGCCTGCTCGAGAACTTCGGATGAAGCAAGTTCATCACCATCTTCAGGTTTTGCTGCGTATCCATCCATCTGCTTACCATGTTCATCTGCACCTCTAATTACATCAGCAACTTCACACGCTTCAGTACTATACTTGTCGTCATCACTATTGTCTCTTTGCTCCATGTGCACATCATCATGCTGAGAAACTTCTTCAACATGAAGAGAATGAGGTTCTGCCTCTGAATTTGTATGGATGCCTTGGTCATGCACAACTTCAGAAGCATCATAGGGGCTTTCCATTGGCTTTTCAAGGGCATCAAGCAAGGCTTTCCTCATTCCTCCCCAGTCATCATCTGACAGTTCAGAAGTCTGCACGAAACAAGAATCAGCCCAGGCAGCCTCCTCGGGTGAAACTTCAACTGCCTTCTCATTTGATTTAATTGATTCCAAAATAGCAGGAAAGACATCATCAGATTCGGAAGCCTCAAGTTGCTCTTCAATTAGACTTGGTTCAGAGAGCAGAGCTGAGATGTCTCCGTCCTCGGAAGTCATGGTCATGCATGCAACTTAGTAGCACTTAAACAAGGAAGTGGCCTATAATACCTGCAAAAAGATTGCAAAGGGGAAATTGTATCGTAAGGCTTGATATCAGACAATTTTTCTGAGCTGGAGTTAAGGCAACACAGACAGATGTGAGATCCAGGTAATCAGGTAACAAAAAAAAATACAAAAAATACAAAGTAAAAAAAGAAGCTAGGGAAAATGCTGTCGTGGACTCATGGTGTCATATTTATCTAGTGCAAAGACAAAAGAGCAAACTAGTGAGCTAAGCAACAGTGCTACAAATAGCTTCTCAGCAACCAGGTCAGTTGCTTTGTAATTGATTATTTGCACAAGGCAGTGAGCTGAGCTCAGCTGGTCTGGTGGGCCTGGCTCGCATTAGGCTTAGCAACTCAGCATAGCCTGAGTTGCAAGTTTGCACCTTGAGAGCACCTCAAAACTAACTAGTCAAGTAAAACTTTCAGACATAATTGGTGTCATCACTCCTCAAAATTAGGCAAAATCCTCCTCAATTTTTATTGAGATATTGAAATCTTTCAATAGGCACACACCAATGCTTGTTCAGTCACTCTTATAAGGCAGAAAAAGGTGGGTCGTGCTTATGTAATCTGTAGGAGGGCAGCCTACCGCAAGATATGTATTACCCTGTAAATCTGTAACCAAATTGCTAATAGGCACTCAAAGTTCAAAGACAATTTTTCCAATTCAGCCCAGGAATGCAATGCAAATCACATGGATATGGTTGTGGCAGCTCCAGGAACTCTTTGCACAGCAGACCACGTGCACTCCAACGAAACGTTATAGTGCCTTGTACAGACAAGTGAATCTTGTATCATGATGTTTCTTTTTCCTTCACATGCATCTACATAATACTTTTTAAAACTTCCTATTATGTTAGTTTGTTAAAAATCATGAAATCATTAGCAAGAATTGTGTTCATAGATGAAGAATTATACCAGACTTTGATTTTACTCGACATTTGATAAGCAATATGTCAAAACACAGACAAAGAAACTAAATAAAATTAGGTGAGCAAACGACTGCATTTAAATCAACTCAAAATATATCGGACAAAACTCAGCACAATCAAAACTGCCTGACATGCTTAACCGGTTAGGCGGTTACCCCTCTACTAACCCTGAAGATCTTATACTAAGATGTTTTAAGGAAGAGCATAATTCTATTTCCTCTTTAATTAATCAAATACCGATAAGCTATTCAATGCATCGCTACCAATAGACCAATTCAATATATTTCTGAAAGTAACCACAGTAGCTATAGGTGTTCCTTTGTCACGACCTAACGATGATATTGGGTAGCTGTGGGTAGTAGTCGGCTTTGGCCCTGGCTTGCACCCAGAGCCCGTGACTGCGGAAGGGAAAGCAAATGCTAGAAGATGCGCTGGAAGACAGGGAAGGTTAGAGATTAATTATTGCTTGCCTTTTACTGATAGACTTTACCTCTTTATATAGAGGATTACCTAACAAAAACCGACTAGGACTCCAACTCCAAACCGACTAGGGAACTAATCCCATCTTACTTTACAATATACTACTCAAACTGCCAATTGATCCCTAACTCTATCCATCCAAAGCTGCCTCTGCTCCCGTCTGGATTTGGACTTGTGCGCCGACTGCTGTAGACGTTCTATGATGCTGATACGGAATCCCGTACATCACATCCTTGCCCCCGATTTCTGATATTAACAAGACAGTAGACACTTACTTCCCTTTATATACCAATAATAATGAAGTTAAAGATTTTCCACCGTGCTCCTTCATTTATTTTCAACAAATAAACACAGAATTAACTTGGATGAGCATGGGGAAAGAAGCAACAGATAGTGAGGCGTTTCAGATGGAAGTTAACATATAAGAAGTGGTGGAGCCAGGATCTGGACAAAAGGACAAATTACACAAACAAATATTACAGGGCTGCATGGCCACCCACGTAGCATTTAATTTAAGCGTTGATCGGTAGGTGAATGTTTGCCGTTTTAGCCAAATGTTCTCTCAGTGCAAAGTCACGGATCTATGTTAATAATGACCCTCACTTGGATTCTGAACGGTAAAGCAGAATATATTTCAAATTAAGTAACCTAATTCACCATCTCCTAAACAATAGTTTCAGTCCTCATGAAATTCAACTGACAAAAAATTGACAATTCTGGGAAAGCAGTTGGATTAATTTTAGCTAGAACCTCGGCTGAGCCAAGGAGTCAGGAGACTAGTTGAGCTGAGGAGTATGGCCGGCTAAGCTGTGAGGTCAATATATTGGACAGCGCCTTAATTGAAGCCAGGAACTTTGTTTCTTGACGCGAAACCTGTGGGGGTGAAGCAACTCTAAGCTATACATTTGCCACTGCGAATAAGCCACATGATGCATCATTACCATACCCAAATCTTCCTAGGAAAAAAAGAAAAGAAAATAATTCTAGGTGTTCCACTGCCCTCCTTCCTTCCTCATATTGTAAAAGATAGCGCAGATAATATGGATGACAGGATGAGTACCAAAAACACAACTACCGCTTCCAACACAACAGATAGATCATATGGAACACTTGCTACTAGTTGACCTACTAATACATACTAGTTGACCTACTAGTTGATGCAAACGAGGCTACACTCCCCAGAATAAACCAAAACAGTTCATTATGAGATTAACAACACTTGCTACTAGTTGACCTACTAATACATACCGACTTTACCCTGAAAGCAAAACAATTCCGAAAGGGAAAAAAGCAGTTCACCGGAACATCACACAATAATAGTGTCCTTTACTAATATCCAGGGAAATCGATCTCCCTCTCATATATACGATATCTCATTACCACAAGCTGCTTAGTATGATGCCAAGGGGATTACCACTAGGGAAGGAATAATGTTAAGCTAACGCGGAGCCGCGGAGGAGAGGGCGGCGCAAAATCCATGGGACTATTTAATCCGGAAACTCCACGGCTTAAGGTCTGTGTATGATGGTAGAAACCGCACGGATTTTCACGGAAAAACGCCATGAAAAAGTCGCACTGATTTTCTAGGGTTCTTCGTATCCCAAAGAAAACACGCACATATGGTGAAAGAAACAAAACATAAGGATCGTTGCAAGATTTTGATCCAACTCGATTCTAGGTGAAAGAAACAGCGGCGGCACCTTGTAGTCGCAGGAACGAGGAGGGGCCTCCTCGCGTACAGCTCGCCCAAGGACGCCGGGGAAGGCAAGAGGTTGCACTCAACCCAGCCCCGGCTAGCCTCCTGCTCCGGCCACCGTAGGCTGCGGCCGTCGTCGGACTCCTCGCGGTCGGGGCCGAGCCGCCAGGGGAAGGGGATGGAGTCGTGCTTGGGTTGGGACGAGGCGAGGCGAGTGGGTTCGGTCGATCTAGACCGTCCAGTTAGGGCATTTGGTCCCAACGGCCTGGCATCGACAACGTCATTCTAGAGTGGGTGCTAAGCGCTGACTAGGACTATGATCCACCTCAAACTCTAGAAGAGTGAGCATTAGCATGAAAAATAAAGGACCGGGCATTCTTAAGGAATAAAAAATATAGCACATATAGCTATATACGCTGTACAAAGATTATTGTTCTCGTCACACGTCACTGGCCGCTACCATTGAATCTAGCCTACCGAGGAAGGGGTGTTGGCGATGCTGGCATGTTGCCACCATATGGAGGCTGAGGGAGGAGCATCGTCTCCGGATCCGACCGCTAGTAGGCTGGGGGAGGGGTGCCGCCACCCGATCCGGTCGTCGAGAGATCGGGATCAAAGCTTCGACGGTTGGATCGAAGCACCCATGTCTCGGTCATCGTCTTCCTTCGCTGCCTCCCCGCTAAATTCTTGCTCCCATTGACAGAATTGTGTTTTTATCATTTCAAGTCGGTGAAAAATTAATTATAAAAAAGTCTTTGTAAAATGGAAAATGGAGCAATCTGAAAATGTCAAATAGTGGAAGCAAAGGGTAAATCTAGATTGCAACAGGTTTTGAGGCGGCAGTTTGGAAATGCAAACTTTTGAATGGAATTTTGAAAGCACCAATGTTTTGAAGTGGTGTACGTTTAAATTTGTATTTTTTTTTAAAAGAACCTTCTTTTGAAAAGCCAGCAGGGCTTCAGTAGGCTGCACTGGGGCAAAGTAGGTATCCAAATGAGGAATCTAGCACGGTATCATTGGGGGCGAAGCTCATAAGTGGAGCCTCTGACTCCTCTCTTCATCGTTCCGAGTTTATTGGATGTCTCCGAAGAGGAGCAGATGACTCTTCTATGATGGTGGATCACTAAATAAGACGAAAATACATGTGTGAATGGAGATCTGTTTTTTCATTGGGGTCACTGGTTCTTGATTTCGACTTGATTTTCCCTACATGGATGGGAGAAAAGTACTATCTTGATTTCGACTTGATTTTCCCTACATGGATTGAAGAAAAAGTACTATCTTATCTTTATTAATACAAATCTTATCTTTATTAATACAAGAAGGAGTTTACCTCGCAGAACGGACGATATCATTTATCCTGTTCGCGCGGTTAGCCTCTCTCACTCCTCTCAAATTCCTTATCGAGACGCACTAACATGTGAACCCCAACCTAACAGGATAAGATCTCGCCACGCCACCCCTGTGACTTGCGAACGTATCCATGCCCTCACTTCTTCTACAACCACCTAAAATGTCGCCGCCCCACTTCTTATACACTTGAATTTCATTCATAACTTACTATACTAATCCAACTTCATTATTTGCTCATCACATAAACCCGACCATCTTGTCAAAACTAAACTTCCAACATCACCACTGATACATTCATTTCCACTAAAATTCCTTCTAAATCCAATTATTCAATCATACCCCATAAATCTAATATAACCAAAATTTTCAATTAATTCTACAAGGTTTACACATACATCTCGATTCTTCCGGTCCACCAAATCCAACAATACTATACTCTTATAGTCCAATATCCACAATGTATTCCTATAATACAATACTCAACAATCCAATATCCAACACAATCTATTCCTATAATCTATCATCCAACAATCCGATATTCATCAATAATCTATTTCTATAATCCGTTAAAAATATACTTCCATAATCCAATAATATTGTATTTCTACAATCTAATATCCAACGACCATATATCTCTAATAATCCAACATCCAACCATAATCTATTTCTATAATCCAATATCAACAATTCAATATCAACAATGATATATTCTTATAATCCAACAAAATATACCTACATAATCCAACCAAGATATATTTCTATAACCTAATCAAGATTTATTTCTATAATCCCACTAAGATTTATTTCTATAATCCGACATTCATCAATCATTTATTTCTATAAATCCACCTCCATCAACATCGTGTTTCTATGATTCAATCTCCAACAATTATTCAATCATATAATCCAACAATCAACAATTGTATAATTCTATAATCAATATCCAATGATAATGTATTCCTACAATCCAACTTCCATCCAACGTATATTACTATAATCCAACAGTAAAGTATTCTTATAATCAAACATCTAACAGTAATGTACTCTTATAGTCCAATTCTTTTAATTTCTAACCCCTAAATACATCACTTTCGGAAAGATTCTCCATTCTGTCTATCTTGACAATAAATGGCTATACATTGGAATTAGGAATAACTATAAAGCTTAAGATAGAAATTTAAATTATTTGAGTATAAATACGCATGCAATAATAATTTAAAAATACAATTTAGTTAATTTAAAATATTGAGATTCAAATATGATCAAATGATGTAACTTGCCTTACTTATTTAGTTGTTGTTCTTTAACGACGTCAAAATCCGGTTATCTGAAGTCGTTGAAATCTATACGTGAAAACAAACTAATCCAAATAAAATCCAAATAAACTCAAAATTAAATAATTTTGGTTCTGAGAGGAATATATTGAATCGGAGCTCGAACGAAGGAGAACGGACTCTCGGAAGTTTGAAAATACATGAAATGATGAAATTAGTGATTTTTGGAATTAATTTTCTAAAGGAAAATCAATTTACTACATCATGCTGATGTCAGCGACCGAGAAAAGGATTTTCGGCGGAATTATTTTTCAAAGGAAAAAAGGTTGAGCCACTAACATGTGGGCCCGGATCCATAGGAATGCCCAGGTCCGTGGTGGACTAAGTGGACGGGAACAGGGTTTTGCCGCGTGGGCTTGCCACTCGGGCAGCCACGCGGGTGGTGAGGGGCTGCCACGTCAGCTAAAGGGGTGAGGTGGCGCCAAATGGAGGTGATGTGGGCGGCCACGTCGGCGAACAATTGGCGGTAGCTCTGGTGCGAGGCTGGTTGGGGTACCGAAAGGAGGAGAGGGATGAGGGGAGCCTAGTGCTTACCATGGTGGGGGCTAGGAGTGAAGGGTTCGCCGGCGGCGAGAAACAAGGGCAGTGGTGCGATTCGGTTGGGCAGCAGCCTTTCAATGATACTCACCACGACGAGGAGAGCCTCGGGTAGAACACGCGAAGGGGATGCTGGAGGTGAGGAAGATGTGGCTGGTTCTCCATGGGAAGTGGCGCTAGAGGCGGCGGCGTTGCTCGGTGGTCGACGGTGAAGAGCTTCAAATGTGGCCGGAAGAGAGGGAGAGAGGAGGTGGTCTCCCGGGGATGGAAAGAGGAGGAAGATGGGTACGCAGTGCTCCTCGTTGTAGAGGTGGAGGGTGACCGGGGGAGGAGATCACGTGGAGGAGTGTCGGCGAGGAGCGCGTCGACTTTCGCACGGGTTTGGGCGTTGGCAGGGGATGGCGCAGGGGTGTGCGGCATGGGAGCGGTGACTTGAGGCGACGCGGAGCAGGACGGGTTGGCGACCAACTCCGGAATGGGATGGGTGTGATGCGGGCGGCATGGCGCGACACGGCTTTCGTCGGCAGCATGGGCTGCCAACGGGAAGAAGGCTGGGAGAAGAAGAAAAACAGGAGGGGGAGGCTGACAAGCGGGCCCGGCCTGGCGGTGGGAGAGAGGGAAGGAGGAGGAGGCTAGGTGGCTGACGGGTGGGGCCCGCGGTAAGAGAGAGAGGGGGAGAGAGGTGGAGTGGGTGGGGAGGCTGGGCCGGCAGGTGTGCGCCGAGCGGAGGGAGGAAAGCGGGTTGGGAGAAAGCTTTCAACCCAAAGGGGTTTTGGAGGTTTTGAAAGATTTTTGAATTTTAGAAAATACAACAAATCAAATAAGTGTTTAAAAAATAGCAAATAGAGTTAAACAAATTATAGAAAAATTCACAGAAATTTTCTAACTTATTTTGAACTTAATAAAACTATTTCCAACTTAAATTTGGCTTTTAATTTTGCACATAAATTATTTTTAATTCCTGGAAAATAGACATTTTTTAATCCAGAAAATTTAGCAAATTAATTAAATATTCCTTTTTAACTTTAAATCTAATAAAAACGCAGTAAACTCAATAAATTTTATTTTTGACTTTTAAAACTAGAAAATTCAGGAAAAGTAATAAAACTCTTTTAAATATAAAAAATCAATAAAATAATAAATTTATTATTTTTAAATTGGTAACATCACTTTGGGATGTTACAAAAGTGAATGGTGCCGATTGACGTAGGTTAGCCTGAGTATCTCGATGACCAAGGTGTCGACTAACTTAGGTTAGCCTGGGTATCTTGCTGATCAAGATGCCAACTGATCTAGGTTGGTCTGGGAACCGCAATGACCCTTATGGTAATCTGACGACAATATTTTTCTCTACTCTGAACTTTAATGGATTGGTTTTAGTCCATTTGGTCTTTTGGTCATTGTGGTCAATGTGTGTATGTTTTGCGGGATGGCCGAAGAATGGTTTCAATGGCTAGCGATAAATGGACAAGGACATGCTTCACGACATGCAATGCAAGATTTTATTTTATTTGTAATTTAATCAAAGTTATAATTTATATATTACGTTATAATTTAGATATTAAGCTATGCTATAATTAATTTTTGTAATTAATTCAGAGATTGAAATGTTGTTTTCTTTATGCTTGCAACGAATTCTTTGTAAATAACTTCGAGATGTAATATTTTACTTTTGCTTGCAGGGAATTTCTGTAATTGACTCTGAGATTATATTGTTGATTCTTCAATGCGGTAATAATTTCTGTTGTTGAATTTCGATTGTATTATTTTATATGAGATTGCTGGGCGATGCGCTTGATTTAATTTGAGATTATGATTGGTTCTTGACTAGAAAAATTTAATTACTGTTAACTACCGATTAGTGTTGCTTAGCTCTAATTAATTGTTCAAGTTCTCACATCATCCTAATCCTCCCCTGCGCCGCCTCCTGCTCCGCACCGGCCAAGCAAGTATCGCCTCCTCCTCCTCCTTGCTTACCACCACGACGCCGCCACCGCCTCTTCCCTTGACCTTCCACCTCCTCGCCACAATGTACTATGGTTTAGGGATTTTACCATGGCAACCAATACTCTGCCGTGGTAGGGTTTGGACAGCCAATGCTCTGCCGTGGTAGGATTTGGGCAGCCAATCATCTGCCGTGGTAGGGTTTGGGTAGCCAATGCTCTGCCGTGGTAGGGTTTGGGCAGCCAATGCTCTGCCGTGGTAGGGTTTGGGCAGCCAATGCTCTGCCGTGGTAGGTTTGGACAGCCAATCCTCTGCCGTGGTAGGGTTTGGGCAGCCAATCCTCTGTCGCGGCAGCTAATCCATTGCCGTGGCACACAATCCTCTGCCACGGCACACAATTGATGGGCAGAGTATTGGCTACCACGGCAGAGGATTGTGTGCCGCGGCAGTGGATTAACTTCCGCGGTAGAGGATTGGCTGCCCAAACCCTACCACGGCAGAGTATTGATTGCCATGGTAAAATCAGAGAGTAAGAAAAATTCCAAACCATGGTAAAACCCTAAAATCACAGACGGTTTTTGTATAAAACCGTCTGTGATGAGTCTCTCATCACAGACGGTTCGTATTAAGAACCGTCTGTGATGAGACGCTTATCACAGATGGTTCGTGATACGAACCGTCTGTGATATGTTATCACAGACGATTTTTGTATAAAACTTTCTATGATACTTTTGTTTTATTGGGCGGGAAAACGAAAATTTGCACTTAATGGGCGGGCTGCCGAAAATCTCTCTATATTAACAGAGTCCTTCATCTCCTCCTTTGCCATCTCCATCTCCTCCTCTGCCATTTCTCCTCTGCCATCTCCGTCTCGCCCTGACCTTGCGCTCCGGCCTCCCCCGAGCTCGTCGCCCGGGGCCTCCTCCACCTCGCCCCAGCCTCGTCGTCGTCGGCCTCCCACGACCTCGTCGCCCCCGGCCTCCTCCACCTCGCCCCGGCCTCATCGTCGCCGACCTCCCATGACCTCGTCACCCCAACCTCCCACGACCTCACTCTCTCTACTCTCCCCTTTTGCTATGTGATGTGGATTACTACTGTGATGTGTTAGTGCTCTGTGAATGGATTGAGTTGATGCTACTGTGATGTGGGTGATACATGCCGTGTTGTTTTTAGTGCTCTGTGAATGGATTGAGTTGATGCTACTGTGATGCTATGACTATTGTGGGAAAGCTAGCGAAAAATTCAATCTGAAAATTAATATCAGATTCATTCGTGAGGCTCGGGAGGCTCCAAACGAAGTGAAAATCCGTTTTCGTTTTTTTACCATAGAAAAAACTATCACAGACGGTTCTATTCACGAACCGTCTGTGATAGTCGCTATCACAGACGTTTCAAAAACCGTCTGTGATGACCTGTAGTAGTGGTGTTTATGTGCATGGAAGAAAATTGATATTTATTACACGGTTCATGATCCATTTGTTGATATATATCACTCTCTTTTGAGGTTCTGTTGTAACGCACGGACATCCTACCAGTGGTATCAAAAACTTCAACGTGTTTGGATACAAAGATTTTGTGGTTTTATAAACCGTAGTATCCCTAATACCATAGTGTTTTTAGAGTGTTTAAAAATCCACTCCCGACCCTTATATATATATATATATATATATATATATATATATATATATATATATATATATATATGAAACATATCTAGTGCTAATGGGTAATTCGGCGCTAAAATGCTAATACCAATCTTGACCGTTGTATCGAATCTTGGTGTTGGAGGTGAGAGCATGCATGTTGTTTAATGAAGACGCATTAATGAAGGTGCATTGAAGGTGGAAGAATGCAAAGTGATTAAATGGTTTAGAGGTGAGAGCCCGCATTAATCTTAGTTGTTCAATTCATATCAAACGATCAAAATTGGTATTAACACCTTAACACTAAATTACCCATCAAAGACTAAATACGTTATATAAACCGAAGTCTCGCACAGTCACGCTACTAATGCCTCGGCTATAGCCGCGTCGATCTCACTGTCACCTTTGCATCTGCACCTATGTGTTTGCGCAAACAAATGCGCCGGAAAATTGGACGACAAAGTCTGCGTGACATATATTACAATGTCTCAGTCAAACTACCAAGCATACTAGGAAGAGCATAGTTTGGCTATATACACAATACGCAGCCCTAATATCAAAACATACCATTTCGTTTTTTTGAATTGAAACCGATGGGAGGGTTGCCCATCATATTAATAGGGAAAGGACGGAATTAAAGCCGCAGAGTATAGATTTTAAAAAGGACCTTAATTACAGGATATTAAAGAGCTCCATACACTTCCCCCCGCAAGGAACTAAGTTCTACCCTCCTCTTTGATCTTTGGCTTTGTTGTTGAAAATTCTTATATTTCGTTCCTTCCAAATCTCTCAAATAATTAGGATCAGGGTCGTGGTCTTCCTGGAGGATCCTTTCCTCTCCGCTACTTTCCTCTCCGCTACGTCGGACCACCAATCTAAGATGTTTGTACTAGGAGACCATTGGGATGGTTGTACACTCTCAGTTCCTACTCAGTCTACCATGCACTTCCAAATTCATAAGGAGAGACGATATTGGGCGAAAACATGAAGGACCGATTCCGGAATGTGTCTACAGAGGGGGGTAGAAACGTTGGTTTGACCACCCTCTTGCTTCCAGTATGTCTGCGGTTCATAGCTTGTTTTGTATTGCCTGTCATGTGAAGAATTTGCACTTTGGAGGATGTGTGTTTTTTAAATTACTGTTTTGAAATTTGTCACGGTTGAGCCCAGGAATTGCATTCTATTCCATTTCAGAATTGTTCTAATTGAACCTGAATACATTCAACGTGTTAACAGCATGGTCGACCAAAAAAAAAAAGATGTAGGCTAGGTGTGACGCCAGCTCTCGCACGGCAATTTAAAGAAGCCAAGAAATGCCTTTCCTGTTGCTGAACGATTAATAACTGAACAACTCAGGATGGTGGTTTGAGTCACTCCGAATCTTCACCATGGGAAAAGTATGTTGTTATATATCTGCATCCAAGGTGCAAATTAGCAAATAATATGCAACATTAGAAGAACATCATGATCACAGGTAGAAGTTAAAAACACAATATATACAGTGCATTTCATCAAACACATGCGATCCACATGGAATGTAGTGAAGGAGCAAGAGCAAACATGATGTAGGAATTGCATAGGAGATGGCAGGGGCTAGCACTGAGCATATATAAAACTAACGGGTGAAAATTGTTCTTTAGCAAACCCGTACATACAGTTTTACGCAGAGAAAGACGCAGGTAGGAAAACGGATGTGCCTAGAGAGAACCACATAGGAAAACAGTTCTGCGAGCTGCGAAGTAGTAGCGCAGCTCCAGTAATTGATATGGCAGCCATTGCAAACCGCGGCATTCCTCCACATTCGACTTTCAGTTCTACCCAACCTCTACCCATTTTTGCAGTTCCTTCTTATGGGATAAGAATCAGTGTCCACCACCGAACAGCTTCCAAGATCCCCAGGTGGGGCACATAATCTGTCAGAGCTGACCAGAACACCCCACACAGCAAAATGGAAGTACAAATCAAGCAAACCAATATTCTCCCCCGTATCAACAAGAAGAATCTGAGGCACGACAATGGGAACAGGGGATCTCGGTAATACAGGCCCAGACTGTGAGGAGGAGACGCAGAGGGATATGTACCGTATCGGGCCCAGAGCTGGGGGTGGACGCCGGAGCACTCGCCAACCAGGACGGGGAGCGCCGGGTTTAGGCTCTTGACCTCCCCGTAGTTCTTCTGCACGAAATCGCTGCAGAACAACGCACACAACACCATCAAGAAAGATTTTTTTTTGGGTGGGGGGGATGCAGGGTTACCGGGCTGCGGCGCTGGCCGGGGAGGACTGGCAGAAGAGGAAGCGGAGCTCCTTCACACTCCGGGACAGGTTCGCCCGCCACGCCATCACCGCCCTTCTACCTCTCCTCTTTTCTCTGCCTTTTCCCTTGTGCCAGCTTGTTGCTACATGTTACTTGCGCCTATCTGGGCCGGTTCTTCATCTCTCTTCCTCCCCTGAGTTTTGTATAATCAAAATTGCGTCACCGTATGAAAATCCAGTTCTTTTGAATTTTAGTGTAATTTGTCTATCAGCAGTACTTCCATCCACTTTAACTGAATTGATCATTTGTTTTTGGGAGCGACCAGCGACAATATGTCCCATCGTGCGCCCACCCATCTCTTGTTACTTTAGACATCGGTCTCGGCCGTTCATTTCGGTGTAATAAAAAAATATTCAGAAGTACAATAATTAATTTTTAAATTACAATAAATCTTGATCCAACAAACACAAAATAAATATTTGATCTATCAACAAAAAACCATAACAAAAATGATAGTGAGAGCAACAATGATTACTAAGCGTAAAACAAAACCTCATTCGGTGGCGACAAACAATAACAACAAAGCACTGCAACAAATCATAACCCCAATTGCAAAAAAAAAAAATTCTTTGGTGCAACAAATCAACAAACTCAATTGCAACAAAAACACTTGCTACAGGATTTGAGAAAGGTACACCGCAACAAACAAAAACACTTGTTGCAATAATTCGAAAAAACGTCTGCAACACGCCTACCTAGTAAGTGGAGGCGGCGCTTGACGGTGGCGAGATGCAAAGCTTCTCGGGGTAGGCCGCGGTGACACCGACGAGGAGCCCACTCGACGGAACACGGTTGACGCTTGTAGGCGAGAGGGTAGTGCTTAAGGTTAGCCCGGAATCAAGGAAGCTGAACAAAACATCCAGGAGCTTGTCAAGGGACATCATCGCTGTGGTCCTCAGTCACCACCACCATAGCCACCGCGTCCTCTACGACAGCAGCTTGTACTCTCGCCAGATTAGTGTCTGGGGTGGAGAAGAAATACTAGACCGCAGCAGGGCTACAACGATAGCTCGACGGGGGCAATCACTCGACATCGGAGTCTCAACGCCGGAGCAGCTAGCCGGAGCTCGCCGAAGTGGATGTCCGGGGAAAATGCAAGGTTGAGAGATGAAACATGTGTTGGATTTGGGGGAGGAAGGTCTGGAGATAGAACAAGATGAGAGGATTTGGGGAGAGGATCTGAAGATGGGAGAGAGATGATGAGGGAATTTGGGGGATCTGGAGATGAGAGAGAGAATGAGAGGATTTTGGGAGAAAGGATTGAGGAACCAGTGGTGTGGGGAAAGCTCTAGAGAAAGGAATATAGGATAGGTGGAGGGGATTTTGGGGAGAAAGGATTGAGTGTGGTGTGTGTGTTGGTGGGGAGCTCTAGAGATAGTAATATAAGATATGCGGAGACTTTTGACTGCTACTCCGTGTATTGAATTAATTAGTGTTACGATGTTTAATTTTTTTTTGAGAGTAGGTACTGTGTTCAATTTTTCCCCTATCAATTTGATGTTTGCACTGTAGCATTACCCTCCGTTTTCTCCAATGATATTGTTGATAGATTTGTTAATGCTTGGTTCTCTTCTTGACCTTGATGCGGCTATGTACAGCATACATTCCATAAGAGCAAACTGCACCGTATGTTTTCAAACTGGCCTGATTTAATTAGCAGCTCCAGAATTATTAGACAACATCGCAGTTCCAGTCTTACTCTGACAAAAATCTACTTGCTGGGGAAGCTAGGTAATCTCAAAACTTACTATTTACATAATTCATACTGAATAACGTTGTACAGTCGGGCCTTTCCAAGCAAACAGTACTCACTTTCTCAAAGAAAAAGAAAAAAGAAGTTAAAAGGTAACAGTGTAATTTCCGCAGCTTATTGACCCATCCTATTGCTAGTGCCTGGATACAGTCACATCAGTTCTTCCCCTCGCGAGTCTGATTCTTTATCTTGCTTAAAGGCCTTCTTCAGGAAGAATGCCATCGCGAGCTGAGCCCCAAGGTTAGATCGGCCTCGAGATAGACAAACAATGCTTCCAATCAGCAAAAGTCCACTTGCAATCATTTTCCCAGAAGACTTCTTCACTGGCTGCTCAGAATGTGTTACAACTGTTGCTGCTGTATTCCCGGGAGGATGATGGCTTCCGTCCACATCAGCCTCTAATGCCTGAGGAAACTGATGCGCACAGAGAGCTTCATAAGAGCACGAACTAAATGACCATGTTAAGATAATAAAAAAGGTAAACCGTTCACAAATTATGTGGGTGCATAATTCAATTTTTTTAAAATAGTCTTAGGCGATTTACAAACATATTCAATCTACAAAAGCATTAGCATTGCCTGCACTAATGCTGTTGTAATTTGAGCACAGAAGCAAAAACGAGACAAACTATAATCAATAACAAACTTGAGCTGGTCTGCTCAACCCACGACATACCGGAAACACATAAATTTCTTGTTTCAATAAATCAACCATAAACTGATAAACTAGTAAAGAGCACTAACCTTCTTGATAAGTCTTTGCATGGTCAGAATTGATATCGATGAACTATGACGCTGTGGATACCGCCGTAGAGCATTGTTCATTTTACAAATATAACTCCAGATGCCCTTGGAAAAGGCCAGCTTTGCCATCTCTATGTTCATGCCATTGTCCTCATGATGCAGCACTGTGATTTGGCATGCATCCCTTCCAGGGACTGTAAAGTCAAATGACAAAGCGACATTAAATTAAAAATTAACAACAAAGTAAACATATATGATATAACCAAAAGAACACCTGACAGATGTAATTTGATGAAAATTTCAAGAAAAAAATGAAGTAAGATTAGGTAGCTATAAAATGACACTTCCTCTTGGTTCCAACTTTCAACTTCCATCAGACTGGCACATAACAGGTCATTAAGGAAATTAACTGCAACAGAAGGGGGTGGCAAGAAGAGGGAATGTGTCATCATGCTTGATCATGGTGTTTTGTTCTTAAAAACGAACAAAAAAGAATCCAGACAATAGAAATATCTTATTTTGTGTTGATATAGAACCTGCATATAGCAGGTAGTTCAGTACAATTCATGAGTTCAGAAAAACCGCAAAGCCTCACATTCTTATTGGCCAACAAGTCCACCGAACAGTAATGCTTATGGGTTCGGAAAAATCACAATTCACAAAGCCTTACATTCTTATTGGCCAACGAGTCCACCCAACAATCAGATTGGTAGAGTCGTGCTGTGAAAAAGCATAGTAATTGACTAATTGCGTTTCAGTCTTAAAACTATGTAAAAAAATCTATTTTGTGGAAATTGTGGAGAATGATATTTCGTGTTGTAACACAAGTTAGTCACATAATACCAGACAATTAAATCGTCCAAAATCACTGTGTGACAATTTTTTTTAAAACTAACATTTTACATCAACACCAAACGTGCCACCATAAAAAGAAAGCTTATTCTAAGCTCAATAAATACCCAAACAGAAGGCATTGCATCAATTTTACTGTTGACTTACTTTTCCTAATACACCATCCTGATCTCAGAAGTCGCACTCGAACAAATTTTCCGTGTCTTGGCGCAAGAGGATGTTCACATTCCTGTCAGGATTAACAAATTAAACAAGGCAAATTAGGTAATGTTGTAACAGCAAAACATATAAAATTGGCAGAGGTCAAGGTTCTAAAACTTGGTAACAAGTACTCGCTCGGTCACCTCACCTTTCTAGTGATTATACGGTAATCAGCCTTGTACTCGGCCTTGTAATTGGTCTTTCTATTTTAATAATGGATTTATATATGTATATTCATATAAAATCAAAACCAACATTTGATGCTACTCTTTTGATGCATATAGGCTTAAACCTAGAGAAATATCAAACCTAGAGAAAAATTATGTCACCAATTCATCATGTGATTGTAAATTAGCAAGAAAATCAGTGAGAACTAAGGATTCAGATTTGAGCAAAATTGATGTCATCAATTGTAAATTGGGAAGTGGAAGGTAAATTAGCAATAAATGGAGCTCATAATTCATATTATATATTGTTCCAACTTGACAGCTTTCAACCATGTCATCATATGGCAGCAACATCACATGATGTGAAGTTCTAAATGACAAAAGGTTTAAGGACATGAGCACTATAGCTCTAAAACTCCATGCCTTTATACCTATAACATGACCGCTACTTCCCTGTGCACCAAATCACAAAAAAGAAGCCTTGGGCAGGGCTGTGCGTGTCTTTCTGATTTGGAGCTACCGAAGGCAATTATCCAGCAAGATGCTAGTTCTAACGTCGGCTCAAATGCCCCCCCTGATCCCTGGGTAAAAATTAATGTTGATGGTGCGCCACGCACAGGTGAATCAGTGGCAGGATCCGGGGCGGTGGTGCGCAACAGTAGAGGAAGTTTCATCGCAACGGCCACCAGAAGATATGGTGCCATCTCTGAGCTGTTGGCGATCAAGCTCTGGCATGTCATGATGGTTGTCTATTGGGGCGCCACACATTATTTTGGAGACAGACTGCCAGGAGTTGGAGAGTGCATGGAATTGGCAAGAGGACAGGTCATCTATCGCTTGTATCTTTTCAGAAATTCAAGAGCTATCTAGGAGCTGTGTTGGTTTTAAGCTCCAATTTAGAAGGAGGGGTGCTAATGGCGCAGCTCATTGTTTGCGCCAAGTTCGCTTGTAATTCAGAGAATTCAGAGTGTGTCAGGAGCTGATGAGGAAGTTCTGGATCGCAGGTTGTAATCGTGAGAGAAGCTCGGGCGTCGCCCAGGCCCTCAGAGGAGCGGTTGAGGAGCCGTGATAGCACCACCGGGCAGCCGAGACGGAACTCAACGTTGAACAGAGAAACGTCGAATAGAACGATACAGAGACGTCGAACAGAACGAAGCAAGGAAGATACAGAATTGAGGCTTTTCGATATTCTTTCTTATGCATAATCTTAAAGTGTATCTCCCTTTTAAAGAGATCCTAACTGCTGAAAAGCTAAAAAGTAAACTAACAAGTATTTCCTATTGAAGAATACGAATGCGAATTACAATCAGCAAGGACTGTAACTAGTCCGACACAGTTCGGACATCGTCTGCTGAAACCGATTCGAACTGAAACTCTTCGTTCTGAATATTGTTGATTGAAGAAGTTGCTTCAGATAGCTTCTGTGTCTTTCGCCTCCCATATGTAAGTCCCCACATGACATTTCTCCCCACCTTTTTCAAATAGCTCGTCCTCAAGCTTGAAAGAAGGGTATATCTGTTGAAATTGTTCTAAATTTTCCCAAGATGCACTCCTTTCAGGCGCATTTTCCCACTGAACAAGGAGTTGAATACGGTCACAAGCCCGTCGTGACTTTAATACTTTAGCTGGTAGTGGACACACCCGCCCATACAAAAGAGTAGGTAGTGGCGGCGGTGATTAAGGAACTTGACCTATAAACGGTTTAAGCAAACTGACATGAAACACATCATGAATCTTTGCACAACTTGACAGTTGTAAACGATAAGCCACTAACCCAATCTTCTGAACAATTTGATAAGGCCCAAAATAACGAGGACTCAATTTCCCCTTTGTTGCCAGTGATAATGACGAAGCAGGTCGATGATGCAAGCGAAGCCAGACCCATTGTCCTACAGAGAATTCAACCTCACGGTGACCCTTATCATACTGACGTTTATAATGCTGTTGTGTGAGAAGCAAACGATCACGGATGTCAAGTAAAAAATTATCCCGATCCTGAAGCAATTGTTTGACTGCCGGAAGACGCGTACTCCCTCTAATATAAGAACACAAAGTCGGTGGATCGCGTCCATAAACCACCTTAAATGGCGAAGTACGTAATGAAGTCTGAAACAACATGTTATAACAATATTCTGCCCATGGTAACCAACGAAGCCAATGTTTAGGACGATCCCCGTCAAACAACGTAGATACATAACAATAATTTTATTAACCACTGCGGATTGTCCGTCTGGTTGGGGATGAAATGTAGAACTGAGATTAAACTTCACACGGCCAAGCTGAAAAAGTTCAGACCAAAAATTGCTTGTAAAAACCGGATCACGATCACTGACAATGGATGTTGGAATACATGAAGACGAACAATCTCACCAAAAAATAACTGAGCTACGGAATAAGTCGTGTATGGATGGGCTAGGGGAATAAAATGAGCAAATTTGGAGAAACGATCCACGACTGTGAGAATTACCGTTTTTCCATGAATTCAAGGAAGTCCTTCGATAAAATCCATTGAAATATCAGCCCAAACCGTAGATGGTACCTCTAATGGTTGAAGCAACCCCGCAGGATGCAATTGTTCGCCTTTGTTACGTTGACGTATATCACAAGTGCGTATGTAATCCTGTATGAGTATCCTGGCTTTGGGAACATGGAAATCCGCTTTAAGTCGATGAAGTGTTTTCTGAACACTCTCATGTCCTGTACCACAGGCCAACTGAATAATGGATGGTAATAATGCCGATGTACCCGCTACGTAAATACGGCCATGAAACATGACAAATCCATCCGTGAGTGCCCAAGGATCATGTTGAGTACCAGCCAATATTGCATTATGAATGGACTACACGCTGGGATCATGCTGGAGCTGCTGGCTCACATCAGTAAAGAATGAAAACCGCGGTGAAGGCACAAGCCACCCGCTGCAGTGCAATATCACGCCTGGAAAGAGAATCAGCCACCACATTCGTGCTGCCCGGTTTGTACTCAACGGAAAAATCATAACCCAGTAACTTGCTGACCCATTGATGTTGCGGAATAGTCGAAAGTCTTTGATCAAGCAAAATTTTTAAACTGTAATGATTAGTACGTACCAGGAACTTACACCCCCAGAGATATGGACGCCAATGTCGAACTGCTTGCACGAGACCAATCAATTCCCTTTCATATGCTGTGAGTGAGGCGTGACGAGGTACGATTGGACGACTGAAAAATGCAATTGCTCCTGTTCCTTGATGTAATACCGCGCCAAATCCAACCCCGAATGCATCACATTCAACGATAAAATCAGCAGCGAAGTTTGGTAATTGTAGCACCGGTGCTTGAGTCAATGCCGATTTGAGGTCGCTGAAAGCTTCTTGAGCTTCGACTATCCACGGGAAGGCTTCACGTTTGAGTAAATGTGTTAAGGGCGCTGCAAGGGTACTGAAGTCGCGAATGAATTCATGGTAATAGCCGGCCAAACCAAGAAAGCCCTGAACCGCTCGGACGGACTGCAGAATTGGCCAAGTAGAGACAACGCTAATTTTGGTGTGGTAAACTGCCACCCCTCCGGCCGATATGACATGACCCAAATAAGCAATTGAGGTGGCGCCAAATGAACACTTCGAGTGTTTCAAAAAGAGACGATGCCGCCGAAGTTGTTGAAGCACTGTACGAAGATGGCGCATATGGGTCGACCATGTAGGGCTTTAAATGAGAATATCGTCGAAGAATACCAAGACGAATCGGCGAAGAAAGTCCTGGAGCACAGTATTCATAAGGGCCTGGAATGTTGTGGGTGCATTGGTAAGGCCGAAGGGCATGACAAGAAATTCGAAGAGGCCCTAATGAGTGCGGAAAGCAATTTTAGCAATGTCGGCAGAGTGCATGAGTACTTGGTGATATCCGGAGCGTAAATCCAATTTGGAAAGAAATTTGGCGCCACATAATTCATCGAGTAACTTGTCCACGACGGGAATTGGAAATTTGTCTTTGATAGTGCGGTCGTTGAGACTGCGATAATCCACACAAAACAACCAAGAACCATCCCGCTTCTTGACCAATAAAACCAGGGAAGAGAATGAGGACGAACTGCGACGAATGGTTCCTTGCTGGAGCATCTCGGTGCACTGGCGTTCAAGATAATCTTTTTGCAACTGTGCGTAGCGATACGGGTGAACAACAATAGCATCTGTCCCTTTTTTGAGGTTTATACGGTGAGCAATCTCACGTACTGGAGGAAGTCCACATGGCTCTGTACAGATACAGCCGAAGTCGTCGAGGAGCTCATCCATGAGTCATTCCAGTACATGCAAGCACCTGGTGTGCACGAGATGTGGGTAGGCCTGTCGAAGTTACGCGTCATCCCTGGCGAGCAAATGCCATTGTCATATGCGAAAAATCCCACGTGATCGGCCCCAAAGTTCCGAACCATTGAACTCTAAGAATCACGTCAAAGCCATCGAGTGGCATGGCGTAGCAGTCAAGGGTGAACTCTTCTTGGCCAATTCGGATCAACATGGCTGGGCATAGTCCCCTGCTCGTCACCCGATCTCCGTCGGCAACTATAACATTCAAATCAGAACGCGGCTGCATGGTGACGCCGGAGGTCGCGACCACATCTTCTGCGATGATGTTGCGCGTCGATCCTGAATCCAGTAGGGTGACCAAGCAGCTGCGGTCGATCGTAACCCGGAGTCGCATTGTATGGCCGGACCTAGGCAGGATACCCGTGAGGGCTGCCAGAGATATCCCCGGTTCGCTATCATCCGGTTGCGCATTGTCCTCGCTGTCCAGGTCCGGTTGGATTTCAATGACGAACAGACGTTTGCACTGGTGGCTAGCAACAAACTTCTCATCACATCGGTAGCATAAGCCGAGGGCACGACGCCGTTCTAACTCCGCTGGCGACAATGTGCGACGAGGTAGGTTGGCCGTCGAGGGAAGTGCGTCGCTCCCGAGTCGTTGGCTATGCTAGTGTTGGGGGCTGGAGTGGATGAGCTCCCGGGACGCCAAGGTCGGCATGCTGGCATTGGGGTCGCGGAAACAGCAAGTTGCGTGCGGAGTTCGTAGGCTTGTGCTAAGCTCATGGCTGATTCCAATGACTGAGGTGCCTGCAATTCCACATCCATTTGCAATGGTTACCCCAACCTAGCGGTGAATAGTTGGACTTGTCGATGTTTGGACAGCGGGTCGGCGCAACATAGGAGGGCAAGGAAGTGGTCAGAGAATTCGCGGACATAACCTTGCTTGCGGAGGGCGGTGAGTTCACCCAAGGAGTTGCTTCGCAAAGGAGGCCCGAAGCGTGTGTTAACTAGCTCGACAAATCGACACCATGACGAGTCATGGTGTCCCGCTCCAAACAATGATACCATAATTAAGCCGAGCCAGTCATGTAGAAAGTTGCTAACCATACCTTGTCCTCCATCGTGTGTTGGCCGCGGAAGAATTGATCACAACGATTGAGCCATGGCAACGGGTCCTCTTGACCATCAAAGGTAGGAAAATTTAGTTTATAAAACCTAGGAGCACTGTTGCGGCCTGGATAATTGCCCTCGGGCGGCGGACGATGAGCCATTGCAGTCTCCCTATCTGCTGCCCACAAGTCTACCACCGAAGCCACTGGTGATCCGTAATGATGACGCCGAGGGCTTGGTAGTATGCCATTTGTGGTGCGGTGCCATGCGTCGATAAGAATCTCCTAGTCGGTCACGCCGGGCAACCTCGTGCGTCCTTGCTCCAGTCGAGTGATTGCCAAGTTGTGTGCGCGTTGTTGCAAATCAATGTCGCGAATTGTGCTAGACAAGCTATCAATTTTGTCATGGAGTTGATGCCGATCAGTTTCCATTTGCAGAAGTAGGGCGTCGAGCTTCTTGCTAACGCCGCCGCTATTGTCGGTTTCTGACATGATTGAGGGCGCAACGTTGTCGTCTGATACCAAGTTGTCAGGAGCTAATGAGGAAGCTCTGGATCACAGGTTTTAATCGTGAGAGAAGCTCGGACGTCGCCAAGGGCCTCAGGGGTGCGGCTGAGGAGCCGTGATGGCACCGTCGCGCGGCTAAGGTGGAACTCAATGTTGAACAGAATGATACAGAGACGTCGAACAGAACGAAGCAAGGAAGATACATAATTGAGGCTTTTCGATATTCTTTCTTATGCATAATCTTAAAGTGTATCTCCCTTTTAAAGAGATCCCAACTACTGAAAAGCTAAGCGTATTGTAACACGAAAAGTAAACTAACAAGTATTTCCTATTGAAGAATATGGATGCGAATTTCAATCTGCAAGGACTGTAACTAGTCCGACACAGTTCGGACGTCGTCTGCTGAAACCGATTCGAATTGAAACTCTTTACTCTGAATATTGTCGATTGAAGAAGTAGCTTCAGATAGCTTCTATGTCTTTTGCCTCCCATATGTTAGTCCCCACATGACAGAGTGGTGGTCTATGTGCCCTCGATTCCTTACTTCTCCCCTCCGAGAAGATGGTAGTTTTTGTTGATGAGTAATAAAGCTCTATAATCACCCTAAAAAAGTGTGAAATTGACAAGTTTTTTTAAAATGATAATTCAATTTCATTTCAAGTGATTTTATGTTTTTTGAAAATGGGCATACAGTATTGCAAGAATCAATGTTCTAAAAGGCGACCAGCGGATGCCTGGGCGCTAGGCACCACCCTCCCGCCTTGCCCATCTAGCCTGACTAGTCGGTGACTAGGCGCTGGGCGCCACCCCGCCGCCCGCCTAGCGCCTAACGCTTTCTAGAACACTGGCTAGAATATATGTATACACAGTAATATCATTAATATTTTAGTTGTTTTAACATTTTCAAGCATACGATGTAAACCAGTTCAAACTTTTACTGTAAATTAGCAGTGAAGATTCTAGATGAGGGGTCTAAACAACAGCGGTGGCTTCATCAACTTCATTATGATATTAACTCCAGGAACATTGCAACCTTCTAACAGATATACGATTAGCTAATATATTCATCTGAAAAACATTTGAACAAGTGGAGATTAGGAATGCTGTACATGAATATATGTAAAATGAGTACATTACTGCATCCGCGCAGAAACCAAGAATAACAATGAAGTACTATAATTCATATATGATGTAAAGATATCATATCACCAATGCATAGTAGTCCGAAGAGTTAAATGCAGGAAGGAGGGAGGGAGAGGGAGATGTGACTAACCTTGACCAAACAATAGAAAGAATTCTCATGTGCTTCCCAAACTCGCCATGCCAATATGTACTCCCTTGGTGTTAAAAGCGGAAATTTCTTAATTGTACGTCCTATCTCTATTCCGCTATTTTCATCGCACTGCAGCTGCTCATGCTTTATTACAGTGTTATCCCACTCCATTCTATACTCATTATCCATGTAAAAGTTCCTCAACAGCTCTGTTGAGCATCTCTCAAATGTTGTTACACTAAGATATTTAGGAGGGCCGTCCTGCATTTGAGAACAGATTTGTTCCATAAATAAATAAAACTATTAAACTCAACTCGGCAAATGCATTCGCTCAGGATTTTCTGACAACTAGAAAGGTTCACCAGATATCAAAGCAATAGTATAACAGCATATCGCCAGACATTGAAATTCAGAGTCTAGCAGCATTCCCTAGGCCCTAGACAATTTCAACTTTCAAGCAGACTACACTAGATGGTTAGTGATTACTCTAGCAACAATTTTGAGTTCTAAAAAATCGAGGAGCCTTAATTTCACATCTCAATTCTCAAGAAAAAACGAAAAAAAAGGGAAATACTAATTAATTGCAGAGACACAAGTCGGTCCAGAGTAAATTCACTCGTAAGCGATATTCAGAATTCTACTGAGATATTTCATTAGTAGTGGCCGACTACAGCACGTAATTAATCGCAGAGTACAACTCGGTCCAGAGTAAGATACATATCCTTAACGCATTTCCAGTCTAGTCTCTCTACATGAAACGCAACCCAACCCTACTAATCAAACTCTGGTAACTGCGGATGAACACAGCACAAGATAACATCAATGGACTCAACAAGGAAGAGGGAGAACAGCCAGCAGTACCGTGGTCTTGTCGCACCACGCTGTGTACGAGACGGCGTCGTTCCCCTTGGCGATGACGCGCACCCAACTCTCCCTCTCCGGCTCACGGGCGCCCACCCCCAAGCTGCTCACCAGCTGCCGCAGATCGTCCTCCGTCACAAGCCGCTCTACCCTGCGATCCCATCAAAGGCAAACACAGCACAACCAGCAAGTCCCCCACCGATCAAACCAAAGCTCACACAGTTTCGATCAGAAAACCACGCCGAGGGGGTATGTGACCAACCCTGTGCCGGAGGCGGAGGCAGTGGAGGCCGGCGCCGCCGTGGAGGTCTCTGGTCGGAGCAGGCGGCGGCGGCGGCGGTGGCGGCGGAGGAGGAGGACGGAGAGGAGGAGCGCGGCGGCGGTGGGGCTCCAGAGCTCGGCGGCGCCGAGGAGGGTCTCCGGCGGCGGCATGTCGACTCGGTCCGCGTCGGCGTCGTGTTCCAGGAGCGACCCACCCGCCCGGGTTTGTTGGCTTGTGTGGTTTGTTCCTTTCGTGACAGGGGAGAAAACGAGGAAAGATGGGGAAAATAAGGGAAATAATCGGAGAAAATTGGGAAAACGGAGAGGCGGGCAGCTGTGCTGGGATAATGTTCACATTTTTGTGAGGAGCTGTGTTCATGTGCTAAGAAATCATTTTGTTTTCTGGGATCGATGTAATGGTCCGGATTGAATTTGGTGAGTTCCCAAGAAAGAAAAGGGGCAATTCTTTGGCGAGTTCCTCAGAAAAAACATGGTAATTCGCTATATACCATCGAATAATCTTTACAATATGTTATTAATACCTCACTACCAATGAATTATATAGTTATTCAGTGATATATTGTGAATTTTCTTATAGAAAAATGCATATACATAATTCTTCTTTTAGATGAAGGATGGATTGGAACCGTACGTCTTGATAATCCGCATGTGGCTATTGATGAGTGAGATTGAAGTACTGCATCCTTAAGGTTTACCAAAAACGGCCACAAATGCTGGTCTTCTTTGAGGTGGACAAATTTCAATTGCGTCTGCATCATCGCTATCTCCATTTGGATAAAATGTGTAAGGGGCTGTTTGGTTGCCACCCGGAGACAAATTCGTCTATCCGGAGACAAGCCTCGACATTGTTTGGTTGGTGTCCTAAGTTCCCCCTCCTCCTTGCCTAGCCTGAGCAGTTTGCCATTAGCCTGAGCTAGGTGACCGATTTTGATCGCCTGAGCTCCAGGCAGAAGAGATTGCGCCGAGTGATTTGGGATCAATCCCTTCTCTTTTATCTTTTTTTTTGTTTCCTTTTTACCCTTCTTCTCGCTCTGTATATGTCACGTTCTATAAACTCTGTTTTTCCATTCACAAATTTTTTTAATACTTTTTTACGTTTTAGGATAAGGAAGCAAGATTTAGGGATGAGATTAGTTTTAGGGGTACCAAACACTATATTCTCAGGCTCGCTTGACAGGTAAAAAATTATCTGATTTTCAGACTGCTTTTAGACACCACTTTTTACCAGGTATAGAGCCTAGAACACCAATCAAACAAGCCCTAAACCTAAACCTCCGGATGCAGGCACCTTATATCTCTTAGTTATGTTGTATATCATGTGTGATCTATGTTGATCCTTGGGAAGGGCCTTTTTTTTCTTTCTTCCCTTCGTAGTCTTTTTGTCACTTTCGGTCCAGTCGATTTCGCGTCATGTAACTGAATCTTCTTTCTTCAGGATTGCCATTGTTACATTCTTTTGCAACTTGCTTCCAATAATTGTTTTGACTTGTTTGCATTGCCAGCAATCGAGCCGTTTGCATTGTTCAACCAAGCGCTAATTTGTCGTCGGTTCTCCTTTCAAGTGCGATTCTGACCCCTCCGTCTATTTTTCTTCATCTGAATTGGTTTCACTCCATTCTTTCATATTGATAGGCTCTTGTTGGGGAACATAAGTGGAAACGTTGCTAGCTTGTTTGAATTTGATGAGAACTTGGGTGATTATAGAGGCCGAAAATTAGGACCGTAATGGAGAGGTGCAAAAATGCATGGCGAATCGACATGGTAGGAGGTTTTGGTGGTATTTACTGTCTGCATTTTGTGGTTCTTCAGTTGAGCTGAGTTCAACAAATTTGTGAAATTTGTCGAAGAGGAGTTCCCCCATGTTAAGAACTTCATCGTTGAAATTATACAAACTTCAATCAACAGCTAAATGCTACAGCGAAGACGGTATATATCAAGAAAAATCAACAAAATTGCAGATCAATTATCCAAGGATGCTCTAGTCAAATTCTCAAAACAACTTTACTAGTAGCTACTTTAGCTGCAGCAATCATCGCCATGGTACGCAGGGGTGCCCTTTTTCTTCTATTTTCTTTGCTTTCTGATAAATAAAATACTTTGACGAGTCTTAAAAAAAGAGAGACTCAGCACGCTGGCATAAAATGAGTCAATTATACTAACAACCTCTGTTTTGAGACCTGAACTTTAGCACATGTTGGAAGAGCAGCAACATGCGATCATAGTAGTTGTAATATCCCAAAATTTAGTTTGTTTTTGAAGATTTTAAAAACAAAAATAGCCATTTGAATTTTCTTGGTTAAGTTCCAGTTTAATTTAAATTTTTAGAAATTAAAATAAAACAATCTAAATAATCTAAACTTGATTAAATTAAAAGTTATTTTATTTGGGTTCCTTGAGTTCCAGAGAATTTTTTAGGAATTTTTAAAATTTATTTGCTATTTATTTGAGCTCGATTCTCTTTAATCTCTTTTCTGAAATTCAGAAAGTCTTTTTCTTCTAGATTTTCCTTTCGGTCCATTTTTTCCTTTTTCCTTTCAGCCCATTCCTTTGCTGTCGGCCCGTTTCCTTTTCTTTGGGCTCACCTCTTTTTCCTAGCATTTCTTTTTTCCTTGGCCCAATCCGAGCCAGTGTAGCCCACAACTATTTCCTCTCTCCTTTATTTCTCTGTTTCGCGGGCCCACGTTGTCAGCTGCCAAGCTTTCCTTCTTCCTCCCGACATCGTCTCCCCCGTCCGAAGCAGACACGCTGCCGAAGCCGCTGGAGATTCTTCTTCATCGGATTGCGTCACCGTCAAAGCCTTTCTGCCTGAGTCGTCTTCGCCTTCGAGTTCGCGTCGACACGTTCTACGCGGCCGCCTGTCGTATTCTCCGGCGATCATTTGGATAATCACCGACCCCATCGTTCCCAAAACTGATCTCGCCGCTGGAGATTCTTCTTCATCGGATTGCGTCACCGTCAAAGTCTTTCTGCCCGAGTCGTCTTCGCCTTCGAGTTCGCGTCGACACGTTCTACGTGCTGCTTCTGTCGTCTTCCCCGAAGGATCGCTGGATCATCACCGACCCCATCGTTCCCAAAACCGATCTCACCGCCGTCTTCGATCTAGTCGCTGGTGAGCCCTGACGTCCTCCCAAGCGCGTCAAAGTACGTTCCGAGTCCTCATTCAATCCCTACCTTTCCTGATCTCTTTGTGTCGCCAAGACGCTGCCATCCCATTTCTTCTTCATATATGGTCATCTTTGCCTTGCCACCATTCTCGTCGACCTCCGACCATCTTAATCGTCTCAGTGTGATCCCCTCGCCGTCGTCAAGCCGGTGCTCCTCTTGTTTATCTTCGGGTGCCATCCAATCGCCATCGCCGCCACACCCGTAAACCTCCTCGCCGCCAAAGCCACCGCCGCCGTCACCTTGTCGTCGGAATTGCCAAACCGCCACCACTCGAAGAACCCTTGGGTTAGTGGGGTTTCGTTTTGGTAGTTGGCCGCCACTCCCTCACCGTCGTTTGCCCTCGCCACCGCCACCATTGCCGCTAGCCAGAGCGCCTCTGTTCTTCTGCTTTGGAGCTTCTCACTCTTTCTCTCTGTGGATATCATGGGGATATGCTCTAGATCTTAGAATGATGTGACAATTGGCAATGACGTTTATGGTTTGTCGTTTCACGTATTTTTGATAAAGTTCAGTGCTGTCAGGCCAGAATCGGTCTGACCGGCCAGGGTGGCCGGTCCGACCGATCCATGGCCGGTTTGACCGGCCTTGGTGGCAGTCGGACCGGCCAGTTACAGAAAGTGAGAATTGAGCTGGGCCAAAAATAGAGTGTGTAGGCAAGAGAGGGGATTCTTTTACAGTTGGTGTCATAATTTTTGGAGTCTCCAGTCAAAAGTTCTATTGGTTTAAAAATTCCAGCAGGGTTTGGTTTTCCAGAGAGGAAAAATGGCTAAGTCCCAACTGGTGGTCTGACTGGCCAGTAGCTGGCGGTCAGACCGGCCAGGGTGGGCGGTCAGACCGGCCCGAGGGGCGGTCTAACCGGTTTTCACTTTGTTCGTCTCCCGGTGTGGCGGCGATATTCGTGTGTTAGTTCAAAGTCATGAGTTTCAGGGCATATATGGTGCATGATGCATGTTTTGACTAACATGGGTCAAATTGTGAAGGACTTGTTCCCAAATTTGATTTACTTGTCTATTGTTGTGGAGGTTGCTTGGTGGTCAACGACGGTCAACAATGAGGATGATCGGGACTAGGCTTGGAGAGCTAAGGTCCAGAACGATCGACGATGCCGGGTGATGTCAATGTACTCAAGCGTGGTGTAAGATGGACAAGGGTGACCTATTAGCTAATCCAAGGCGCAAGATGGCGCAAGGTGTAGCTAGTTAGGCCAAGAGGAGATAAAGATGGCGCTTTAAAATGCATGCGTATGTGTCCCGTTTGTTTTGGGCCTTAACGGGAGCCCAATAGAGTCAAACTTCTAGAAGGTCTAAGCCTCCACTATAAATAGGAGTGGGTGGTGGCTGCACCATCTCTTCGCCTCTTTTGCAATTCTTGTAAACCCTAATTTTCTTAGGAAGAGCTTTTGTGGAGGCTAGGGTTCTTGATGTTTGATGTAATTTTCGTGCTCTTGGATTGAGCATTGTCCTCCATTGATGGAGTGGCTGTAAGCTCTGATCATATCAATCAAAGAAAAGTTTGATCAATGTTTTGTCTCATTGCGTTCTTTATCTCTATTTGATGATTTTAGGTCTTTCTTTGATTCGTGAGTTTTTGCTTGATTTCTTCACGTGATCTAGCTTGCTGTGACGTGTGGAAATCCATCTAGGATCATCTTGATCATCAATCACCCACAAGCAAGAGCTTTGACCTAGTTTTCGTTTTGACCCGATTTTGAACCCTTCTTTGATCAAACGAAAAAGGATCTTGATTCCTCCAAGAATTATCATAATATTCAATTGGAATAGGTCCCTGATATCATAGAGAAGGTGTGTTCCAAGTTTCATCAAGTTTGGATGAGTAGATCAAAAGTTTCATCTATTTGCTTCTTTGTCATCGGGTTTTCAATGCATCGAGGAGGCGGTCGGTCGATCGCTGTGGCCACCGGCCGACCGCTGAAATCGGTCCGACCGCCCAAGGCCAGCGGTCCGACCGGTAGCGCACTGATGTGCTTTAATCTTTGCTGTTTGTGTTGTTTTGCTTAGGGGTTTATATTATATTCAATATTAGTCTTCCGCTGTACTGATTTACTGATCTTCATAGCTGCCATAGCTACTGGAGTAAAATATTATTGAATCCATTAATTGTAAAAAAGTGAGCGTGCTCCTATTCACCCCTCCAGTCGCCCTTTTCGGTCCAACAGGTGGTATCAGAGCCCGGTTAGTTCAATCTTGATCTTAACCGGTCACTGAACTTGGCGATGGATAGATACTCCACAAAGCCGCATATCTTCGATGGGCATGACTATGCCTATTGGAAGAATCGCATGCGAGTCTTCCTTGAGAGCGAAGGACACGCTATATGGGAGGTTGTTCGAGTTCCGTTTGTGGTGCCCGAAGTTGTTACGCCGGCTTCAGAAGCCCTTTTGGCTAACAACAATAAGGCTAAAAATCTATTGTATGGCGGGCTTGGGAGACAGGAGTATGATCAGATTTACAATCTTGAGACCGCGCATGAGATTTGTAACACTCTCGAAACTTACCATCAGGGTTCGTCCCAAGTCAAGAAAGTACGCCAAATAGTCTATAAGCGTGAATACAACAAATTCGAGATGCGTCCTAGAGAGAGCATCGATGACATTTTCAGTCGCTTTAATAAAGTGATAAATCAGATGAAAGCTGTTGGTATTGAATATTCTCAATCTGAAAATACCACATATCTCTTGGCTGCAATCAACACCAAGGAGTGGGAGATAAAGGCTATCGCCATTGAGGAGAATGTAAACATTTCTGATCTGACTTTGGAGCTGCTCTATAGCAAGCTCAAGACTCATGAGATCAAGAGGATTGATCATCCCAAGAAGAAAAACATGGCTTTGGTAGCAGACTCGCTCAAGAGAGCATCTGATGGGTCTTTTGAGTCTTCTTCTGGATTTTCGCTTGCAGGTTTATCTACAATCCATGAAGAGTAGTTTGAGAGTCTCCCTGAGGCTGAGTTGGCTCTCATAGTTCAAAAAAGTCACACGGGCCTACAACAATATGAGAAACAGAAAAAGAGGAGGTCTCGTGACTTGCTGTGAGTGTGGTGAGCTCAATCATATTTAGGCAAATTGCCCTAAGCTGAGAGGTAAGAGTAACCATAAGGAGGGAAAGCCAGCTTGGAAGAAGCCACAATGGAACAACTCAAGGTTTTATACTGCCAAGCTGACAAAGGCCGCTCACCGGGTGCTTGCCGCTTTTGAGGATCAATCATTAAGCGATGTGGACTCCGGGAGCGAGGAGGACAAGGAGGAGGAGATCCCTCAAAACAAGAAGAAAGGGAAGGCCAAGTACTTCACCGGCTTGTGCTTTATGGCCGACTCCGTTGATGACGATAACAATGAGATACCTCCTTCCTATGATGTCCTTTCTGATAGATGTGAATCTATGTTTGAGCAACTTATAAGTCAGTATAAGGCTTTAGAATATGTCATGACTAGGAACAAGGATTTAGAGTCTCAAATAGGTAACTTGACTTTAGAACTTGAGAATGCTAAGAGTCTTGAATTTGATGAATGTTCATCTTGCCATGCTTTGCATTCAGAATATGCTAAATTGCAATCTGCTCACAATATTGCCTTGCAACAACTTGAAAATGCTAGGACCGAGCTAGTTGAGGTTAAATCTGCTCCATATGAAAAATGCTTACAGTCTAGCAAGTTGTTTCTGGAGCTGTTGATTCTTGACTTTGCACTTTCTGCTTAAAACGCGAATATGAAGTCAAAGATATCTTAGAAGCAGCTAGAGCTAAATATGCCAAACTTAAGGACAGTATTGAGTCTTCTACATGTGCTTCATGTCCAGCCCTTAAACCTGAAATTGCCTTATATAAGGAGAAATATGCTAGAGCCATTAAAGGTAAAACATGTGAATCATGTGTTAATCTTAAAGATGAAAATGCTTATCTTAAGGATAACTTAGAAAAATTCTCTAAAGGTAAGAAATAATTAAACATGATTCTGGACAAGTCTAAAACTCCTTATAAGAAGCAAGGATTAGAATACAATCATGTTCAAAATAATTCTAACCCAAAAGTTACTCAGGTTTTAGAAAATTGCATTTAAAACACAACCTGCAAAAAACTATTTTTAAGTCTGCAGGTATTGTCCAGCCATCTGTTAAGTATAAGGGTGCTTTCTCTAGTGGTATAAAGTATCATTGCACCTGTTGTAAAAAGGATGGACATTTGATTGAGTTCTGTTGGCGTAGGTTGAAAAATGATAAGAATTTTTTTTGCTAGAACTTCATCTAATCAACCTAGAGCTTCTATGAGACATAGTAACATAGAAAAGAAGAAACCTGTTTTAGGATTTGTATCACATTCTCATCATCATGTTCCTAGACAGGATAACTTTCATGTTACTTTAACCCTCTTTAACCCTTGCCCATAACAGAACCTTAAATAAAATCAAGGATAACACTTCTGCTTTGCATACTACTCGCAGACGTATGTCTCAGTACTGGGTTCCTAAGTCTTGTTTAACTAACCCCAGTATTGAGACACATCGTTCTTCTGTTGCTTGATTTTCAGGATTACCGCGAAAAGAGGAAGGACACGTGGTTCGTCGACTCCGGCTGTTCACGCCACATGACCGGAGACTCAAAATGGTTCACCTCTTTCACGCGGTCGACAGGTGATGATTTCATCACCTTTGGAGATGATAAACAAGGGCGGATTGAAGGAACGGGATCGATCAGGGTGAACGACAGTTTCATCCTCAAGGACGTCGCCCTTGTGGACAAGCTAATGTTTAATTTGCTTTATGTGTCTCAACTTCTTGATGATGGCTATGAGACTATATTTAAGAAAAATGCTTATCGAGTGCTTGATTCAACTGGTGAGCTTGTTTTTGGAATTACTAGAGTTGCTAGGATTTTTCGAGCTGACTTTTCTGAATCTCTTGCTGGTTCTCTCAAATGCTTTATTTCATCATCTTCTTCTGAGTTCTGGCTTTGGCACCGTCGTTTGGGGCACATTGGTTTTGATGATCTGACGCGAGTTAGCAACCTTGAGCTCATGAAAGGTTTGCCCAAACTCAAAGTCGTCAAAGATGCTGTTTGTGCACCCTGTAGGCATGGCAAGCAAGTTGCCGCCTCACACCCTTCAGTGACTATGGTCATGACTGACGGACCAAAACAATTGCTTCATATGGATACTGTTGGTCCTGCTAGAGTTCGGTCAGTTGGTGGAAAATGATACATTCTTGTCATAGTCGATGGTTTTTCTAGAAATACTTGGGTGTTCTTTCTTGTTTCAAGGATAAAGCTTTTAACTTTTATCATGATCTTGTTCTTCGTTTAGCTTCTGAACTTTCGGGTGCTTTGAGAGCGATCCGCAGTGACAATGGCACAGAGTTCAAGAATACCTCATTTGCTTTTTTTTGTACTGAACGTGGTATTGAGCATCAGTTCACTTCTCCACACGTTCCTCAACAAAATGGCGTTGTGGAAAGGAAGAACAGGACCCTGGTCGAGATGGCTAGGACGATGCTAGATAAGTATAGCACACCGTGGAGATTTTGGGCCGAAGTTGTTGCTACTGCTTGCCATATTGCTAATCGTGTCTTTGTGAGATCTTCTTTGGGCAAGACTGCTTATGAGCTTCGATTTGGTAGAAAATCCTCTGTTTCGCACTTTCGAGTCTTTGGATCCAAATGTTTTATTCTGAAGACAGGAAATCTAGATAAATTTGAGTCTAGAACTTTTGATAGTTTATTTCTGGGTTATCCTGCACATTCGAGGGATTTTCGAGTTTTTAATGCTGAAACTAATCTTGTTCAGGAGACATGCAATGTCACTTTTGATGAGACTAACCCTAGAGCTAGATCAGAAATTTCAGGTGATTCACAGGTGACAGAGAGCATATTCTTAGAGGAAGATGATGAAGAATTTGATGTTCTTCCACCTACTGCTGCTGACGCTCCTATTCCAGCACAAGAACCTGCTGTGACTACTTCGCCTTCAGATGAGGCTCCTGCTGCATCTTCATCATCAGTAGTACATGCGGAGGATGAAGAGATGCTTTCCTCTCCGGGTGCACCACTTCACATTCAAAGGCAACACCCTCCAGATCAGATAATTGGTAATCTCCATGAGCGAGTCACTCGCTTCAGGTATCATGATTCAAATCTCTATTCTCACTTTGCATTTGTTGCTTCTTTTGAACCCCGCGATACATCACATGCTTTATGGGATTCTAGCTGGGTTAATGCCATGCATGAGGAATTAGAGAATTTTGAGAGGAATAAGGTTTGGAACCTAGTGGAACCTCCTAATGGACATAATGTTATAGGAACCGCTGGGTTTTCAAAAACAAACAAAATGAGGATGGTTCTGTAATTAGAAACAAGGCTAGGTTGGTAGCTCAGAGCTTTAACCAAGTTGAGGGGTTGGATTTTGATGAGACTTTCGCTCCGGTTGCTAGACTAGAAGTCATTCGCATTATGGTTGCATTTGCTGCATCTAAGGGCTTTTAATTATATCAGATGGATGTTAAAAGTGCCTTTTTAAATGGTTTCATTGAGGAGGAAGTTTATGTTAGGCAACCTCCGGGCTTTGAGAATCCCAAGTACCCAAATCATGTGTTCAAGCTATCCAAAACCTTGTATGGTCTTAAGCAAGCCCTAGAGCCTGGTATGATATACTTAAGACCTTCCTGCTTAAGAATGACTTTGAGATGGGTAAGGTAGACAAGACTTTGTTCATTCTTAGGCGTGGTAATAACTTCGTGCTTGCTCAAATTTACGTTGGTGATATTATCTTTGGTGGTTCTTCTAATGCTCTTGTTTCTAGCTTTTCTGAGACTATGTATAGGGAATTTGAGATGAGTATGATGGGAGAGCTCAATTACTTTTTGGGACTTCAAATTAAGCAATGCAAGGAAGAGATCTTCATCCATCAGACGAAGTACACTAAGGACTTGCTTAAATGTTTCGACATGGGTGACTGCAAGCTAATCTCCACTCCCATGGCTACTTCGACTGTTTTGGATCCAGATGAGGAAGGAGAAGCCATGGATCAACGCGAGTACCGCAGCATGATTGGTTCCCTTCTGTACTTGACGGCCTTGAGACCGGACATCCACTTCACGGTCTGCCTCTGTGCGAGGTTTCAGGCGTCTCCGAGGACTTCCCATCGCCAAGCCGTTAAGCGCATATTCAGGTATTTACACTCTACCCTTCTGTATGATATTTGGTATTCATGTTCTTCATCTTTGTCCATTCGGGGGTTTTCTGATTCTGATTTTGCTTGCTGTCGGTTAGATAGAAAGAGTACCTCAGGCACTTATCACTTCCTAGGCACTTCTCTTGTATCTTGGTTTTCTAGGAAGCAGTCTTCTGTTGCACAATCCATTGCTGAAGCTGAATATGTAGCTACTGCTAGTTGATGTAGTCAAATTTTGTGGATGGTAACCACTCTTAAGGATTGTGGGTTAAATTTTGCTAGTGTTCCTCTTTTTTGTGATAACACTTCTGCTATTAATATTGCTAAGAACCCTGTGCAACACTCTAGGACCAATCACATAGATATTCGCTATCACTTCCTTAGAGATCATGTCGAAAAAGGTGATATTGTGCTACACTTCGTGGAGTCCGAGGCTCAACTGGCTGATATGCTCACCAAGCCTTTAGACCCAATTAGGTTTGCCACCTTGAGAAGCGAGTTAGGGATAATTTATCCCTATGGGTTGGTTTGAGGGGGAGTTCGATCTTTTCTGATCTTACCTTGTTCTTTTGATCTTTTCTTGTTCTTTTTCTGAACTTATTGATCTTTTTGAACTTTTTAGGTTTTTAGGATTTTTATTGCATCTCATTGTATCATATTGCATTCAAATGAAAAATACATCAAGTGGTATGAAAAATCCAAAAAGATGCATTGTAATATAAAATTTTCTGCTTATCTTTTAAAATTGATGAAGCTTTGCCTATTACCCTTTGGAGCTTTAGTATTTCAATTCTTGCTCAATGCCATGTCTAGTTCTTTGACTTGCTAGAATTATCATGTTTTCACATATACAGATAAGTCTTTGCTGTATGAGCTAGAACTCTAAAACAACTCGAACTAAAAATTATAATTTGTGAATGTTTTAGCTAGTTGCGCAATTAGTGCTCCTTTTGTGACATTGGCCCTGTCAGAATTGCTCTGTTAGCTCTTGAATCTAAAATTGACCATTACTTGAGTTTTTTGTGTTCTTGAGATTCTAAAACTGCTCTTGTGAAATATGAAAAATCAAGATTGTCTTATGCTTAAATTGTGCCAAACTATTCTTACGAGACTGCTTGTCAAAGACATGAACTTGGAGATAGTTTGATGATCCAGACGATCTCATGGGGACTGCTTGTCAGAAATGACATGAACCTCAAGATTTGTCGCCCTGGTTGAAGCTTAGGAAGAGTTTGTGGATGGCTCCTAGTCCAGGATCTTCTTTACTAAGATATACCTTTAATCAACTTCTGGTCAAAGCTTAGGATGAGTTTGTGGATGGCTCCTAGTCCAGGATCTTGTCACTAAGTTAGATCATTAGTCAACTTCAATATTCAGTGCAAATGAGAAAACTGTTGACAAATGGACTTTTGAGAAATTTGAGCAAAATGATTCAATACAGGACCTGATTGACTCTTAATGTGGTCTTTGTTAGATTTTTGATCTCACTTTGACATTTTGACATGGCCAGTTTCACTTTAGGATCCCTGTTGATGAACTTGCTGAATTGAAGCTTTGCTTAAATTGATCAAATCTATTGCTTGATTTTTGAGCCTTCGTGCATAGCTTTAATATATATGTCTTATCATGATCTTGCTAGCGCTGTTAGGCTTGATATGTTGTTTGTGCAAAATTAGAAATGCTGGCTTGTTCTTTTGGGTAATTTCCAAAGCTTCTTGTAATCAAAAATTAAAAAATACAAAAATGAAGCAACTCCATTGCACTTCATGCATACTCCTTTTTATGCTTCTTTCTTCATTGCATTTGTTATATCTGGATGAGAGGAAGGTGTGATTCCTTGATGACTCCATTGTCAAAGGGGGAGAAGATATTTCAATGTTGGGGAGAAAATATATCATTTTTGAACAAAGAGGGAGAAGATATATAAAAATGATAAAAAGGGGGAGAAATTAGAAATTTGAAAGTTTATGAAATTTGAGGATCATAGTGAGGGGAGTTTTTGAATTGCATTCTTATTGTCTTATTGATTCTTCTGAACTTGAATTGCATTTTCTAATCCTCACAATGATCATAGGTTAATTGAACAATTGTTCTTTCATATGGACCTTAAGTGAGATTTTTGACTCTTTTCTGGAAATCAAAGTTTTTATGCTTTCTTTTGCCTTATCTCACTTGCCTATGCTATTCTGATGCCAGCTTGGTCATTTCCATTGTTTTTTCTTGCTTATGGACCAAGTTGTGCCTTTATGCGAAAACGAAAGTATTTTACTTTTCAAACCTCTAAATTACATTTTCTGGATTATTGCCAATGTGTTCATCAAGGGGGAGATTGTGGATATCATGGGCATATGCTCCAGATCTTAGAATGATGTGACAATTGACAATGACGTTTATGGTTTGTCGTTTCACGTGTTTTCGACAAAGTTCGATCTTTGATCGGTCGAATCGGTGTGGCGATCGGCGATCCATGGCCGGCCCGGCGCCTTGGTGGCGCTTCGGACCGCGATTCATTGAAAGTGAGAATTGAGCTGGGCCAAAAATAGAGTGTGTAGGCAAGAGAGGGGATTCTTTTGCGCTTGGTGTCATAATTTTTGGAGTCTCCAGTCAAAAGTTCTATTGGTTTGAAAATTCCAGTAGGTTCCTCGCATTCCGCCACCGTCGTTGATCCCCCGACGACATCGACACCACAGTTGACTTTCGTAGCTTCGCGTTCTACACTGTGCTCTCGATCCCTTCACTGGAAGACCATTGGAGCACCACCGTGCGCATGTCTCGCCGTCGCCTCGATTCACCGCCGACCACGCCGCCACCACCCTTGGGTTCCTCTCAACGTCGGTGTTCCACTTTGGCCCTGTCCACTGGCCGTCGCCCATCTCTTTGTCAGCGCCATCTCCTTACTCTGTCACGTGATGTCCAACTCCTTCCCTCTGTTCTTCTTTCTTTGCTTTCCTTGAGCCTCTTCCATTTGGGGCCCACATGCCATATACACACTCTTTTCTCTCTCTTGTTCTCTCTATCTAATGGACTCCATTTGCCATCCTCACATTTTCTTTGTTTGCTATGTGTATTGAAATTCAACACAACATCATTTGAGAATTCTATTTTCTCTCTCTATTGAATATCATTTCATGTGAACGCAAACTTTCGAATTTTTGTTCTCCCTCATACAAACTCCAATTATGTCGATTCTTATTCCTAAATTCATCTAAATCCAGCCTCTCTCTTTCGCTACTACTTTTATAATTTTTGGATTTTACTTGGATTTTATTTGAATTTGGCTTATTTTTGTGTGTAGATTTCGACTACTTTGGAGAACCGGATTTCAACGCCGCTAAAGAAACACAATTAAATAAACAAGGCAAGATACATTCTTTGATCATATTTGAATTCCAGTATTTTAAATTATTTAAATTCTATTTTAAATTATTATTGCATGCGTATTTATATTGAAGTAATTTAAATTATATTTTTAAGATTTATAGTTATCCCCAATTGCACTTGTATAGCCATTTATTGTCAAGATAAATGGTATGGAGAATCTCTCCACGTGAGATATATTTTGGAAATTAGAAATAGAAAGATTGGGTGATTGTTGAATATCGGGTTGTAGAAATACATTGCTGTTGGAGATTAAATCATAGAATTAGATTATTGTTGGATTATAAGATCATATAGTTATTGGAGATTGGATTATCGGATTACATCATTGTTGGATCATAGGATTATATCATGATAGGATTATTGGAAATATATTATTATTGATGATAAAAATACATTTGTTGGAGTTCGGATTATAGTAATAGACTATTGATGGATATTGAAAAGATGGAATTGTTGGAGAATGAATTATAGCATTATATTGTTGGAGAGTGAATTATAGCATTATATTGATGGAGATTGGATGATAAAAGTTGATTGTTGATGGATGTTTGATGATAGAAGTGGATTATTGTTGTATATTGGATATGGATTATAGAAATAGATTGTGGATGGATACCAGACTGTTGGATGTTTGATTATAAGAATACCTTATTAGTGGATAGTGGATCATGGCATCACATGATTGATGGGTGTTGGATTATAGAAATGTATAATTGTTGAATATTGGATTATGTGACTACAGTAATGTTGAATATTGGATTATAGGACCATATTAAATATTATATCGGATGAGCCTTATGCAATATGATTTACGATAAGGTCCTTAACAATTACGACCAGCTCGTATCTCCATACGATCAGTTCATATTTAGTCACAACCAGTTCGTAAGACCTTATGACAGTTCGTCGATCAGTTAGTGATCACGTACGACTAGCTTACGACCAGTCTATATCTCCATACGACCAGTTCATATCTGGTTGGACTGAATGACCTGTTTGCGTATTCTCATTTTGCCTTACGATACCTAGTTGAACTCCAGGTGAGATATGTGTCATCCATGCACTGTTCAATACTTTCTTGATCTATTGGGTTTGTGGATTTGTCTCACCTGGGTCGATTAAGGACCGAATCATGTGTCGCATTCCAAACTACTAAGTCGTGCAACCACGAGTCTAATATGTGATAGACCTGGCCAATTACTTTACTTAGCTTCGGTTTGAAAACCCGCGCGTCTGGTTACTTATTGTCGATGGTTTAGTATCGATCTTACGAATGAATGTTGGAGTGTCTCCTTGAGTTAAACCACACACAAAAAGACACAAGGATTTTATACAAGTTAGAGCCTTCTCTTGAGAAAATAATTACCTTACTACTGTGTTGTTGTATTGACTATGCTTTACAATAGGGAAGAAATCACTAGAACTAGGGTTTAATGACTTCTGTCTGTTAATCTTCTCTCTGTTGTCGTTGTTCCTCTCCTCTGTCCACTAGCTTTACTCTTTATATAATGTGTGAAGGGGTTGCAGTTGTTCTGTACCAAGAGGCGTCTCACCGTTTGATGAAATGCACAAGTTTTGTGACGGTTATTGTCAGAGACTAATCCTCCCACGTCGCCTGACAGTTATGTTGGAGACAGAGGCTTAATACGTGCAGTTATCCTAGAGAATAACATCACATATTAACTATTATGTGTATTAAACATAACACATAAGTGTTCCTAGTCGATTGGACCCATATGTCTGTAGGCTTTGTTAACTATAGGGTGGTCGTAGTTGACCTGATCGTAGTAAAGCTTATGACCATGAAGAGATCGTAGTAAGGTTTACGATCATAAGGTGGTTGTAGAAAGTCTTACGACCACTAGGTAGTCGTAGAAGTACTTACGACCATATTGGGTGGTTGTGAGATGGTTTACGACAACTCGGCTAAGCTTCTCCCTTATTAATGATAAGGGGTATCCTTATGAATAACATAAAGATATTTCTATCTATAATAATAATTATAGATAAAAATTTAATTAATTGAGGATTATCAGATCCTCTGCATCTAGTCCCCCCCCAACTTCAAGTGAAAGTAGCTTACTTGGAAAAGAGGTCGTAGGATAGTGGTCGGGAGTAGACTCTTTCTGACTGGTATAAAATTTGATCAGAAATTGACTTGGTTAAGAAGGTAATTTTACTAGAGTTGAAAAGACATAATTGCTTTTCCCGAATAGACATTAAAAATACCAATTGACTCTCACATATATGTCCTTTGGGAGCGGTTCCCGAAGGGGTGGTAACTGTTGTGCTCCCACGATCTTAACTCAGACCCGCGGTTATAAATATCTACCAAGGGTGTGACTTAGGGTTTTTTACTTTCCCCATTTGTTTCAACTCCTCTCGAGCTCTCGTTCTCTCTGCCGCCAACCAAGTCTGCAATCCTTCCTAAAATTCTTCTAAATCCAAATCATACTCACTCAAAAGAAATGGTCGAACCTTTTCCAGGTGGGAGAAATCCGAGATGGACATGGAGAAGATGACTACTTTGGTAGTAGCAGAGAAGATTCTGAGGCTTGCTTTGGTGAAGTGGACCAGCATTGAGGGTCAGCATTGGCCCTCGGGTGAGAAGGACATCATTCCTGTATTCGAAGTGTACTACGAATGTGGTTTTCGATTGTCCATTCACCCTTTTCTGATGGTCGTACTCTAGCATTTGGGGGGGTTGGAATTAGTGAACTTGGTTCTTGTAACATCCCAAATTTCAGAGCTTTGAAAATCTTTTAAATATTGGTAGCAGGAAAATTCATCATTTGGATTTATTGAATATTAAATTAAAAAGCTTCATATGGACTTTTAGAACAAATTGATTTAATGTGCTTAATCCCAACATCAACAATTGTCAAAACTATTTTATTTAGATTCTATATGCTTGGATATATTTTACAGAATTTTCTGGAATTTTTCCAAAGTCATTTGCTATTTTCTAATTGCTATTTGCATTTTCTGGATTTATTTAAAAGAAAAACCTATTTTAAATCCTCGAATAAAGATCGGGGCAAGCTCAAGACTATTCCGACCCGCTCAATCCGGTAGTTGGATCAACATCGCCACCGCCGCCGCGCGCCTCGCCTTGCCCTGTTGGATTGTCGCGGCGTGGCCGCCGATTGATCTCGCTCGTTCGCTCGCCGCGCTCGCTCTGCGCCGTTGGATCGCCATCGCGACGCCGCTCTTGCGCGCCTCGCTTGCGGCGCCAGTGGGACCGCGACCGAAGTCGTCGCTGCCTGCGCTTTCTTCTTCCTCGCGCCGCGCCTTCGCGCCATTCTTTGGAGCTCGAAGCGCGTCCGACAAATGCGATTCGTCGTTGATTTCTCGAGCCGACCCCACCAAATCATGTCTCGGTTATTCCTTATCCGTTCCAAGCCAAATCAAACCTCGAATCGGTTTCAATCTCCAAAATCTTTGAATTCAAAAACCGGCTGTTTGGACCCGATTTGGGGTTTCAAATCTCGGCATCTCCGAGCCTATAAATACTCCCCTAGCACCGCTCGACCTCCGCAACCCTAATCCGCCACTCCCATCGCCCGACGCTCTAGCGCCGCCAAGATTCCAAGTTTTAGGTTTTCGCCGAGCTTCTTTACGGTGGATTGCTTGCGCCGTCATCGCCGCTTCTTGCTCCACCGACCGCACCATTGTGATCGCAAGTCTCAGCTACCTCGCGGCGCACCTTCTCGTCGCCGAGCATCGCCGAGCGCCCGTCCGACAAAACCCGAGCTCTCTCCGCCGCTTCTTCCGCCGCCGGCCATCTCCGTCAACCCTGTGTGCTCAAACGGTGCCTATGTGTGCGCATTAACCTTCTCTACATGTTGGTACCACTCACCGCGGTGAAGAGCCGCTGTCGCCGGTGACCATCGGGTCCCGAGCGCCATCTGCCCCGCCGTTATCGCCCGGCTCGGCGCCCGGTGTCGCCTTGGTCTTTGGTGTGGCGGCCGCGTGGCGCCAGATCGGCGCCAAGACCTGCGCGTGCGTGGTCTCAGTCAGATCTCCTGCTCGGTTGTGCACTCGTCCGCGTGAAACTTCGAGACCGATGGGTCCACATGTCGTAATTCTTTTAAATTTAATTCTTTTTCCGAAATTCTCGACGCAAGCATTGCGCAATAATTCGATTTTCCTTTATAAAATTTATTGGAAATTCGAGAAAATCCAATTTAGGGTTTAATTGATTTTTCCAATCTTCCAAAGCCCATATCTTTTGCATCCGAACTCCGATTGAGCCCATTCAAATTTGTAAATTCATATAAAATTCAGATCTATTTATTTATGAATTTTATTTAATTTTTGGAGTTTGTTTTGCCTCTGTTATTTATTTGTTTTATTTCTTTTGTCTCGTTTGCGAGTAGACGTCGATACTTCGGGGAATTTTGCAGAAGAAGGAGCACCTCAAGACCAAGACCAATATCTAGATCTATTCCAAGGCAAGTTATACCTTTGATCATATTGAACCTAGTTTTCAAAATACTTTGTTTTCAATGTATTGCATTCTATTTCAAGTATTTATTTAAATGCTTTTGGGTGTAGTTATTAATCCAAATTGTTATGCCACCTTGTCTATTGTATGCCATGATCTTTTGTCACCCTAGGTTGATTAATTATTAGTTGGTATTATTGTAACACCAACGTGGGTTGGTTAGATACGATTAGACCGCTTAGCCATGCCACGAGTCATCATTTCATGTGAGAGTTGCAATTATAAATTTGACTAAGTGATTATGGAACCGTGTGATGAATCTGTGTGTCTTTGTGTCTTTGTTACTCGTTGATGGCATGTGTTGCACTTAATCAACAGGTGGGAAAAGATTTAGGCGAGGCAAGTGGTGGATTCTGTGTGAATGGTGGATCTGTGTGATATAAACTTTGTGATTTGGGAAAAAGCGAAGTCTTGCCTTGGTCAATTAAGGACTTAACTTTGTGCGCCATTGAGCTGGGCCTTCTGCATGCGACCACATGCCTAGTATGGGCTGGGCCTGACTTAGTAAGTTATGGAGTCTTGACATTGACAACTCAGGTTGTATTTAAGCTATGTGATGGGCTGGAGGTGTGATATGTCACATCGCGGGACGGTTCGCTGCATCCCTGTCCAATGGTGTGTGTCGTTCCAAGGGTGTGTGTACAAATTGACGGCGATAAAGCACACCAGAGTGTCATTGTTTGAGATGAAGTCTCGAAAGGTTTTGTTGTGATCAACTCGATCCGGTTGGTTTCATCGTGTGGGTAAAGTGTACAACCTCTGCAGAGTGTTAAATCAATCTATTCGAATAGCGCGTCCTCGGTTATGGACATGCTCGGAATTTCACACGAGGTAGATTTTCATAAAACAATTGGGAAGGGTCGGTGTGTGAGATAACTTATTCAAATTGTGTGAAAGAACTTGATTAGACTATGTGTCCTTTGTGAAAACAATTGTTAACTTATTATTGTCTATTTGTTTTGAATTATGCTTTCAATCTATTATTTGTATTCAATTGCAAATGTTGCATTTACGCAAAATAACCACGAAGCCATTTCTTTGGAATAAGCCATCATGTATAAATGCATTACGTGGTATGACTTGCGAGTACGGTGTGTACTCACTCTTGCTAAACAAATCAATGAAGTGGAGGAGTCGTGCACCGCTTTTGAAGAAGAGTTCTCTGAAGGTTGAACGTTAGGGTCTTGATCCCGATCGGTTGTTGTGGTAAATTGATGGGAGCCACCGAGTTTATTTCGTTTCACGCAGCGGTTTATTTCTTTATTGTCGACCTTGCATGGCTTAATAAATGTAAACTCGACCGTAAGGTCCCAACGATTATTGTTATTCAAAGGTACTCGCTTATTCTTATATTCGTTGTATGGATGTGATATTTCATCAATGTTGACACTGTGTGCACTAGCGTGATCTGGACTAGTGCGTAATACACGAGGGTCCAGATTGCATATTTGGGTCCCGACAGAGGTGGTATCGAGCCATCTCGATCGTAGGTCTTGACCCTAGTTAGATTGGCCGTTCTTAGTGAGTCCAAAACTATTTTCTAAAGCAAATATTAACTTGCAAGATTAATTGAACTCCTTAACTCATCTCATGTCTCTCTTGACTCAACTATTGTGAAATTCTTTCTCTCCCATTGTTTAAAGTTGTTTTCATATCCTTGTCCATCTTGACGGATGCCTCGTCTTGAGTTATGGAGAGCGCAAGGGAGGACTTGCCGCCGAGCTTTGGAAGTTGCTACAAGTACTTGGAGGTTCGATCGTCCATTGTACCGTGGCGGTGCTTGGATTGTGAAGTACGAGATCGTGGAGTGATCGCCATTTGACCATCACGCCGAGCGTAACACCAAGGCAAGCAAACCATTGAACATCTCACTCGAAGGAGTATTTGGATTGAAGCAATCCAGAGTCTTCGCGCCTTGCCATCCCGAGGATCGCAACATCTACTCTCGAGCTTCGTGACACGCTTTTCCGTTATCATCCCCGCACTTCGACGTGGATCTTGCCGCACGTTTCCGTCTACGGAGGGGAAGACAACGCCACCGTCGTGCATCTCGCCCGATTCGCCGCCGCTCGGGAGGAATCGTTGGAATTAGCGCCATCGAGTGGAGTGTACCTATGAGACTCTTGAGAGTCAAGAAAGGATCGCCATATTAGAAGAAACTCTTTATGGACGACACGAAGAAGACATCAAGAGGAAGACCTGTAAGAAGTCGATGGACCTGAACCAGAAGAGCCGCAGAGGCGCAGAGCGTAAACACCGAGAGCACTGCACGTGGACACTGCTCCTATTGCACCATCCCGGGACATCGAGATCGGTTGCGAGGATGCCACCACTTTCAGTGTCTACAAAGAAAGCGGAGCACCGCCAAGGCCGCGGAGGCTATTTAATTGAGTAGTCTGTTCGCGTTGTTTGTGCTTAGCCGCTTTTATGTCTTGAGTCGCCCTTTAGGCGGTAGTTTGGTGTGCTTAAGTTCGTCCTTATTTTTGTGTGCAAGTATGAGTGCAAAGGCCCTTAGGCATTTGTTGCAAGCCATACTATTATCTTAATCAATATAAGAGTTTCATTGAGCTTTCTTAAAATATGTTGGGTTTTACCTACCCCGCTTAGTTCTACACCTTATCTCGTGCTTGCTACCTTATCTAACCCTTGAGATTCACGGATGGTTCGGACTCGTCAAGTCACGCAAGTGGTTACGATACTCCGATGTCGGAAGGGCGGAGCAAATCCCGCAGGCGGTTCCACCACAAGCACCTTGATTGATCTGCAGAATTTTGGAGCATTCATGACACTCGGACCGGTGATGTACACCATGATGAATCGATGCAAGCTATGAATAACGAGCAACAACAATCAAGATCACAATGGAGCCCCAGCTTGCTCATGGTCACAATGGATCATCCAAGTTGGCGGAGTTTATGAGGACCCGTCCACCAACCTTTTACGACATGTCTCACCAAGAGAAGGCGATGATTGGCTTCGTGTTATTGAGAGAAAACATCGATCACTCAATGCGGCGATCATGAAAAAGTTCAGACGCCTCTCATCGATGGAAGGCATTCTTTGCCGAATGGTGGGAAAACTTTTGTGCAGCGCATGGAACGCCGCAAGATATTACTTGGGAAGAGTTCACAACTGCTTTTCGCCAGTATCATGTACCAGAAGGAATCATGGATCTGAAGAAGGATGAATTTCGTGCTCTCAAGCAAGGAGGAATGTCAGTGATCGACTACCTCAACAAATTCTCTCAACTTGCTCGATATGCTGCAGAAGATGTCGCCACTGACAAGGCTCGTCAGAGTCGTTTTCTGAAAGGATTGAACACTGGACTTCAAGTCAACTTGATCGCCCACACCTTTCCTGATTTTCAAGAGTTGATCAACAAGGCTTTGATTCTAGAGGATAAGCGCAAGGAATTGGAAGATCATCGTAAGCGCAGAATGGCTCAGCAAGGAAGTCACCAACCCCAGCTGAGGGCAAGAATGATTCCACCGCAGTTTAGCCGCTTTCCACCACGCAGTCGCGGACCACCGCACCAACCTCAAAGACCTCGCCCGATTGCTCGTAACTTTCGCAACCCCGCACTACCAACCCCAATCCAAGAAGCAACCCACGAATACAACCGAGTTTGCTTTACAGCCGTCGGCCGGGGCATTTCGCCAACCGATGTCGCAGAATGGGACTATCACCCGAGACGCTTCAACCTTGGGAACACACCACCAAGACACGAGCAAGGCAACCATCAAGGAACTTCTCAAGCTACCGGTCAATCCGGAGGAGCACCGCCATCGGTGGTCGAGGCCGTGTCAACCACGCCACTCTAGAAGGAGCCCAAGAAGCACCGATGTTGTCTTCGGTAAGTTCCTAGTAAATTCAAGACACGCATCGCCTGCTTGATTTCGAGCTTAGCATTCGCTTGTTTTCGAATTTTGCAACTAAGAACAAATTGGAAGTTATGCATCTTAAGCATACTCTGTTAGTCCAATACTGGAGCAGAGCTAAGTTCTAAAGTTGGATGTTTAGGAGCTAGGCTACTCATAGTCGGAGTTGAGTTTCTAGCCAACCTAATAGTTCTAGACACTCGCACCATAGATGTCATCCTTGGTATGGATTGGTTATCCAAACATAAAGCGATGCTAGATTGTGGTCAAGAGCCGTGACAATTGAGGATACCACAGAAAGAAAGTAGAATTTCTAGCCACCTCAAGACGTGATGGACATTTGGTAGTCAACGATCAAGATAGTTTCTTTGGAAGACGACAGTAGTCGAGATTACCGGATGTATTTCCGGAAGAGTTACCAAGAATGCCACCGGACCGTGACATTGAGTTTGTCATCGATCTAGTGCCGTGAACAAGACCAATTTCAAGAGACCCTATCGGATGCGGTCGATGAACTTGTGGAAATGAAGAAGCGGATAGAAGAACTCTTTGGAGAAAGGTTTTGTAAGACCTAGTTCGTCGCCATGGGGAGCACCTGTTTTGTTCGTCAAGAAGAAAGATGGAAGTATGAGAATGTGTATCGATTATCGTTCTCTCAACGAAGTCACCATCAAGAACAAGTACCCATTGCCAAGAATTGATGATTTGTTCGACCAGATGAAAGGAGCCGGAGTATTCTCCAAGATCGATCTGCGATCAGGTTACCATCAGTTGAAGATTTGTCCTAAGGATGTACCAAAGACCGCTTTCTCAACCCGGTATGGACATTATGAGTTTTTAGTCATGTCTTTTGGATTGACTAATGCCCCTGCCTACTTCATGAACATGATGAACAAAGTATTCATGGAATATTTGGATAAGTTCGTGGTAGTATTCATTGATGATATTTTGGTATACTCAAAGTCAGAAGAAGAACATACAGAACATTTGAGATTAATCCTAGAGAAGCTCAGAGAGCATCAGCTGTATGCCAAGTTCAGCAAGTGTGACTTTTGGAAGAAGAAAGTTGATTTTCTCGGTCATGTGATGACAGCCGAAGGAGTAGCGATTGACCGGAAGGTTAAAGTCAGAATGAATTGGGAGCAGCCCAAGACGGTTACTCAAATTCGTAGTTTCTTGGGAATGGCAGGATACTATCGTCGTTTCATTGAAGGATTCTCAACGATTGCTAAGCCCCTTACGCAATTGTTGAAGAAAGAGAAGAAGTACATTTGGACCCCAGCTTGTGAAGAGAGTTTTCAAGAATTGAAGAAACGTTTGACTTCAGCCCCAGTGCTAGTTTTGCCGGATATCAGTAAGGATTTTGATATCTACTGTGATGCTTCGCGTCAAGGATTAGGATGTGTCCTTATGCAAGAAGGAAGAGCCGTCGCTTATGCGTCAAGGCAATTAAGGCCTCATGAAGAGAACTATCCTACCCATGATTTGGAATTAGCTGCCGTAGTGCATGCCTTGAAGATTTGGCGTCATTATCTCATTGGTAATCGCTGTGAAGTCTATACAGATCATAAGAGTCTGAAGTACATTTTCACTCAGTCTGATTTGAACATGAGACAGAGAAGATGGTTGGAATTAATAAAGGATTATAACCTTGGAATCCATTACCATCCTGGTAAGGCCAATGTAGTTGCAGATGCACTGAGTCGTAAGAGCTACCGCAATGCTCGAAGCAAAAGAGTTGTGTTGAGAACTTGGGAGGAATTCGAAGCTACTGACTAGAAGTTGTTAGGAAGGATTTGTGGCCGATTTGGAAGTGCAGTCTACTCGGAGAAACAGATTCGTGAAGCTCAACCTAAGGATTACGAGTTTCTCGATCTCAAGAAGAAGATGTCGAAGGAAAATTTAAAGACTTCACCATAGATGATCGGGATATCTTGTGGATCAATGGACGATTCGTGTACCGATATGGATGGATTAAGACGGTGATTCGAAGGAAGCCCATGACTCAAAGTATTCAATTCACCCCGAGCACTAAGATGTATCAGATGTTAAGAATAAGTTTTGGTGGCCAAACTTAAAGCGAGACGTCGCAGAGTTCGTTGCCTTATGCGGCGTGTGTCGAGAAAGTAAAGGCCGAACATCGAGACCAGCAGGATTGCTACAACCATCAAGATACCGTAATGGAAGTGTGAAGAGATCGGTATGGATTTTATTACCGGTTACCCAAGACTCAATCAGTTATGATTCGATTTGGGTAATAGTGGATCGCTTGACTAAGGTTGCCCATTTCTTGCCGTCAAAACCACTTACTCAGAGACCGCTTGGCGGAATTGTATATGTCAAAATCGTCACCGCACGGTGTGCCTAAGAAGATAGTGTCGATCGAGGATCTCAATTCACCTCGTTTTCGCGAGTCTACATGAAGCCCAGGAACTCATCTAAATTTCAAGATCGCTTATCATCCATGCACGGATGGGCCGATGAAAGAGTCAACCGATATTAGAAGATATGTTGAGAGCTCGTGCCTTAGCTAATGCTACCGTTGGGATAAAAGTTTGCCGTATGCGTAATTCTCGTACAACAACGCTTATCAAGCCGGTTTGCGATGTCACCATTTGAAGCTCAGACGGTCGTGCTCGCAGAACTCCGTTGAATTGGTCGAGACAATGAACGTGTAGTGTTCGGGCCGATATTATCCAGAGGTCAAGAACAAGTTGCTATGATCGAGAGAGGTTAAAGATAGCCCACCGGGCAAAAGAGTTATGCCGATAATCGTCGTCGTGACCTCGACTTTGAAACAGAGGATTTTGTGTATCTTCGAGTTACTCCGCCAGAGGTGTTAAGAGATTCCACACCAAAGGGAAGCTTGCTCCAAGGTATGTGGGTCCATTCAAGGTTTTGGAACGCCGTGGAGAAGTTGCGCACCGCTTAGAGCTACCACGATCGTTAGCGAGGAGTGCATGATGTCTTTCATGTCTCTCACCAAGAAGTGTCTTCGTGTGCGGAAGAGCGAGACTCGTTGGAGTCAATTGAATCAAGGAAGATCTCACATACAAAGAGCGACTGTCAAGATTTTGGATGTCGCAGAGCGCCGCACTGTAAGCAAGACCGCTCGTTTGCAAAGTCCAAAGGAGTAACCACTGAAGGAGAAGCAACGTGGGAACGTGAAGAAGAGTTGAAACCGAGTTCCTAGCCTTTTCTCTAGCTAGCCTAATCTCGGGGACGAGATTCGCTTAAGGGGAGGTTTGTAACATCCCAAATTTCGAGCTTTGAAAATCTTTTAAATATTGGTAGGTGAAAATTCATCATTTGGATTTATTGAATATTAAATTAAAAAGCTTAATATGGACTTTTAGAACAAATTGATTTAATGTGCTTAATCCCAACATCAACAATTGTCAAAACTATTTTATTTAGATTCTATATGCTTGGATATATTTTATGAATTTTTCGAATTTTTCCAAAGTCATTTGCTATTTTCTAATTGCTATTTGCATTTTCCGGATTTATTTAAAAGAAAAACCTATTTTAAATCATTCGAAAGATCGGGTTGGGCGAAAAGACTATTCCACTCGCTCAATCGGTAGTTGGATCAACATCGCCGTTGCCGCCGCTCGCGCTTTCGCCTCGCCTTGCCCGTTGGATTGTCGTCGCGTGGCTTCGCTTGCTGATCTCGCTCGCTCGCCGCGCTCGCGCTCTGCGCGCGTTGGATCGCCATCGCACGCTCGCTCGCCGCGCCTCGCTGCCGCTGCCAGGTGGGACCGCGACCGAGTCGTCGTCTCCGCGCTGCTTTCTTCTTCCTCGCGCCCGCGCCTTCGCCCGCCATTGCTGGAGCTCGAAGCCGCGTCCGACAAATGCGTATTCGTCGCTGATTTCTTGAGCCGACCCCACCAAATCATGTCTCCGGTTATTCCTTATCCGTTCCAAGCCAAATCAAACCTCGAATCGGTTTCAATCTCCGAAAATCTTTGAATTCAAAAACCGGCCGCTTCGGACCCGATTTGGGGTTTCAAATCTCGGCATCTCCGAGCCTATAAATACTCCCCTAGCACCGCCTGGACCTCCGCAACCCTAATCCGCCACTCCCATCGCCCCGATCGCCCTAGCGCCGCCGCATTCCAAGTTTTAGGGTTTTCGGCCGAGCTTCTTCTACGGTGGATTGCGCCGCCGTCATCGTCGCCCTTGCTCCACCGACTGCACCATTGTGATCAGCAAGTCTCAGGCTACCTCGTGCGCACCTTCTCGTCGCCGGAGCATCGCCGAGCGCCCGTCCGACAAAACCCGAGCTCTCTCCGCCGCTTCTTCCTCGCCACGGCCATCTCCACAACCCTGTGTGCTCAAACCAAAGGCCCATGTGTGCGCATTAACCTTCTCTACATGTTGGTACCACTCATCACGGCCGTGAAGAGCCGCTGTCACGGCGGACTATCGGTCCGAGCGCGCCCGCCGCCGTTATCGCCGGCTCGGCGCCGCCGTCGACCCGATCTTTGGTGTGGCGGCAGCGTGGCGCCAGATCGGCCAAAGACACGCGCAGCGTCGTCTTGGCGATCAGATCTCCCTCGGTGCACTCACTCGATCCGTGAACCCGAGACCGACGATGGGTCCCACATGTCGTAATTCTTTTAAATTTAATTTTTTCGAAATTTCTACCGACGCAAGCATTGCGCAATAATTCGATTTTCCTTTATAAAATTTATTCGGGAAATTCGAGAAAATCCAATTTAGGGTTTAATTGATTTTTCCAATCTTCCAAAGCCCATATCTTTTGCATCCGAACTCCGATTGAGCCCATTCAAATTTGTAAATTCATATAAAATTCAGATCTATTTATTTATGAATTTTATTTAATTTTTGGAGTTTGTTTTGCCTCTATTATTTATTTGTTTTATTTCTTTTGTCTCGTTTGCGAGTAGACGTCGATACTTCGGGGAATTTTGCAGAAGAAGGAGCACCTCAAGGCCAAGACCAATATCTAGATCTATTCCAAGGCAAGTTATACCTTTGATCATATTGAACCTAGTTTTCAAAATACTTTGTTTTCAATGTATTGCATTCTATTTCAAGTATTTATTTAAATGCTTTTGGGTGTAGTTATTAATCCAAATTGTTATGCCACCTTGTCTATTGTATGCCATGATCTTTTGTCACCCTAGGTTGATTAATTATTAGTTGGTATTATTGTAACACCAACGTGGGTTGGTTAGATACGATTAGACTGCTTAGCCATGCCACGAGTCATCATTTCATGTGAGAGTTGCAATTATAAATTTGACTAAGTGATTATGGAACTGTGTGATGAATCTGTGTGTCTTGTGTGTCTTGTTACTCGTTGATGGCATGTGTTGCACTTAATCAACAGGTGGGAAAAGATTTAGACCGAGGCAAGTGGTGGATTCTGTGAATGGTGGATCTGTGTGATATAAACTTTGTGATTTGGGAAAATCGGAAGTCTTGCCTTGGTCAATTAAGGACTTAACTTTGTGCGCCATTGAGCTGGGCCTTACTGCACGCACCACATGCCTAGTATGGGTGGGCTGACTTAGTAAGTTATGGAGTCTTGACATTGACAACTCAGTTGTATTTAAGCTATGTGATGAAATTTGGAGGTGTGATATGTCACATCATGACGGTTCATTGCATCCTCGCCCAATGGTGTGTGTCGTTCCAAGGGTGTGTGTACAAATTGATGGCGATAAAGCACACCAGAGTGTCATTGTTTGAGATGAAGTCTCTGAAAGGTTTTGTTGTGATCAACTCTGATCCGGTTGGTTTCATCGTGTGGGTAAAGTGTACAACCTCTGCAGAGTGTTAAATCAATCTATTCGAATAGCCGCGTCCTCGGTTATGGACATGCTCGGGAATTTCACACGAGGGGTAGATTTTCATAAAACAATTGGGAAGGGTCAGCTGTGTGAGATAACTTATTCAGCTGTGTGAAAGAACTTGATTAGACTGTGTGTCCTTTGTGAAAACAATTGTTAACTTATTATTGTCTATTTGTTTTGAATTATGCTTTCAATCTATTATTTGTATTCAATTGCAAATGTTGCATTTCTGCAAAATAACCACAGAAGCCATTTCTTTGGAATAAGCCATCATGTATAAATGCATTACGTGGTATGACTTATGAGTACGGTGTGTACTCACTCTTGCTAAAACAAATCAATGTATGGAGGAGTCGTCACCGCTTTTGAAGAAGAGTTCTACGAAGGTTGAACGTTAGGGTCTTGATCCCGATCGGTTGCTGTGGTAAATTGATGGGAGCCACCGAGTTTATTTCGCTTCATTGCAGCTTTATTTCTTTATTGTCAGCCTTGCATGGCTTAATAAATGTAAAACTCGACCGTAAGGTCATAACAGTTAATTGTTATTCAAAGGTACTCGTTTATTCTTATATTCGTTGTATGGATGTGATATTTCATCAATGTTGACACTGTGTGCACTAGCGTGATCCTGGACTAGTGCAGAATACACAGAGGGTCCAGATTGCATATTTGGGTCCCGACAGTTCTCAACTCCATTACAATGTTGAGTGTATTTGTTTATTTGTGAGAAGCCTATCTGGGAATTTTTCCAGATTTGGATCTCTTCCTGTATTACTACGGGATGAGCAAGCATAGCGGAATCGTAGGTAGCTGTGGACTAAAGCTCCATGATGGGAGGTCGAGGGTGTACATTCCGATGTTCACCCGGACATCATAGCCAGGGTGAAAGAAGAGGTGGTTCTGTTGGACCTTCTCCAAGGACGATAGCTTTTCTTCAGAGGGAAGCTCGCAGAGAAGAATTCATCTTGGGATTCGGCTCTAAGCGACCTCGATCGGATTACCCCGTACATCCAAGCCATGATGGATTTGAGGGAAGAGGGGCTGACCGGATGGCACGTGGTGAGTGACTTCATCATGCGCTGCATTAGTCCCGTAAAGGATCGAGTACATCACATGTGGAAGTACTGGGGACTACTGACCCAACTATGGATTATGAAGGCGGTAAATTATTAATCAACTTAGCTCTTTTTGTTAATTTTGAGCATGATTGTTGATTATATCTTCATAATCATAGATCTTTTGCAAAAAGAAATTGACGCTCGAGTCAAGTTTATTTTTGAGAAGGCTCCTACGACCACGGCAGGAGCTCATCGAAGCCTGGCGGTCGTAACCAAAGATGAAAGGAAAGAACGCCTAAAGGTAATCAAAAGTTGATTTTTTCTTTAGAGTTCAGTAGTTGTAAAATTCGACCACTTGACAATATTTGTTTTATAACTTTTGCAGAAAGTTGGCATGGAAGACTGTCAAGACCACCAAGATGTCGAATTAAAGGCCGTCGAAGATGAGTCAGAGAAAGGCAGAATTCCCTTGACCAGAAGGCGTCGCCTTGTGAAAGCCGTCGAGAAGAAGAAGGATGGAAGTTCAAGTTCCACCCTTCCTTAGACCCCCTCTATCAGATAGTTCCTTGTAGACATGACCACTGCAGAGAAAAGGGGTGTGGTCAAAGAACCTACGCATAAAACCTCCAAGACAAAGGTACCCTTCTACTATGATAACAAAATATTTTCAGTTTATGCTTCTCATGGCTTTGTCAAGCAAATAAAAAAGGAGCACTAGAAAAGTTTTATGTCTTTTGTGAAGGCTACCTCTGCAACAGCAGAGCCTGTGGTCGAGGTGAGCACTGTCCCTCAGGTGGTCAAAGCCGGTTCTGACCATCAAGGGGGGCAGGTAGCTCAGGGAGCTCTATCCCTTATTCAAGACCTAAGACCAGACGTGGTGGTAGAGGTCCCAACTCTTCCTCAAGACATTCGACCAGACGTGGTCGAAGAAGTCTCGGCCTCTCAAGCTCGTGACACTGGAAGCCTTCTAGAGGCTGAAGGTGTCACAAAAATTGGGGCGGCAGAAGAAGAGAAGAAGAAGTAGTCTTCCTTGGGGAAGGTTTCTTATGTTTTCAAGGTCATATTTAGGAAACCAAGGTATGTAAAATTAAAAGTTTTAGAAATTGTATTTACCTTTAAATTCCATAGTTTGACATGTCTTCCCCTTTTCTCGTTGTTTTAGTCCTGCTTCTCTAGCGCCGGGGATGCCTCTGTTGAGAGGCCCACTGATGAACTTTGTTGGTCCGATCTTTCAATGAGAAGGATAAATTTCAACTGGATGATAATCAACTCTCATGATCCAGGCTACGAACGGAGCACACACAAACCAAGCAATCGCTGAACTACTCACCAAGTCGTTATCAACAGTGCCAAATACCCCATTGACCTTATCACGAGGATAAATTCCTACAAGCAACCGAAGAAAAATCAAGAATAAGATAATAAGCATTCTGAAATTGTGAATAGGAATTAAGATTGTATTGATAAGTAGGGTTCCAAAGAACAATGCCGATGTTTTACTCGTTGAACAAGAGGACAATGTATAAAGTAGAAAAGCTAAGCTTTAATCTAACAAAATCCACCAAAACCCTAAGAGTAGCGGCCACTATGTAAAGGAGGAAGAGGAGAAGGGAGGGGTGGCAGTACTGTTCATGCGTGAACTGTACAAGCCTAGGGTGGCCGGCTACCATATGGTCCAAGTTGGCCAATACATTACATAGCTCATGGGCCAACAATAGGTGACACAACACCATGGCATGTAGATATAGTACGACCTGGTGAAGTAGAAGTAGCTCGGCTTGTATGAGTTGAAGTAGCTCGACCAAGGTCCAATTGGAAAATATGGAACTGAAGTAGCCGAAAGTCCAATTCAAGAAGACGTGGTTGAAGTAGAGGATGTAGTGCAGCGGGTCGAAGTAGTGGTTGCATCCTTAGGGTTGATGTCCTCATCACCTGCCATTGTTTTGTCTACGGCTGTGGGAGTATTGGTTTCTCCTGCGGTCGTAGAGACAACAGTGGAGGTGCTCGAAGATGTTGGAAATATGCCCTAGAGGCAATCATAGAGATGATGATATTTCAATATGTTCATAATTTTGATAATTTTGATATTTCAATAGACCCATCATTGAGACACTATTGATATTGTTATAAATCTTTGTGTCGTTAGTTGGTCTCAAGTAATGATGATGTATAATCCTTAGACCTGAGATCAGCATAGTTTCCTACATGTGTAATAGCACTCTTAGGGGTTGCCAAACGCTACTCCATAACTGGGTAGTTATAAAGGTAGCTTTCGGGTATGCTATGAAACATGCAGAGGAATGTGACTGGTCGAGATGGGATTTGCCCCTCCTAACATAACAGGAGAGATGTCTCTGGGCCCCTCGTGGTGATTGGATAAAGAAAGTGCATGGCCATGCCACTAGTGGTCGAAGTGTCGACCACATGATGTTATCCGACACTCGATCAAGAAAGAATTGAACAGTCCATGGATGACACATCATCTCACCTGGAGTTCAACCAGACATCATGAGGCAAAAGGAGAATGCATGAGTAGGTCGCTTAGTTTGATCAGTTACGGACTAGTCGTATGGAGATACGTGCTGGTCGTAGACTGGTCAAACGTAATCACATAATGGTAAGAACCTGGTCGTAAGGAGTTACGAACTAGTCGTGACCAATTACAACCTGGTCGTATAGAGATACGAACTGGTTGTGATGAGGGCCTGATTATAGATCATATTACATCAAGGTTCGTCCGATATATTCAATGTGTCTTTGGGAATCATTATGTGCTGCTAGGTACCGCTAATGACTAGTGATCGGAAAAGAGTTTCCGAGTCATAACCGATTACACATGAACCTATGGGGTCGCACACTTAAAGGGCAAGGATCTGTTTTGGATGGTGATCCGAATTCGTATAGGCCACGAGTTCCTAATGGGCCTCAGGTTCGAGACCCATCATGGATGTCTATATAAAGAGGGGCGGTAGCCTGGGGTAAGGGGGGAGGATGATCTTTGGAAGAACTCCTGAAACCCTAATAGCCACGCCTTCTCAACCACGCTACCGGTGCTAGCACTCCTGCGCGTGGTGATCCTGCCCCGTACGTGCGGATACCTCGGAGGTGTTGTTGCGAAGCATCAGCACTAGGACGATCCGCGACTTGTGTTGATCACCGGAGTTGGAGAAGAAGTAACGTGACGAGTACGACCACTCGGAGTAGCAGACGCGCGACGATTACGACTACTCGAAGGAGGAGACGCGTCGTGAGTACGACTACGACTGCATCAACTCGCTACAACGACTCTACTTCTGCTACGAGTCGACGCGTCTAGCGGTAATCTCGTGATCTATTACTTGCGGTGGTTCCTTGGTTGCGCGGTAATTTTTTGTTTGTGCTATCGTAGCATTGCCGCGTATCCCAACAGAAGATTCATCCACTATCCTTGATGTGGCGATGGAGGAGGTTACTGCTGCTGAGCCAGCCACGACCACTGAGGTGGTCATAGTGGAGGAGGCGAAGATGGCAGAAGACATGGATCGCTGTCGCTATTGAGTCGATTGTTGACGATCTCAATAATCAGACAAGGGACTTGGTCCTATGATCACCAGGAGCAGTCGGTCAAGCAGGAGCAGGAAGCTCCGACCATCGTGCTGAGAAGGAGGTCGTGGAGGATGTTCCTCCGGGTCCACAAGGTTGAGTTGCGTCTTCTATTAGCAACGAAGAAGAAGATGTAGAAGACTCTTTCAACCTCTTCCCCGATTTCTTTTGACCATCGGTTGTCGGGTCCTATTTGTTTAGGTCTCATGACTGAGTCCCACATCCTAAGGATATTTCCAATAGGGGACATATCTTTGACGACGAGCGTCTTGAAAGAATATGGTGGGACAAAGTCAATGGGTTCCGTAAACAAGAGGATTCGAGGTGGTGTATGCCCATTTTGCTTGGTCAACCATAGATGTAAGTACTCGATACCAAATATTTATATATCTAGGTTTTTTGTTTTTCTCACTTTGTATTTCTTTGTTCAGAGAGCTCTCGAACAAGTTGCTACTATTGGTGAATACCACAAGCAACTGGTGTTACTCAGAAAGTAGAAGGTTGAACTCTGTGAACAAGCAGTGAGATGGTAAGTTAGTAGTCTTTCTTGTTTTGACCACTCGTTCAATACTCATGTCTACTTTAACCTTTGTAGGTTTAAAAGTGACAAAATAACATTGGCCGATGCACTCGACTATGTGAAAGTAGAGGTGCAAAAGCTAAAGGATGAAAAAGGCTAAAGGATGAAAAAGAAGACCCGTTGAAGAACCTTCAGGAGGCATATTCTGTAGCTTAAGAGCTGTAGAATGAAATAAGTAGTAAGTATTTCATTTAACATTGTTCATTTCAACAACTTTCTTTTCTTTCTCCAACTCCTTTTCTTTTTTAGAAAAAAAGTCGGTATGGGTAAGCTTCAAACCAAGGTCAATTCGAAGATCTTAGTGATCAACGAGCTTACTTGTACCTCCAAAAAAGGATAAAAGAATAAAGGAATAAAAGAATGGGAAGAGCAGTGCGCAAGGGATGCTGCCTCCCATGATGGTGAAATCAACAAGCTTGACTCTCGTTTAGTTGGTAAGAATTATTTACCTATGACCAGTTTAATTTTCTAGTCTTTAAGAAATGTTTTTCTTACTAGTCATGCTCTATTTTCAGTGCAAGCAGTCGAAATAAAATGACTTCAGGAAACTTTGACTCGCAGTCAGGAGAAAATGAAAGCAATGAAGATCAACCTCGAGGACAACATTTCTCTCCTTAACAATGTGCTCGGCGGACTCGGTGCTAAGGAGGTCACTCCTCTTGAAGAGACCATGGTTGGAGATACGAGCATGATTGGACAGTAAGTTGGAACTCTCCAGGGGTTGATAATGACTCTGAAGACTTACCAAGCCAACTCGATAAGACAAGCAGCCGAAAGTGTAGTATGTTTGACAAAACTTAAAGTTGATGACCGTAATTGTAAGGACCCCCAGGTTAGGACCCCCGGGTCATTTCCGTAAGACCGAGGCCTTCCTGGTCTTATGAAAATAACTCTGGGCCTCAAGTAAATGAATTCCATCTTAACTCCATCTAAGTGAGAAGACCCGACCGAAACTAGAGAACCGATGATCATGCGCATTGCTCCTCTACAAGCACTACATGATGATCGGTTCTCCAACGGTCCAAGCTCACACTTAGTGAGTTAAAAGGGAATTAAAAAAAATAAAGGATATGCGATCGTATTGTCTCCCAAGATCAGCGACTAATACGTTCATACCCTCATCAACGTCAATCACAGTCATACAACATCCATACATTGACATAACGAAAGACATACAACATAATAGTTCAAGTCTACAACTATTACAATAGGGCCGACCAGCCAAATTCAAATAAGATCATAAAGTAGTAGTGGAAGTAAGAAAATAAACAAAAGTACATCAATGGTGTGCCCCATAACCCATGGCACCCAATAGGGGGTTAAAGAATAGCACTATTTATTAGCATCGCCATAGTCAGCGTAACTAACTGGTCGGGCGTGGAATCATCTTCACCTGAGTTTGGAATCATATTCACCTGAGTTTGCAGCAACCGGGTTATGTACAAAATGTACTCGCAAGTCTTACAGAAAGGAAAAATTAGTTATGCATATAGGACAATCAAAGTATGGTAGTAGTGGCTTAGTTTTGCGAAAGACACAACAATTTTCATCCTACACATACTAGTTTTACAATTGCCATTTAGAAATCAGATTTGAAGTAGAAGTAAGACATGTGACAAAGTTAAAAATTGATAAACAAATGAATCAAACAAACATCAAAGTGGCAGCCCACTTTGCTAAACTAAAATGCGCAAACACATGTTCATGCCGAATACCAAGTTGTAACTATGCCAATTTTAATTGAAAGTCTAACGATGACGTCTTCCATACCAAGTGTTGTCCATAACCGTGGACACGACTATTTGAATAGTTTAATCCCTGCAGGGGTTACTACTTTACCCACACGACTCGACTAGCCCATAAGCCACCGGAATTAACATACTTCCTATGGTGTGTTGGCTGGGGAAATCGAGATTTGGTACTTTTTAGCAAGAAAGTCCTATTGAGATAAGTCCCCCTTGAGAGATGAACCCCAAACTTTGTACAAATGACCGATAGCACTTGCTAAGCGGGCTCGCAAGTTGTGTTAGAGATACTGATACAATGTAAATAAAGAAAAATAGTGCTCTCATGCACATTATAGAAAATTGCATTGGCTCCTACGAACAAATGATCAAACACAAATGTCCTCACACCATCGTGGACTTAATCCAATAAAACCTTCCCCTTACTTGAGCAAGTGGCTCCCACCCCGCATGTGGTAGTTACTTGGAATGACAGCCCATGGCTCGCTCCTTAATGGTCCGGACAAGTCTACCACATACCCGATCTCGTGTACGAAGGCACCCTCACTAGCAACCTCTTGTCTAGACCAAAAACCATTTGAAATGACAAAGTTTAGACTCAAATAACTAGATATGATAATCTGGACCAAAAATCATAAATGATAAGTATGAGGTGTTTCCCATGATCGACAGGTTAATCCCGTCAACTGCAATAACATATCTTCTAGACATGCATGGCTAAGCACTCAATAATAAAATAAAATATCATCACATCCATTGTAACATCCAAATTTTTTGAGCTTTAGAAATCTTTGAATAGTTACTAGATTGGAAAAAAAAATCACCATTTGAATTTTTATTGAATTTTATTTAAAGCTTAATATGGCCTTTCAATATCAAAACAATTTAATATGATAGTCGCAACATCAACAATTGTCAAAACTATTTTATTTGGATTCTATGTGCTTGGATATATTTTCTAGACTTTTCTGGAATTTTCCAAGTTCATTTGCTACTTTTTAATTGCTATTTGGATTTTCTGGTATTTTCTAAAAAGAAAAACTATTTAAAATCCTTCGAAACAGTGTCGGGCCGAAACCCAACACTATTCTTGTCAGCCTGGTACTGTGCGGCCCAACGTGCACCCGTGCTCGCTCGCGTCTGCTAACATGTGGGCCCGCATATCCGTCTCTCTGCCCGGTGGGTATCGCCGTCTTCGTCGTCCCTACGTCATTGTCTCCCTCGCGTTGTCGCCGCATCCGCCATTGCCAGAGCTCGAAGGTCCAATCCGACAACGCGTTTTTCCAACAGAATCGTCCTGGATTTTCATATCAAAACTTGGCCCTTATCTCCCTACACCTGAATCCGGCCGAACCAAATCTCGAATCGATTTCAATCTCTGGGATTTCTGAATTTGGTTTTCATATTCAAAACGGATTCAAATTGGGGATTTCTTATCCTGGCATGCCCGAGCCCTATAAATAGCCCCCCTAGGATCGCCTGGTCCTCCGCAACCCAAAGCCGCCACCCTCATCGCCCCAGAGCCCTAGCGCCGCCGCAATCCAAAGATTATGGTTTTCAGCTGAGCTTCTTCTTTGGTGAATTGTGCCGCCGTCATTACCACCCCTTCATTGCTGACTGCTCCGTCGGGTCTGCCATCATCGGAGCTCCCTCGTGCGCCCTTCCTCGCTGCTAGAGCATCACCGGAGCTTCCGCCCGACAACGGCCGAAGCTCTCTGCCGCCAAAACTTCGCCACCGTCCAACACCTGTAGTCTCAGTCGCCTGTGAGTGCACCCTTGAGATCACAATAGCCTCAGCCATGCATGGATACTGTGTGATATGGTGGAAACTACGCGAATGGGAATATTGTCTGTGTGACACTTAGTTAGAAATTGGAAGTCTTACCTTGATCAATTATGGACTTAACTTTGTGCGCCATTGAACTGAGCCTTACTGTACGGCCACATGCCTGGTATGGGACGAGCCTAACTTAGTAAGTTATGGAGTCTTCACATTGACTACTCAGGCCGATAGGTTAGGTTGTGTGACCGGGTGGAAGGTGTGTACCGCTGTGTTTGGGTCACATCTATGCGCGGTTCGCGTTTTAGATCCAACGGTGTGTGTCGTTCAAAAGTTGTGTGTACAAATTGGATGGCGGTAAAGCACATCGGGAGTGTCAATGCTTGAGATGAAGTTTCTAAAGGTTTTGTTATGGTCATGGCTAGCTACGCTGATTGTATCTTGTGGGTAAAGTGTACAATCTCTGTAGAGTATTAAATCAATCTATTTGAATAGCGGCGTCCGCGGTCATGGACATGCTCGGGTATTTTACATGAGGGGTAGATTTTCATTAAAACATTTAGGAAAGGAGTTGTGTGATCTAAGTCATATGGCTGTGTGAATAACTTGTTTAGACTGTGTGTCTTGTGAAATCAAATGATAAATTAATATTGTTTACTCGTTTTGAATTATGTTTTGAATCTATTATTTGTATTCAATGGTAAATGTTGCATTTATCCAAAATAACCACAGAAGCTATTCCTTTGGAATAAGCCATCATCTATAAATTGTATTATGTGGTATGACTTGCGAGTACGGTTGTGTGCTCATGCTTGATTCAAACAATCAACAGAAGTGGAGGACTCTTCGCCTGCATTTGCGGAGGAGTTGTACGAAGGTGCTGAATTGCATTTGCGGTCCAGAATTGCATTTTTGGGTCCCGACATCCATCTATCCATAAGTATATATGTACTGGGATTTGACAAGGATAACATCAAGAGTAGGACATAACTAACTACACATCACAAAAATATTGACATATCAAAATAGCATACAATTAATTATCATTGCATTTCAAAACACTACTTATAAAAAATTGAGATCAACATGATGTAAAAAGAAAGTTCAAATGATGCTTTCCTTTCTGGTACTTGATTTTCTCGCTCTCGGTGGCGTAGGAGTCTATATCGATCGCATCGAAATCTATATAAATACGACATCAAATAAACTTCGAGAAAAGGCAAAAAAATTCAAAATGCTAAAAAATGCATGAAATATCTATAGTGGCTATACAATGATTTTATATGAATTTAGGTGAAATAATTTTTTTATTTGGATTTAGTATGCGAAAGTTATAGTAGTTTAACAATTAGTTTTCTAGAAAATGCTTGAAAAATAGTCTTGGTCACTGTTCATCCAAAGATAAGTTTTTCGCAAAAAGTTGTAGAGGAGTGGTGGATATAAGGATTACATGGATGGATAGAGAATAGCATTATAAGACCAAAATAACTAGGTTCATATCTTTTGGAGTTCATATGAATTAGTTATGAATTTTCAAAGTTATTAACATTTTCTATTGTAAAAATAATTGGGTTCTGGATCATTTTCCAAAAACTATATGTTCTAAGATAGAGATATATTTGAAACTTATTTCAATTTAAAGTTCACAAAATTTTAAAATCATCAAAATTGGTTTCACTGGATTTGGAGTTAAAATGAATTAGTTATGCATCTTTGAAGTTAAATATTTTTGAGTGCAACAATAATTCATTTCCGTATTTATAAATGCAATTTTACACTTTTCTTACCGAACCTTACCTAGCCATAGTCGCTGACAAGTGGGGTCCGTTACACAGTGCCATTTTTCATTTTAATTCCCGATTTAAAACACGCTGACAGGTGGGGCCCTCCTGTTAGTGACTCGTTCTACGTAATAGTGCGTGGACCGCGGGTCTACGAGCCGGATCACAGGGTCCATGACTGTGCACTTAAAGGCTCAGGCCCACATGTCAATCTAAGATCTAAACCATTATTTAACCCTCATTTACTATTTTCGGTCCCACGTGTAAGCGACTCATCAGTTAACTTAAGACAACCATTAAATACTAAGCAATGATTAGCAATTAATGAACCAAATTAATGCCCTACCGAAACGGCCGGAGATCCGACAACAGATGCGCGCAACCACATCACTGCCCGACGTCTCACTGACGTGGTGGTCCACTATAGCACCGGCCAAGGCCATGAATGGGAGCGCAATAGTCGTGCGAACCTCTTGGTGGTACTTACAGCGGCTGAGCCGGCTGTACAGGTGGCTAGCCGGAGAGGGGCGGCGACGTTCTATGACCGAAAGTTCTTTGCAAAGAAAAGTTCCGCATGTATAGAGAAGTGGGTGCCAAAAGACTCTATGATGCCTGAGGATGCTACTTGAGCAAGCAGAGTGGTTGGGAAGGTCGGTGCTACCTTGTCGACGGTGAGGTCCACGGTGGCATTTGCGGTTCAAGTGGAGAGGTTGCTTTGGAGAGGGAGATGAGCAACAGGCTGTCGAATATGCAGTAGGAAGGTACGAGATGGTGTAAGTGCACAAGATTAGGAAATGCTTTACCGGCAGGAGTTGGAGACGAAGAATAGGGTTGGCGGCCGGAAACTGGGAAATTTCAAAATTTGAGGACTCTTGTGTAGAATTTGACAAATCAATTGAGGGGAATTACTTGCTATGATATATAACATATACTGACATGCAAATAATGAGAAGGATCTCACTGGATATGATGTTTGCACGGAGGCGGTTTCAGTTGCGCGCTCTGGACGTGAGCTGGAGCCGAGAGAACATGATTGCGTTCGGGAGCTACAAGCGAATATAGAAGCTGGCATTCGCCAAAATGGAAACAACATCGAACGTAGATGAGAGGGGATGCAAAGGTTTGAAGCTCATCGGAGTAGAGAGCGAAGGAGAGCTCCCTGGGTTCGCCTTGAAGTTTTCTACCTGGTGCGCACCATCTTGTTGCCGGAGGAGCATTGTCGCACCATCGCAGCCCTCGCCAGCACTCTGCTTTGTTGTCGCTGCCATGTTCTAGTTGCTGCCGACGACCATTGGGTCCCATGCGCCACCCATTAGCATCGCCAGAGTCTCAGGAACCCAACACGCGTGACCAAGACCTCGCTGTGAGAACCTGGGGTATTTAACTTGTAATACTTAACTATCCGATTGGTCCTAACATTACAAATCAAATATTTCACTCTCGGTGCATTGTATACCTCCCGGGAGCTGTACACATACACCTTTACAAAATTTAAAGCATTAATTCCATACACAAGTTATTACGATACCGAGTCTTCATAATTTACAACACAAAAGACATTCAAAGTTCATATTACACAAATAGGGCCGACCGGCCAAATGACAAGAAAAACAACTAAGCTTGCAGCGGAAGAAAAAGTCATATGATGGCGATAAACAAAAGCCAACTGGCTGCCCTTACCTAGAAGGCAACCAACCGGAAACCCGCCGAGCTTGTCGTCCTACATGAAGTCGGTTTCACAATAGTTAATCCCTTGGGGAACCCATATGTTGTGTCAGAGACATTGGCCCAGCCTCAGCAACTGCCGATGCTCCTCGGGCGAGGGAACATAAATCCAGGACCCACCCCGCACATGCCCAACAACAACAGAACAACAGAATATTTTTCTCCTACACCTACCACCGACGACTCATTAATTAACACCTTCCAAAGTACTGAGTCAAGAGGGTTCCCATATGCCCTCATGTGGATGCATGCAATAGTGCTTGGATCAGTGACACAAGTAATTCGGTCCTTGTTGACTCGGACACGAGCCACACACCCAATAACCACACCAACAAGCATTTGCCTGAGTCCAAACCATTTTATTTTTAGTTTTAGTTTCCCAAATACAATACATTAATGAGTACCCTGACCATGTATTTAAAGTGTTGATATAACGGCCATCACCGAAGTGCTGATCCCCATGCTACCGTTCTAAGCATTGCTAAGTAAACCGACTTGCATACTATACATATACATGACCAGAGCCCATCCATCGGACCCTAAATCACTAGCAATAAACTAACTTAGGCTTAGTATCAATGAGAGATATTTACCTACAGCTCATATATACACCTATTCGGATTAACTACTCCTAACGAGAAATTAAACATGCAAATAGCATGCATACATACATTTGCAATCAAGATAATTGTAATCAAACATAATGGGAGAAATATGATTAGGGGGGGTTGCTTTCCATGCAGGAGATAATTCGCTTGCTACGAAGGATAACTCTCGTATTCAACAAATTCGTCGAAGCCTATCGAACTAATTGTCGGACCCGGATTTTCTAATCCCGAATCCTCTGCGAATACACTGTGCTATTTCCTGGATCAGTAGATAGCACTCACAGATACATCACTAAATCATTTCATACATGGCTTAAAACCATACCATTCATTAATTTAGCACATCAGAGTTTACATAGACCTCTTCGGGCCAAGTTTTACAGTAAGGGCCGAATAGGCCAAATGATTACATCACAAAAGTAGCGGAAGCGACAACGGAAGCAAAAAGGGTGCGGGCACATCTCTCCTCAGGCAAGCGACTGGGGAAACCTGTGTACACCGATATTACCCGAAACTCAAATAATATAGGATGCACCTAGGTACCAGCAGAGTCAGCTAGACTGGGGCGAGACTAGAACAATTAAGAACTAAACTATGCTTCAGGAACTCCTAGGTCTTCAGACATCTGGTTCCTCGTAGTAGTCGTAATCTCTAATATTTTCTGCTTCTGAGGGTTTGGGGGAAAGAGCGAGAATGAACACAACCACCGTGCTCGCGAGCCAACACACAGTATGCAATAGTATATATGTAAGGCTTAACAAAGATGGCTCAGGTTCTTTTATTTGCTAAAGCAACATTTTCAATTATCATAATTACAAAGTCTAATGACTTAGCATTTTAAACAAATTGCATTTTGATTAAAGAGAATAAGTGCAATATTAACTAACAGTAGAGGTTACCTCCACCTCATGCTTAATTTTGATAGCGGTTACATCCACCGATTAGAAACACTGGGAAAGGCTACCCAGGAAAAATCCAAAACAAGGGTTAGATGAGCCCACCACATTTTTAATCCACCAACAAAGGTTTTTGAAATAGAACTAACTCACGTTAAGTTCCCTGTCCGCCTTTGACCGTAGGCGCGGCTGTTTAAACAGTTTAGACTCTGCAGAAGTTGTACACTGTACCCACAAGAGATAATCATACTCGTTACCCCACATGATTCCTTAGTCATGTAGTTGAGCGATTGTCACAGTAACATTTCAAACTACCTTGCCCCTTCCGTCATCTCACCCCTATGGCCAATTCCATAAGTTGTACGGGATGCTTACCACAACGACTAGCGTAGCTGGCCCCGGCCACAACAACTAGCGCAGCTGGCAACTTCACCATTTTGGTGTCCCTTTCAAGCTAGCATATGTCCTGCCGCTTGCACACTTCTAAACAACAGTTGTGGGATGACATTCAGGGTTCAATAATTTTACTAAGCCAAGCTGCACTTTGCAGACTTGCGGTTGTACTTGTTTTACACACGAGGTCATGACAAGATTAAGTCCTTAATTCATCTGGACGGTTCATACCACATACCAACCATTCTCGTGCTAAGTCCGCACCCACCACTCTTTCCATCCGTCCAGATGTGGTACTAGCAAGTTGTTTAGGGTTTTGGGAAGGAAAACCAATTAACGCAACACACCAGTTATCTACATCTAATGACTGCCCAAAACCATTTTTCATGTTTAAAAGATGATGATTGTGACATTTATTGTCCCGGTACTTAAGCAAGACTAGCATGTCACTTAAGTACAACCTAGGCTGGTATTTACCACACATTTACTAGGGTGACAAAGAGTATTGTATTCAATTAACAAAGGATGGGTAATAATTAATTAATCATCAAATGAGTGTTTAACTACCTTAAGCTCTAACATACATTTTGATGAAGACGAGGTGTCCGATCTTTCGATGAGATTGATAACTATCGATTTTGGTGGCGGTGACTCTCACGATCCGACTACAATCAGACGACGACGCTATGCTTTAGCAATGTTGAACCAACTCAAGTGTTATTGACTACTGGAGGCGTGATCAACTCGAACACAGTTCAATCCTCGCGAGCAATCAAGAACTAGCAAGAATAAGACATAGGCAATCTGATATTGCGAATATGAATGAAGCATAAATTGTATTGCGAATAGCAAAGATGGGATCCGGTCGTCTTGACAGTGGTCGCTCGACACAATCAAGAAACGAGTTTGCACAATGGCTAAACCTAAACTCAACGAAATCCCGTTCAAGCGAGGGACGGCGGCTCCTATATAGGGAAACGACCATTAGGGTTACAAGGCCGTGGGCCAAAGTGGAGGTGGCGCAGACCTTCGACTCGGACTCGATACGGACACGGACTCTTTTGATAATTGTGGCGGCTCGGATAGAATTTGATGATGAGGTTGGATCCGTTAGAAAGTAGACTTGATAAGCTTTCCATGAAGTCCGAAACGCCCCAAACGGAGTCCGTATGAAGAAGTTACGCTGCTTAAAGTTAGTCCCGACGCCGTAGTCCGAATCGACTCGCAACAGCCCACTCGAACTCTTGCTTGTCTTGGACCCAAAGTGACGTGATGATCTCCATTATGCCTTCCATACATCTCCACGACTCCACATGCCTCTCCATGGTCCTTTCCCATATTCCTAAGCACAATTAAATCACTTGCATTAGGTAGCGGTCTATTCTCAGTAGTATATAATCCTAGGAACGAATTCACCTGATAATTAAGTTGGCGAGCACGAGCTCGGGTAAGAGGTCCTTGTACTGGTTGTGGTTGAGTTGTGTGTGTAGGCACGGTTATATCCATGGTAGGGATGTCCTGATAATTAAGTTGGCGAGCACGAGCTCGGGTAAGAGGTCCTTGTACTGGTTGTGGTTGAGTTGTGTGTGTAGGCACGGTTATATCCATGGTAGGGATGTCCTCATCACATTTGATTACAGAATTAAAGCATGCAACTTTGATATTTTAAATAAAACTAGTTTGCATAAAATGTAGGCTCAAAATGATCAAAGTATTGATTCGCCTGGTCAGGTTATCGCGGCCTTGATCTTACTCAGGGCCTTCTCTGCCAGGGGTTTTGAATTCGGGGTTTGCGTCTTTATCCGAATCTTGATCTTGCTCGAGTCGCTGCTTCTTCTGAACTCCGACTCCTAATTACACGATACAAGTAAGAACAACAAATAAATCCAAAAACTTCCAAAAGACCAAATATAATCAAAGCGCTTTAAATAAGTTTTGTGATGAACGAGCTGAAGAGACAAGATTTAGCGAGGAGGGGATGATTGAAAAAGTCAACAGACCAACTGAGCGAGAGGGGTTATCGCTGAAAAACTCTGCCAGGGAAAACATGGGAGAAACGAAGTCGAAGAACTTTCGCGGGGATACTCCACATCAGATATCGCTGATCGGGCAAGATTAGGATACATGATAATTTTTGCCGGGCTTTAAAAAGGCAGTAACACTTTTTTTATTTTATCAAAGGCGACTTTTGAACGGGGATAAAAAGGATTGGATAAACAATATTTGGACCGAGGAATACTGGATATGATTACAAGATTAATAAATAAGTTTTCAAGGTAAGCTTATCGAGATTAATAATTTAATCCCGAATAGCTCCCCAAAATATTTTGAGAAAATGCAAATTCATTTCAAAGCATTTTACACAAACGCGGGAAATTTGAATAAATATGTTTTAACAAAAATTGACATGATTGCGGAGACGATTACGAAGGTCATTTGAATAACTTCGATTTCCTGAGATTTTGCAAATTACGCTCTTAATCGATAGCTCTCAACTAAAAGCGAAATGGATAATTCTGTTAACGCGTGTCAATCGGCGAGTTAACAATTAACAACGGTTAACCGAATCATCGCAATTCACAACACAATCGCAGAGAATAATTATTTTGGAAATGTTTTCGCCAAAATGGAAAGCTACTAGTTGACCGAGGAATACAAAACAATACATACACAATCGCCATACAACCTTCAATACACAAAACTCAATTATTGCTCCACGACTACCCTGCATAGCATTAACGAAACATACGCAAGATCAATATACAATTTCAATACACAGATTTTCAAATGCCAATCTACACAAAGATTCAATTGTCATCACACAAATCTTCATTGCATGCATTCCAATTGCAAAACACAAAACAAAGGTTCTTTGCACCACTCGCACGCCAGGGGCATGGTTGATCACAGAACAGAGAAGGGGAGCGAGTGTGGGCGAGGCTGGTTCGGCCGGGGAAGGAAGCGGTCTGCCAGGGGAGAAAGAGAGAAGGGCGCGGGGCGGCGGATCGCCGGTGGTCGATCACGGAGGGCGGCGGGGCTGGCAAAATGGGATACCGTGAGGGGGAGGAGACCAAGGGAGGCAGCGGTGTGGCCGGGGCATCGAGAGGAGAGGGCAAGGCAGAGCGCCACGATACAGAGGCCCAGGCGGCGGCGCGGCGGAGGGAGGGAGGAGATGGGAGGGGAGGCGCGGGAGGCTCACCGTGAGGTCGACCGAGGCGGGGGAGCGATGGAGGTGGCGCGGCGGGAGCGAAGACGGGACGAGAGCGGCGGGAAGCCGATTCGACAAAGTGGGAGCAAGGGGCTTGGTGGAGCTCCCGGGGCGGCGAGTGGGCGAGAGGCGCCGGATGGAGGGGAGAAGGCGAGGCACCGAGCGCGGGGGGGCGGGCGGCGAGGAGGGCGCGCGAAGGGGAGGGAGAGGAAGAGCCTCGGCTTTGTAGCCGGGGGGGGAAAGCCGAGGAGGCGGCGGAGCAGCGCATGGTGGTGGAGATGGGGAGTAGACCGGCGCACGGGAGGCAAAAGCCGAGACAGCGTGGGGTCGTATGGAGTCGGTGGACGTCGCGGGTGCGGAGGCGGCGCCGGATCCGGAGGAGGCGGGGGTTGTCGGGGCGGCGGCGTTGATCCGGGCGGAGGGGACGAGTGAGCGGCGGCGGAGGGGACGAGTGAGCGGGAGTGGGGCCTCGGGCGAGGGAGAGAGGAGCGAGTGGCGGCGCGGAGCTGTCGGTGGGTGCGCACGGGGTGAGATAAGGGGGAGAGAGAGAGCGCACAGGAGCGGGCCGGGAGAGAAAAAGGAGAGAGGGGGAGAGAAAAGAGAAGAGCCGGGCCGGGCGAAGGGGAAACGTCCTAGGGGTGGCGGTCGGGCCGACTGGTCCGGGAGGGAGAGAAGAGAGAGTGGGCCGGGAGAAAAACCGGCCCAAGAAGAAAAGGATGGCTCCGAATTTGAAAATAGAGAATTCAACTTAAAATTTTGAATTCAAAATTTGAAAGAAGGTTTGAAACACAAACCCGAGCTTAACAGAAGCTAGGAGTTTTTGAATTTTAAACAAAATTTGAAAATTCAAATGAAAATCAGAAACCAAGGTAATTACTATTTATCAACTGAAAACGGGATGTTACACGAATCGAGAAGAACCAATAAGAACGGATAACGCCGAATAAACCCAAAAATTCAAAATTATCAAAAAATCATGAAACTGACACAGAAGGTAGAGAATTATTTTATATGAATTTATAAACAAAAATCACTTGATTTGGATTTTGCATGAAAAAGTTATAGCCTAGCAATTTTGCTGGGAGAGAAAATTAGAAAAATTAGGGTTTCAGTACTGTTCATCCGAACTCAAATTTTTAGCTAAAATTTCTCGAACAGTGGTGAACATGAAAATTATATGGTAGACAGAGCATGACATTTTAAGCATAAAAAAAATGATTGACTTCATTTGAAGCTAAGATGAATTTGCTATGCAATTTCAAAGTCTTGTCATTAGTGTGCAAAAGATTTGAAAACCAAGATTTTCTCGAGACAGTGACATACTAAAACTATTCCATAATAAATTATATTATAAATTTAAACTATCAAAACTGACTTCGCTAAATTTGAAGTTACAGAGAATTACTTATGCATGTTTGACGTTAAATGAATTTTCAGCGCAAAAATAATGACATGCCGAATTTAATTCTACTAACCAAATTTTCTGGGATAGTGACAAGTCTTAAAATTATGCCAAAATAAAGTACATTAAAAATGTGATCCAAAATATTTTATTCACTCAAATTGGAGTTAATTTTGAATACTTATGCAATTTTGAAGTTTGAATAATTTATAGTGTGTAAATAAATCATTTCAGAATTTATAAATGCATTAAATATTTTTTGTACCGAGGCTTACCTAGCAATGGTCACTGGTAGTGGGACCTACATATATTTTTTATATATATTATCATTTCAATTCCTATAAAAAATCTACTGACAACCGGGCCCCACGCGTCAAGACTAGGTTTCACAGAATAGTGCGTGGACCGAAGGTCCACGACATAGTCCATCGGTCCCTAGACCAAAGCTCGGTGCATTGTGCACTTATTGCGACCGGGCCCACGCGTCAGCAAAACAACAACGATTAAAACTGCCATTAATTACATCTAATCAATGCTTAAAGCCCTAATGACAATGATTTGCTCTAATCATGGAGCTACAACGCGGTCGGCTCTTCTGACACGGAGGAGCTCCCGAGTTGCCACCGGCAAGGGAGATCTTGGCGGCACCGGACAATGGCCAAAACGGGTCCCTAGAAGCTAGGCGAAGTTATAGGTGGCCGGAGCATCACCGGAAGTGGACTAGAGCGGCAACGAGGCGAGCTTTGGCGATAGAGGTGTTCAACCAAAATGGCACATCGCAACTCGAGGGTGTTTTGAGCGATCTAATGCGCGCCTTAGTATCAGAGGGGTGCAGGGACCTCACCGGAGTGATGCAGGTGAACAGAGGAGGTCGAAGTTGAGCTGGCGTCGGAGAACCACGACAGTGATGCAGGGGTCAATGCGGGTAGCTCGCCGTGGAGGACGACAAAGCATGGGGAGGCTTGGAGAGTCTTGGTAATGTCCACACAATGCTCCTGACATCGGTAATTTGCTTAGGTCCCACTGGATCGGTGATGGGGACGAAAGGACAGCTCACGGCCGGAGTTGAAGAAGACACAAAATCCGATGGTCCCTGAGGAAGAAATACCAAATAAGTTTAGGAGAATACACCCTAGAATCCTAGAACATAACATGGCGGGGGTAGCGGAGGAGGAGTTCACTGATACGGTCGGACACCGCCACGGTGCCTTGGCCGGAACTTGGAGGCTTGAGCTTCTCTGCGCTCGGCTTGGTGAAACTGAGAGGGAGGGAGTGGAAGACTTGGGTGGTGAGGAAAAGAGGTATAAGAGCTCCTGGGTGACTTAAAAAGGGAGGAGGGCGGAGGGAGCAAGAGAGAGCCGGCGTGGTTGCTGCTCTCCGGATGATGCTCGGGCACAGCAGGGATGGCGACGCTGAGCGTGAAGCGACCGGGGTGGGTAAGAGCGGGAGAAACCACAGGCGAGGTCCTAATCTGGGGGAAGTGTCCGAGAGTGGGGGCGGAACAGGCGCGTTGGTGCGAGCTCGTGGACACGCTGGCAATGGCGTTGCACTAGGCGTGGCCCTGTGAGAGATGAAGACTGTAGCTGGGCCCCACTCGCAAGTGAAAGGAGGTATGGTAAGATCGGTTGGCTCGGTCGGGGTTAGGTAGGTGGCTGGGTCGGACCAAGTGGCTCAGGTCCGACCGAGTCCAATAGTTCTAAGCTAACTTTTGTGAAAACAGACTGAGAAGTTTAGGCATTTTTAGAGGTAGATGTTTAGGTCCAAAAATCCTACAAATTTTATGGGAGGCTACTGACTCTAAGAACAACCATGAATAAACTTTCTAGAGTTTTTCACTCTAGAAATGTTTCAAGGTTCTATCCTAGGGTTTTGACCAAGGATCTAACTGGTTTGACTAGCCCCTTTAAAATAGCAATTAAAATAAAAAAAAATTATGAAATTTTTCAGAGGAGTCACTAGGATGCTCCAGAACCTAGGAAAAATAGTCCCAGAGATAGTTCACAATATTTGTTTTAAAAGCCTTAAAGGATTATGCTTCTAGTCAATTGAAGCATTAGGTTTTTAAAATCAATAAAACCTTTGAAAGAATTTCCAGAAAATTCAAATGACAACATGATGCATAAAAAGTTTTAAATTCTTCTTATTTTTATACATTTGAAATACAAACCCAAGATTGGGATGTTACACTCGCTGAAGCACCCCATCGTCGTCTCGCTGTTGACCTACGCCTCCACATTCGCCCTGGTCACTGTTCAACCCTTTGCCGCCCTTTGTCGCCCCATTGGATCCGCTAGAGGAATTCACCCGAGCACCAACATGCCGGCGATGACCACCTTTCGCCGTTGGTCGCTGTCGTTCGCCATTGCCATCGTAGAGCCGTAGCAGTCGTCGATCTTGTCAACGTGGTCGGCTACATGCCAATCCAGTCTCCGCCACGTGTGTGCCACGTATGCGTCGCGTCAACACCGACCGTACCCAAACCCAAACCCTAATCCTAGTTAAACCTAGTCTACCGTGAGCCGTGCCTCTGACATGTGAGCACACATATCAGTCCACTATTCCGTAGACTAGCGAGTCATTGATCGTGAGCCAGAGTCGCGGACATGGTCCACAGACCAAGGGTTCCACATGTCAGCCTCTGTTGCCTATTTTGTGGATTTTCTTTTAATTCTAAAATTGTTGCCGACGTCATGCTGATGAAATATTTCAGGATTTCGTTTAGAAAGAAAATTCTAAAGATTCAAAATAGTATTCCTTTATCTTTTCTTATATTTAAATCTTCTGAGAGTCCGTTCTTCCTCATACGAACTTTGATTGAACCCATTCAAGTTTCTAAATTTATCTAAATTCATGCTCTACCTTCCTAAGATTTTTATTTAATTTTTAGAGTTTATTTATTGCTCTTTTTTATATTTATTTACCTTTTACTTTCGTTTACGAGTAGACATTGATACTTAGGGAGCTTTTGAGGAAGGAGGAGTTGATTAAGCTCAAGACCAGTATCAAGACTTGTTTCAAGGCAAGTTGTAACTTTGACCATATTGAACCCGGTTTTCCGCAATTAACTTGATTCAAATTATTGTATTTTACTTTAAGTATTTATTTAAATATTTTGGGATTAGTTATACACCCATTTGATTATATTCACTTTGCCTATTATATTCCCATGAACTTTTGTCACCCTAGCTTGGTTAGTTATTAGTTTGTATTATCATAGCACCAATATGAGTTGGTTAGACATGAATAGTCTGCTTAGCCATGCAACGGGTTATTAATATCATTTTGAGTTGTAAGATATAAACTTGACTAAATAATTATGGAACATGTTGTGAAAAGACTGTGTGTTGTATGTTGTTACTCGTTAATGACATGTGATGCACCTAACCAATAGGGTGGGAAAATGATTTAGACTAAGGCTAGTGGAAAGGATTGGTGGTATAATGGACTTGTGATTGGGAAATGTGAATTGTGGTGATTACCTAGTTAGAATTTGCCAGTCTCGCCTTGGTCAATTAAGGACTTAACTTTGTGCGCAATTGAAGTGAGCCACAGCTGTACAACACATGCCTGGAGTTTTAACATTGACTACTCAGGTATTAGGTTAGTGATGGGTGGAGGTGTTGACTACTCTGAAAGTAACATCGATGGATGGTTCGCCATTTCCAGGTCCAACGGTGTGCATCGGACCGGCGAGTGAGGTTAGGGTCGACTGTATGCTCACCGGGAGAGTCAATTGTTGAGATGAAACTTCCAAAAGGTTTTGTTATGATTGGTGCTAGCTACACTGTTTATATTGTGTGGATAAAGTGTACAACCTCTACAGAGTGTAAATCAATCTATTGGAATAGCCGCGTCCACGGTCCTGGACATGCTCAGGGATTTCACACGAGGGGTAGATTTTCATAAAAAAACAATTGGGAAGGGATAGCTATGTGGGGAAACGTATGCAACTGTGTAAAGAAAATTATTAGGTTATGGAAGATTTGTGAAAATACATGTTAAAATTATTATTACTAATTGTTTTAAATTACGCTTTCAATTTATAATTTGTATTCAATTACAAATGTTGCTTTGTTGCAAAATAACCATAGAAGCCATTTGCATTGAAATAAGCCATCATCTATAATTGCATTATGTGGTACAACTTGTTGAGTACTTGAGTACTTATTCTTGCTACAATCATTCAGCTGAGGTGGAGGAATATTCACTTTCTTTTGAGGAGGAGCTATATGAGGATGGTGATTGCTAGGTCTTTATCCCAGTCGGTTACCTGTGGCAAGTCGATGGGTATCCGCTGGAGTTGCTTTCATTCCATTACAGTTTCTTTATTTAGTGTCAGCCCTATGTGGCTTAATATTTGTAAACTCGACCATAAGGTCACAACCGTTATTTATTAATCAAATTAATCATTTACTCTTATATTCATCTTGTGTGGAATGATATTCATATATATTGATACTGTGTGCACTAGCGTGATCCTAGACCAGTGCATTATACAAAGATGGTCCAGATTTGTATATTTGGGTCCCGACAGTGGTGGTATCATGGCCATAGTTAGATCGTCCGTCCTTAAGAAGTTCAAAATTATTTTCTAAAACAAAAATTAACTTACAAGATTAATGAATTGCTTAACTTCTCTTATCTCTCTCTTGACTTATCCATTATTGAAAATTTTCTCTCCGCCGATTTTAAATTTTTTGGTTGCTTCCGTTGTTATCCCAGGCACACGCTTGGCTTCAATCCATTTCGTGAACGTATCAATAGCCACAAAAAGGAACTCGAAACTCCCTGGTGCTTTTGGGAACGGTCCTAAGATATCGAGGCCCTAGGTTGCAAAAGGCCAAGAGAGAGGTTTGGTTTGTAATGCTTGAGTCGGCTGGTTTATTTGCCTGCTATAAAACTTGTATTGTACACATTTCTTAACAAGCACTTTAGCATCATTTAGGGCTATTGGCTAGTAGAAACCTTATCGAAAGGCTTTTCTAACCAGCGTTCTGTAAGAAACATGTGGTCCACATACTCCTCCATGTATTTCTTAAAAGAGATTTAATCTTTCTTTCTGTGATATGCATCACATAAGAACCTCTTGAGTACCTCGCTTGTAGAGGACTCCTTCGGCCAAAGTATATATTTTGGCCTTACAGGATAGACGATTAGCCTCAAGATCATTATTGGGTACTGTGCCCTTATGAAGTTACTCGTAGTTGAGACTCTTCCAGGTATCTTCGTATTCTAGAGAGGTTGTTTCAATAGGAGATGTCTCTAGTGTTTCGACCAGGGACGGCTTCTGGAGTTATTCTAAGAAGACTCCTTGTGGTACTTGTGATCGGAAAGAAGCCATTCGAGCTAAATGATCAACGAGGAAATTATCCTTTGAGGGATATATTGTACCTCAAAACTGAAAAAATGGTTTTCAAGCTTCCTGACTTCCGATAATTACTGAGACATGGTCAGATTAGAGCATTTGTACTATTTTCCAACCTGATTCACGACCAGTTGAGAGTCTCCTCTCATGAGTAGTCGTCGAATCATGAGTGCTTTCGCTGCTCGTATGCTAGCCAATAAACCTTTGTATTCTGTCATATTGTTAGTAGCAGGAAAGTTTAATTGAATATCATACTTTAAGGTTTCTCTAAGACCACCCAAGCCCTTGAGCCACTTTGCGTAAGTGACCCATCAAAGTACATTGCCCACTGGACATGGGATTCGTACTGGGGTCCTTGAACGGGTTCATGATTTGTCCATTCGGCGACAAAGTCTTTGAAGATCTGGGATTTAATGGTCGTTCGAGACACACAATGGAGGTTGAATTCCCCAACTTCAACCGACCACTTTGCCATGCGCTCCGCTACTTCCCCGTTATGGAGGACCTCTCCTAAGGGAAACTCAGACGACATTAACTTGTGCGCTTGGAAATAATGCCTTAGTTTTCTTGAAGACACGAGGAAGGCATATAGAAGCTTTTTGACCTGAGGGTAACGCTCCTCAGGCCCATGTAAAACTTCACTAACGTAGTAAACTAGCCATTGAATGTTTTCGCATTCTGTTATCAGCACTACGCTCACTTCTTATGGCACGACGACTAGGTTTATTAGGAGTGTCTCTTCTGGTTTCAAAGAAACCAGACCAGGAGCACTCGTAAGATACCTCTTGATATCCTTGAAGGCATTATTTGTCTCCTCTGACTACTCAAAACCCTCATGTTTACTCAGAACTTTAAAGAAAAGAAGTTCTTTTTCTCCCAATCGTGTGATGAAATGACTTCAAGCCGCCATGCATCCTATGAGTTTCTAGACTTCTTTGTTTGCGGTCGGAGGGAGTATTTGTTCAATGAATTTTATCTTTTCAAGCGTTGCTTCGATTCCTCGTGCATAGATAAGGAATTCAAGCAACTTTCCGAAGAGACTATGAACACATACTTCTCAGGATTGAGTTTCAAATGGTGTTTTCTGGGGTTGTCGAATGTTTCTTGCAAGTCGAAAAATATGATTAAGGTGTTTGATGCTTTTTATGACCAAATCGTCAATACAGACTTCCAAATTTCGGTCTAGTTGAGGAAGGAAGGTCTTTTGCATCAAGCATTGAAAAGAAGCGCCAACATTTTTTTAAAACCAAATGACATTTTGACATAGCAAAATATTGCAAATGGTGTAGTAAATACGATATTTTCTTCATCATCTATGCATATACTTATATGATGATAGCCAGAATATGTATCTAGGAAATTTAATATTTCACAACCAGCAGTAGAATCAACCAACTAATCAATACGAGGAATGGGAAAAACGTCCTTCGGATAAGCTTTATTAAGATCAGTAAAGTTTACACACATACGCCATTTACCATTAGACTTTTCAATCATTATAGGGTTAGCCAACCACTATGGGTGGTCGACTTCTCTTATGAAGCCTGCTTTAAGTGGCTCAATTCAGATCTGATGGCATCTCGTCGATTAGGTGCGAATCTCTGTAATTTTTGTTTTACGGGTTTCTTGTTAGGGCGTAGAGCTAGCTTGTGCTTGATCACCTCCATAGGGACTACAGACATGTTAGATGCTTGCGACACAAAGATATCTATATTTGCTCGAAGGAAGGTGACGAGGGCATCTTCCTATGCAGGGTCGGAAGTGACCCCGATGCGAACGGTCATCAAAGGCTCCTTTGTATTCAGTGGAACCTTTTTGGCTTGGTCGTTCAGCTTTGGTGCAACTTTAGGCTTCGACTGCTCGGTCGAAGGTTGCCCCTTGCTTGCTTCTTGAGTTGGTATTTGGCCAACCATCTCGAGGGATATGCGGTCGCATGTAAGTGCTATTTTTTATCACAACGGACTGTGATGACTCCTTTGGGACCTGGTATCTTAAGACATTGATAACCGTAATGAGCAGCCATTAGGAATCGTGCTAGAGTTGGTCGATCGAGTATGGCATTTTATTCGGTGCCGATATTGACCATATCAAAAAATATTTTCTCTGTCCTAAAATTGTTTAGTGACCCAAACGTTATAGGAAGAGAAACCTGACCAATGGGTTTAGCCGAAGACCTCGGTACGATCCCATGAAATGAGTATCGTACAAGCTTGATCTTTGTCATCGGAACTTGCATCTCGTCAGGGCACTCGTAAAGAGTATATTCAGTGAACTCCAACAAACAACTAACAAACGATTGACTCGACAGTTGTTGATGGTGGGCTCGACCACGATCGAAAAATGACTAGGTTGAGTAGAGGGGATCAGACAGTCACCTTTCTTGAAAGAGATGGTGATTTTCGACCACTTTGGTACTTTATTGACAAGAGGAGGGTCGATGTAATTTACTTCACGTTTGACAGCTTTGAGCCATCGTTTCAACTCGTATGCCAAAGATCCTCCATATATTTGATCGACGGTGTGTTCTGGATCTTGAAACAACATCTTTTCATCATCATTCGACTGTTTTTGACCACTCGTTTGCCCCCACCTCTTCAAGTGTAGGAAGTGGTCCCTTGCCAGAGTAATAATCCTCGAGTTTTCATTGAAAAACTCGACAGTTGCGAAGGTCGTGTCCTTTTTTGTGGAAAGGATACCACCTAGGTTTGTCGTTCTTCCGTTCAGGACGTTTACCCTTGCTCCAATTAGGATATGGTTTGGAGCTCCGAGGTTCCTTGTCACTCACGGCTGAGACATCCTTAGAGATTTTGACCTTAAGCTTTTGGCCTTTAGTCTTACTCTTGAATTTCTCAACCTTTTTATCTTTCTTTTTACTACCTTCGCCTGCTCGTCGAGTATCCTTATCGTCACGATCAATCGTGTGATTCCACTCGACCGCTTCTGTAGCAGTTGCATAACGGTCAGCCATTTCAAAGAGCTCAGCAACGGTAGCTGAAGGATTTAGAGAGATATCCTTTATGATCCTTCGATTGTGGACTCCCTGCTTGAACGCTCTTATGACAGAAGAGTCGGAAACTTTAGGAATTGAATTATGAACCTGACTAAAAAGCCTGATAAATTGGTGCAAGGTCTCGTGAGAATCCTGTCACATTCTGTGCACGTCATCCTCCTTTCCTGGGCAGTTGTAAGTGCCCTAGAACTTGGCTAGTAGTAGGTCGCAGAGGTACTGCCATGAATAGATTGACTCTTGTGGCTGATTTAACAACCACGACTGAGCAGATCCTTCAAGCACAGTAGGAAGGTAGTTTACCATGATATGCTCTTCTCCTCCTGCTGTTCGAACAATGGTGGTATAGATCTGAAGAAACTCAGTGGGATTTTGTGACCCATCAAACTTCTCCATGTCACTGGTCGAAACCGTGGCGGCCAGTGAACTTCTTGAACGTTAGGCGAAAACACCCGACATCTGGTAATTGTAACATAACACCTTCTTTGTGGGAAAGAAGAGTTGACATCACCTGGAGATCGTACTCGATGATACCCAGTGGTAAGTGGTCCTGACCTATCATAGATCTCAGCCTTACGAGGGTAATACTCCTCGTACTCCATCTACTGGTGCAGATTTCTCAAAAGAAGTTGTGAATGACCACTTCCCTTAGGAGTTTGTCGATCACTAGTTGTTCGAGGGACTCTTCTCCGACTAGGGTCGTGGTAAGGAGATCGATCAGACCTGTTGTTTTGTTGTTCTCCACGAGGAGAGTCATTTGAACGATTGGCGTTGGATGGAGTTGTCCCGGTACGACTACCAGGACAATGTTATCGAGTCCGCTCTAGCTTGACCATCATGTCCCAAAGTCTTCGTGCGATCTCTTGAGAAAAGAGGTCATAGACTCGCACTTGTCCAAGCTCTTGAGTCGTGTTTTCGACCAGGTGATTAATTCGTTGAAGTTCTTGAGTTTCCTCTGACTAGTATTGGATGCGCCCAGGTAAGGACCTCTGGGTAGCAATTCTTCATCTCCGAATGGTTTCAGGATAATCAATGTTTGAGTCAGTAAGAGCATGCCTTAGTGGAGAGCGATCATTTCTAGGATTTTGGCTACGCTCATGAAGGTGGAGATCCTGTTCATCACCGAAAGTGTTCTCGCCATCACCACGAGAGTCCGAAGTGAGTGTGCGATGGGAAGCATCTCCAGCCTTACTTCTTGGAGAGAGATTAGGATCTGAGGGGAGGATAAAGACCTCCTGGGTGCTATTATCTCCACTCGCGTCTGAGTCCTCCTGACTCGATGAGTAGTTGAAAGACAATGCCTCACGACTTGGAGCAATCCTCCGTGAAGGGAATTTAGGGTTATAACCGTGTTCAATCAAGGTGATCCCTATGGGGTGTGGTCGAATCCGTAGGTGAAGCGGGCTCGATAATGCACCTCGTGGGACTAATCGAAGGGTGACAATTATCAGGTGCTGATTGAGTCCTCGAATCATGGATTACATGACTTGTTGTGCTAGATCGGACAACCTCAGACAGGCTTGAAAATTTGGAGGGGGAACCCTCGCCATGCTCTGTACTCGCCGTGGCGCGATCCTGACCCTGGTCAGATGAACCCTTGCCCTTTGAGTAGTCTAGTTCCTCATCTGGTCATAATGTTGTGGGTGGAGAGAGCTCCCTCATCAACATTGTTCGAGTCATGGTCTCCTGGGTTTGGTGAAAGATCGCTGGAAACGACGTTGCCATCAGATGAAATGATACTCTGCACGTACTCGTAGTAGGCATCCATGTCAAGTTTTGCGTAGTCTGCTAAATCGAACCAATTCTCCCCATTCTTCTCTCCTGCCATGAAAGCATCAGAGTTGAAAAATGAAGACAATTTGCTGAAAAGGAAAGGAGAAATCGGAAGATCCCCACGGACGGCGCCAACTGTTAATGGTTTAGTATCAATTTTACGAATGAATGCTGGAGACTCTCCTTAAGTTAAACCACATAGAAAAAGACATAGGGATTTTATATGGGTTCAGGCATTCTCCTGGGGAATAAAAACCTTACTCTTGTGTTGTTGTATTGACTATGCTTTACAACAGGGAAGAAATCACTGGAACTAGGGCTTAATGACTTACGTCTGTTGATCTTCTCTCCATTGTTGTTGTTACTCTCCTTTGTCCATCGGTTTTACTCCTTATATAGTGCGTGAAGCGGTGGCAGTTGTCCCATACCAAGAGACGTTTCACTGTTTGATGAAATACGCACGCTCGTGATTGCTATTGTTAGAGACTAATCCTCCCACATCGCCTTGAAGTTATGTCGGAGATAGAGACTTAACACGTGCAGTTATTATGGAGAATAACAAATATTAACTACTGTGTGTATTAAACACAGCGTATAGGTGTCCCTAGTCGATTGTACCCACATATCTGTAGGCTTTATTGACTATAGGGTGGTTGTAGTTGACCTGGTCGTAGTAAAGCTTATGACCATAAAGTGATCATAGTAAGGCTTACGATCATAATGTGGCTGTACGAAATCTTATGACCACTTGGCTAAGCTTCTCTCTTATTAATGATAAGAGATAGCCTTACAAATAACATGAGGATATTGCTATTTATAATAACAATTACTGATAAATAATGTAATCAATTGAGGATTATCATATCATCGTCACTTATGCATCGAGAAGGGCCGTGATTCCCTAACAACAGAGGGTCCATCATTGAAAATGTACCTGGTGTAAGGGCATACTGGGGGTGCTTCGTAATGGCCACTGTCCCAGTGTTGAGGGAGTTCCCCACCAGAGAGAGTCTAGTGTCGGGATTGGGTATTGTAAACAGCCTTATTATGATCGTCTTCGTTACACGCCCAAAGAAGCGTGTCATGGCCAACATGAGATTGATCACATCTCATGGGTAAAGCCGCACAACCTCTATAAAGTGTTTAAATCTATTCGAATAGTTGTGCCCTCGGTTTTGGGTATTGTGAAGAAAGTCACACTGGTTAGTTTTATTAAATTAAAATTTTAGGTAAGCATGGTGGTTGTGATCTGCGACATACTGAGAGACCATGTGAGTAGGGTCCCCATTTGAGTGATGAGTATTTGACGCTGTGGTGAGAAGTTTGTGATTGAAATCATTGCGTTTGCACTTCTGCTGATTTGCTTTCTGTAAGTGCGGAACTTCCGGTTCTGGAAAACGGAACTTCCGATAATCGGAACTTCCGCTGTGGTAAAACGGAACGTCCGATTATCCTGACGTTTGTGTTCGGTTGAAGTAATCGGAACTTCCGCACCTGGGGACGTGGTTTGTCCGATAATACTGACGTGAGTATTCCTCTGTGACGAAAATCGGAATTGAAAATCTGGGAGTGCGGACATTCCGATAATCGGAACTTCCGCAATGGTAAGCGCGGAACTTCCGTTAATCCTGACAAGTGCGGACGTTCCGGAAATCGGAACTTCCGCAAGGTAAAGTGCGGAACTTCCGATTGTGCACAGAACTGTGCAGAGAAGGATAGTTTGTGATTTTGAGTATGTATGAGTTTGAGTCTTGTACAAATATTGATGCTATGATATTGGGCAATGCTATGTGATGTGTTTTTTGTCTGTGTTGACTGCAGGACATCGAGACAAAGTCGTGGTGAGACACGAGGTGATCGGACTAGGCGCAGGCGGCGTTGAGGTCAGAACGGTCGGGATGTGTCGAAGACGGCGTGAATCTTGAGGTGGTTGCGAGTCAAGGAAGCAAGGTGTACGGAGGCTTCGGAAGGTGCGCAAGGGCGAAACGGTCTTTTCGCAAAGCGGCACAAGTGGAGGCGGTTCCGCTCGGTGTAGCGGGCTTAATGGGTTGGAGACCCGTTAGCTAGGCTATAAATAGAGGTGTAACCACGGTGAGAGGTTGGAGATTTTGTTAGGGTTTTGGAATAGGGTTTGTTGGCTTTTTCTTTAGTGGTTAAGGGTTGTTTTGCTTTGGAGCTTTAGTTGTTGAGATTGAGAGGATGAACTAAACTTCTTGTAATCATTCCTTCTTGTTTACCTCTGTAATTTACGTTTCAATTAATGAAATCTTTGAAGTTGATTTCTCTATTCATGCCCTTGTTCTTGTTCTCCCGTGCAACTTGATCTTGAGTTTTTGGCTTTTCTTGTTGATTATTGTTGGGACGTGCTAAGATGGATTGCTCTCAGTTGGGATGATACCTCTAGATCATTTGATCAACTTTTCCCACGAGCAAACTTAGTTTAATCTTTGTTCTTAAGTTTTGCTTCCTCTGTTCTTCCTCCCCGTGCCTAGGTTTTATTGAAAATCTTGTTTGGCTTGTTGAGAAGGGATGAAACTTGGCACGCATGATCACTATGCTATTAAGTAGCCATCCTCAAAGTTTCATAACCCGAGAATCAAAGAATCTCTTGAATTTCAGTTTGTGGCCTCTCTTACCTCTTCTTCAAGAAATCCGATTTCTCTTTAGTTAGACGATCTTTGTCTGCGATTTCTTCTCATGAGGTCAAGATGTTGTTTAGGATGATGTCCTGTGAGACTGGACCTGAGAAGAGCAGCAAATCAAAAGTATTTCGGATTTTTGAATCGCTCCAGTCGCTCGTTCTTCGTCAGATAATCGGAACTTCCGCCATCCGAGTCATGAACTTCGATTTCGGAACTTCCGTGACCGACACATCGAACTTCACGTTGCGGAACTTCCGCACCTGACTGGCCGGAACTTCCGATTGCTGGCAGAACAGCCTGAAACTTGTTTTCGTTCTCTGATTTTGCTTCACTTCTTTTCTTGAGATTTCCAGAGGGCTTTGTAGGTTTGTTTAAAGGTTTGTTTAAATACAGTAAAGGGGAGTTCTTAATTTTTAAGGCACCATTCACCCCCCCCTCTGTTGTCATTTCGGTCCTTCACATACTGGTTAAGCATGCTCTGTGAAGTGCGACATGCTGGTTAAGCAGGATTGTTGTGACATACTGGTTAAGTTTGGTCTCTGGGATCTACGTTATGCTGGTTAAGCATGGTCGCTGGGTTTGCGACATGCTGGTTAATCATGGTGAAGATAATAATTGTTTACACAAATAAAACTTTGGTTTTGAAGTTAAACATGCTCTAATAGGTTTGAAAAATGATTATAGTATTTAAGAAAACTAGCTTTGTGCTAAAGTAAACATACAACCCCTCCTTTGGAAGCCTTGCATCTATATAATTACATTTACAGTGAGGGCTTGCTGAGTACCTTCGTACTCGTGGTTACTCAAATATGTAGATTCAAACTATGAAACCGAAGATCCTATGTATGGATACTTCTATGCATCCAGCTGTGGCAATGATGAAGACAACAATAACTAGGTCTTAGTCCCAGTCGGTTGCGTATCGCAATCCGTAGAGCCCCTGCTTTTATGATATTTTTTTTCCACTATTACTACTATTACTTTCCACTACTACTCTCTTACTTTGAACTATTTGGCTTGTTGGCCTGTCATGTAAACTTTGGCCTGTAGGCTTATTTACCTTGTTCATAATAATATCTAAGTACTTTTTATGTATGTGCTTATATAGATCGATATTCACCGATAATCGTCTGATCTTGTCTAAGTACTTTTTATGTATGTGCTTGTATAGATGTGATATTCACAGATAACTGTACTGCGTGGACTATCTACTAATCATGATACTAGCTCAAAATACAGAGAGTTTTGAATGAAAATCCGGGTCCCACAGATGTTCTTGCTGTTTCTTCATCAATATCTGGTCGTCAAACAGAATAAGCTTCCAACCGGATGTAGGCATGCAGCGGAGGTACAGGAGCCTGCAAAACCACCCTAGTTGAAATTTTCTCGATATTTTACATGTGCTCCGAATTTTCTTACATTTTTAAGAAATTTTATATGAAAACTATACCCAACTTTTTCCATACTGCAGTTTAACCTCAAATTTGGTCTACCAAAAATCCAAGCTTCTCTGCAGATAGCTAGATTACACTGAGCACTAGTAAATATTTCTAATTCCCACCTTATAACCATTTAGGTCCAAACCAAACACGGGATTATGCCCCCGGTTCCTGTGAAAATTAAACTATTTGTTGTGAAATTCTTGTATTTCAAACATGGCCTTAACCTCCGAAGCATTTTAGTATTACAGCTTCGGACAACCTTCGATACTTTTGAACTGCTGGAATTCAATACCAGTAAAAGACATTGGTTTCCAGGACAGCTTGTACTACAAATTATTCACGCCGTAATATCATATCTTATTCACACAAGGCAAAATTAACGTGGGAAGCTCTTGCTTGCAGTTCTGGCAGCACAGGACTCCATGGATTGAGACAACTGCAGATCAGTGAAATCACAGGTCATGACCCATGTGCCCCTAATTGGCCCCCAATGAGAAGCAAGGTCATGTTGCTACTTTCTTGTATCACTGTACAACAATACAAAACTATCAGAAGTCTCTCCGTATGTTACTTCGTTTTGTTCCAGAAAACAAAAAAGAGAGCAAACAAGAGATTGTCATTCAACTATTCAACTGGAAAGCCAAGAAATTTGTTGATCAGCGTGACAACTGGTTTGGCATCCCCTGGCACGTAAGGGAGGAGGATCTCTAGATCCATTGCCTGGATAGTAGTCTCTCCCAGTGTTTGTGGGCGTGCACAGAAGAGGTGCTTCCTTTCTGCCAATTCCTCTGCTAACTCAATCTGGTGATTGTCCATCAAATCCTCATTTACGACAACAATTAGAGGTTTGCCGAGTCGCAATGTCTCGAATATGCTTCCTGAACCTGCCAGAGCTGAATCTTGTTACAACTCAAACAAGTGGCAACATGGAAGGTGATATTTTTTGATGAGATACTAAACAGATAAGTAAATAACAGTACAACAGGGATCAGAGAGCAGGAGCTCAAAGCAGCAGTATGACCTATGAGCAAAAAAGATAATTTTGGTAACTACAAATAACTAATGATGACACAGACAATATATCTTGCAAACAAAAAACAAGCAGTCAATCATAAGGTGCAAGTGTACCTAAACCTTCAGACTTCACACTACTGCTCAAGTTGCTGACACTTATTACCACTAAAATTTTAGCAGGGTAGCCTCGTGTGACACAATGCACCAAATTGTGTCACAAGATATAAAAATTTAGTGTATAACTTCAAGAAAATTGAGATAGTTTAAGCTTTTGTTATATTTAAACCATGGGCCTGAAGAGCTTAAAACCATGTTTTGTACATAACCTTTTCCAACAACCATGTACACTTTTCAAAACGTTACAGTGGTAAAAATGAAAGGAGCTGGTCATGATGACCATTTCTAGTTAGGTATGAGGTAGCAATCCAAAATATCATAGCAAGAAACAATTAAAACTAGTACTATCAGGATTCAGGAACTTGTGATACAGTGAAGGGTACATTCATAATGCTGCATATTAGTCGTTTAGTTAAGCAAATTATTCAATGATGTGTAAAAGAAAAACATTTCCATACTCATAAAAAAATAGAATGTATTCTCAAATGATAAGACGCGAAGACAACTTATAGTTGCAGCTAACTAATTTACTTTTGTAATGTACTATACCGATCTTTAATTGAGGTTCTTTTATAAATGTTAAAATCATTACGAAAATCCTTCAATCTATAATGATCAGAAGTAAGGGCCTTGTTTCTAATTGCTAGGTTGTAGACTTGTAGTCCTTAATAATTTACTGGTTTACTTCTCATCTGTAGGCCTTTATCAGACCATATAAGCCATGACGCAGGCAAAAAAAAAAAAGGATCCAAAACATATGAAATTGCTACATGATTTGGATGATTTTAGTAGCTCATCATTCTGAAATACAAAAAATAATAATAATCTAAAAGGTGCATTGTTCCATTCTGAATTGTTTTAAGGTCTTAATAATATTATTAGCTGAAAATTATTGGACAAATTTACAAACACTTTCGGTTATAATGATAACTATTTCGGGCAATCTCCAAAAAAAAGCTAATGCCATGGAAAAAATATATCCGTCCGCTTCAAGTTTTCCGCCAAAGAAAGACATTATAATTACCTGCATGACTGATCACTAGGGAAGCTGCTCTTATATAGTCAGCAATGCTTGGTGAAAAAGTGAAATGATCAACTTGAAGAGTTGCATCTCCTGAGACCTGTGTTCAAGAATAGATTAAAATCATTGCTTGTTATACGCAATGAAAAGCAAATTCATGAAACACGCCTCATCAATATGGTGACTACATGAATATTTTCATGCAGAACAGTGGAGTCACTAGCAGTGCGCAGCACTTGTTACGAGTAAAAAAATATGCATCATTATAAAACACATACATGAAATGGAAAATCAAGAGCAACGTGATGAAAAGCAAGCAGCTGCAGATTCAAGTTGGATATGTGAAGGAAGAAAACAACATCATCTGAGAAAGAATGTGAAGCTACTAATATGTTTGTTTCCTCAAAAAAATAAAATGAACACCGAGATGCTGTTAAAACTCAAGTTCGCACTTCTTAAGTTGGTAAAGTTTTTTTCCCGTGGATGTAGATAGAACCGTTTGATGTTGTTCAATTCTTATCTTATAAACAAACCAACAATTATTTAAGACAAATTAGGATGATAATGCCATAAAGAAGTTAAATGGATAGTTGACAGCAACTTTTATTGTTTAATTTATTATGTATTAGGCTCTTCCCTACTCATTGCTTGAAAAAGCCATTTGCTTGACGCACTAATCCTAAACAGACTGTATAACATTAGAAATCATAACTGTATGAACAGAACTCTTCACAAGAGATCAATTTGCATAATAATGCATTCAGTTATGAAAAGGAGAAAAGAAATTAACATGCTGATCAGGCAGATGCTGATAATTTTCAGTGAAAAGGATAAGCCCATTAACCTTAGATGGAACATATGTCCCTCGGCCCATTTGAATAAGAAGATCGGTATAACCTTTGTGCAATAAAGCTTCTTTGACATGCGGAGAATCTACTGTCTTGACAAGAGCATCAAAAGACGTGGTCCCTACTGTGACAAACACCATTCGTCTTTCTCTATCTCCCATTTAATTCTGAAACAAGCACTAAGTATATTTTCTTACTCTGCAAAAAATAGTGTAAGAGAAAACAGAAAAGTATATTAATTCTGGCATGCTGCTTTGTCAGATAAACTTTAGAAAGGCGATTAATATTATAGTAAAAACAAATAAGGCCAATTGTTCCACAAATACTAGTCTTCCTGGCAGTTAGGACCTCTATCAAAACAGCAATATGAAGTTTAACAAATGAAGTTTTTTATCTGTTCAGATTGTAATTGTGAGACCCCGGTTTATCGGACTTGTAATGCTTAGTCACCAATTGATCCTAGCATCACAAATCAGATAATCCGAGACTCGAGACATGTATACTTCCCAGAAATGCAGTATACACACCTCTTCACAAAATTCATGCATCAATTCCATTCATCCACATAGAACCGAAGCAAAGCAACAAACCAGAAGATAACATAAATAAAGAGTAGTTATTACAAAAGAGAGGCCGACTAAGATGGCCATAAACAAAAGAGCCAATCAGTGTGCCTTTACCCCACAAGGCAACCAACCGGACCGCCAAGCTAGTCGTCGAATCCACAGCACATTTTACAAAAGTGAGGCCCTTGGGGCTCACCTTCCTCCCCTGCAACAAAGAGCCCAGCAAAGCCGGATGAGTACTTTGAATGTACTCGCAAGACCTACGTGTAGAGTAACAGACCTGAACATAACTATATGCAAGCTTTCTGGAATGGAGGCTGTATGTTTCATTTTCAGCACAAAGCCATCTTTATTTGCAATAATGTAATACATTGAAAAGCGAGTTAACAAATCAGTTTTTAATGTTCAAATAATCGCAAAGGACAACAATATAACAGTAGATAGAGAACAACAGTCCTGGAAGTGACTAAACCATTAGTCACCACAACAATAGCATGAATTACCCATTCATACCACCCATGTCAAATTTTAGTGTAAAAGGTTGTAGTCTAACTCTTGGAAGACCTCCCCAAGCGTGTCCATAACCTAGGACGAGGCTATTCGAATAGTTTTATCCTCGCAGGGTGTACCACTGCATCCACACGCCTGCACCGCCTTTTGCCAAGCTATTAAGCACACTTCCAAGGTATGCCAAGACGGCTAAGTCTTACGAGACGCTTCCAATATTGTGAATTATTCATGAGCCGCCTGTATGGATAGAAACCCATACGTTGTGTCGAGTCATCGTAAAGCCTCTGGCCAACTACCCTTCCTGTAAAGCCTTGGACAACCACGACGCCCTCGAGGTGGAGAGCCTACCCGAATCTCCACCACCGCACACCCAACACAAGAACACGACCACATATCATGTTTCACACAACACACACAACCCCTCCCTGCGACTCTGAGATAACCCACGCCAAAGTACTAAGTCAAGAGAGGTCACATATCCCTCTCGCGTGGTTAGCACGCAAAAATGCTTGGTTTAGTGTAACAAGATGTTCGGTCCTTGTTGACTTAGGCAAGACAACCATAAACCCAATAACCCACCATCCGACCACTTGCCCAAGTCCAAATCCGTTTTCCATTTTCGATTTTGACTTTACAAAATAACAAAGCACAAGTGTTGGTCGAATGACATAATACTTAAGGTGTGATCAAGATCATCGACTACAATCGATAATCGCCCAAGACTACGAATCTATGCATTTCTAAGCAATTTCAAGTCTGAAGTTACTAAGTGACCGAGTCCTCCATCGAACTCCGACCACGACCAATAACCTAAACTCATGGTAGTAGAGGATAAACAAGTCCTACAGATTATGCAACTATAGGACACTAACCGTATTTTAACAACAAAATAGCGATGCATACATACGAGTTGAAAGCAATATAGTAGACTTGAAAATAATAGGATTAACATGATCAAACCGCTTTCTGCTTGTCATGTCAAGATGTAGCCGGGATCACTTATGTTGTCAATGTGCTCTTGGATCCTAACGAGAAGGCTAAAAGCAACCAATAAGAACGAATAAAATGCAAAGACTCAACAAAGAAACTTTCTCCAAAATTTCAAAATTTTACCAAGCAAGGTATCGATTATAAAGAATTTAGCAACAAGAACCAATTGATTTGGATTCTTAATGCCAAATATACGATCGAGAGAAGGTCTTACGACCGGTAGTGGTCGAGAATAACCCACGACTATGACACATCGTAGAAGGACTTACGATCGCTACGGTCGTAGAAGACTTACGACCGCACTAGTCGAGACGGACTTACGACTCAGGTATAAGTCGAGAAAAACTTATGACCCGACTTAGTCGTAGTAAGACTTACGACCGATTACAAGTCGTGGTAGAACTCACGACTAAGCTACGGGATCGGTCGAATCCCGACCCCGAGGCGGCGCCCCAGACGCTTTGCTGCTGGCTCTGGCGCTTCCGACCACAAATGGCGCCACCAAGCGTGGATGAGTGTCTAAAAGTTGAATGGTTCGGCCGTGGCGGCCAAGATCGGCCTGAGTATGGTCAAGCATTATGGTACGACCACTGAGCGCTACCGAGTAGGTATGGCTCGGGAGGACTCGAACGAACAATACCAAAAGAAAAACGAAAACACACCTAAGCTCCTACAGGCAATACGAACTTACTCGAGTGAAGAACGACTGAGACCCACGGAGTGGCTCCATGACGAGTATCCGAACCAGGCAGAAGGTTCTCGCTAGGCCACGCCGACTGGGCACAGAGAGAACCAAACCGCGTGAGAGTTAAGCTCCAAAGAGTAAAGGGAGTAGAGGCAAGGACTTGAAGAAGAAAACCCCCGCCGCACCGCCTCCACCAAGCTCCACACTCAACAATGACGGCGAAGAGATTGCGAGGATCGCAGCCAAGCAAGAGGGTGAGTGCTAGCCGGAGTTGCGTATGCTAAAGGAAGCTAAGGGTGAAGCAAAGGAGTTTAAATAGAGCAATGACAAGTGAGCAACCACGGGTTTTCGGTCGGGTCAACATCGCCATGAGAGCACTTGAGAAGCGATGGGAGCGCTTGAGTCATGGCCCTCTCGAGGATGGCGCGACAGCATTTAATGCGCTCGAGCTAGCCGCTTAAAGGTGGACATAGAGTGGATCTGACGCCATCGCTTTTCTCTCTGCGCAGACGCCATGGCAGGCTCACACGCCGATCAGAGGAAGGAGACGACTCGCTGGTCGTCGGATTGAAATCGAATCTACTGGTTAGATCGAGCGGATTGAAACGATCCCATCGCTCGATCGGTCGAAAATCGCTCGATGCCGATCCAACTACCGAGTTAGATCGGGTGGATTGAAACGACTCCATCGCTTGGTGGTCGAAGACCGCTCGATACCGATCCAACGGCCACGACCACGGTGCCCGAACGACCAGAGTTAGCACAACTAGCGGATCGACTGAGTCAAGTGGCTCGAGCCCGAGTCCGACTCGAACCTAAGGAACAGTGAAGACCAGTTGGAGTTTGAATTGGAATAACTGATTTTTGAGGAATTATCTAAGGTAGCAAACAAACTCCAAAAATTATAAAATTTTAACTGGAGGTTGCTGACAGCAGGAGGAACCTCACATAAAATTTCCAGAGATCTTAATGTACGAATTTTCCTCCGAAATTTCTAAGGTGAAAGCTATGGTTTGACCAAGCTTTGACTCGCCTCCAAAGTTATCAAATAATTTCTACGAGTCATGAAATAATTCAGAGGTGTTACCAAGCCTCCCTAGAACTCAGGAGAACTATCTCCAAGGGTTTGGCACAAGATCTATGACAAGGAGGTTTTTGATTGTAGTCAAATGAGGATTGGAATTTGATTTTCCATATTTCTTTAATCAAGAATTACAGAAATGATCAATGATTTCAAGATGCAAGAAAAGTTTTAATTTCTCCTGATTTTCTTACATTTGAAACTCAAATCCATTTTTGGGATGTTACAGTTATGTGTAATTTCAATCAATTTAATTTAAAACACACATGTATTGGTAAAATGCACACTCTTCATTGGCCCTGTTTGTTTAGATTTTTTCTTCAGTTTAAAAGCAAAAAAGCCAAAGCCTAAACAAACATGTGACTTTTTCAACCGGCTTATGAAAAGCTTAAGCCACTTTAAGCCTATAAGCCAAAAGCCATGGGAGGGGTGTTTTTTTCAGCTCTTACGAGATGGAAGAACCCTTTGCCACTAAACTTCACTGAAATTACCCATCAAATGCCATCGTATATAAATCGAAATCCTTTCATTGTTTTCTCCTTGTCTCTAATGCATGGACACGGCTGAAAACAAGCGAGTCCGTGTCAGACACAGACATGGCTCGGACATGTATTTGAGTCATGCCCGAAATTAGGCCCATGATTTTTTTTTTTGATATTTGGACACGTATTTGACATTTCGGCCCAGTCCATTTGACCCAAACTTGGAAGACTAGCCCATTGCTTTGTGTTAACCCTCGCTTTCCAGAGCCAGAGCCGATCCCCTCAATCCCTCATTCATTCCCACTCAACACAGCCCCTTCGCCCCTCATCCCCTGCTACGCGGCCAGCCCGCCCGCCCTTGCTGCTTCCTTCTGCTCCGATAGCGACCCTCTCCCTCCTGTGCTATCCCCGACGCCGCCCCTTCGCCTTCCTTCGCCCGAACACCACCCCTACTACGCCACCTGCCCGGCCGCCCTGCTACTGCCTTCTGCTCCGGCGGCGACCGACAGCCGACCACTCCCTCCCGTGCTCTTCCCAAAGCCGCCCCTTCGCCTTCCTTCTCCCCAACGCCGCCCCCTTCTCTTTTTGCTCTTCAGCGCACTAACAAATGAACTAGCGACTACTTCCTCCGGTGGCGATCGGCTGTGTGTGAATCGTCTCATGCTCCTTCCTAGAATAATATTAAATAATACATATGTGTATATTATTATTATTATATATATAGTCGTATCCCCGTGTCGCCATTTTTTAGAAAATGACAAGTCCTGTGTCCGACATGTGTTTGTGTCTATGCATCATAGCTCCTCGTTCCTCCCCCCACCCGGAATTTCTTCTCCCGAGGGCCACGCACCCCATCGCCTCATTAGGGCTCGGCCTCACTGACGTCGCCGCCTCCCCGCCTGGGACGCCGCTGCCTCCTCTCCGATGCCACCACCGCATCCTCTCCCCCGATGCCAAAGCATCCACTCCACAATCTGCCTCATTCCCCCGCCGGCCGCGCCATCCTCGTCTCCCCCGGACAAGCTTCTGCACCGAATCCCACATCACCCTTCTATATGCAGTGAGCATAGCACACAAATATATCATTATGGTGTTTTGATGACCCATTTTGTTTCATATGTACACTTGCATGTATCGCCATATTTTCAATTCACATGCAAAAAATAAGTATAAATGCATAATAGGTCCTCCAAACTCTCAAAGACAATTCAAACTTTTTATCCTTCACACACAACCCAAGAAGCTAACAACCTATAAAAAAGCCAGATTATCAAAGACCTTAGCTTAGCTTAAAAACTAAGGGGCTTATAAGCTGATTAAGCCAAAAGGACTGGTTTTAAGCTATAAGCCAAAAAACCTAAGCCTAAACAAACAGAGCCATTATAACACGATACAACTAAATACCATAGCATAAAATCAGAATGCTTGCTAAGCACTGTAGCTCAGTACTAAATTTCAGATATATGTCCCTTTGATAAAACTGTTAGAAAAATACCTCTCCAGCATACCATTCTTGTCTTCCCTTAGGTGGATCAAAACTGCACAGCAACTTTTAGTGAACACAGAACTTTTGATTTGGTATTCTTGCTAACTGAGCTTATTATCTGACAAATTACAATGGCAGCAGAATGAAACAAAAAAATGTCAACACGAGACTGTTCCCTTCAACTCCTCAACAGCAGAGCACATAATTGACAGCATACATGTAGATAAAATTAAACAGTTAAACAAGAACACTTGACACTATAAATCACCAGGAGTGCTGGTGTTGCTTCAGGCAGGATGAACTGTAAGGTGCTAATTGCTAAAGGCCTTGAAGTATGAAGGGGATTTTGTTCATACTTCATATTACCAAGATTTTTATAGGTTAGCTCATAGGTGGAAAGATAATCAATTATAACTTCTAGACAGGCTGATTTCTACTGCATTGAAATGTCATTTTATGGTTCGACACTCCTGTGCAAAAAGATCTAGCAAAGCTGAAAAGACTGCGCAGATAAACAAGATCCCTAGATGCCTTCAATGCCGAGTGAGCAGTTCGCCGTTGATGCTAAAAGGCAGTAAACTAATCAACACAAAAGAGGAACAATTGACACAGAATGCGAATGGGAAGCAAATCTGAAGCGCAATTGAGGGCTTGAGGCCACCTAAGCAATAATCAACCGAACCGACAGATCAAAACCGCGGATTACACGAGCAGCAAGATGAGATATCAGAGGGTACCCTGGGGAATCACGGGACTGGATTACCTCTGCGGCGGATGGATCAGGCACGCGGTACGGCCACCGGCGTCGCTCGCAGCGGTGGGATGCGGTGGGTCGGAGACGGCAGCTCCACCCCAGGCTTGACGGTCTACCTTCCGTGGGGCCGGTGGCAACTCCGTCCGTTGAGGACTTTCTCTCTTTCTTTTTTTGTTTTGTTCTTGAAACCCGTTGAGGACTTGAGGTGGATCGGTCCATGGGTTTAAAACTTTAACCCGATCGAGGGCTAGGCTAATGAGGTTCGAACTGCCAACTGCCAATGATCCAGCCTTCCTTGCTCATCGGGCTAAATCCGGACTTAATCTGATTTTACAACACATCCGAGCTTTTCTAAAGAAAAGTTAGAATTGTTTCGAAATTTAGGCTTGTCTCGATTTTTTTAAAGAGTTTAGGTGATGTTTAGATGCGGAAATTGCATAGGAACCTATCTATTATGTTATTATTAAAACAATAGGAAAAACTCACTGCGATTCGCTCTCAAAAGCTACAAATTCTCGTATGAATAAGAGAGAAAAAAAAAACACAAAACAAAAGAAAGATCCACACAGATAATTTTGGCGGGTTCAGATTATAACGACATGACCAGTAGTAAGTGCAGATGATCAACTTACGAGATGTGATCCACAATCGAAGCCAACGAATACCGCGTGGCCGTTCCTGCGAGCAAGTTGAACACATGGAGGAAACCAAGATGTCTACATGCGCGAAGTAAATAAGACCAATCCAAACCATGCACCTATGAATCCCTGGATTGCTTCATCACAGGTGACTTCAAGATGGTTCCATCTACTGGAAAAGGTACAAGGCATGTATGTTCGTGTTACCAAATGTCTACTACTAAATGAACTTGAAAAAATTCCAGAAAATTCTAGAAAATATATCTAAGAACATAGAATCCAAATAAAATAGCTTTGACAATTGTTGATGTTGGAATCAATCACACTGAATTATTTTGACATGAAGGTCCATATTAAGCTTTAAATAAAAATACTAAAAAATAATAGAAAATATTGTATTTTCTTTGGGATTGTATTTCAAATGTATGAAAATGAGGATAAATTAAAACTTTTGGATGCATCCTTGTTGTCATTTGAAATCTCTAGAAATTATCCCCTTGATGTGTGGACTTCAAATTCAATTTGGTTTATTGACTTGAAGAGTTGCAATTCAAGATATTCTAGTCAAACCAGGTGATCATCCTCTGGAAATATTTTCCCTAAATTCTTGATCATCCTGGTAACCTCCCTGAGAAATTTCACAATTTTTAGAAATTATTTGCTATTTCTTAAGGGCTGGTACTTGTTGTCTCCCTGGTCAAAACCCTGAGCAGCAGCTTGTGAGTTTTCTAGCAAGAAATTCGCTGCATGAAAAATTCTGTAAAATTTACACACGGTTGATATTGAAGTCAGGATCACTCAGTAAAAATGTTAGAATTTTTAGAGCTATAGAGATACCTCTGAAAATTTCCAAATCATCTCAGCATTTTCAATTCAAATCTAGAATCACTGTTCCTCGGGCTTGAACCCGAGTAAGACCCCGACCCGGCTTCCTTGGTTCAGCCCAACCAACTAACCGCGTCGCGGGTGAGCCGTCCGATGGGGACTCTCCGGTCCAGATCGCGTAACCTTTCGGTTAGGTCCTAAAGTCGACTCGCCGATGGAATGTCGTCCGATGGAAACTTAACTACTGGATTGAGTGGTTGATCGGACCGGTCGACCGACCCCACTCACGGGAACCGTCCGATTTGGAGAGAACGGCCTGGATTGAAGTGGCCGATCGGACCGGCCGATCGTCCCTTTCGCTTGGACCGGCCGATCTCGATCCAACGGCCCGCGCCAACCCCATTTCAATCTGTCTCTCTCTCGCATGACTGAGTCACTGGCGTTGCGGGCCCCACCTGTCAGGGCTTTCTTCCACCTTGGGTAGGCGGTGCTCGAGCCGAGCCCACGCTGCCATTGCATGTGCGCAGATCTCCGTCATCGCCGTTACCCGACCGCCCTTTTTGACCAACCAGAGAGCTTCGCCCACTCACGCCGCTTTCTTCTCCGTCCTCGCTCCTGCTCAAAACTGACCCTATGCCCACCTTCTTCCGCACTTCTCTCGGTGGCTGAGGAGAGGGGTGCTCGTTTGTGCATCTTCCACAGGTAGGTTTCCACCCGCTGCGTCCCTCGACTCTTTCTTTTCGTGGCATTTCTACTTTCGCTCACTGGAGTTTCTGTTGTTAAGTGTAGGATCCAAGTCTAGCTCGTGCTCTCGCTAAGTCCAGAGCGCGCCCAGAGCTACACCCTTCGGCCTTTATCGACTCCGGTGAGCCTTTCTCTCTTTCTAGTGCGTCACCATGAGTGCCTTGGCCTGCTTAATCTTTCCCCTCACTCTATTTTGCTATCGGTTCACAGGAGCCCGTAAAATCCGAGTTTGGACCATTTTTCTACCATGAGCCCGTTCGTCCCCATCTCCGGTGTGGTAAGCTCCTTGCCGATTCTTTGCTTGTACACCATCTATGGGTTGTCTTTGAGCTCTCTCTACCACTCTTTCTCTGTCTCCTTCACCAGAGCGAGTTCCCCTCGGTGAAGCACCGCGCCGCCGTCACCCTCATCGTCGCTGGCTCAACTCCGACCTTCTCCGAGTCTCTCCCTCGCTCAGGTAGCCTCCCTTTGCCTTGTAGTTGCTTTGGCACCCGCTTCCTGGACAATGCGGAGCTCGATCTTGCAAAGGCACATTTAGCCATAGCTCTCCCGCTTCTCCGGTCTTGCCGCCTCGGCCGGCTCAACCACCGTGAGTGCTACCGTTGGGTGTGCAAGGGTATTGTGAACCCATCCTTGCCCTTAGCTAGCGCCGCCGTGGCCGGGAACGCCGGCGAGAGCTCGGCAAAGCCACGGCCGAAGCGCCCTGTTGTCGGTTTTCCGACAACACTGTAGCATCATCATTAAAACCAAATCTCGTTCGTTAACTGCTAATGATTGCTTAGTAGTTAATAGCTGTCTTCTTCGGATTCCTGCTATGTATGACATGTGCACCCCAATTGCGACCGAAATTCTCTTGGTTCAAAATGGAAAATGCCTTGCTTAAGGGCCCACCTTTGGTCACCATCGTGGCTAGCATCGGTGGGTATAAAAAGTAGTTTATGATTTTGTAAAATCCGAAATGCTTTATTTATGAACTGAAAATGCATTAGCTTCAAAATTGCATAAGTAATTCAGTTTAACTCCAAAAACAGTGAAACCACTTTTGTTATTTTTCTTTTTTAATAAACTTTGTTATAAAATATGTTTCAACATTGTCGTTATATCAGAAAACATGTTTTGTGGAGAGTGCTTCAAAAACAAATTATTAATACACTAAAAATTGCTTTAACTTTGAAAATGCATAATTATTTCTCTGTAACTCCAATTAGAGTAAACTCAATTTTGTTGGGATCCTCTGTTAGAGTAATTTATTGTAAAATCAGTTGTGAACATGATACTGTTACTAAAAATCCTATCTTGCATGTAACTTGGTACTACTTTCATGCCTTTAAAAAATCATAGAAAATTTATCTTAGCTCTGAATGAGGTGAATCATTTTTCATTTATCATCTCATGTTGTGCTCTGTCTACCAAAAAAATTTCATGTGCACCACCTCCCTGGAAATTTTCACTAAAACTTCTATTTTCGGATGAATAGTGACAGCTAGCAATTAATTGGTTTTTCTGAAAAACTGACTTTCAAACTACCATATCTTTTGCTTGGAAAATACTAATCAATTAATTTTTATTGCTAAATTCATCTAAAATAATGCTCTACCTTCTGTAAATTTTTCATAATTTTTGGGTGACTCTGTATTTTGGGGTCTTTTCGGTGTATTTGTTCTTATTGTGCTTTCGATTTCCTTCGGTAGGTTCAGACGATATTATTGATTACGAGAGCGCTTCTCTGTAGCAAGAGGGTAATCCATAGTAAGGCAAGCAGTTTAATCATGTTAATTCCAGTATTTTTCAAGTTTAATATATTGATTTCAACTTGTATGTGTGCATTGCTATTTTGTTGTTAAATTATGGTTAGTTTATCCTATAGTTGCATACTCTGTAGGTAAATGATTACCCTCTACTAACTGAGCCTAGGTTATTTGTTTGTGATTAGGTGGCCAAAAAGCTTGCGGCTCATGGCCGAGCTCGGCTCGAGCTCGGTTTTCGGAGTCGAGCCGAGCCGAGCTCGAGCCGACTTTACCATGAGCCAAACGAGCAATGAAGCGCAACCCCATATAATTAAGATGATTGGATTTTGAATTGATGATAAATGACTTATATAATCATTTTATTCTACCTTTATTTTTGGGATTAGGAAACCACGGCTCGAACGAGCTTTTTGGCCGAGCTCGAGCGAGCCGGCCGAGGCCGCTCTCGAGCTTGTTTTCCAAACGAGCCGAGCCGAGCCGAGCCTTAGACCGAGCCTGGGCGAGCTCGGCTCGAGCCGGCTCGGCTCGGCTCGTTTCCAGCCCTAGCTGTGATTAGAGTTCGTTGGATGGGTTCTTGTCGCTTAGTAGATTGCGAGTCAAAATGCTTAGTCATGCTTAGCTATCGGTAGTTTTGGGCGGTCATCGACTTTGTCGATGATTTTGACCATACAAATCTTATTATTTCTCTATTATGCCCAAAGACCTTGTGCTTTGTTATTTTGTATATCTAAAACTGAAAATAAAATTATTTTAGACCTGGGCACAATGGTATGTTGGTGTGATTGTTGGGTGTGACAAGGAAAGGTGCCCAAGTCAATCAAGGACCGAGTTACTTGCGCCACCGTACCGAGCAATTTGCATACTAACCACACGAGAGGGATATGGGACCTCTCTTGACTTAGTACTTTGGCGTGTGCTAGCTCCGAGTCGCAGGAGGTGGGTTGTGTGTGTTGTGTGAAAAAGGATCTATGATATTGTGTTGGGTGTGCGGTGGTGGAGATTCCGGGTAGGTTCTCCACCTCAAGGGGCATCGCAGTTGTCCGAGGCTTTACCTGTGAGGGGTAGTTGACCGAGGCTTTCGATGACCCCGACACAACGTATAGGTTTCTATCCATACGGGCGACTCGTAGTTAATACATAATATTGGAAATGTCTTGTAGGACTTAGCCGTGTTTGCATACCTAAGGAAGTGTGCTTCATAGCTTGGCAAAAGGCGGTCGACATGTGGGTACATTGGTACACCTCGCAGGTTCAAACTATTCAATAGCCTCATCCTAGGTTATGGACACGCTTGGATCGCCCGTGAGAACTAGAATACAACTTTTAATTAAAACTTGGCATGGGTGGTATGAATGGGTAATTCATGCTTTGGTTGTGGTGACTGTTGGGTTAGTCGCTCCAAGATGTTGTTGTCATCTATTTATTGTTATTATGTTGTTATTTACTGCTATTTGAACAATAAAAACAGATTGTAAACTTGCTTTTAAATGTACTACATTATTACAAATAAAGGTTGCTTTGTCTTGAAAATGAAACATACAAACCTTCACTTAAATAAGCTTGCATGTAGCTATGTATAGGTCTCATACATTTACTACACGTAAGTCTTATGAGTACATTTTGTACTCATTTGCTTTGCTTAACTATTTGTTGCAGACGAGGAAGGTGAGCCCCAAGAGCCTCACTTTTGTGAGATGTGCTGCGGGTTTAACGACTAGCGCGGTGGACCGGTTGGTTGCCTTCTGGGTTAAAGGCACACTAATTGGCTTTTGTTTATCGTCATCTTATGGCACCTTGCTTCATTGTTATCTTAGACTCTTAGTTGTATTTGGCGGTCGGCCCTTTTGTAATAACTCTATATTGTATGTCTTTCAATTGCTTAGTCGTGCTTTGGATTCTATGTGATGAATGGAATTGATGCATAATTTTTGTATGGGTATGTGTCTTGCGCACTGGGAAGTACATATACGCCGAGAGCCGTGATATTTGATTTGTAATGCTTTAATCATCTTGATGGTTAGGTATTACAAGTTAAATACCCCGGTGTCTCACAAGAGTTGGTATCAGAGCCATACTAACCATGGAAACCACTAGCTTAGTCGTCTTTAGAATATTTTGAAAAACTTAATTCAAAATGTCAAATGGTTTATGAAAACTTAAGTAAGTTCTCAGATTTTACTCCTTACCTATCTTAGACTGCTCATCTCACCTTGTTCTTGTTTAAATTTTGAAAAGTTGTTTCCTCTCATCTTTACTTCAAAGGATAGTTGTTACCGTTTAATTTCGGTTGGGATTTAATGAGTGTTGAGAATATGTGGTGTTGGCTGTCTTTTGATGAAGGTTAGAAGCATTTGGAGTTGGAAAATTCGGCTTGGGGCTTAGATGCAAAATCTGGACAGCAAGCACCTAGTTCTTCGATAGGGCTTAAAAAGAGAGGATAATTCAACTAAAACTTATCGGTTTTAAAAAGGGTAAGATGTGATATTAGATAGCTGGTGTCTAACACACCCTAAAATGCTCTTCACCATGATCTTTGGATGCAATAAGACTTGAGTTACGTTCTAAAATTTCCTTCTCAAAATGATTGCTTGTTCATGCAATACAAGTTAGTCGTACCGAGAAGTTGAAGCTTTGGTCTTATGAGTTTGCGTTGGGTCTTATGTCTTTTTGCAAATATTTGGAGTTCATTTCCTTGCTGGTTATATGTTTATAATTGGGTTAGGGTAATATATTTTTTTCCTAGTTGATAGCCTGTCTTTTGCTACCTTTCGTCTCTAGTTTTGGGTTTGTGTTGCTAACGCCTCGATGAAACAGATGGTGGATGAACACGCGGCGGCCTGTGGTCACCGGTGGTTCGGATGAGGAGCTTCCACCTCCGACCATGGCGGATGTTCTCGCCAGATTGAGCGGAATCGCATGGATCAGACGAGGATCCTAGAGGCGATTGCTCGGAACACCTCCAGCATTTCCGGTGCCTCCGTATCAGGAGGGGGAGGTGGCCACCATTGATGAGTCACGGCGGCCCGATCTTCCGATAGGTTCGATTTGGTTCGTCGTGAGGCGTTGACGCTTTGAGGCTTCCACCAGCGATCGTCACCTCGCATCGCTACACCCAAGACGCTGTCGTTATCGACCACGCTTGCACGCGATCGACCTTACCACGAAGGTTATGGTTCCCGCAAGCAATCGAAGCAACTCACAAGAACAAGGTAGATGCAATCAATTGTATTGCGGATATGGATGAAGTTTACAAGTGGGGTTCCTCAAACCGATAATCTAAACCGCAATTGGCGAATAATCTAAGAAAAACCGCCTCTAAACTACTACGGCTCGATATATATAGGGGACGTGAGGAGGTCGACCTAGGGTTGTCGGCGTGGGATGAGGCGACACAACTGGACTCGATCTCGCCACGTTTACAAAGTCTTATTAGTTTCCAAAGCGGTGACGCAAAGACCTTGTGTCGCGTATTTCGGTCGAAGATCTAGTCGTGGGGCTGGTCCTAGGGTGGTCTTGAGTCCATGCTATCTTTGGTCATAGATTGTGTCCAACGAGTATCGTGCTCGCCTCTGCGGTCGAGAGTGCTCCCACGCAGTCATCCGTCGTAGGCCTTCTTGAAGTGGTCGAGGCCTTGCTGAATCGTGGACCTTCTTGAACCGGTCGTAGGCCTTCTTGAAGTGGTCGAGACCTTCTTGAACCGGTCGTAGGCCTTCGGAAGTGGTCGTAATCCTAGATTTACGAGTACAAGTAAATCATCTCCATTAGGCAAGATCATAGAGTTCTCAAATAATACACTCACCTAGAAACGATTTTACCCGATAGATTAAGTCACGTGCTCTAGCTCTTGTCATAGGACCTTGTAGTCCAACACCCAAATCTGGAAGGTCTTGTGTAGTACGTGTATCCGAAGGAGGGATGTCCTCATCAACCATCAGAGGGGGGACTCTCAGAGTTCCTTCGCACGCAGCCACCTACCTTCTCGCGGTTCGAGGACCCACTTGACGCGGATGATTGGTTGCGTCTTGTCGAGCGGAAGCTCAATATTGCTCGATGCGGGAGCAGGAGAAGGCACTCTTTGCCTCCCATCACCGGAGGGGGCGCACTCTCATGGTGGGAGAACTTCACCATGCGGCGAGGGTGGGCTATCACTTGGGCGAGTTTCGCATCGCTTCCATCGCTCATGTTCCCCGGATTGATGAAGCTTAAGAAGAAGGAATTCTCGGCGCTCAAGCAAGGGCGCAAATCAGTGACCGAGTACCTCCATGAATTCAACCATCTATCCCGGTACGCCCCTGAGGATGTGCCCACTGATGAGGCAAAACAAGAGAAGTTTATGGATGGCTTGTCCGAGGAGCTTCAGGACAGGCTGTCTATTGTTGACTTCCCTGACTTCCACACACTGGTCGACAAGGCTATTGTCGCCAAGCATAAGCGAGGGCGCTGGTGATTCATAGCGCAAATGGGAGGCCCAAAATCAGCAAGAGGCAATACTCTCGTTCTTATGGTGGGCAAGCCCGGTGCATCATTCTCATATTTCAAAGACCACCGCGGCACCGGCGTTTGTACCTCGCCCACCGCAGGCCGTGTCTCAATCACGTGCACCTGTGGGACAGCAAGGAGGTCTCCGCAACCTGGCTGCTGATGGCACCTGCTTCTTCTGCAACAATAAGGGGCATTATGCTAATCATTGCCCTAAGAAGACTGGAGCGGCCCCTCGTCCTAATGGAGGACGCGGGCAAGGAAATAGCCATGATCAGAAGGTCAATCAGAAGGCCCAGAATGTGGGCAGCGGTCGAGTCAACCATATCTCAGCCGAGCAGGCTCAGGAGGCACCCGACGTCGTGTTGGGTACGCTTCTTGTCAATTCTCAACCAGCTACTGTTTTATTCGATTCTAGAGCTTCTCATTCATTTATATCAAAGTCTTTTGCTGCACTTAGTGATCTTTCAATTGTTCCCATGCATGTTCCTTTGATTATTCATTCTCCGGGGTCGGTAATGAGAGCTGAATATGAATGTCAGGATGTCTCTATTGAGATTGGAGGAGTGGGATTTTTGGCAAATCTTATTCTCCTCAATTCAGCAAGTTTGGATGTGATACTTGGCATGGAGTGGTTGTCCCAACACTTGGGGTAAATCGATTGTGCCAGGAGATTCATCTCCCTCACGAGTCCATCCGGCGAACAAGTTGGAATTTCTCCGAAGCTGCAAGAACCACATCTTTTTGCACTTGAAGCGAAGCCGGCTATGGAGATTCATGAAGTCCCAGTGGTGTGTGATTTTGTGGATGTTTTTCCTGAAGAATTGCTTGGGATGCCTCCAGTTCGAGACATTGAATTCGTCATCGAGTTGCTGCCCGGTACCGCCCCGATTTCAAAAAGGCCGTATCGAATGCCTCCAAATGAATTGGAGCAGTTGAAGAAGCAACTTGGTGAGCTTCAAGAGAAGGGTTTCATTCACCCGAGCTCATCACCGTGGGGTTGTCCTATAATCTTTGTAAAGAAGAAAGACAAGACTCACAGATGTGTGTTGACTACCGTCCATTAAATGCTGTGACGGTAAAGAACAAGTACCCGCTGCCTCGAATTGATGACCTCTTCGATCAACTGACTGGCGCTCGGGTATTCTCCAAGATTGATTTGAGGTTGAGCTACCATCAAGTCCGAATCAGGCCTGAAAACATTCCGAAGACGGCTTTCTCTACTCGTTACTGATTGTACGAGTGCACAGTCATGTCTTTTGGCTTGACCAATGCTCATGCTCTTTTCATGAATCTTATGAATATAGTATTCATGGAGTATTTGGACAAGTTTGTGGTGGTCTTTATTGATGATATCCTCGTCTACTCGAAGAATGAGGAAGAGCATGCTGAACACCTGAAGCTAGTGTTGGGAAAGCTGTGTGAGCACCAGCTTTATGTGAAGTTCAGCAAGTGCGAGTTTTGGTTCGATGAAGTGGCGTTCTTGGGCCATGTTCTGTCAGCAGGAGGTATAGCCGTGGATCCTAGTAAGGTCAGCGATGTGCTCTCTTGGGGTCAGCCCAAATCAGTAACTGACGCGAGGAGTTTTCTCGGTTTGGCAGGATACTATCGTCACTTTATTAAGGACTTCTCCAAAATTGCAAAGCCAATGACTAAATTGCTCAAGAAGGACAGGAAATATGTGTGGTCCGCTAATTGTGAGAATAGTTTTCAAGAGCGCAAGAGGAGATTGACCACAACTCCAGTTCTTGTTCTTCCCGACGTCCACCGAAGCTTCAATATTTATTGCGATGCTTCTCGTCAAGGACTCGGTTGCGTTCTTATGCAAGAGGGCAAAGTAGTGGCTTATGCATCAAGACAATTGAGGCCCCATGAACTCAATTATCCAACCCATGACTTGGAATTAGCTGCAGTGGTACATGCACTAAAGATTTGGCGACATTACCTCATCGGTAATCGCTGCGGAGTGTATTCGGATCACAAAAGTTTGAAATACTTGTTCACCCAACCGGATCTGAACCTTGGGAAAAGGAGGTGGTTGGAGTTGCTCAAAGATTATGATATGGGTCTCCAATACCATCCGAGCAAGGCTAATGTTGTTGCTGATGCACTCAGTCGCAATGTTTATTGCAACACAATGATGCTCGAAGAGCAGCTCGCCCTTCGTGAAGAATTTCAGCGGCTCAACTTGGGAGTGGTTGAGTATGGTTCCCTCGCTGCCTTGGTTGTACAACCCACCTTAGAAGATCAGATCAGGGCTGCACAACAAGCAGATGAAGGTGTAAATCAGATTAAGCAGAATATCAAGAGCGGAATAGCCAAGTGCTTCTCAGAAGATGACAATGGTGTTGTTTGGTTCGGAAGGAGCCTTGTTGTTCCCAAGAACATGGAATTGTGGAATGTCATCCTCCGCGAGGCCCATGATTCTCCTTTTTCCATTCATCCCGGGGCCACAAAGATGTATCAAGATCTCCGTCAGAGGTTCTGGTGGACCAGAATGAAGCGAGAAATCACAAAGTTTGTTGCTGAGTGTGACGTATGTCGTCGTGTGAAGGCCGAATATCAACGTCCAGCGGGTTTGCTACAACCCTTGCAAGTGCCTGAATGGAAGTGAGATTCCATTGGCATGGACTTCATCACCAGTCTTCCCCGTACCTCCAAAGGGAACGATGCCATATGGGTTATTATCGATCGATTGACGAAAGTGGCCTATTTTCTGCCAGTGCAGGCTAAGATTTGCGTAGGCACTTTGGCAGACCTCTACATATCCCGCATTGTGAGTTTGCATGACGTGCCCAAGACGATTGTTTCGAATCGTGGATCACTCTTTACCTCCCGGTTTTGGCATAGTTTGCAAGAAGCTATGGGGACTCGTCTATCTTTCAGCACAGCATATCACCCTCAAACTGATGGCCAGACTGAAAGAGTCAATCAAGTATTGGAACACATGCTCCGTGCCTGTGTTCTCTCATACGGGAAAGGATGGGAGAAATGTTTGCCGTTCGCCGAGTTCTCCTACAACAACAGCTTTCAAGCTAGTCTGGGTATGACACCATTTGAGGCACTTTATGGGAGGAAATGTAGGACCCTGTTGAATTGGTCAGAAACTGGTGAAAGACCATTCTTTGGCCCAGACTCGATTAATGAAGCCGAAAGTCAAGTTCAGTTGATTCGAGATCGATTGTGTACGGCTCAATCGAGGCAAAAGAGCTATGCAGATCGTCGTCGCCGTGAGTTGAGTTTTGAGCCAAATGATTTTGTTTATCTCAAAGTCTCTTCCCTTAAGGGTCATCAACGATTCGGCGTCAAAGGTAAGTTAGCTCCTCGTTATGTCGGACCTTACCGCATCATCGAGAAGAAAGGAGCTGTTGCCTACAAGTTGGATCTACCTGCTGCACTTGAGGGAATACAATGTGTATTCCACATGTCCCAATTGAAGAAGTGCCTTCGTGTTCCTACTGAGGAAGCTCCCTTGGAAAGTCTCGATGTTCAGGAAGATTTGACCTATAAAGAACGTCCTCTTCGCATAATTGAAGAAGCTGAACGTAGAACGAGGAATCGTGCCATCAAATTCCTTAAAGTTTAGTGGACGAATCATTCTGAAGATGAAGCAACTTGGGAGAGGGAGGATCGCCTGCGTGCAGACTACCCATCTTTCTTTACCAAGTAGGCGGAATCTCGGGACGAGATTCTTGTAAGGGGGGGGGGAAGGTTTTGTAACATCCCAAAGCTCTGGGTTTGTATTTCAAATGTATGAAAATAATAATAAATTAAAACTTTTGGATGCATCATTGTTGTCATTTGAAATCTCTAGAAATTATCCCCTTGATGTGTGGACTTTAAATTCAATTTGGTTTATTGACTTGAAGTGTTGCAATTCAAGATATTCTAGTCAAACCTGGTGATAATCCTCTGGAAATATTTTTCCTATTTTCTTGATCATCTTGGTAACCTCCCTAAGAAATTTCACAATTTTTAGAAATTATTTGCTATTTCTTAACAGCTGGTCAAACCTGTTGTCTCCCTGGTCAAACCCCTGAGCAGCAGTTTGTGAATTTTCTAGCAAGAAATTCACTCCATGAAAAATTCTGTAAAATTTACACACGGTTTATCTTAAAATCAGGATCACTCAATAAAAATTTCAGAATTTTTAGAGCTATAGAGCTACCTCTGGAAATTTCCAAATCATCTCAACCTTTTCAATTCAAATCTGGAATCACTGTTCCTCGGGCTTGAACCCGAGACAGACCCCGACCCGGCTTCCTTGGCTCAGCCCAACCAACTAACCGTGTCGCGGGTGAGCCATCCGACGGGGACTCTCCGATCCAGATCGCGTAACCTTTCGGTTAGGTCCTAAAGCTGACCCCGCCGATTGGGATGTCGTCCGATGGAAACTTAACGGCCTGGATTGAGTGGCCGATCGGACCGGCCGATCGCCCCACTCACGTGAACCATCCGATTTGGAGAGAACGGCCTGGATTGAAGTGGCCGATCGGACCGGCCGATCGTCCCTTTCGCTTGGACTGTTCGATCTCGATCCAACGGCCCGCGCCAACCCCATTTCAATCTGTCTCTCTCTCTCGCGTGACTGAATCACTGGCGTCGCGGGCCCCACCTATCAGGGCTTTCGTCCACCTTAGGCAGGCGCTGCTCAGGAGCTGAGTTCCACGCGGCCATTGCATGCTGCGCATCTCCGTCATCGCCGTTACCCCACCGCCCTTTTTGACCAACCAGAGAGCTTCGCCCACTCACGCCGCTTTCTTCTCCGTCCTCGCTCCTGCTCAAAACTGACCCTATGCCCACCTTCTTCCGCACTTCTCCTCTCGGTGGCTGAGGAGAGGGGTGCTCGTTTGTGCATCTTCCACAGGTAGGTTTCCACCCGCTGCGTCCCTCGACTCTTTCTTTCCGTGGCATTTTTACTTTCGCTCACTGGAGTTTCTGTTGTTAAGTGTAGGATCCAAGTCTAGCTCGTGCTCTCGCTAAGTCCAGAGCACACCCAGAGCTACACCCTTCGGCCTTTATCGACTCCGGTGAGCCTTTCTCTCTTTTTAGTGCGTCACCATGCGTGCCTTGCCCTGCTTAATCCTTCCCCTCACTCTATTTTGCTATCGGTTCACAGGAGCCCGCAAAATCCGAGTTTGGAGCATTTTTCGGCCGCGGAGCCCTTTTCGTCCCCATCTCCGGTGTGGTAAGCTCCTTGCCGATTCTTTGCTTGTACACCATCTATGGGTTGTCTTTGAGCTCTCTCTACCACTCTTTCTCTGTCTCCTTCACCAGAGCGAGTTCCCCTTGGTGAAGCACCGCGCCGCCGTCACCCTCATCGTCGCTGGCTCAACTCCGACCTTCTTCGAGTCTCTCCCTCGCTCAGGTAGCCTCCCTTTGCCTTGTAGTTGCTTTGGCACCCGCTTCCCTGGACAATGCGGAGCTCGATCTTGCAGTGCACGTTTAGCCGTAGCTATCCCCGCTTCTCTCCGGTGCGCCGCCGCCTCGAGCCAGCTCAACCACCGTGAGTGCCACCGTTGGGTGTGCAAGGGTATTGTGAACCCATCCATGCCCTTAGCTAGCGCCGCCGTGGCCGGAAACGCCGGCGAAAGCCACGGCCGAAGCGCCCTGTTGTCGGTTTTCCGACAACACCGTAGCATCATCATTAAAACCAAATCTCGTTCATTAACTGCTAATGATTGCTTAGTAGTTAATGGCCGTCTTCTTCGGATTCCTGCTGTGTATGATATGTGCATCCCACCTGTCAGCCCGGAAATTCTCTTCGGTTCAAAAATAGAAAATGCACTGTTTAAGGGGCCCACTGGTTAGTCAGTGTGGCTAGAATCGGCTGGGTATAAAAAGTCGTTTATGATTTTGTAAAATCCGAAATGCTTTATTTATGAACTGAAAATGCATTAGCTTCAAAATTGCATAAGTAATTCATTTTAACTCCAAAAACAGTGAAACCACTTTTGTTATTTTTCTTTTTTAATAAACTTTGTTATAAAATATGTTCCAATTTTTTTAATAAACTTTGTTATAAAATATGTTTCAACATTGTCGCTATCTCAGAAAACATGTTTTGTGGAGAGTGCTTCAAAAACGAATTATTAATACACTAAAAATTGCTTTAACTTTGAAAATGCATAATTATTTCTCTGTAACTCCAATTAGAGTAAACTCAATTTTGTTGGGATCCTCTGTTAGAGTAATTTATTGTAAAATCAGTTGTGAACATGATACTGTTACTAAAAATCCTATTTTGCATGTAACTTGGTACTACTTTCATGCCTTTGAAAAATCATAGGAAATTTATCTTAGCTCTGAATGAGGTGAATCATTTTTCGTTTATCATCTCATGTTGTGCTCTGTCTACCATAAAAATTTAATGTGCACCACCTCCCTGGAAATTTTCACCAAAACTTCTATTTTCGGATGAATAGTGACAGCTAGCAATTAATTGGTTTTTCTGAAAAACTGACTTTCAAACTACCATATCTTTTGCTTGGAAAATCCTAATAAATTAATTTTTATTGCTAAATTCATCTAAAATAATGTTCTACCTTCTGTAAATTTTACATAATTTTTGGGTGACTCTGTATTTTGGGGTCTTTTCGGTGTATTCGTTCTTATTATGCTTTCGATTTCTTTCGGTAGGTTCAGACGATATTATTGATTATGAGAGCGCTTCTCTGCAGCAAGAGGGTAATCCACAGGAAGGCAAGCAGTTTGATTATGTTAATCCCAGTATTTTTAAGTCTAATATATTGATTTCAACTTGTATGTATGCATTGCTATTTTGTTGTTAAATTATGGTTAGTTGATCCTATAGTTGCATACTCTGTAGGTAAATGATTACCCTCTACTACCTGAGCCTAGGTTATTTGCTGTGATTAGAGTTCATTAGATGGGCTCTTGTCGCTTAGTAGATTGCGAGTCAAAATACTTAGTCATGCTTAGCTATCAGTAGTTTTGGGCGGTCATCGACTTTGTCGACGATCTTGATCACACAAATCTTATTATTTCTCTATTATGCCCAGCACCTTGTGCTTTGTTATTTTGTATATCTAAAACTGAAAATAAAATTGTTTTAGACTTGGGCATAATGATATGTTGGTGTGATTGTTGGGTGTGACAAGGAAAGGTGCCCAAGTCAATCAAGGACCGAGTTACTTGCGCCTCCGTACCGAGCAATTTGCGTACTAACCACACGAGAGGGATATAGAACCTCTCTTGACTTAGTACTTTAGCGTGTGTTAGCTCCGAGTCGTAGGAGGTGGGTTGTGTGTGTTGTGTGAAAAAGGATCTATGATATTGTGTTGGGTGTGCGGTGGTGGAGATTATGGGTAGGTTCTCCACCTCGAGGGGCATCGCAGTTGTCCGAGGCTTTACCCGTGAGGGGTAGTTGACCGAGGCTTTCGATGACCCCGACACAACGTATGTGTTTCTATCCATACGGGCGACTCGTAGTTAATAAATAATATTGGAAATGTCTCGTAGGACTTAGCCGTGCTGGCATATCTAAGGAAGTGTGCTTCATAGCTTGGCAAAAAGGCGGTCTGGCGTGTGGGTACATTGGTACACCCCTACAGGGTTCAAACTATTCGAATAGCCTCGTACTAGGTTATGGACACGCTTGGATACGCCCCGTGAGAACTAGACTACAGCTTTCAATTAAAACTTGGCATGGGTGGTATGAATGGGTAATTCATGCTTTGGTTGTGGTGACTGTTGGGTTAGTCACTCCAGGATGTTGTTGTCATCTATTTATTGTTATTATGTTGTTATTTACTGCTATTTGAGCAATAAAAAATAGATTGTAAACTTGCTTTTAAATGTACTACATTATTGCAAATAAATGTTGCTTTGTGCTGAAAATGAAACATACAGCCTCCACTTAAATAAGCTTGCATGTAGCTATGTATAGGTCTGTTACTCTACACGTAAGTCTTGCGGAGTACATTTTTGTACTCATTTGCTTTGCTTAACTATTTGTTGCAGAGGAGGAAGGTGAGCCCCAAGGGCCTCACTTTTGTGAGATGTAATGCGGGTTTGACGACTAGCATGGTGGACCGATTGGTTGCCTTGTGGGTTAAAGGCACACTAATTGGCTTTTGTTTATCGCCATCTTATGGCACCTTGCTTCCGCTGTTATCTTAGACTCTTAGTTGTGTTTGGCCGGTCGGCCATTTTTGTAACAACTCTATATTGTTTGTCTTTCGAATTGCTTAGTCGTGCTTTGGATTCTATGTGATGAATAGAAATGATGCATAATTTTTGTATGGGGTATGTGTACTGCACTTCTGGGAAGTACATATACGCCGAGAGCCGTGATATTTGATTTGTAATGCTTTAATCATCTTGATGGTTAGGTATTACAAGTTAAATACCCCGGGGTCTCACATCATATTTGTGCCTTTGTGTACATCATTATATGTAAATGGGTAGTGTTATCATATTTGTGCCTTTGTGTACGCCATTTTTTGTTAACAGGTATTTATTTTGCCATTTTATTTGTTCCGAACTTGACTCACCCTTGTTCTGTGAGCTAGAGCAAAACATTAGGTCGGCCTTGGAGATGCCGGACTCGTCGTGGGACTTCTATGCGAAGTTGCTACGAAAGCACGCGTGGCTTCCCAAGAGGGCTAAACCACACCCAGATTGTTCTATGAAGTAAGTGCTGGTACCACCGAAGTTTCTACACCCACAATATGCGTGCGAAGAATCGGCATAGGTCATTCAGTCCATAAACCCAACGACTGTTGCCCAAGCATACTACACGTGCAAGAATATCCTTGTAAGCTAATCATACGCACACATCGATTTTTCACACCTTACATTGCATTTCATATATCCCTAACTCCATCCGCGCATAATGGCAGCCTGAGATGCATTTGCCACTTCTTCCAATGGATCGATGGCCCATAAATTTAGTCATTATTAAAATAGTCCTAATTAATAAACTATAATTAATAAGTCATAATTAATTATGCTTAATTAAATAGTAAATATTATTAATTAGTCATAATTAAATTGTCGCTATTTATTTGTCCAAATTAATTAGTCATACTTAGTTAGTCGTAATTAAAATAGTCCTAACTAAATATCCATAATTAAATAGTCATAATTAATTAGGATTAAGTAGATATTATTAATTAGTCATAATTAATTAGGTTTAATTATATAGTCGTAGTTAGTTAGTCTTAATTAATGAGTATTAATTAAATAGTCATAATTAATGTTGTCGTAAGTAACTCGCCATAATAATTAGTCGTATGTAATTTTGTTGTTTTTTTACAATGCACTTAATAACCCAAAGTCGTTAATTGTGGTTATTTTTCTAGAGTAGGGAAATGTAGACTACGTAGTGCGATATGACTAGAGTGGGGGTTTGATGCTGACAACCTGTTAGTTGGGGAGCACTTCCCTAATAGGTGGTCATGCAGCAAACTATTGCACGATACACATTGTCCATCAGTGGTGTGTACCGGATGCATCGCTCCAACCCAGAACATTATGCAGTGAGGTGCCTAGTGGAAGGCTACCCTAGCAAGGTCAGCGTGCATAGGGCAAAGTTTTTTAGCTCGGTCTTCAGGGTCAAGGCGATCATCGACAACACTTGCGAGCAGAGTGAGCCGTTGAGGTAGCTTCAAAATGTGACTTTCGCATATGTGGCAAGCCTCATTAGCTACCTAGTTACGGAGGACGTATCCGTCTCCCTCAAGATGTTGTTGTCAGAAGTCACCAATCTGGTTGGTTATCCAGTCAGCTATAGCAAGGTCCAACGAGTCAAACAAAAGGTGATTGAGAACATGTATGGGACATATGAGGAGGTGTACAAACTTGTGCCAAGGATACTTCACCATATTACAGAAGCAAACCATGGCACGTGTGTTTTGGGATTTCTTCCAAGCCATAGAGGGCTTCAAGTGTTGTCGTTCGGTGCTCACGCTGGTTGACACTTTCCTCACCGGGAGGTACAAGGACACCATTCTCACCGCGGTGGCAGTTGACGCTAATGATCGCCTTCTCTCGCTTGCTTTTTCCATCGAGAGAATGAGAACACATCCAATTAGTTATGGTTCCTACCAAATGTCAAGCGGGCGGTAAAGCGAGATGCACCCAATGTATGCCTTATCACAGACCGCAATGCTGGGTTGTTTTCCGCTCTCAACACCATGAAGAATGGGACGAAACCCCATACCAGTGGAACGATGTGGAAACTCGGTGGTGCATGAGGCATCTTTCATTGACCTTCTTCACGCGGTTCCACAGTCAAGAAGTAATGAAGATGTTCAAGTTGTTGTGCATACAAAACCGAGGCGGAAGTTTGAGCGCATCTAGGCGCACCTCTAACATTGAACTATGAGGCATATAAGGAGTCCTCCGAGGCACATGAGGGACAACAGGGCGCGAGATTGAAATCCAGGAGCCCCATCAGTTTCTCCCACTGGACTAAACTCCAGGCTCTTGAGTTGGAGATATTGTCCCAGCTTTAAGACACCGACAGTGCGAGGCACGGCATTATGTCCGAGGTGTACAACAGCGTACTGAAAGGTGTGTGATGCCTCCTTATCATCGCGATCGTTGAGGAGATCTAGACTCACACGATCGCTTACTTTGTCAATAGTGCCACCAAAGCGAGCCGATAGTTGAAAGAAGGGAAAAAGTGGTACAAGAACATGCAGAGGTATATGGAGTAGAAGATGCAAATTGCTCGTATGCACGACATCCGGGTGATCGATGGCCAGAGGAGGAAGTACAAGATCCGGTTGAGGAAAAAATATATCAACAGTCACACCGAGGGGAAAGAAAATAAGCTTGCAACATCAGTGATGTGACTACATGCTTCTCCAACAAGCCGAAGCTCCTGCATAAACCATGCTTGCACGTGTACAAGGCGTGCGTGAAAGTCATGCAGATATCTATGTCATACATCTCCTAGTACTACTACATGCACCATCTTTTCAGGACATGGAGTGTTGAGTTTCACTCGTATGGCGTAGATACGAACTATAGAGATCTTTGGCCGAACATGATGAAATAGGCCCTGAACATAACCTTGAAGGCAACTGGGATGGGACGACAGCGGACACGGTGCTTTCAAAACGACATGGATAACAGCTAGAGTGGGGGCTTGAGCCGCGTGAGGAAGTACCGGATATGCAAGACCATTAGTCACTCCATGAAGGATTGCCCCAACAGCCCGAGCTCGTCTAGACGTCATTCTGTGTCGTAATTAATTATATTATTTTCATGTTAGGGGACTTTCTTATCATATTTGTGCCTTTGTGGACGTCATTTTATATAAATGGGTAGTGTTATCATATTTGCGGCTTTGTATGCGTCATTTTTTGTTAACAGGTATGTATTTTGCCATTATATTTGTTCCGAACTTGACTCACCCTTGTTTTGTGAGCTAGAGCAAAATATTAGGTCGGCCTTGGAGATGTCGGACTCGTCGTTGGACTTCTATGTGAAGTTGCTGCGAAAGCACACGTGGCTTCAGAGAGGCTAAACCACACGTAGATTGTTCTATGAAGTATGCGCTGGTACCACCAGAATTTTCACTACCACAATATGTGTGCGAAGAATCGGCAAAGATCATTCAGTCCATAAACCCGGCGACCGCCGCCTAAGCATACGATACGTGCATAAACATCCTTGTAAGCTAATCATACGCGCACATCGATTTTTCATACCTTACATTGCATTCCATATATCCTTAACTCCATCCGCGCATAATGGCAGCCCGAGATGCATTTGCCACTTCTTTCAATGGATCGACGACCCGGACATGTACGATAGAGCATTCATCGAGCAAAAGTACATGTTGAACTACGTGAAGCAAAGCGAGATCTTCAAACGATGGAAACATTTTGTACTCGACTCTATTGGAGGGGCACTGATCAACAAAGGGAAGGCTCTTGTTTGCGAGACCGGTGGCCATCCTAGTGCTCCCCGTTGCCCAAGCACACTCCGGATCGAATAGGTAAGTGTTGTTCAATTTGCATCTTGATTATTGATTTCGTCTTACGTTCTGCTAACATCATTCAATCTTTTAGCCCGTCTCGCAGAATAGGGTTGCCTTCGAGACTGGCCGTCACCGTGGGCAATCAGGAGAAAAGGGGAAGTGACCGATAGGCCTCCAAGACTAATTTTGATCCTCCTTTTTTATTCTAAAAAAGTCGCACATGTATCGTTGGTATTTTTCAGTTTGTTGATTCGTGCATGCTGTCATTTCTAATACACGCAAGTAAACTCTGCACATTATGTAATTAGCAAATTATATTGTAAAATCTCTCAAATTTTATTCTAAAATTTTGTTAGTTTCAATTTTTAACTTTTATTTGATAACTTCACATAAAATGACAATGATTTATTTAATTTTACATGAAATATCGACGACACTTGTGAGGGGGCATCTGTGCCCTGAGGGTCGGCGTAGGGCAATGCTGTACTCCTAGGGGGCGGACGTAGTTTTCATGGTATCATTTTCGGTTTTTACTGTGCGAGGAGACTAGATTTGCTAAAAGGTACGTGAACAATACCAAAACAAAACAAAATAAAAAACTCGGGCGGGAGGCACTGACGGCTGACGCGCGCACGGCCTAACGTGCTCCGCCGTCCTGATCCTAATCCCCTCGCGAGCCAAGTAGTGCTCGCGTCGCGCGATATAAATGCTCCCCCCACGCCATCCTCTTCTCCCCCTCTCCGAATCCCCTTGCACGAGGAGGGAAGAGAAGACCGCGCGCTAGGGCTCGGGGGAGAGGCGGAGGAGACGCGGATAGAGGAATCAAATCCGATCCAATCCTCTCCTCCTTCTCCTGCCCGCCTGTCCGGCCGCGCATTCTTCTTTTCCCGCCTCCGCTTCCTCGGTTCCTCCTGTTCCTCCCAGGTGATTCTTGCATCCAGCCGCCAGCCGTCTTGTCCTTTCGGGTACTTGTGGTTACGAATTGGGGCGCGGGGGGGGGGTGATGTCGTGGTTGTGTAATACGGCTGTCGAATTTGAGTTCGCCTGAAATGTTTCTTGGTTGGTTGCCAAGTTGGGGATTTGTATTTGGGGTGATGTGGACAGTGGGGACTTTGGGGTGACGTTTTTGGAGGGTTCTTCGTGGGATCAGGTGATGGATACGTCTTGTATTTTAGTTATCTGTTTCTAATTTTGTTGTTTCGTTCAGGGAAGTAAGAAGCAGCAAGATGGTCCTTTGGGTCTTCGGGTATGGGTCCCTGATCTGGAACCCCGGCTTCGATTTCGACGAAAAGATCCTGGGATTCATCAAGGGCTACAAGCGCACGTTCAATCTTGGTATGCTCGCGCCTGATTGGAAATCCACAATCAGTAACTGAACCTTGTCACTGTCTTGGCCTGAAGATTTATGTCTCTTCCTTTTCCCTTCAGCTTGCATTGACCATAGAGGCACACCAGAGAATCCTGCGAGGACCTGCACGCTTGAATCAGACGAGGAAGTCATATGCGTAAGCAATAACTTGTTGGTTTACACTTACCCTGATTTACAACGTTTAAGTTACATCAATGAATTAAAGCCTACTTCACACGGGGTATGGTAGAATTATGATGCTATTGTAGAATATTCTTCTCTAGGAATTGCATTCGGTGTCATACTAGGCATCGCTGAGCGACATTTCCAAGACTTGTTTATCCTTGAAATATAACCGTGGAAGTTCATGCATGGAAGTAGGGAGTCTTTGGGAACCAGCCATCAAGGTTATCGGTGACGCTAGGTGCTAGGCGCTAGTCAGGCAGTAGGGGGTCGGGTAGCGCCTAGACACTCTAGGTGCCGCCTAGGCGGCCGACTAGGAACAGTGTAGACAGCAGCAAGGCAAAATTGATAAGCACTAAGCAGAGGAGCAGAGCAACAGCATAAGCAGAGGCGTGCATAAGTAGAGCATAAGTGAGGGGAGGGGGATGCAGAGCAGGGCTCTGAGCAGCAGGCTTCACCCCCAGGCCCCCACAAACCCTTCCAGGTGCTCACCTCAAATCTCTAACCCGAACACCTTTTATGCCCCCTTCCTTTTGCCTAGCGCTCCCCAAATCGGCCGCCTCCGTGCTTCCTTGAACCGCCCCGACTACCTCCGCCTAGGAACGACTTTGACCACCTAGGCGGCCTCCTCGCCTAGCCCGCCGATTTCCTTGAAATCACGGCGCCATGTGCTGACTAGCGCCTATGCACCAATTAATCGCTGCCTAAATCCGACTTTTTGAACACTACCAGCCATAGGACTAAGTCACTAACAAGTCTCAGTCACTGATCAAATGGACTTCATTAAAGGTGTCAACGATAACAGTGCAATACTTGATGAGGGGCTTTGTTAATTTGATACTGATTTATCTTAAATAATGCTCAGTTTTGCCGGGATGTAAAGCAGATGAAAGAAAATTGACCTATCCTCCTTGCTTGATTCGCTGCGAGGGAGAGGGATATAACATTGTACTTCATATTGTACTAAAATCCATCAGACATTTTTGACATGTACTACTTTTTGCGAAGAGAAAACTTAGCTTAAATAGTGCTCTGTTGTGCCGGGATGTAAAGCAGATGAAAGAAAATTGACTTACCCTCCTTGCTTTGTTCGTTATGAGGGAGACATGGACTACTTTTTGCGAAGAGAACTTTGATTCTCCCAAGTTTTCTTTTTGCCTCCTCGCCATCCCTAGAGAAAACCGTTACAACAAATAGTTCTTATTCAGTCTTAGATCACAATTGTTATGACACACACCTAATGTTCCAACATGCAAACGTTTGTACTACATTGGCCTTGAATTCTTATAGAATCTTCCAGATATGGATAAGAAAAGTCAGCCAAGAGTGTGGACGGTACTACATTGGCTTTGAATTCTTATAGAATCTTCCAGATATGGATAAGCAAAGTCAGACGAGTGTGGAGGACAATAAGAGAGGGATATCGGGGTACACTTGGAAAAAAGAATGGGATATGTAATTATTTGTTTTTACATGGTATAGTAGCTGTGTGCCTATGTAACATTCTCACTATTCCAAATTTTCAATAACCTCAGCCTTATATACACTAGTGACTCACACTACGTAGTGGACCTGCAGGTCAGCTCAATACTATACATAACAGACTCACCAGCTCATGTACTTGACATTGACACATCATGCCCACCAGTGTCACCACAGTATGCAATCCCATTAGAGACTGATAAGCTCATGTAAGACCAATGACTATCAGCTAGAATCTGCTGGTAGTTTGTCCTCACAGAGCTTGCTCTACCCTGTTCCTATGTTATAATTCCTTCCATTTATGTGTCAAATACTTGCCATTTCTTAATGTACAAATAGAATTATTGGTCAAGTATCTATAATAGACATGAACTCAAAACACATTTATTGTTTTAGCAGTTCTATTAACCAAAATAGAATTCTCTTGTTTTAGCAGTTCTATTACTTGTCAAGTATCTATAGACACACAATTTTGTTTTGACTTCATCATCGTCACAGAGATGTTAGTCCATTCATTTTCAAATATTCGTTTCATTGAAATGCTTCTGGAATGCTATGAATATTTCAGTTCTCTTTTGGTTTTCTTATGACTTCTGTATTTACAGTTGATATGATTTTTTGCAGTGGGGAATTGCATATTGTGTCAGAGGTGGTCTTGAAAAAGAGCAAGAAGCAATGAAGGTGCAACCCCCCCAAAAAAAAAAATGATTTTCGGCAGTGCTCCTGTCCTTTTTTAAAAGTGACAATTTATTTTGACATTTCAGTACTTGGAGAGAAGAGAGTGTGAGTATGATCAGAAGATCTCTGTAGATTTCTACAAGGTATTATTTTTTCGGATCTGTCATTATTTTTGAAAATTTCCCCTTTTTTTCAGAACTCACATTTTTCTCTTGCTGAATTTCATTGTTTAGGAAGGAGATTCTCTAAAACCAGCTGTGATGGGTGTACTAGTGTAAGGGTCAAAACTTTACAGTTGAAATTTCGTGTATTCCATGTTTATTTTCTATTTAACTCACTTAACTTGGTGCGTTTTCAGTTTTGTATCAACTCCTGATCCAGTAGGCAACAAATACTATCTTGGCCCTGCTCCTTTGGAGGACATGGCTAGGTGGGCTATTGAAGTCATGGCCCTTTTTATGCACGGACTGCTTCATTAGCATCTCTTTCTGACTTCTTTTCCTATATTCTTTTTTGCAATACCAGGCAAATTGCTACAGCAAATGGCCCCACCGGGAATAATAGGGATTATCTGTTCTCAATGGAGAAGGCACTGTCCAACATAAGTAAGAAACCTTCTTTTGTGGTTTCTTTATTTGATTAAGCATGTAACAACATGTACTCCGTCTGTTTCCAAATATAAGGTGCATATCTTTCAGTTCTGTTCAAAATATAAGGCATGCATGCTTATTTTTTTTATGCTTCCCCTTATTTATCACATCTTCTCCCTCCTGTATTTATAAGTGTTCTCTCTCACAAACTATTATTTCTCACATTTCCAATGTATTTATGGCATGATCATTTCCTCTAGTTTTTCTCTTGGTTTTGTAACCTCTTTAATTCCCGTGCCTAGCCAAAATAGGCCTTATAAAAATAAATGGAGGGAGTACTTATTTGTGATATTTCATATGTTATTTCAAACATGCTAGTATTAGTTGGGCAGTACTTCATGTTTGTGATATTGGCTAACCTGCTGCTTGAATATTGGAAAACACGAGTGTGCTAGTGGGGACTTGCTTACAAATGGTGCTCACGTGGCTTTGTCCAGGTCATGAAGATGATTCGATCATTGAGCTAGCTAACGAGGTGAGGAAGCTGCTGAGCAGACCGAAGGAGAGGAAGATTACTGGCTCCGATATATCACTAAAATCTCATGCCCCTCTTGTACACCTGTCTGCGCTCCCCGAGGGCACTGTTGTGGACTCAAGATGGTAAGTAGAAAGGCCCAGCTGGATCGGTGAAAGAGATCAAATTTCCTCTGACCATACTCGCTCCTGACGACGTTGGATTGAAAGGTTTGCAGTTTGCCTCAGCTCTGGCGCTTTGAGGACCAGTGTGTACTGATTTTCTTTTGCGACTATTGTGGCAAGGCTGTAGCTTCCAGAGTGCTAACGCTAAAGCCGAGATCGAGTGGTGTTGTTCCGTTTGATACACTAATAAATACACTTGATGACTTCAGCGTGTTTGTACTGTTGCAATGTGACGCGCCTTGTTCCCCGATCCTGGGAAGCCTCATTGCCGTACATGCATTGACGTGACGTACGTTCGTGAGTTTGTGGCTCGTCAGCCCTCCCGCGTCCAAAACGTTAAAATTAGCACCGCTATAAGCTTAAGTAGTAGGAGATGCATATCTCTTATTGTGTTTTCTGTTCGCAAAAGTCACTTATCGTGCTCTCAGTCCATGGTAGAATGACATACGCATATTTCTACCATGTGCAAGCCAGCTCCTACAGTACGTTAGGAGCGCGGAAGGTGGCTTTCGCAGACGCGTGATAAATGTCCGCTGCGATGTTATTTTTGTAATTTTGTACGAACAAAGATATTTTTACTATTATAAATTAAAAACATATCAATTAGAGGAAGGCTTAGCTTACGGTTTTTTAGTTATGATTAAATATAATATCTATCTAGGTGGATTACTGATATGACTAAAGAGATCAGTTCTTAAAATAATACGCATGACTTGATATTAAATAGTAGTAGTACATGAGAATCAACTCCAAAACGTAAGAGCACGAGTCTAATTTGATACGTATAAACAAAGCAATGTAGAGGGTGGAACAGGGATGCCAATCGGGAGTAGTAGTACGGATAGTGTTTGTCTATATCCATATCTGTCACTCTATTTTTCGTCCACGAGCATGTCTGTAAAGGGCGACAGGCAGAGAAGCTCGTCCATGCTCGCGCGCAGCATGCATGCGTTCGCCAAATGTCTGTCGCGAAGGCGACCTCGAAGACAAATCAGAGTAGCATGAGGAGGACATCTCTTACCTCGGCATTATTCTTGCTTTCCCAGGATGTGCTAGCAGAGCACGACATCGATGACGGGGAGGATGGCGTCGTTGTTCGACGACTAGGGCAAGGTCACCGCCGAGGGCGGGTAGGCGCCACTGCACGGGGGGGATTGGATGGCTTCCGGGTTGGAGGCGCGTCAATCTACTACGGGTGATGGGAGGTGGATGTTAGGTGAGGGCCTGAGGGGATCGAGTGGATAGGGAGAAAAGGTGGACCGATGGACTTCTAGGGTTTTCATGTTATGCCCGCTTGTCAATGACATGGTGCGGATAATCGAGCAAAGCAGGCATGGGTGGAGCTCACCCATGCCCGCGTCTATTTGCCCAATGGTTAAGGAGTTGTGTTGGTTTCTATGCCTGTGAGCAAAGAAAGACGTCTATACTCGTCTTCATTATGGTATTTGTCCACAGGTATGTGGGTAATCGGACACAATTACCATACAAGGGTGGATTGAGTTCACCGATCAGCATTTGTTTTTATCCAGATTGTCATCAAATGTGCCAAAAGAGTAGAAGATCAGAGTGTTCAGAACGTCATACCTATGTTTTGAGATGCACACCATGGAAGGGGGATCCGCAAATGCCGAATCAAAATCAAGAGTGATGAGGATATCCTGACTACTTATGAGGCTGTTTATGAAGCAAGAGCTACACTTCTCAAACAACAGATGCAATTGTTTCTTAACAAGTTTCTTTGTGTTTTCCGTGAGAATTGGATACTACGTAAAAGCAATACTTTATGCATTCTCAGGTTTGACAAGTTTAAAGTCTTTGGAACCGAGAGGGAGGCCGGAGCCAAAGCAATAGAGGAGCACAAGGAGGAGGGTACCCGTATTTGTTGCCTAGTGATGAAGAACAAGAAGGTCAAAACGGTTGGGAAGGAGAAAGTCAAGCAGCCCATGAGGCTGATCAAGGAGAAAGGAAGCCGTGTGATGGGAGAGCAAAAGGGGAGGAAACCAAAGAACCTAAAGCTCAAGTTTTGGATAAGATTTTCAAGCCCAAATTAGATCTCCCATAACCCCAACCGAAATCAAATTCGAAATCAACTCAGAATCAAATTCGGATTCGGAATCAGCATCAAATTCGGATTCGGAATCAGCAGGATAGTCCGGAATAAAACGGTCATAACTTTCACAAACGGAGTCCGATTCGAGTGTTCTTGGGCTTGTTGGAAAGCTAACTTCAAGCCCGATCCAATGGATCCTATCTCACTTTGAAATTCCTTCTGTGTCAAAAGATATGACCGAAACAATATGACAGTTGTAAAATTAGAGTTTCCTTTTTGTTTTAGATTGAGTCGGAATTGGAGTAGGAGTTCTAATTCCGAATTAGAATAGGAGTAGGGCCTCTTGGCTAGACATGAGGAGGAGAAGGGGCACTATATATTGAGGGTTAGACCCCCATTGTTACCTCAGACCATGTTTAATATATTTTCAAAGCTTTTGCTTGATTCTCCTGTTGTGCTTATAGCCAAAACAGAGGGAATTAGGCGTTGAGAACAAGGGGTCGTTCTTAATTTTTCGCTGGGAATTGAGGGTTCGACGATCTTCGCTTGTGGTCAGCGAGGATCCAATCAAGTGTGTGTTTGGGCGAATTTTCCATAGAGTTGCAAGTCCGTGCATTAGCTCGGGGGATCAGCTGGTGGTTTATCAGGATACACAAGTTATCGAGAGGTTCTACGTCGAGAAGATTGGGCACCCCGCATCAGGTGGTATCAGAGCTCCGTTGACTCGGTAGGATCTTTATCCAGTTATCTTTTTTCCCACACACGAAAAAGCCATATAAAAAAAATTCAGTCGTAGTATTTAATTTGTTATTCTAGTGAGTTTTGTTAAGTTTTTGTCCATTAGAATCAGTTTAGTTTGCTGATCTTGAATTTTTTTTGCGTTGTTTTTTATTTGAGCCTAGTTTGATTTTTTTTAGTCGTGTCTATAAAAAAACAAAAAGAAGTGAGACATCAATTTATCCTTTGTGAACCTTTCAATCCTTTGCGAATACTTTGAACCTATTTAAGACTAGCTAAATCGTTGCTTAGGACTGCATATTAATATTTGTGTTCTTGCAATTGTTCAAAGATCAAAAGGTGGGAAAGAATTTTTGCTCATTTTTGGTAGAAGAAGAATTTTGTTAATAGTTCAAAAAAAAAGAAAGGAAAAAGAGAAGAGAAAAAAAAAGAAGGAAGAGAAAAAGAAAAGAGAAAAGGAAAAAGAAAGCGCATAGCCGAACCATAAACTTGAGCGAAAATCCCCACTCATTCTTGATTCAATTGTTAGAATATCAATATTTTATGCAATCTTATGCCCTAGTTTCATTATTTGCAACTAGCTAGCGTCTTTCTATAACTTGTGCAATACGAGCTATTTTATTCTTCACTTATATCTTACATAGCTCATTCCTTGATTGCACTAAGTTCCAATATCTTTGCGTGTGAGTTGCACTGATTTTCACTTATATCTTTGTGATCGGCAACTAGGCATTGAATTCTAGTTTGGATATTTACTTACCTTACAATACCTAGAATTTTCAAATTAAGTAGGTATCCATACCAAGCTCCACAAAACACCCGTTGTCGTGCTTTGACTTTCTCTTGAAATTCGCTCATTTCTCACGTTGTTTTAACCTGTAATATCAAGTGTGAGTTTGTCACCTCAATTCACTTCGGAAAGGTAAGAATGTAATTCGGTAAGACAAGTGAGTTTGAGAGATACACATACACCTACATACATATTCTTTGCTTTGCTGCTAAAAATGGCAGATCGCGAGTATACGTATCTTCCCTTCTATGGTAGTAATGATCCAGAGGAGTATCTTGAGTGGGTACAAAACATGGAGTTCGAGCTTGAATCCCATAAGTTCGAATCAGAAGCCAAGGAAGTGAGAGTGGCCACTTTGTTTTTTACGGACTATGCCTCTAGTTGGTGGCAACAACTAAGTGAAAAACGATTCATTGCATCTTGGGTCTATTTAAAAAGGGTCATGAGAAGAGAATTTGTTCCATCCTATTATGAGCGGGAACTACTACGCCACGTGGAGAGCATTACACAAGGATGCAAAGTTGTCCAAGATTACTATATTGAGTTGAATCATGCAATGCGTCGTGCCAATATCACTAGTGCATATCAAGAAAAGACATACTTCAAAGCAGGCCTGAATTATCAGATCGTTGCTGCACTTCAAGATGAATATTTTCGTAGTCTGCAAGATCTTGTGAAATATGCTATCAAGGCAGAAAAGAGACTTAAACACATGCAATCACATCAATTAAATCTGCGCCGGCTCTTTAGTTCTTATTCATCCACTGGTGTGTCACTTGAGAAGAAGATCGAGCATGAGAATTTTTCTTCGACCGAGGTGATGAGTAGTGCTGTCCCGTCACAACCCACAACACGTGAGGAGGTCGTGGTTGGTGGTAGTTGTGCCCTTGCTGGCCCACGGTCTTACAAGGATGAGATGTATCAAAACCCATATGAGAATGAGAGCCACATAGCCAAATTGAGTGAGAGTGATAAAAAGAGTGAGCTGTGTGATTCCACCATATGCGAGGTTGAGAGCATCCCAATTGAGAGTGTGAGAGATACACCAAAAGAAAAGAGAGAGATAGATGATAGGACAAGTAAGATTATTTTTAAACCTAACAACTTACCCTCTATTTCTAGTGTTGTATCACACATTGTGCAGGTGGACCAACCAAATAAGGATTGGACATTCAAGAGCCCTCACCATTGGAAGAGAAAGATGAAGATATAACCATGGTTGGAGAGGGAATACATGATACCTCGTGGTTACATGATGACATTACGATACCCGCGGCCCCTACATCAACTGAGGAGGACGATCAAGGTAACACTATTGGTACTAAATCGATAGATCATCAAGACAAGGTGCGTAAAACTGAGAACTCCATTATTCTTTTGATGATTCCAAGTTCTAAATTTGATATGCTTAATTTTCATAATTTGGAATTGATTACTCATACAGAAGTTCTTACTAGAATATCCCTTAATGATTCTTTGTGTCATATCATATTCGATAAACCAAAAGAGGTTGTTAGTGTTATTAAGAAGGTTCTTAAAATTTCACATTTAAGATCACTAGTAAATAGCTACATACACACATATAAATTCAATTTGATCAGAGATTTTGGTGTAGACAACATGTTTCAAGTTTATCAAATATGCATTACCTATGATAATCTTGTTGATTTAAAATTACATGTTTTGCGCAAACCATTTATTGAGCAATGTCATGGTCTCTTTAAGATGGGTTTAAATACAAGTGTCTATTGTTTAAAATGCAACATGATGCCTACTTGTTTATCTCTTAAATGTATAACTAATCAGAGTAGCGCAGTTGAAGCATGGAATGGTATCAATTGGTTTTCACCTACTTTACTTGACTTTGATATTGGGAAGATGAAATTTTATCATATGAGTCAGTTGTGCAATTTGAAATGTGATTTCGAGCTATCGATTGTGCAAAACAACGCGAATAACACAACAATTGATTCATACATATATCACGTATATACGTTGTTCTCTTTGTTTAATACATGTTCGGCAAATCATCATGCGCTACACGGAACTTGTTTGGATGATAAATACATATACCATGCATATACGTTGTTTTCTTTGTGTAGCACATTTTCAGGCTATCAAAAGCCGAGGACGGCTTTTTTTGAAGAAAGGGAGGATGATGAGGATATCCTAACTACTTATGAGGCTGTTTATGAAGCAAGAGCTACACTTCTCAAACAACAGGTGTAATTATTTCTTAACAAGTTTCTTTGTCTTTTTCGTGAGAATTGGATACTACGTAAAAGCAATACTTTGTGCATTCTCAGATTTGACAAGTTTAAAGTCTTTGGAACCGAGAGGGAGGCCGGAGCCAAAGCAATAGAGGAGCACAAGGAGGAGGGTACCCGTATTTGTTGCCTAGTGATGAAGAACAAGAAGGTCAAAGCGGTTGGGAAGGAGAAAGTCAAGCAGCCCATGCGGCTGATCAAGGAGAAAGGAAGCCGTGTGATGGGAGAGCAAAAGGGGAGGAAACCAAAGAACCTAAAGCTCAAGTTTTGGATAAGATTTTCAAGCCCAAATCAGATCTCCCATAACCCCAACCGAAATCAAATTCGAAATCAACTCAGAATCAAATTCGGATTCGGAATCAGCATCAAATTCGGATTCGGAATCAGCAGGACAGTCCAGAAGAAAACGGTCATAACTTTCACAAACGGAGTCCGATTCAAGTGTTCTTGGGCTTGTTGGAAAGCTAACTTCAAGACCGATCCAATGGATGCTCTTTAACTCCTAAATTCCTCCTGTTTCAAAAGATATGACCGAAACAATATGACGGTTATAAAATTAGAGTTTCCTTTTTGTTTTAGATTGAGTCAGAATTGGAGTAGGAGTTCTAATTCCGAATTAGAATAGGAGTAGGGCCTCTTGGCCAGCCATGAGGAGGAGAAGGGGCACTATAGATTGAGGGTTAGACCCCCATTGTTACCTCAGACCACGTTTAATATATTTTCAAAGCTTTTGCTTGATTCTCCTGTTGTGCTTATAGCCAAAACAGAGGGAATTAGGCGTTGAGAACAAGGGGTCGTTCTTGCTTTTCTGCTGGGAATTGAGGGTTTGACGATCTTCGCTTGTGGTCAGCGAGGATCCAATCAAGTGTGTGTTTGGGCGAATTTTCCATAGAGTTGCATGTCCGTGCATTGACGCGGGGGATCAGCTGGTGGTTCGTCAGGATACACAAGTTATCGAGAGGTTCTACGTCGAGAAGATCGGGCACCCCGCATCAAAGAGTTTAGGTTTATAATGGTTGATGAAGGAAGGCCAAAGCAGTTTGACTAACGATAGAAATTTGAGATAAGTATGAAATCAGGTAGGGAAACTCCCAAGAGACACGATTGCACGAAAAAAGCTTTTGTGGAGTTATTTATCTTAGGGCATCGCCAATAGTGGCCACTGTTAAGGATATAAGGGTATTAGTGGTATTTCCTATTGTATTAAGGTTTAGACTTGTGTCCCTTTGTACCCTATATATATTGTCCATTGGGCCTCTTCAATATACACACAATATTCATAATATGGTATCAGAGTAGAGGTAGGTTTAGGATTTACTGCAGCCGCCGCTCGTCTTCCGCTGCTCGCTGCCCCTAGGAGGAGCTTCTCCACTCCTGGGGGCGGCCTCTCGTCGCCGTCCGTGCTCTCCCGCCGGGCTTCTGTCGTCTCGGGTATCGGCGTCTTCCTCACCCGGCGCCGGATTTGTCGGCCGCTTCTCGGAGCGACTGGTCTCATCGGTCGCTCTCTAAAGGCGAATCGGCTTTCCCCGTTGGTTTTCGCCTGCAGTTGCAGGTGGTGCCTGAATTCGAATCCATGGTAGCGGCGCTCGCGGCGACGAACGAGCTGGCGTTGCCGCTTCGCACAGTGGGGGATCTTGCGGCCGCAGCCGATGTCTCGCAGGAGGATGTTGTTGTCATCACGCAGTTTGCGTCGCTCAGTGGGAAGTTGCCTTTTGATGATGCATCAGTTGGTGCTATTTTTTCTGTCATTAAAAAAAGGTGGAAAGCTTTGGGGATCAATTGATTGCTGAAATTAGCCAGTCAAGGTTGGTGGAATAGTATGGTCCGAGATCTTCACACCCTTCCTCGACCGTAAGCCAAACAACTATATCGAGCGCAAGCTACTGATGGGAGGTTTTGTTGAAGTGCAAGCTTCTGCTGCAAGTTCACAGGATGTTTGGTGCGAACTCTGGCCTGGGCTTTGTGCGTGTAACCTTGTTGGCCTGCCCGTTTCCAAGTTGTGTAGTGCGCAGGAGGGGTTTAGGCGAAAGCCTTTGCCAGGCCCTGAAGTGGCAAGCACGGGAGATTGGTTTCTTACGCCTTGTGAGACAAGCTGCTGCTAGTTTTGTAAGTTATATTTGAGTTATTTTCTTTCTTTGAGTCATTTATTTTAAGTCTTCCGTTTGCGTCCATCCAAGTCCGTATCACTCTATCTGTGAGTTCGTCTAAGCCATGCGAGTCCACAAATTTATTGTCAGTCACAGAAGTATAGAAAGTTCTTTGACATGACAGCAGTCGCCGCTCTTTTCTTCGAGCTGCTGGAGATCGTCGTTATGATGCCGCCGCTCTCTCTTGGCCGCCGCCCCAAACTTTTAAGGCCGCCGCGCTTCTTGTGTACTGCGCCTCTGTTGTGCTTCTTGTGCACTGCGCCGCCGCCGTCTTGGGTTTCGATCTGCACCGTCATGCTTCTATCTATTCCTATTCTACTTGATTTGACAGTTTTATCTATTTTTGTCAGTTTCATCATCTTCTTCATCATGTTGTTATGGTCAACTTTGCGCCCGCACCTTGTGCTTTATGGGCTGTCACACGACATGGGATGGGAGATCTTTTATCGACATATTTTCCAAGAACTCCATGCTACGACGACATTATCAAGACTCGAATTTTAGATTTATCATATTTTAGTGTTAACTCTTTCCAAATGCAATGCCATTATATATGCCTTGCATTTGAGGGGGGGGGGGTGTTAAGGATATAAGAGTATTAGTGGTATTTCCTATTGTATTATGGTTTAGACTTGTGTCCCTTTGTACCCTATATATATTGCCCATTGGGCCTCTTCAATATACACACAATATTCATAACCGCCACCACAGTCGTCTCCTAGTTTCCATGTCACTTAAAATCCTAGTTGAAGAAGAGAGGATATGAAGAGAGAGAATGTATCATCTCTTATATAAGAGACAAGCTGGGCACGTAAACCATCGTAAATATTAAGTAAGGAGAGGAGTTGTGTTAAAAATAAATGATTCTATAGATAAATTATTGGAGATGTTGTCTCTAAGGTTATCTATAAATGAATTAGAGACTTTAGAGACAACCTTAAGAGATAAATTATTGTACATATTCTTAATAACACTTATAATGGCGTCAAGTTCGACGTCTCGAGCAAGGGTTGTCCTCAAGAGCAGCATAACCATCACCGATACGCATACATCCGTATGCATAAAAGGAGAATTTTTCTTTAACTATGACTAGCGGCCCAGGGCCCAGGAGGCCTTGTTGGGGGGTAGAAAATCCAATCATCTGAAGTGGAATGATTGATGTTGTTCGAAGAAATGCTTTAAATTCAATTAGGTAGTTCACACATCAATCATGGTATTGTACGCAAATGATTTTTCTGTTATAAAATGCACATCAAAAAATAAAGAATAAAAGGAACATGAGATACGAATTGTGCATATCATGGGGGATATGCTCGCAATCTTAGGATGATACAATTAACAATGTTAAAGAGGATTTGTCAAAACACTCATTTTCGACAAATTTTAGATACTGTCAAGCAGTAGACGGTTAGATCGGCCTTGGTGGCGGTTAGACCGGTCACCTTTAGTGGCCAGATTAGCCGTCGGGCAAGCCAAGTGGCTGGTGGTTAGACCGACTGTAAGGCGCAGATGACCGCCATAAAGGTGTTGTTCGAATTTTAGGCCGGGCCAAAAATAGAGGGTGTAGACAAGAGAGGGGTGTCTTCTACACTTGGTTTCGTAATTTTTGGAGCTTCGAGCTAAAAGTTCTATTTGTTTTAAATTTCCAAAGAGGTCTCGAATTTCTAGGGAGAAAATATGGCTAAGTCAATATGTGAGACTGGCTTGGGTGGCTAGATCGGCCAGGGGCGATCAAACCGACCATGGGTTGCGATCCAGCCGGTGTTGCCCTGTTCGCTGGCCGGCATGGCAATGGTGATTGTAGGATAGATCAATTTCATGGGTTTCAATGCATATGTGTTGCATGATGTATGTTTTGACTAACGTGGGTTAATTTACGAAGAACTTGTACTCAGAATCGATTTCTTAGTCTATTATTGTGCAGGAGGATTGGAGGTCAACGATGGTTAACCGTAAGGATGATCGGGACTAGGCTTGGAGAGTTGAGGTCCGGAACGATCGAGGATGTCGGGTGAAGTCAATGGACTCAAGCATGGTGCAAAATGGACAAGGATGATCGAACGACAAGTTTGGTACGATGGGTTGCATCAAGTGGCACGGGGTCAGTGCAACTGCCATGGTGGTTTCGGTGGAAGCCAGATGGAAGAGACTTGCTGACATGAAGAGAGTCATTGATCAACCAACACGTGGCGATGCAAGGAATTACCTCATGAAGATTGGGCTCGATCATTGGAGAAAGATCGAGAAAGAGGTATTTTGGTAACATCACCAAAATACCACTTTGGTGACCTTTGGCTAAACCGAGGCATAAGACGGTACAAGGAGAGACGGTTTAGGTCAACTGAAGATAAAGATCATGAAGAAACAGATTCAGGAAGTCCATTTCGCAATCCGCTTTAAGAAGCGTCTGTGAATGTAGACCCATTTGTGTGTGGGCTTAACGGGTGCCCGTTGGGGTCTTCTCTCTCAGCCTAGCATCCACTATAAAAGGGAATGTCCAGATGTGGAGTTCTCAAGTCCTTTCAAGAGAAAAAAAACCATAATTTGTGATTTGAGAATTTTAGAGTAGTTGAGGCTATGATTTGTGATAGATGGATTGATTGTGTGTTCAAGTGTTGAACTTTTGTCCTCCATGGTGGAGTGGCTGTAAACCAACATATATCTCAAATCAATCCAAACAAATCAATCCAAGCGAGATTCCTTCAAGATGAGCCTCTTCTTGTTCTTACTCTATCTTTGGTGAATTTTAGGATTTTGGTGATCTTTTGGTTTTCCTTTGATTTCTTGTTGTGGTTTTGCTTGCTTTGACATGTGGGAATGCATGTAGGATCATCTTAATCATCTTTACCCATGAGCAAGTTTTAGAATCAAAGTTTGATTTTCCCAGATTCTTGTGCCCTCATTCCCTCATCAATGAAATTCATGGAACTTTGGCCTTGTTCTTTACGATCATCGATTTGAATAGGTTCTTAACCTTCTTGATGACCTATGGTTGAAATTTGAGGAGATTTTGATCACCGGATCAAAAGTTGAGTCGATTTGTGATTTAGATTTCATGCTGATTTCACTGTTCATTGTGCTGGAGGATAGATCGCCTAACCTGCGAGGTCTAATCGCCCAGCTAAATTTGATTTGAGTTTTTGGTGTTTTTGGTTATTTTTCTTGGGGTTTTGATTGGATTCAATACAAGACTTTCGATATACTTGTACTTCGATCTTCGTAGCTTTCATAGCTATTGGAGTAAGAATTGAGTTGAATCCGATCAAGGTGAGAAAAGAGGTAGTGCTCCTATTCACCCCCTCTAGTCGCCATTTTGGTCCAATAAGTTGATGCGGATCAACCTCTAGATGAGATTCAATCTGTGGGTTGTCCGGTCTTTCACGGTGATACAACTCGAAGATCAGTAGTGCGTCGTCGTCTTCTCTTAGCGTCAGATGAACAATACCATACACATGGATAGTTGCATACATGTGATAGTAATCTAAAACAAATCTTCTGGAAACTAAAACAAGCCATCTTATGCAGGTGGGTCCCACCATAATGCATGCAGGGATAGGAAATCAAACGAACAGACCGTCCGGGCACTGGCTTCCTGATGTCCTGGGATTCACCCGACTGAACTTCATGCAGAGATAGGAAATCAAACACACACAGACCTTCCGGGCGCTAGGCTTTCTGATATCATGGCCACCTTGTGTTTTATCTCAAAAAAAATCTCCTAAACGATCTATAGCAAACTTAACAAACCAGGGTTGTGGATCCTGTTCCACGCACACATGCATTCGCGGCTAATTAGTTATGGCCCTCCTAGCTCCCAAACCTTGCACTGTTGCACACACCCTGGTGCATGGCTGCACACAACATAAGCCCCGTGTGTTGCACTTGCACTTGGATCATGCATCGCATGCACATGTACACTACTACAGAAAAGCTCATTACAGACGGTTCGTAACAGTCATCACAGACGGTTTTTGAACCGTCTGAAATTTTATGTCTGTGATAACAGGCGGTTATCACAGACGGTTCCAACCACGAATCTTCTGTGATTCTGTAGTATCACAAACGGTTCGTGGTTGAAACCGTCTGTGATAAGTCTTTAGACCTAATTAATTTTTATCGTATTTTCAGCTAGCCTCAGGAATTGCTAGCCATGCCCTCTGAAAACTAGCAAGCAGAAACATATCAGCATATCAGAGATAATTGTTAACAACTCAAAGTGATCATTTAACTCAAAATCAATTACAAAAGAATGTTTCAAGTATATATTGTCGCTAGAGTTACAAATTGAATTACAACCAGTCAAAGTGAATTACAATATTGAATCAATTGTTTCGAGGTCGTTCATCGGTGTCGACGGCACCAAACTCTCCTGGTGTTAACTATGTCCGCCTTGATGAAGACGCAGAGATCCCCTAACGCGCGTGACCTGGTCCATCTCGAGTGCATTTAACTCTATGTTCAAGCCCTGTCGCTAGCAGGAGTAAAGTAGTAAGCACATATATTTAAATTTATAATTAGGAAATAATTATTACGAGATTGACAAACCTGAGGATTGTGCGTCCTAGAAGCAATCAATAGCGCATATGATGTCATACGAGAATGCGATAGGTGATCTCGTTTTTCAAGCAAGACCGCAAAAATAGAATTACATATATATTTACAATACCGAGACGCAATATTACTTGAGTATGATATATGATTATTGTGTTGTAGCGCTGCGTCGGAAATCGCATCCCGTGAGTCGCAGGGCGCTGTTCCCTTGTATAAACCTCCTCGGCAACATAGCCGATGAACGCCCTACATGATTCAAAAAGTTATCCTTGTCCATTTCAAACGAAGGAAGACTACAATAGAGTTATGTGCGGAGGAAGTGAACGAGACAGAAAGTTCAGTCCACAACTAGTCTCTCTATACATCCGCCGAGACTTCCGTGTTAGAGTGGTGATGGGGACCGTTCCTTGCAAGTACCCCGCAGACGGTCCGAATCTCGCACCGCTTCTTGGGACTCACGATCCCGACATCACCGACCTCTGTGATCGCCATGCGGCCCGAGGGCAATTTGAGATTCCCGCCTTGTCGCTGCGTACCACCTTGATCGGAGATCTAGACGATTTGGCGATGTCACGACGGCGTAAGACAGTGCCTCTGCCATCTATATAAGTTACGTACGCAATGATTATATAATCAAATAGAAGTTACCCATTGAACCTAAATATATGATACGTAGTAAATAAAATATATGAAATTGCACAAAAATACAAAGGAGAAGGAAATATTGCAAATAAACAAACACACATACGGGGAGGCGGGGGTGCACCGGAGTGGGTCGGCGACGAGGGAGATTGTGGGTTCGAGTCCCATCGTGGTCGTTGTTTTTTTAGTCGACCTCTCTCTCTCTTTTTTTGTTGGGTTCCTTCTTATATGGACGACAAGAAAATCTCATTAGCATCAAATCTCTGTAATTTGATCACTAATTTTAGCTACCGTGGTCCAATCTTATGGTCAACGACTATGAGCAGTGGTTTGGAGAAGGTACACTGCACCAACTGCTATAGTAATTCATCGCTGTTTCAGCTTTCACCCTAAGTCAAATTCAAACCTAGGCATGTGGGAGTTGGAATTTAAATTCGTTGTCCCATAACTTGTTTTTACACCAATGGATTGTTCTAAATGAATGGCTATAGTCTAAAAACACACGGTTACATTACCTTTTAGTACAACACATTAGGATACATGCATGCATGGCTTAACAATAAGTCAAGGTTGGTTATGGGATCAAATCCCGAACAATCAACAAATAAAGTCATCTAATGCGCAATAGTACGACACAAACCATTACCTTTAGTGACAAGATCAAAAGGCACCACAGTGGTTAGTAGCACAACACACACTTGGAAATTAAAAGAAGATGAAGCTGGGTTACGTACGACCGTCTGGCAACAATTGGGAAGGGTAATGGAAGTTTAGAGGACGGAGTTGATAGTGGGATGAGACATGCGATCTTAATTTTTAGTTCTAATCCCCTGTTTGGCAATAGAGATGAGACATTATAAGGAATTACTTTATAACTTTCAAGATATCGTAGCTTAAGTCACGACAAATGACTTAGATCTGTTGCTCTTTTTCTAAACAACAATTTCCTCTCAATTCTTACCATCACCTTGTTTAAAATGATAGAAGTTGGACTCTCCCCATCCCAAATAAATGCTCATGTCCAACAACCAAACAAAAGATTTAATATCCATTCACCCTGGTGCGCAGGGCATGAGGGAGGAGAGGGGATGCTCACCAAGCCTTCGGTGGAGGCGGGGGTGCACCGGAGCGAGTCGGCGACGGGAGCCGAGGCGGTCGGAGGGGAGGCGCACAACCGGCTTGCGGGGATGGCCGAGGACGGTAGGGCGAAGCTTCCGGCGGCACCGAATCGGCCAGAGGAGCACCGGTGGCCGGAACGGGGGAGGCGGCGTTGGGTGGCGCCGGATCGGGAGGCGGCGTTGGGCGATTCTGGGAAGTGTTAAGAACTAGGGCAACAATTCGAGCGGAGCACTTATATTGACTAACATCACAGACGGTTCTTTAATAGATCCGTTTGTGATGATTTATCATAGACGGTTCTATTAAAGAACCGTCTGTAATAACTATAACATCACAGACGGTTCTTTAATAGAACCGTCTGTGATAAATAATCATAGACGGTTCTATTAAACAACCGTCTGTGATAACCCTAAACATCACGATTGTTTAATGGAGCCGTCTGTGATGTGAGTAATCAATCCAGGCCGTTGATATCCAAATCGGACAGTTCAAGTGAACGGGGCGATCGGCTGGTCCGATCGGCCACTCAATCCAGGCCGTTGATATCCAAATCGGACAGTTCAAGTGAAAGGGGCGATCGACCGGTCCGATCGCCCACTCAATCCAGGTCGTGATTTCCAAATCGGACGGCTTGGATCCAGGAGCGGAAAGGCCCGAGTGGTCCGAACGAGTACGAGATCTGGACAGGAGGATCTCCATCGGACGGCTCACACACGACGCGGTTAGGCGGTTGAGCTGAACCGCGAGACTGAGTCGAGTCCGACTCGGTTCGAGCCCGAGAGCGATGATTTATCACGCATTTGCTCTATTAAAGAACCATCTGTGATAACCCTAAACATCACAGACGGTTCTTTAATGTAGCCGTCTGTGATGTGAGTAATCAATATAGGCCGTTGATATCCAAATCGGATAGTTCAAGTGAACGGGCCAATCGGCCGGGCCGATCGGCCACTCAATTTAGGCTTTGGGGTTTTGAATTGAAAGGTTGAGATGATTTGGGAATTTCCAGAACAGCTCCAAAAATTCTGAAATTTTTACTGAGTGATCCTGACTTCAAGATCAACCGTGTATTAATTTTCCAGAATTTCTCATGTAGTGCATTGCCCGCTATAAAATTCACAAGCTGCTGGACAGGGGGTTTGACCAGGGAGACAACAGGTTTGACCAGCCCTTAAGAAATAGCAAATAATTTCTAAAAATTATGAAATTTCTCAGGCAGGTTACCCAGATGATCAAGAATTTAGGAAAAATATTTCCCAAGGATGATCACAAGGTTTGACTAGAAGAGCTTGAATTGCAACACTTCGAGTCAATAACCTTAATTGAATTTGAAGTCCACATTTCAAGGAGATAAATTCTAGAGAATTCAAATGACAACAAGGATGCATCCAAAAGTTTTAATTTATCCTTATTTTCATACATTTGAAACACAACTAATTGTCGGTCTGACCGCCGCCAAATCGGTCTGACCGCCAAGGGTGGCCGGTCCGACCGCCCGACACATGGTGTTCTGACCGATTTAGCACCGGTCAGACCGCCAAGCCACAGAAGCAATGCAATTTTAACTTTGCTCAAATGACAAAACACATTTGCCCATTTGTGTCCATTTCCAACAAGGTTTCAAAGATGATATTCTCAACAAGTTGATAACTCTAACAAGTCCGCATTAACATCAACATTAGAGATGACAAGTCCATAACACATGTTAACATCAAATTACAATGGAATACATGCTTAATTGAAATATAGTCCGTCATGATGATCGACACGCATATAGCTAGCTTCCTCACTGGGTTTTTCCTCCAGTCTGATGCCGTCTCCGAAAGGAGGCAACTCGTAAAATTGATTGTACTCTTCCTCATCCACGACATTCTCAACTCCGATAATCCTTCTTTTCCTATGAAGAACTACGTAGCGGTTCTTATTTGCTGGGTCCGTTACATAAAAAACTTGAACAACTTGCTTAGCGAGTACGAATGGTTCGTCCTTGTATCCGACACGTTTGAGGTCCACAGTAGTGACGTCGTATTTGTCGACCTTCACGCCCTGTGGAAGTTTAATCCAATGACATAGAAACAGGGGGATCTTGAAAAGTGCATAGTCGAGCTCCCAAATCTCCTCTATGAACCCATAGTACGACTTCAACCCGCGTGCCCCCGCGGTATTGAACCCCTCGTGAAATGCATCTATGCGGACACCGCTGTTCTGGACTGTGCTCTTCCTATCCTGAGCTGCCATATAAAACGTGTACCCATTTATGTCGTATCCTTGCCATGTCACAATTGTAAATTTTGGTCCTTTGGCCAACCATAGCAGCGTTTCATCACTTGATGACCTCCAAGTGAATCGCATCTTTAACCATTCGTTGAACCGACGGTTGTGCTCTCTCGTTATCCAAACCTCCGACCGGTCTGGATTTTGTTGGCGCACCATGTCTTTGTGCTCGCCGATGTACGGGACACTTGGGTCATGTGTTGCAAGACCGTGAAATGGGCCTCGCAGATGTATCTAGATCGGAGTGATTGCTTTCCTCCCGATGGTCCCGATACCCTCCGCCTCCCTCATGACGAGATAGAGGCACACCTATCGGTTCCACCGAGCCATGTAGTCGATGCGAGAACTCAATGACCTCTTGGTTGCATAACCTTCGATGATCTTGTCCTACGGCCGAGATCGATTCCGTGACGTAGGACTTCGTAATTCCATGTATCTCTCGAAGGGTACATATGACGAGGAACACATGGCGCATATCTTTATCTCTTTCACAAGGTGAACAATGAGATGGACCATGATATCAAAAAATGACGGAGGAAAATACATCTCAAGATGACATAGAGTCGTCACCACCTCAGCCTGCAGAGCGTCGAGTCCTTCGGGATTGATGACCTTCTGAGCAATTGAATTAAAGAAATAACACAGCCTAAAGATTGCCACTCGGACCTTATTTGGCAAGATACTCCTAATTGCAATAGGAAGCATTTGTGTCATCAGCACATGATAATCATGAGACTTCATACCAATTAATTTCAAATCTTTCATGGAAACAAGTTTCTTAATATTGGCGGAGTAACCGGACGGAACTTTCACACCATGCAAGCTTTGACACAGTTCATTTCTCTCGGCCTTGGACAAAGTGTAGCAAGCTGGGGGAAGGTACGTTCGTCCTTTATCGGTCTCTTTCGGTGCTAACTCGGTTCTTATGTTCATATCAACCAAGTCACGCCGTGCGTTAACACCGTCTTTTGTTTTGCCACCAATGTTCAGTAAGAGACCAATCGAGCTATCACATACATTCTTCTCCACGTGCATGACGTCGATGCAGTGGCGAACTTCTAAGTGCTTCCAATAAGGCAAGTCCCAAAAAATTGACCGCTTCTTCCAGATGTTTTTCTGAGGGGTACTTAATTTACGTCCCTTTCCAAGCACAACATCGATATCCTTAACCATATCATAGACCTCTTTCCCTCTAAAAACCCTTGGAGCTGAACCGTCCTCCTTATTTCCGTTGAATTGTTTCTTCATCTCGCGGTATGGGTGAATCTTGGGAAGGAACCTACGGTGACGCATATACACAGTTTTACGCGAGTTGTTCAGCTATGCACTCTCGGTACCATCTAAGCAAAGGAGACAAAGCTTTGGCTCCTTTTGCACTAAACCCCGACAAAGTTACCAAGGGCGGAAAATCATTGATGGTGCGTAATAACATAGCGCGTAAAGTGAAGTTCTCGCTTTTACGCATCCCATACTTGTACCCCTTCGTTCCAAAGTGTCACAAGATCTTCCAGCAATGGTGCTAGGTACACATCAATATCGTTCTTAGGTTGCTTCGGCCCTTGGATAAGTAGTGACATCAAAATATATTTCCGCTTCATACACAGCCAAGGAGGAAGGTTATACATACATAGATTCACGGGCGGGTGCTATGTCACGCTCATGTTACCGAAAGGATTTATTCCGTCCGTACTCAACCCTAACCTTATGTTCCTCGGTTCCGCACCGAACTCTTCGAAGCTCCGATTGAAGTTTCTCCACTGGGCAGAATCAGCAGGGTGTCTAAGCTTCCCATCTTTATTACGCTCCTCCGAGTGCCAACGCATCAATCTTGCCTCCTTTCGGTTCGCAAATAAACGCTTCAAACGTGGGATCACAGGCAGATACCACAACATCTTAGCAGGAGGTCCTTGCTTCGCCTTAGCAATATTCTTACGCTTGTATCGGGATGCTTTGCACACGGGACATACATGCATGTCTGCATACTCTTTACGGTAGAGGATACAATCGTTCGGATATGCATGTATTCTTTCTACTTCCATTCCCAATGGACAAATAACCTTCTTAGCTTGGTAGGTCGTCTTTGGGCAACACGTTTTCTCCGGAAGGATGTCACTAAGAGACCTAACAACGTCAGAAACTCTTCTCTGACCAACCATTGCTTGCCTTCAATTTCAGTAGGTTCAAGCACGGTTGACAACCTTAGGTATTCCGGCCTGCGGCCGTGGAACAAATGTTTCCGAGTCCTCCATTAAGCCCTCGAATTTACAAAACTCTCTCACCGTAGTTCCTTCTCGCATCGCGTAGCATCGGATCCCGATTGTCATCATGCGACCTATCCTCATCAAAAGCACATTACATACCACGCATATCGTTGACTTCTCGACGATGTCGTCATCGACTTAGGTATAATCGCTTCTTCACCGTGGATCGCTCCAACATGTATATCCTTTTGAAACCCTTCATATTAAGTGAGTTTCGATCTCATACTGGTTGTTAAACATTTTCATATTACCGCAATCAATGCATGGACAGTACATAAATTTTATCCACTTCTTCAACATATCCTGCTCGGCGGCTCTTCTAAAAGCAAACACATCATTAATATACTCTTCACTCACACGGTTCTCAATGTACATCCAGTTTCGGTCCATCTACACGTATACACACGTAACAAATTAATTAGTGTTAAATTATATTAATAAACCGCAAGTACCCTTCGTAATGACCAAACACATTAGTGATTAGTCTAGAGCAAATATAAAGGGTTATAGATCGTTACACATTAGTGATTAGTCTAGAGTAAAAATAAAGGGTTACAGATCGTTACCCTTCTCTCCAAGGTGACACAATGTGGGAGGAGGCAGCAGAGGTGCCGCAATGAGGGAGGAGGAGGCAGGGGTAACAGCTCAAAATGGAATGGGCAGCAATGTGCATGGAAGGAGACAAAGAATGTAGGTGGCGAACAGGGAGGAGGCAGCAGCAGCAGCAGGTGGCCAATGGGAGGAGGCAAAGAAGAAGCAGAGAGTGGCGGCGCCTCAAATGGAATGGAAAGGGGGCCTGTTGGGAGCATCTATTTATAGTGCTTGTATATCACAGACAGTTCTTTACAAGAACCGTCTGTGATAATATAAAGAACCGTCTGTGATACTTATTTATCACAGACGGTTAACGAAGAACCGTCTGTGATAATTTTAGAACTATCTGTGATGGGGTGTCTAGTATAGCATGTTTTGTAGTAGTGGTACCTTCTCTTCTTTCTTCTCAGAAAATTCTAAAATTAATACATGTGTAACAATTAATACACAAGAATTAAGTTCAGTAGTAGGGTTTGTAGTCGTGGCCGCGTGGCAAGTGGTATCAGAGCCCGGTCAGTTCATTCTTGATCTTAACCGGTCACTGAACTTGGCGATGGAGAAGTACTCCACCAAACCGCATGTATTTGATTGGCTCGACTATGCTTATTTGAAGAATCGCATACGTGTCTACCTTTAGAGCGAATGTCAAACCATATGGGAGGTTGTTTGAGCTCCGCTCGTCTTGCCTGAGGTTGCTACGCCGGTTTCAGCAACCCTCTTGCCTAACAACCACAAGGCAAAGAACTTCATATATGCCGGACTTGGTAGACAAGAGTATGACAGAATCTGTCACCTTGAGACCGCATACGAGATTTGGCATACCCTCGAGACCTACCATGAGGGTTTGTTCCAAATCATGCAAGTACGTCAAACAGTCTTCAAACGAGAATACAACAAGTTCGAGATGCAGCTTGTAGAGAGCATCAATGATGTATTCACTCGCTTCAACAAGGTGCTCAATCAGTTGAGAGCGGTCAACATCGAGTATTCTTAGTCTGAGAATGCTGCCCACCTTTTGGCTGCAATCAATACCAAAGAGCGGGAGATGAAGGTTACTGGAATTGAAGAGAATGTCAATCTCTTTGATCTCACCTTGGAGTTTCTCTATAACATGCTCAAGACCCATGAGATCAAGAAGGTTGGTCATCATAAGAAGAATTACACGGCTTTAGTAGCTGGCTCTCTCAAGAGAACTTCTGATGACTCTTCTGAATCTTCATCTGGATTTTCACTTACTTGTTTATCTGCAATCCATGAAGAAACTTGAGACTATCCCTGAGCCTGAGTTAGCCCTCCTAGCCAAAAGGTTCACACGGGCCTATCACAATGTGAGAAACAAGAAGAGAGGTGGTCCTTTGATATGCTATGAGTGTGGAGAGCTCTAGCACATCCGGACGAACTGTCCCAAGCTGAAAGGGAAGAGCAACCATAAGGAGGAGGAGACAGCTTGGAGGAATCCTCAAGGGAACAAGTCCAAGTTTGATGTTGCCAAATTTGTGAAGGCTGCTCACTAGGTCCTTGCCACTTTGCTCCTCCTCCTTTAGTTGGTCCAAGCATCGGTCATGATGGAGTACCTACTCAAGGCTGTCTCTTCTTCACGTGTCTTCAATAAATCATTGGTTCTTTCCACTTCCTCCTTCAACAACTTCTCTCGGACTTTGTATTGAGAAGGACCCACAAAGCTCAACCCAAAGCGACCAATGGACTCACACATTTACTTGAACTCATCATTATTGATGGCATTGAAAGGTACACCTAAACATACAATACAAGGCTAGCAATCAATAGTTCAATACAAGGGTAACAATCATGAGAGAATGAGAGTTGAAAATAAATAATACCATAAGTATAAAGCCATCTCACAACATATTGCTTCACCTTATGAGTCATTTCTTTCCAAAGTGCATTCTTAATATCATGTTGCCAACTCATCAAAGCAATGGAAGGATCAATAGGGCAAGCAAACTTATCCATTGGTCCTAATTTACGAGGTGCCGAGCTTCTAACAACTTCAAGCTCATCATCATCATTATGGTTATCTTCATTTTCAATTACCACTCCATTTCTAAGCTCTTCCTCTTTTGCTTTCTTTGCTTTCTTCAATGCTGTTGCATCCTCTGTAGACTTCATATACTTCTCTTGTTCTTCTTTTATGGACTTTGGGAATTTAGCAATGTTCTCGCGAATATGGCCAATATGTTTCTTGAGCCTATACACCCCTCCGTGAATTACCTTTTGACACACTTCACTTTATCCAAGTTATTTGGAACATCTAAATACTTAAATTTTCATCCTATATCTTTGGAATTTCTCTTAAGGGCGCTTGAACTTACTGCACCCACTGAAGCAACAAATGATATCTAGACAAATTAACATATCATGTATTTATACATCTACACAAATTAATAGCCTGACACAACAATCGGTGCAACCTAGCATAGCACAACACATCAATCGGCACAACACAATACAATAGGGGTGAGAAGCAGAGCAGGGGCGGCGTGGGAGCAGAGAGCATAGCAGGGGTGACACGAGAGTAGCGAGCAGAGTAGGGGCGACGCGAAGGCGGTGACATACCTCAATTCGGTTGCTGGTGATGGGGGAAGGTGAGATGGACCAGCGGTGAGCTTGATTTGATGGCGGGGATAGCCGGAGCGTCGGCGACGTGCTCGATTAGGTGGCAAGGGATGCAGGATACAGGGCATCTTAACCCTAGTGTGAACTCGTTGGGGTCGAGCTCGCTCAACATTTCTTGTGTACGATGCTTCCTAGGCCCTTGGCATGCGCCTCGTTGTCGCCTCACGCCGCCTCGCTGAGCGCTACCCAAGCCGCCTAGGATCGGCTTTGACCGCCTAGCTGGTCCTTGGCGGTCATGTAACATCCCAAAATTTGGGCATATTTTCAAAGGTGTGAAAATGTGAACTTTTTTAAAAAGAAAAAAATTTATGATGCATTTTGTTGACATTTGTTTTTCTGGATTTTTTTTGTGCAATACTTTTTGCCTAATTGAAAAATTAAGAATCAAATCATGGAAATACAAAACTCATTAAGATATGAACTGGATTGTGTTAGGAGCCTCCCCAAAAAAATTTATAATTTTTAGAGCTGTATTTCTATATATAAAAATTCCGTGAAACCTCAGCCTTTTCAAAAATTCTAGAAAACCAAACTTCTTATCCCCTCCCGCTGACGGGTGGACCCCACCCATCAGTGTTCTTCCTCCACGCACCACCAGAACCAGTGTTGTTTATTGTGCGCCATGGCCACACACCCATGTCGCGCCAACAACTTCGCCCACAGACTTGGCCAGCCGCTCATGGTTTCATCACGCCCATGCGTGCCCGCCTTCCCCATCATCACCTAGACCCCGTCACCGCCGGTTCTTGCAGGATCTCGTGACTACTCCACCCTTCTTCCCGTTACAAGCCGAGCATCGAGTGCGTCACCCTCCCTCTCCATTTCCCCTCATTTCCCTCTCCATTCCTCTCCTCCTCCGAGCTCAATTCGAGCTCAGACCCGAAGGTCAGTCCCGGCCATGGCCGCGCCGCCGCAAAGCTTCCTGGCTGCACCGATGGACCCTGGCCCTTCTCTTCATGTCCCTAATGACCTCATCAATCCTCTCTTTCCCTTCCTCAACACCTTTACCTCTTTATGAAGTCGAAGCTCCAGGAACTCTTAGGTCATCCTAGCGTCCGACAACACTCAAGACGCTGTGGCCGCTCCGCTTGCTATTTCGGCCAAACCAATGAACTCCTTCGCTAATAGACTATGTCACCTCATGTTATAACCCCCAAGAGTCATTTACCCCCAATTAATTTGGTATTTCATCCGCATGAACACCTCGTCACCATTGTCTTCCTTACGCACAACCAAAATCGCCGCTACCAACGCCATTCCTTGTCTGGTGAGCTCCAGTCCCATTACTAGCACCCAGAGCATCCCCTTGCCATCTCCTAGCTTTCCCCACCACTCACCCTCGTACTCTCTCTCTCTCTCTCTCTGCAGCGCCGCTTTCACGGTGACCTGCCGCCACGAAGTTCGCGTCTCAGCCGCCTACCGCCTCTTCACAACCAAAGTCAGATGAGCTCTATGTGATCCCCTAATGTTGATGCTCCCTGTAGCTCGCCCCCTATTCCACCCGACACCGCCGTAGCCGTTTCTTCCTCACGGCCGACCGCCACACGCCCTCGCCGCGCAGCCACATTGCCGCCCAAGCCATGAAGTCACCTCCCTTAGCTTCCTTAGCCCTCTGGAATTCCATTTTGGCCACTCTCAGCCACCGCCGTTGCTCCCCTCGCTGGCGACGAACGCAGCCCCGTGCCGCTCCCAATTCCTTTGTTCTACCTTCTCTCTGTTGCTCTTTGTCACTGATAGTGGGACTCACCTGTAAGGATATAGAACGAACTTTGTGATTGACAATTAAGTCACTCAAATAGATAATTGGCTTAGGAGAGGTACTTTCATTCTACAATTGCTGCCCTTGGACTGGGATTTAGGGACCTCATTACTATGTGTTGCAAATAATACATCAAAAAATAGAAACGGGAGACACAAATTTTACGTGAAAAACTCTTACAGGAAAAATCACGGACGCACAAAAGCGATATCACTGTATGAGGAGATGTTTACAATGAAACTCGTGCTCTACTCCATGGACTACATGGATGAATTTAAAGTGGTGCATGAAAGACTACGTGTATCAGTAGAAAAATGAGTTCGAATAGAGAAAAAAATTCGTATCACACTCAAACTCAACAATCTCCACCTTGAAACGAATTCGTGATGAACACATTGTGCGTCGAACATCTGTAGGACTACTGCACCATACCAACTAACTCTGAACAGAGCTCACACTTAGCATTAGGAACTAGCTTTGTTATCATATCAGCTGGATTATCATGAGTACCAAAAGAAACTAACAATTTTAGCAAACACAATATCATATTTATCATTCCTAAGCAAATAATGATTATTATAGATAATTGGCTTAGGAGAAATACCTTTGGGATATAGAATAGACTTTGTGACTGACAATTAAGTCACTCAAATGATTTAATGAAAATTGAAGTTTGATTTTAGAAGGAGGTTAGTTAACATCACTTCAATTCATAGAAATTCCTTGTCTGAACAGAGAAGATATTTAGAGGATATTGGGAAACAACACTAAGCTAATGACATTTCTAATACAAATAATTAGAAATTGTATTGATTTAGTTAGCCATTAGAAACTGGTCTAAAAGAGGCAAACAAACCTGAAAACAAATATTGAAAATGATTATTCAAAATAAACAGCGAACCATCGAATGGTTAAATAGAAGAATGATTAGTGAACTAAGTAATCAGAGAATGCTTTGATTAGGCAAATACTTAATGAAGATAATGTCAATAGGCTATGATAAGGTTAATCAAAATGAGTAAAATGATTAGATATCAACTCATGTCAGTATTCACTTAGAGTAATTTAAAAGATGGTAATCCAAATTGAAAATCAAGTATAATTGTTAGTTTTGCTAGTGCCCTAATAATGGTAGTAACTTTCACATACAAACTCCAAATCAAATAAATCTTTTGGCTAAATTCATGAGAAATCATGATCTGTATGAATATACAAAAATATTTCGGTTTGGTTACTATTAAAATTATTTGCCTTATTAAATTTGTTTCTGCTTCTTTTTGGAATAGACGTTGATTGCACGAGCGAATATTTCGATGATCATTCCCTATCATATTCAGAGCAACGAGAGCATGGCAAGCAACCCCTTTGATCATGTTGATCCTACTATTTCAATTATTGTACTTCTTTTTTTGCAAAATGTATTATGCATGCGTGTATGTTTACCATAAAATCGCTATGTTTGGAATGTTGGTAGTTGTAAATCATATCCGATGCATGATCCTCCTTGATATGTTGATGTCCTTGTTGTTGTAGCCAATAGGATTTTGGTTTAGACAACGAATAATATCAACTTAGGTTTTTCGAATGCAAACTTCTCATAACTACTTTGTCAAGCAATAGTCTTTCATGAAAATTGTAAAGTGACGACATGATTAATATGAATTTGTTAGTTCTGAAAAGAAAGTCCTGAAGGGTATGCCTCTTTTATTTTTTATAAAAATAAAATAAAAAACCTAGTTTTCGACGTGGACGAGTTATATTATATTCTGAGAAGTGTGAGAGAAGAATCTCACAAGTAGATAGGGAGAGATTCTCGTCCGGGTCAATTAAGGACCGAACGCCAGTAAATCTAATCTAAGCCCAAGTGTACAACCATATGTGCCGGTATGGGACGACCTTAGCTAGTCAAGTCATCGAAAACTAGCATTGCATGATTGGTAGGCGGTAGTGGTGCGAGCATGTGTGATTGCTGACACAATGGCGAATGCCCCATCGAGACGGGTGTACCTGGCCGGTGAGGGTGTTCATTCGCCGTGCTAAGTGCAAGGTTGGGGCTAGATGATATAAAGGTTTTGACGCGTGCTCTAGACTGCTTATCAAAGATAGTGATCGGTAGTATCGACGGATGCCAAACAAACTAGCGAATTTGTATGATGTGGGTAAAGTTATATACCTCCGCAGAGTGTAAATCTATTTAAATAGCTGTGCTCACGGTCATGAGGGTGTTTAGTGCATACTTATTGGGTATAGTCTTGATTTTCGTAAAAATCGGTTTCATTGGAAAAAGACATGGGAAATGTTGTGTTGGTTTATGTTTGAGTCGAGTGCTATATCTATGGCTGAAAATAAAATATTGCTCGCAGCCGAGGAGGGTTACGAGTTGTTATTTATTCAATTACTTACTTGTTGTCTATTACCTATTCAACAGCTTTTTTAATTTTTTTTCGTTGCAAAGTACTACATATTGATATTGCAAATAAAATCTACTTAATGCAAAAATAACATGTAGTATAGAGCCTCATCTTTGATTAGCCTTGCATTTATATAAATTTCGTGATATACTACAAATCTTGTTGAGTACATAATGTACTCAATTTTGCTTAAATTGTTGTTCAAAGTTAGAGGACGATTTCACACCGAACGATGACTTCTTTACACCCAGAACCGGTGGGTTCGTTGACGAACCTTGTTAGGACTTATCTCTAGTCGGTTGTCTACTGGTTTGGATTGGTATGTTGCTGAAATTTTTCACTCTTATTATCTTTTTGCTTCCGTTGTTATATTTGTTATCTCTAACACTTAAGTTTTTATTTAGCCGAACGGCCTTTAGGATATAATTATGGTAATCGCTTAAGTTACGTACAATTTTTACTTTTCTTTGTACATACGAATATATAAATGTTATATAAATATTAGAATTGTGTGTATTAATCATTAATAATTCCTATAGATCAGCCGGCGGAAGGCCACCGCCTAGGTATTCCTGGACCCGATTTCTTACCTGGGATGCACGGGACGTGGGAGAGGGAAGTGCGGCGGAGGTGCAAGTAGATGCTGGAGATGGAAACGGATGTTGACGGGGTAGGTCGCGAGTAGGTTGTCGGCGGGGTAGTTGGGTATGGTTTGGGGTTGCGAGAGATTTTATATAATTGATGGGAGAATGAGGGCCATTAGATCTGCATTCAAGGGCTCAAAATTTGAGTTCTCTTGATAAAATAAACTTGTCCAGCACCTCCAAGAAAGAAAAGAAGGGGACAAAAACCCAAAAGTTGAAAAGCTCACCAGTCACCACGCCAAATTCCCCACCCTTCTCCTCGCTCCTCGTCCCAGGGACGGTGACGCTGAGGAGGGGACGGCGGCGGCCTGGACGTGGCGCCGTCGGAGTCCCGATACACCCGAAGAAAGGGAGCAGCTCGGCGTTGCGGTTGCAGGTGATCCGGGACGTCACGGCGCTGCAGGATCTCGGCTTCCCAATCCCTATTTCCGTTCGTTTTGGTGTCTGCCGCTCCTTTGCGTGGAAAGACCCGACGCCGATGCCGCCGGCCACTGAGCAAATTCGGCGGTGGCGGGGCATCTCTTTGTGCAACACATAAACTCCAAAGGATAAAAAGTAAGCATCGTTTTTTTTTTGCTCGTCTTGTTTGATCCAGTGTTCTTGCTCGGGGCCAATCTACAGAAAGGAGTTCTTTGGGGAACCGGAATGGGTGCCGCGCTCCAACTCCTGGCGTAGTTTCTTTGCTCGCCGAGCGAGCTCCAGCTCTAGTTGCGCTGCTTCTCCTCTCCGATTCCAAATACATGCCTGTCCTGTTGCGCTAGGGTTGCACAGTGTGCAGCACCCTCTGCTCGCCATAGGTTGAGGCAACCATGTTCAGTTCTTGTATCGATTCAAGTGCAAAGAAAAAGGAACAATGAATAGCGTACAATGATCACTTCCTTGAAATGAGCTGGAAAGGGTTAATCATATCTTGGTTTTCAAAAATCTTGTTGCATGATAGCATTGCTTGCCTGGATTGTGATGAATTTTACTATATCAATTCCTCGCAATTTTTTTGACTATATTAATGTGTGCTCATTTTGAATTCAAAACTTGGGTGCTTGGTTGATGTGGCAACAGGTGCTTGGGTTGTATTAGCCGAAGAGGAAATTTGGGAAATGAGTAAGCTTGCGAACATGTTTTCGATTCTTCATCTAGATGGCGAAGATGATGGAGAAGATGTTAGAGAAGAAGTAACCAAAACGTCTTCTACCAGCATAGAAGAAACTGCTGCCGGCAAACCTGGTTGGTACTCCTTTTCCTCTAGAATGGAGCTCCAAGTAGTGGATTATACAAGATGAATTTTCATTCCTTTGTTCTGCATGGAATATGGTTTGTGTAACTCATGATTATCCCTGTATGGCCAATTTCAGCAGCTAAATTGTTTGTAGTTTGCGTGGGTTCACTGGGCCACAATTTTAACTCGGATGAAAAAATAATACCAAGCTGCAATTTGCCAAGAACATAACTTATTTATTTTTAACTTGGATTAAAATATAACTCATGTTGCAGATATTGACTGTTGTATTACATATTGATTAATGTCATGTGAACATTGTGGATGACAACATGTTTTAGAATTCGTTTATGTCGTCGGCAAGCTAGGCATCTACCCAGTATTAGTATGGCCTCTTTGCTCAAGCATGTTTAGCAGCATCATGATCAAAATTTTAATCTGGTTGATAAGGTTCCCCCCTTTTCTTTTAAATTTAGTCTTTAGGATACATATGGGAGACCCTTTTGAATGATCGTTACAGGGATTCTTTTCTAGATGATTTTATTTATCTGCCTCTTAATCATGCTTATCAAGTCGTCGACTAGTCGACGACGACTAGTCGACAAGTCGCTGGAGGATGGCCGACTGGAGTCACCGACTCGACTTGTGCCGGCAAAGAGACAAGAGAGGGGAGTGCGGGAGGAGTGAGGACAAATGGGCTCAAGATCACCTTCGACCTCGAGAGGCGAACCGGCAGCTCCATCGGTCTCCGCCACTTGTTGGCCAGCTCCCACCGCGCCACGACCCGGCGTTGAGGAGGCGACGCGGGCGAAGGAGCGCTGAGGGAGGACGGAGGAGGCGGCGCGCGAAGGGGCGCTGGGTGGATTTGGCGAGGCGGCGAAGGGTCGCAGGAGGAGGCACGGCTCGGCCGGGCGTGGGGAGGAGGCGCACACGGCTCGGCCGGGCGTGGGAAGGAGGCGGGCGTGGGGAAAGAGAGGGCAGCCGGGGCGTGGGGACGGAAAAAGGCAGCCGGGGCGGCCAGGCAGCCGGATCTTCTGCGGCCAGAGATTACTGCTGCCAGGATCATATAAACAGTACTTGTCGACTTGCCGACTTAATAACCTTGCTCTTAATCCTGTCTAGTCACTAATGGGGTTAGAAATTGCATTCATTATGCAATATGCAGATAAAGGTGCGCAGAATGACACAACAGTAGTAAACTACAACGAAGGAACTCTTGCATCATCATCTGCTGATTACAGGATGCCTTTGGTGTGGATAGACTTGGAAATGACAGGTGAGTTTTATGTTACTACAACTTGTTTTATGAATTCAGTTTTGGTGTTGCATCTTCATGTACTTGTTTGTTCTTAACAATTTATGTTTTTTTTATTATGCTTCAGAATATTAATGTTTCTGTAAACAGAGTATGCCATTGATTCATTATTAATGGACCTTTAAGTACAGTGCTTTCAGCACAGTTGACATGTAAGTAATATTACTGAAGAATGCAGGCACGGAAAAATATTTCAGAGTGCTTAGGATAATGTAAATTTTGTGACATGGGTTACTTACAAACCACAGCATCTTGTGTTCCAATTATTTAGACACTGCTAGCGACAATGAAAGCTCCAGTCTAATCTGTTCGACATACTTAGATAGTGTAGTTCAAGTTGTATCACTAGAAACTTGAAGGGTATGACGGCATAGAATAATTCAGGAGGCCTTTGGAAATATATCAGTGGTTCTTAGCTGATTATGTGAACCACTCAGATCCAATCCAATCCAATGGCTAACATAGATTGTCAAGACCCCATGCCGGAGCGTAACCCATAACTGTGGTAGACAGGTGGCTTTGGTCCAGGGCCTCGGCGAGGAGCCGTGGTAAGAGATGGGTTTAGGGACAGAAGAGAATGTGCATGGGGAAGAGGGCGCAGGGGATAGGGAGTGTAGTAGAAGGTAGAGGGAGACGATAGATTGATAACTCTTTCCTTAATTCATTAGGAGATAACGAGTCTCCTCATAAAGAGATAGCCTAAGTCCAAGGTTATTAAAGCAATAAGGCGAGGCGAGACGACTCACTACCTTTTTTACTGCCGAAGCACTTAAGGCTTGCGGTGAGTTGACGCCATACACAGATCCTAAAATTGGTTGTAATAACATTTGCCATAGAATATCAAAGCAACATGCATCCCATATCTTGGTCAGGTTAAAAAGACCATCCAGTCCACACATTTATTAACTGCATGCAGCTCCATCTATATTAAAAAAGTAAAGTATTCAAGTGCATGTCTCGTGAGCTCACTCCTCGTTCTTATCTCCTCTCCTGAGTTGAGCTCCCCAATGCGAGCTCCTTCCCCTTCCTCTCTGACCTCCCGGCAACCCGCCTTCCCCCGCTCAGCAATTAGCAGCAAACAAATAGCGATGCGATGCAGAGCAGAGAGCAGCACACGTAGTCGGTCACTCGCTCCTCCCCTTCTCTGTTCTCTTCTCCAAGCGGCAACCCGGCCTCCCCCTCCCTCTCGAGGGAGGGAAGGGGAGGAGGGAGTGGGAGGCCTGTGGAGAAACTTGGATGATTTGAGGAAGCGTTGTCACCTCCGGAGGAGGCCGCACAGATCTATTAATATGAGCCAAGAATAGCACTTGGCGTTGCTTTACAATCTCAATCATATCCGTAATTGCCGTGCTGGTTTAAACAAGGATTCTAACTCTTCTATTTTTAGCAAACAACTTCTATCTATACACAATACAATAAGAGGAACTTTCTATCTATTAACAGCAACGACAAATACCAGGATATGTGCAGGATTTAGTTACAAACACTCCCTTTCTAACAGCCCCCCTCAATCACAACTTTCTTAGGTTGAGATTGTGTTTAAACTCTTCGAGCCGTCGCAATGAAAGAGGCTTGGTAAATCCATCTGCAACTTGATCACCTGTAGGGACATATCTGATGTCTAATAACTTTTGATTAACTCGTTCTCTTACAAAGTGATAATCAACCTCAATATGTTTGGTTCGTGCATGAAATATTGGATTTGCTGATAAGTATGTAGCTCCTATGTTATCACACCATAACCTGGCAGCTGGAGGACTTTTAACGTCAAGTTCACGCAAGAGAGTTTGTATCCACATTACCTCAGCCGTGGCATTAGCTAATGATTTATATTCTGCCTCGGTGCTAGACCTAGAGACTGTAGCTTGTTTTCGAGCACTCCATGACACGAGATTTGTTCCTAGAAACACAGCAAATCCACCAGTTGACCTTCTGTCATCGGGACAGCCTGCCCAATCTGCATCTGAGAAAGCACTAACAAGCATAGATACAGACTTATTAATGTGTAATCCAATTCCTATGGTGTGCTTTAGATATCTTAGAATTCTCTTGACTGCTGTCCAATGTAGATCAGTAGGAGAGTGCAAATATTGAAAACTTTGTTTACTGAAAAAGCAATATCTGGTCTAGTTAATGTCAAGTATTGTAAGGCACCAACAACACTCCTATACTTTGTAGAATCCTCAGGGCCGAGTGGTTCACCTTGAGCAGATAATTTTTCAGATGTGGACATAGGTGTATTCATAGGCTTGCAGTTCATCATATTAACCCTCTTGAGTATATCTGAAGTATATTTTTCTTGTGTCAGGAGAATACCTTCTTGTGTCCTTCTCACTTCAATTCCTAGGAAATAGTGAAGATCACCTAGATCTTTGAGAGCAAACTCAGTTTGTAGGGCCTGTAGAAGACCTGCTGTTGCATCTGTGGAGGAACTTGCAACAATTATATCATCAACATATATAAGCATAAATATGGTGACACTTTCCTTGCTGAAATAGAATAATGAAGTGTCAGCTTTGGATGGATGAAACCCAAGACTCTGCAGTTTCTCACTGAGCCTTGAATACCAGGCTCGTGGTGCTTGTTTCAACCCATAGAGAGACTTATCTAATTTGCAAACATGATTTTGCAGTACTTTATCCTCATACTCAGGGGGTTGTTTCATATATACATCTTCCTCTAGAACACCACGAAGAAACGCATTCTGCACATCTAATCGGCGAAGACTCCAACCTCTAGAGAGAGCAATAGACAGAACAAGCCTGATAGTAGCTGCCTTGACTACAGGACTAAAGGTGTCTTCATAATCAATACCATATCTCTGTTTAAAACCTTTAGCTACCAGTCTAGCCTTATATCTATCTATTGATCCATCTGCCCTCCTTTTAATTTTATAGACCCATTTACAGTCAATTATGTTCATGCCTTGTTTTGTAGGTACTAGATGCCAGGTATTATTTTTCATTAATGCTGAATATTCTATATCCATTGCACTCTTCCAATTCTTATCACTGAGAGCTTCTTGTAGACATTGAGGTTCACCAGTAGAGGACAAAAATCCGTACCTGATTCTCCCATCATAAAGATCTTTGGTTTGGCAATACCCCTTTGTAATCTAGTTACCGGCCGATGCACTGCTGGAACGTGACGCTCATGTGCTGTAGATGGTCCTTCTACGACAGCAGCAGGCGATCCCTGAAAGGCAGCTGCAGACGATCCTGATGCAGATTCCGATGCTGCCGTGACCGAGGTTTCCTTCGTGGGAGAGCCAGCTACGGAAGAGTCAACAGCTACGGACACGTCCACCTCAACGTCACCAGTCGCGGTCACGGGTAAATGCGCGTCCACCTCAACATCTGCACTGTTTTCTCCTATAGAGTTTTCTGAAAAATTTTATGCAGCAAGATTAGTTGAATCATTTGGGACATTAGCAAATTGATCATCTATATGTTCTCCCCTTTGATCAATAGGATTTAACAGGACTGATGGAAGAAGGAGAATTTCAGATCTAAGTTTGGCTCCGGCATTTGGATGAAGTTTTGAGAAGGGAAAGACCTCTTCATCAAAAGACTACATCTCGAGAAATATACACTCCGCCAGTTGAGACATCTAAACACTTGAAGCCTTTGTGCATATTGCTATATCCAAGAAATACACATTGCTTGGAGCGAAACTGAAGTTTACGATTATTATAGGGACGAAGATTCGGCCAACAGGCACATCCGAAGATATGAAGTGAGGAATAATTTGGTTTGATTCGGAAGAGGCGTTCTAAGTTTGTGGATTGAATTACCTTACTGGGTATTCGATTGATTAGGTATGTAGCAGCAAGAAAAGCTTCATCCCAGAATTTTAGTGGCATAGAGGCATGAGCAAGGAGAGCTAGGCCAACTTCAATAATATGACGATGTTTTCTTTCAGCGGACCCATTTTGTTGGTGTGTATAGGGACACGATACTTGATGAGAGATACCAACTTTTCTAAAGGAGTTGAGTTTCTCATATTCGCCACTCCAATCAATTTGCATGGAGATTATTTTTCTGCCAAACATCCTTTCTACAAGTTTTTGGAATTCATGAAATTTTTGGGACACCTCGGATTTATGTTTAAGAAGATAAATCCAAGTGAATTTACTGAAGTCATCAATAAAACTAACATAATATTTATTTCTTCCAACTGATTCAGTTGCAGGACCCCAAACATCAGAGAAAATTAATTCTAAAGGAGAGTGCGACACACTTGTCGACTTTGAATATGGTAGTTGATGACTCTTTGCCTGTTGACAGGCATCTAAAACAGAAATTTTATTGGAATCTAAGGAACATGGGAGTTTATTATGACTAATGACTTGAACTATTTGTAAAGCTGGGTGCCCTAGCCGGTTGTGCCACTTTGATAAGGACGGCTTGATGACATTGTACGCTTGTTTAACTGAAGTTGAATTAAGCGGATAGAGACCACCTTCACATCTTCCTCGAAGAAGAACTTTCTTCGTTGCCTGATCCTTAATCAAAAAGAAATTTGGATGAAATTCAAGAAAGGCTTGATTGTCAGTTGCTAAACGATGAACAGAGACAAGATTTTTCGTGGCTTTTGGTACATGTAGGACATTATTGAGTAAAAGATTACGATTTGGGGTATGAATGTATGACCAATATGTTTAATGCCCATACCTGCACCACTTGCAGTATGAATCTGATCGGAGCCAGTGTACTTCTCTCGAAGAGCCAACTTGTCAAGATCACTAGTGATATGATCTGTTGCACCTGTATCTGTGTACCAGTTGGTATCAACACCATATGAATTGGTAGCAGCCGCAACAAACCTTTTCTCAGGAGCATATTCTTCATCAAACCGGTGCCAACAGTCTAGCGCTGTGTGACCCGGTTTTTCGCACACTTGGTATCTCGGACGGTTGTCGCTGTTGCTGTTTGAACCACCGTAGCCGTGTCTACCTGCTCCGCGGCCGTTGCGGCCACCGCGACCATCACGGCCATTGCCGCGACTGCGACCGCCATGACTGCGCTGGAAGGCTCCGTGTCCACGCCTGGCCGAGTTAACTGAGCTATGGGAGCCTCCCTGCAGTAAATCCATCCGGTTTTCAAAGCTTGTTAGTTGCGCATATACCTCGCTCACCGTAATGGATTCCTTCTGTCCCAGAACTGTTATGACGACGGGATTGTAGTCGATGTCGAGTCCATTGAGGATGTAGGAGACGAGTTCTTCGTCGTCGATTGGTTTCCCAGCTGCCGCCATCTCGTCGCCATATGCCTTCATCTTACCGAAATACTCCGGCATGGTCATTGATCCTTTTTTAGTACTGGAGAGCGCCATGCGGGTGTTAATCACACGAGCTATTGTCTGTGAGGAAGACATATCTTCGATTGTCCTCCAGACTTCTGCCGCACTCGTCATTGCAGCGACGTGCGTCAGAATTTCCCTTGACAGGGTAGAGAAGAGATAGCCAAGGACCTGCTAGTCAAGAGTTAACCACTTCGCGAACTCAGGGTTCGGTTCTTCAATGGCTTTGTCGCCGGTTCTGACGGTGATCTTCTCTGCAGGCGCCGCCGTGGTTCCATCAAGGAATCCAGTGAGTTGTGTGCCTCGTACTGCAGGAAGGATCTATGCTTTCCATTGCATATGATTGCTCTTGGTTAGCTCGTGACAGGATGACCTAGAGATGGACTCCAAGCCATGGCTGCCGCAAGTGAAGGAGAAGAAGCTCTGGTTGCCATAGATGTGAATTAGAGGACTCGCTCTGATACCCATGTGGAGAAACTTGGATGATTTGAGGAAGCGTTGTCACCTCCGGAAGAGGCCGCACAGATCTATTAATATGAGCCAAGAATAGCACTTGGCGTTGCTTTACAATCTCAATCATATCCGTAATTGCCGTGCTGGTTTAAACAAGGATTCTAACTCTTCTATTTTTAGCAAACAACTTCTATCTATACACAATACAATAAGAGGAACTTTCTATCTATTAACAGCAATAGCAAATACCAGGATATGTGCAGGATTTAGTTACAAACACTCCCTTTCTAACAAGGCTGGTCACGGGAGGGTCACCGGGAGGAGGGAGGCGGAGGAAGGCGGAGGCCGAGAGGAGAGGAGGCGGGGAGGAAGGCGGAGGCCGAGAGGGAGGCGGAGCGAGGAGGCCGAGTCACGGGAGGGAGGAGGAGAGGGGAGGCGACGAGGAGGCAGAGGTCGCGATGGGCCACTGAGGAGTGAGCGGAGGCCTGGTCGCAGGGAGCCAGAGAGGAGGGAGACCGGGAGGAGGCGGATGCTACACGGAGCGCAATGGAGAGGCACGCCGCGACGGGGCCGCAACGGGACATGGCAGCAGAGGCGGATGGAGGCGCGACGGGGATGGAGCGGCTAGGGTTCACGGATGTGTTCTCCCACAATTTTCTCTCGCCCCCTCCTCTCATCTCCTTATCACCCGCTGAGGCTTTCTATGGCGCGCCTTTAGTCTTCCCGACACCACATGCCGCCTAAGCGACGCCATGTCCGCGAGGCGACACCATAGACCTTCTTGGCAAGGCAACAGCGCGGTGACTTGTCGACCTAAGTGTCGCTACGCCTTAATAACCATGAGCCTAACAATATTTAGCTAATAACTGGATGGGAAATCATACCATATCTCTAAGAACTAACTTGACAACCAAGTAAAATAACAACTAATCCTTCTACTGAGCAGATGAACTCGCGCACCTTTAAGACCTCGCCGCTTGCGTGGATGCCCGTGTAGTGTAGTAGCATCCTCATTCTTCGATTTTAGGAATGGTGCTCATTTGGTACATTCTCCTTGTAGTGATTGAGAATGGAGATTGGAGTTGTTATGTATATGTGTATATGGCCCATATGTATTTATGGGCTATGAGGCCCATTAGTCCTTATTAGGGTTTGTATTGTAGTATATATACACTACAAGATTGATCTAATACATCTGAGAAGTTGTATTGTAACATGGTATCAGAGCTTCTCCTACCAATCATCGCTGGCCGAGTAGTTTACCTTCGTGGTTCCTTTGCTTCTTCGCCGTCCGTCGACGCCGCTGAAGTTGATACGCCACGGATCTATCGACGACGCCGGGTTCTCGAAGTCGAGCCGCCAGATCTCCCGAGGTGCCGCTTGCGCGCTTCCACGGTGCTCTTCCGCCACCAAATCTCCCGACGCCGCCACGGACTCCCGACGAGTTCTCGCCGCCGCCGAAGCTTGGCCATGCAAGCTTCCACGAGTCCGCCCCATCACCGCCGCTTCCCACCACGGCCTCGCAAACGCCGAGCGGAGGAGAGGGAGGAGAGGGCGCCGCTCGGTGAAGTGGTTGCTCGGTTCGCGCCGGTGGACCGAGAGGGAGGAGAAGGACGCATTGCTGGCACGCGCACGGCCACGCGCTCGCCGTGGACCAAAAGGAGAAGGAAGCCGAATTCGTTCGCCGCTTCGCTCGGCGATATAAGGTATCGCCGTTTGTTTCGTGAGTTGCCTCATTGTTTCCGGGAGTTGCCTCTACCGATCGACGGTGAAGTAGTCGCTTCGCTTTCGGCTGATTCTGGTTCACCTCGGTCCGATCGATCGCTTGGTGCTTCGGTTCGTCTCGGTGATTTAATTACAGTGGACCGGTTGTGCTTGGCGAATCTCCGTATCATTGCGCGGCATCTTTGATCGGTTCTTCGATTGTGCAATGGCTAATGGTAATTCTGCTCTCTCGGATGGGCGGTGCTCTTCTAGCTTTGATATCGTCGATGGTCAAAATTATCGTGAGTGGTCGCCATCGGTCCGCATGCTTCTTCGGTCCATTGGTCTTCTCTCAGATATTACTACGAACCTCCACCGAGAAGACTGATGTAAAGGAAGCTACTGAGATGGCGGCGTGATGATCGTGTTATGGGTATCTTATGTCACAAAGGTCAAATTTCAATCAGATGGATTTCATTGATCTTCCAAGTTCTCGCAAGATGCGGAGTATCTTCAAAGATCGTTATGAGCGCACTCAATCACAAGACGCCGCTTTTCTCTTTTACAAACTCTTCATGATTTACGCCGCCAGGAGATGTCTATTGAGGAGTACTACGCTTCTTTCACTCACATTTCACGCAGCTTGACCTCCATGGTCCCTTATTCTTGTAATCGATGTGTCTTTGTTTGGCTTTGGCAAGGCGTCATGATGCAGAATTTAATGTTCACTTTTGTTATGCGCCTTCGCCGTAATTTGAGTCTATTCGTGCTCAACCATCGACGTGTTGTTCTTCCAACCATGGAGGAGGCCCTTGCCGCATTGATTGCCGAGGAGACTCGACTTCGCTCTTTGTTGTTCGGATTGACACCACCTTAGTCTCGTTTCTTGCGCACTCGTCGGAGGTTTATCACCTATTCTACTCCCCGATGTCGCATCCAATCAGTTATATGCTCTCACCGCAAGAAGCCCGGTCATCCTGCTCAGAGGTGCTACCGCTTTCATCCGAGCTTCGACCAAGATCTCATCGCCGTCGCCGTGGCGTGGTTGCCGCCACCACTCCTACACTGTTGGGATTCAACTTTGCCACCCGCTTGAGTCACTTTGTTTGACCAGCTCTTCAGACTCAAGCTCAACAATGCCTTCATCCGATGTTCCTCCCAGCGGTCCGCCTTCTTTGTCAGAGCCTCTTCTTCCAGACGTACTAGTCTTCCATGGGTTTTGGATTCGGAGCTTCTTTTCATATGACATCGAATAAGTCTCACCTTGCATCATGTCGACTGCTTTGGATGGTTCCTGTACAAACAAATTGATGGCACCTCATGTTCAACACTCATCAGGCACCTCTCTACTTCTCATTTTATTGTTCCGTATGTCATTTGTACCTCACCTTTCTATGAATCTTATGTCCGTTGGTCACCTTTGTCGATATGCATTATTTTGTTGGGTTTGATGACTCTACGTGCTATGTGCAGGATCGCTTGACAGGGCTCTTGTTGGTATCGCCATCGCTTTAGAGATTCTCGTGGTCTCTACTTCCTTGATCGCTCGAGACTTCCATCTTCTTCCGCTCATGCATCTTCACCATAGCTTCACCAGTTAGTTTTCTCGGTGGCATCATCGACTTGGTCATTTGTGTGGATCTCGCCTTTCTACATTAGCTCGTCAAGGTGTCCTAGGTCGTGTCATTGTGGACACTAGTTATGATTGTAAGGGTTGCAAGCTTGGTAAACAGCTTGCAACTTCCTTATCCTACTAGTACATCTCGGCCTAGTCATCCTTTGAGTTGGTTCACTCGATGTTTGGGGTCCCGCTCCCTTTGCTTCTAAAGGTGGTCATATCTATTATGTCATTTTTATTGATGATTATTCTCGATATACTTGGGTTTACTTTATGAAACACCGTTCTCAATCACGCCTATTTATCGGTCTTTTGCTCGTATGGTTCACACTCGCTTTCCACTCCTATTCGCACCTTTCGCTCGATTCTGTGTGAGTACTTGTCCCATGCTTTTCGTCAATTTCTCTCCGCCGAGGAACTCTTCCTCGCCTTTCCGCCCGGCGCCCATGCTCGTAATGGTGTTGTCGAACGAACATCATCATCTTATTGAGACCGCCGTACTCTTTTACTTGCATCTCATGTTCCACTGCATTTTTGGGTCGATGTAGTTTCTACTACCGTCTATCTCATTAATATACAACCATCTTCTCGCTTTGAGGGAAAGTGTCCTGAGAGCTCTTGTTTTCCACTCCCCAGATGACCATCTTCGAGTGTTTGGTTGTACTGCTATGTTTTGCTTCCGCCGTGAGCGCAGCAAGTTAACAACTCGGTCACTGGAGTGTGTTTTTCTTGGATATAGTCTTGAGCATAAGGGCTATCGTTGTTATGATCCTCCGCTTTCTGCGATGCGTATTTCTCATGATGTTTCTTTTGTTGAGGATCATCCTTACTTTTACTCTTTCGCCACTCGGCCCTCCTCTCCCGCCGAGTCTCTCTCTTTCTTTATCTTCCGCCCATTGTTTCATCCGATACACCTTCTTCTCGTGGAGTCTTCCTCTCCATCTTTAGTCGATCACCGCTTTCTCTTCACTATACTGCCGGTCTAGGGTTTCTCCCGATACTCACTTACTACTTTTCCTCCTTTGATGGCATGGCTAGTAATCGATGATACTCCTTCCGATGATCCCCACCAAAGACCGCTATCTCGTGATGAGCTTCGTGATCGCACTACTATTATCGCTCCTAATGATATGGTTTTCTTACTATCGTTGTTGTGCCCGAGCCTCACACTTATCAGAGGTCGTTGTTCATCCCGAGTGGCGCTTAGCTATGGTCGAGGAGTTGGTCGCTGGATCGTACTCATACATGGGATCTTGTTCTTTACCGCTCATGCCGCCTCCTATTACCCGCAAGTGGATTTTTAAAGTTAAGACAAAATGATGGTTCTATTGAGAGATACAAGGCTCGACTAGTTGCTCGTGGTTTTCAGCAGCATATGGTCGTGATTATGATGAGACATTTGCCCTGTTGCTCATATGGTAACGGTTCGCACTCTTGTCGCTGTGGGTCTTTGCTCGCTTCTTGGACTATCTCTCGATGGATGTGAAGAATGCTTTTCTTCATAGTGATTTGCAGGAGGAGGTTTATATGGCTCCACCTCGTGGTGTTGTGGCTCTCGCTGGTCATGTTTGTCGCCTTCGTGCGTGCTCTTTATGGTCTCAAACAGCTCCTCGTGCTTGGTTTGAGAGGTTCATTCAGCTTGTATTAGCTTTGGTTTCTCCCCGAGTAATCATGATCCCGCATTATTTATTCATACATCTCCACGTGGTCGCATTTTATGCTCTTACTCTATGTTGATGATATGCCGACATCGAGATGACAAGGAATATATTGCTTTTGTTAAGCAACAGCTCAGTGAGCAATTTTTGATGTCAGATTTGGGTCCTCTACATTATTTTCTGGGGATTGAGTTCACTCACACAGATAATGGCTACTATCTATCTCAGCAGCGCTATATTCAGGATCTACTTGCTCGCTCGGTCTCACCGACATCGGACATTGCTACTCCTATGGAGCTTCATCTTCAGCTTCGTCCTACTGATGGCACTTTGCTTGAAGATCCTTCTCGTTATCGTCATATTGTTGGGAGCCTTGTCTACCTTGCAGTCACACGCCCTGACATTGCTCATTCTGTTCATGTGCTCAGTCAGTTTGTTTCTGCTCCCACGTCTGTTCACTATGCTCACCTACTACGTGTGTTGCGTTATCTACGAGGGACTGTTGATCGTTGTCTCTTTTATTCTCGGTCGTCTCAGCTTCAGCTTCATGCTTACTCTGACTCGACTTGGGCGAGTGATCCTGTTGATAGACGATCTGTCTCAGGCTATTGCATATTTATTGGGTCTTCACTTATTGCTTGGAAATCCAAGAAACAGACTGCAGTTTCACGGTCTAGTGCTGAGGCAGAGCTTCGAGCTTTGGCCACTACTACTTCAGAGATTGTTTGGGTTCGTTGGTTGTTAGCTGATCTTGGTGTATCATGCAGTACTCCTGCATCTCTCTTGTGTGACAACACTAGTGCTATACAGATTGCTACTGATCCAGTGAAGCATGAGCTGACTAAGCACATTGGTGTGGATGCATCTTTCACACGTTCTCATTGTCAACAGAAGACTATTGCTCTTCAGTATGTACCTTCTGAGATTCAAGTTGCTGATTTCTTCACTAAAGCTCAAACTCGAGAACAACATCGCTTCCATCTCTCCAAACTCAATGTTTCAGATCCTCCTGACCCATGTTGAGTTTGAAGGGGGGTGTTATGTATATGTGTATATGGCCCATATGTATTTATGGGCTATGAGGCCCATTAGTCCTTATTAGGGTTTGTATTGTAGTATATATACACTACAGTATTGATCTAATACATCTGAGAAGTTGTATTGTAACAGGAGTACCATGTGATCATTATTCAATTTGTAGTATTCATTGTTTCACACAGTATCAATGGTCCAACGTAGCATCCACATCATTGGTCAATGGCTCATGGTGAACCAAACATACATCAAAGTAGAAAGTACTGATGCGTGGGTTTAGTTAACCAAAGTACCAAACTATAATCTAGGGATTCTATGGAACAACTGAAGATATTACAAACCACTGATACGATTTTATCTCCTATATCCTGAATAAACTTATTTCCTTTCCTGGATTTTAACGATGATAGCTAAATATTTCGTCTCTGATCTGATGATAGTTGCTGCTGCAGGGAATTTAATCATTTTGTTGTCTCCTTCTCAATAAATTGCTTGGTGGATAGATTGATCAAATATAAATTTGGATTCTACTTTTTTTAGTCCATTTTACATTATGCTTAATATGATGACTAACGAGCACACGTACTGGATGGATTGTGCAGGTTTGGATATTTCAAAAGATCGGATATTGGAGATAGCTTGCATTATAACGGATGGTAAACTTACAAAACAAATAGAGGTGGCTGTCGAAATTACGTACCTTAGTTCGTTCTACATAGGTTTTGTACAATGTGATGGTGTTGTTGTTATCACTTTAAAAAAATATTTAGAACACCCCCTGTGTACTTGTGTGGTAATCATGGTTTCTCTAGATTGATAACTTATTACCATCTCTGTTCCTAAATACCTATGTTACATAAAACTACAGTTATGAAAGTACTTGACTACAAATCTAATAATGTTCTATTCATGTGGTCAATATAGATAGTAGTACTGTAGTAGTTACTTTTATGTACATCAATGGTTAGAGCTAAAAATTGTTACAATAGTGTTAGAATAGGAATACTTTTGTATTTCCTTATCTGCCTTTTGTATTTCCTTATCTGCATATGACATACCCCCTTGTACTCCATGTATATATTGTCCATTGGCTCTCTTGAATAGATACACGTAATATTCGTAATATAGTATCAGAGCAAAGGTTAGGATTGGGGTTTACTGTTGCCGCTGCCGCTGCCTCCTAGCCTCCGCTAGTCTTCCGTTGCCTGCTGCCCCCGGGAGGAGCTATCTCTGCTCCTGGGGGAGGTCAGATCCGGCGAGATCCATCCGCCGATGAGAGAAACCATGTTCCAGCACTCGTACATGGACACGTTGCTCAACATCACGCAGGCGCCGATGAGGGAAACCACGTTCCAACGTTGGCTTCTTGGTGCCGACGCCTCCGCATCCTTTGCCGCCTGTTGCCATGGCATCCAGGGATCTCCGGCGGTTGCTCAACGGCGCGGCCTTCGCCTTTCCTCGGGACCCTGAGCTCTTTAGATCCCCGAGCTCTTTAGATCCGGCGAGATCCATCCAGATCTGGTCGGATTTGTTCGTCACGCCACCCCCGAGTGGGAACCATCTGCCCCGCCTCCGCCGTGAGGATCCTTCGCCCGCAAGGACACTCCCTCGCCATGTACGCCGACTCGACGCAAGACTCAAAGAGCCTGCAGCCAGATCGCCTTCATGTACCCGATCCTCCCCGGCGACGCCTTCAAGAGGCTGGATGGCGCGACGCTCTCCTGGGCGGAGCCAAAGTCCAGTGTCGCGTTCGCCCTTTGCTTCCTCAACAAGCCCGCGTGCGCCGCCACCCCCCCCAACCCCACCCCACCCCTGATGAGGACGCTGGCCACCTTGGATGGCATTGCGGATAGGCTCACGGCCATCTTTGTCGGTGGAGAGCGAGGTAGATTGAGAAAACAGAGAACTAAACGAGTGCACTCATGGGTTGGGCCATTTTGTTGTTTTGGGTCTTGATGGTGTTGCTTCGTCAGCGGGTGTGACCGATGCTTGCCGTTGGATGAGGAGATGGGTCTTCTCGCACGCCAAGATTTGTTGCTAGTATCCGCCGCTTCCTTTGTGTTGTTTTCTTCCATTGCGTCCATCCAAATCCGCATCACTCTATCTTTGAGTTCGTCATAAACCATGTAAGTCCACATATTCATTGTCAGTCATAGAAGCATAGGAATTTCCTTTGTATGGCAGCAGTCGTCGCTCTTTTCTTTGAGCCGTTGTAGATCGTAGAAGTCGTTATAATGCCCCCGCTTCTCTCTTAGCTGCCGCCTCGAGCTTCTAAGGCCGCCGCGCTCTGCGCCGCCGCCGTTTTGGACTTCGATCTGTGCTGACATGCTTCTATCTATTCCTCTTCGGCTTGATTTAACAACTTTATCTATTTTTGTCGATTTTGTCATCTTCTTCGTCGTGTTGATGCGGTCGACTTTGCTCCCACTTGCCTGTACTTTCTCAACCCCTGCACATTGTGCTTTATAGGCTGTCGTACGACCTCGGATGGGAGGAAATCTTTTGATACTCGACATATTTTCCAAGAGCTGCACGCTACGAAGACATTATCAAAACTCGGACTTCGGATTTTTCATATTTTAGTGTCAACTCTTTCCAAATGCAATGTTATTGCATACACCTTGCATTTGAGAGGGGGTGTTAGAATAGGGTATTAGAATAGGAATCCTTTTGTATTTGCTTATCTGTTTATGACATATCCCCTTGTACTCTCTATATATATTTCCTATTGGGCCTCTTGAATAGATACACACAATATTCATAACAAAAACGTTGACTGCATGTGTACACAAGAACTTAATTTATGAACATAGGAGTTAGGGATTAAAATTATGATTGCAAGTTTTAGTATTCGATCCCAAGTAGCACACCACTTAGTGGTGATAGGTTGCCATTGTTGTTAGTTCCATAATTAATATTGTAATAATTGTGGCTGGTTTTGAATGCGAGGTCATCAGGTGGCTGATAAACTGTAAATTCTTTTAATCAACCATTGTTCGATTATTAGTGCTGATGATCCATGGTGATTGTGATACCTGCAATAGTAAAATATTCAATGTCCAAGCCAGTACTCCACTAGTCTTTCCTTCATCATGTCATTAAACGCATACCGTGCTTGATCATCTGTACTTCTATTAGTTCTCTAGTGATATCAATGTCAAATAACTTGTCTGTCTGCATCTCATCTAGAAGTTCGAAATTTTGACATAATTGTTCTTGTTATTTTGCAGGGTCCTGACTTGGTTATAAGTCAGAGCAAGGATTGCTTAGATAATATGGGTGAATGGTGCAAAACTCATCATGCATCTAGTGGTAAAGACTCTTCTTTTTCCAAAACAAACGTTTTCTTGTTGTGCGTTCTTCTCTGAATATGAATCTGATGAACCCTGAAACTTTTTTAGGATTGACAGAGAGAGTACTGCAGAGTGAGATTTCTGAGCGTGATGCAGAGAAAAAAGTATGTTTGTCTATTTTTATTGTTACCATCACATTATTTGAAAATTTGATCGTAAACATCGTTATGAAGTTACAGCACTCAAAACTAATACATACAATAATCTTGTTTATTTTTCTATATCTAGCAATTTAAACCTTTGGTTTGGTTTAGGATTTCTCTTTGAATGCCTACTTGCTTGGAAAGTTCTACAGTTTATATAATTTCATGTACTCTTAGCACGCTTCACTTGAAACATGACTCTGCAGTTCTGAAATGATTTGAGTTCATCATTATAGGTTGACTTCCTTGTCTTCATTTACAAAAGTACAATCTAATATCTATCTCATTATATTTAAAATGTAACTGAATTTTGTCAGGTTACATTTGATCACTATTATGCCTTTTTCTTCTTCTTTTAAATGCTAGATTGTCAATCACCTTTTTTTTTAAACAGGCAATTACTGTGCGTGCCCCAAAATTGTGATACACACACCGTTAAATTTTGTAACACTGTAATTGTGGTCATGTACATATCTTTAAAGTACAAAACCTGCGATCCCAAACCCCTTCTTTTCCAAATATACTCTATATACATGCTGTTACTTGGTTTACATTTCCCCTTGCCATTGTCTTGCATTTTTCTGCCTAATTTTGTTGTGTGCACACTGATCTGCCAATGTGGGCATACTACTGTTGTACTGTAGCTCATTGCTGTGCTCTGAAGGCGAAACTTGTGTCAGAAGGGAGGGAGGAGATAATGTTTCTTAAGCATTTTAAGATTCTCTAGCCACTACAGTTCATAACAAACTAAAATAAAGTTTGGACATCTGGCAACTCAATTCTGAGTTTCTGACCATGTTATAACAGTATGGTGATTATTTGATTCATCACCTTGGTGACATGTTTAATTACGACGCATGCTTCAGCATTACCTCAACTTAATTTTTAAATCATTCTACCTCATAAGGCACTAGACCTTTCAAGAGGAACTTGATCCTTGCTAACTTTCTGAGACAACCTGATATTTTCGAGCTTGGGTGACCTGGAAATCATGGTTTGTTGTAGTCACAGGCTCTACTTTTTAAGTTTGAAACTCTGGACCAGGCTTGAGCTTCACCAATACAGCCAGTACTTACACAACTTGAAAGCTATATATCATACAGTTTTAATAATTTATGTACTCTAAAATAATACAAATTAATACCTTGCTAGAAAAATAACATAGCCAACGTAATGTTTTTCTAATAGAAGTTTCTATTTGCCCATTTGCAGGTGTTAGACTTCGTCACGAGGCATGTAGGTTCAGCCACTCCATTGATAGCTGGGAATTCTGTTTACGTGGATTTACTATTCTTGAAGGTTAGTAGAGAATGCCCTTTGGGAGTGTCATGCTACTAATAGCTGGGAGTTTTTCCTCAAAAAAAAAAATCACCGATATGTTCCTTTTGAAGTTCATGCAAGTATGCAACACAGTGAGAAACGATGCACACATGTTTTTTTTTGTTCTTTTTTTTGTTCTTTTGAGGTTGGCACATGTTTTTCTGTGAGCAGTGTTTCTTCATGGACCCAAGATTGGTGCTTGTTATTATAAATTATTTACCCTCAAGCAGGGTTAACAATCATCCTTGGTGGCATGGAAAATGAACTTAAAAAAAAAAATTGTTCTTAACAATCTTAGTAAAAAAAAAATCGGAAAATTCCGTCCAAAATTTTTTGTTTTCAATTTATTTATTTTTTTAAGAAAAGATAAAATGATCCAGCAATACACTGACTGCCCATGCCACGAGACCTGCTGCTGACAACCAGGGCAAATGGGCTTTTGTTTGATAGACTCATAGTTATGGTCGGGCGACCGGACGAGAATGTTTTCCTCACCCTCCAGCACATATTGTTGAACAAAATAATTACAATATTCCTCATTGCACATATGATGGATTTTTCCTCTTTCTTTTTGTTTGGACGGTATTTTTCCATTTTAAATATGAAATACTTTTCAGCCCTTGGTGGATGATAGTTGTGTTTGCTATTTTTCTTGCCAGAAGTTTATGCCACAGCTTGCAGCCATCTTCTCTCACGTAATTGTTGATGTGAGCAGTGTAATGGCTTTGTGCATCCGTTGGTTCCCCAAAGGTAAACTATATTTCTAAAATGCTGATAGTTGAATATTGGTATTCTTGCTATCCTTGTGTTGCTGTCAATATATTCCGGTCTGTTCCTTTGATCCATTTGGTCAAAATGTAGGAATATAGTCTTCTTGCCTCTACAGATTATATCTGCTCAAAATGGTATGGAGAACTGCTGATTTTGTTGGAGAAGGCAATAAAATAATTAAACAATGGCCGTGGATAAGTAATGTTCAGTTTCAGTAGTTAAACAAAGCCAAGTGATGGGAATTGTTTTAGCCTGATAATTATTCGTGATATTCCTGAATCCTGACATATTTTAGCATTAGTGTAGTTGTCAGTTTATAGCTATTTTAATAGTTTACACGGAATCAATATTTGCAGCTTTGGTACTACTGATGTTCGAGCAAATGTAATGCTGTTGTTTCAGCAAGGTCATATTGCTGGCTCATTGTTGAACATTTTTACGGTTTGCCTTCTGCTAGCATCTTCCAGGCATCCTTGAGTCTAATATCCAATTATCTAACTTTAAGATCTTTTGTGATGTAAAATATTTGTGCAAACTTTAAGATCTACAAGACTTGACCTTGCTTCTTTGCCATTTTACTATTCACAGAAAGGAAACAAACTCCTAGAAAAGAAAAAACCCATAGGGCAATGGATGATATTAAAGAAAGCATCGCGGAACTGAAATACTACAAGGACAACATTTTCAAACCACAGAAATCTAAGAGGTAGCTACATGGATGGAGCATAATGGGCATCTTTGTGTTGAACATCGCCTCGACTCGACTGACGGCTACAGGATTGAAAAGGAATTTGACCTGCACATTGATCAGTGCCTGGATGTACGACCATGTTACTCGCCTACCGGCAGGATTCTGAACCCTGGATGTATCACCAATTCACCACGTTAGTTAATCACCTACACAGATTGGAAATTATCACCTTCTCATGAATTATGAAACATTACTTATGACCTACTCACTAAGGTACATACCCACCTGCTGTTCCAATTGTAAACGAATGGTTGAACCGGCCCTTTTGCTCAACTACAAATCTTATACTAGTTGTTATGCAATGTTTACACACTGCTGAAACCTTTATAAATGCGACTTTTGCAAATTCGTGTACGTGAATTCATAAAGTTCTTGAGCTATATCGTGTTTGTAACCTGTGTGAAAATACATTCCTCGTCCACAAGACAGCGCGCCGGATAAAAAAGCACAGCGAACTGCTACAGTATGTTGCTACAATGATACGATAAATCTTATGCATCCATTCTTGATCCAACTGCCCAAATTAGTGAAGGCACCATGCCATAACAGTGTAACGGCAGAGGATGCGTTTTCGCATGAAGCATGTTCATGTGTGCCTCCTTTGTCTCGTATCATCCATCGTGCTGCCACCCTTTCTATTTTTCTTTCGAAACAAATGCATGGGAAATTAACTATTGAGACGAAAATACAGTGTAGAGTACAGTGCACAAGCATAAATCGTATTACACTTACTTCGAGATTCAGCAGAACAATCACAGATTAGGTACGAAACCTGAAGCACATGCCTGCATAAACCAAAGTATTCTACTTAGGAACAAATACATTGATAAGAATTCTACGCAACTAGTCAATAGCATCGTTTAATGGAATTTTTTATAAACCCAATTATCGATATTTGTGTTCTGAATTTTAGTATTTCTGCCTCCGGTATTAAGGAACAAATGCGTTGATCTTAACTTAGCCAAAAGTGGCATTTTGATGTTCTCATCTCCGAGGGAGCTGGAGGTGGATGTGGGAAAGATTGGCGGTTCATGGGGTTTTATGGGAATCGGAGGAGAGAGCTTAGGGAGAACAGTTGGCATCTCCTGGAGTATTTGCGGAGCGATGGTTGTGTGTATTAGAACAGGAGTTATAATAGGGATTTTTTTTGTATTTCTTTATCTGTCTTTTGTATTTTCTTATCTGTCTTTTGTATTGTTTTATCTGTATATGGCATACACCTCTTGTACTCCTATATATATTGTTCATCAGAGCTCTTCAATATACACGCAATATTCATAACATGGTATCAGAATAAATGTTAGAGTTAGAGTTCGTTACCTCTGCCGCCGTCGCCTCCTAGTCTCCGCCCGTCCTCCGCCGCCCTCGGCAGGAGCTATCTCCACTCCCGGGGGTGGCCTGCTCGACGGTGCCTCGCCGCGGGTCTCGCACGGTTGGCACTACGACTTACCTCAACTCGCTCTGCCCCAACAGCCGCGACGCCTCCTCGCCGCGGTCTTCGTCGCGCTTCCGCCGAGCTCGCCATCGCCTCGGGCTCGTCTGCGTTGCGGCCTATGCACGGGTGCTGCTGTTGGTGGAGATTGAATCGGCTGCTAGTTTTGCTAGTATCTACTAGCTATCCTTTGTGTCGTTTTTCTTCTGTTGCATCCATCCAAGTCTGTACCACTTTATCTTTTAGTTCGTCTAAGCCATGCGAGTCCACAAATTTATTGTCAGTCATAGAAGCATAGGAATTCTTTTTGCATGACAGCAGCCGCCGTTCTTTTCTTCGAGCTGTTGCAGATCGTCGTTATGATGCCGCCGCTCTCTCTTAGCCGCCGTCTCGAGTTTTTAAGGCCGTCGTGCTTCTTGTGCACTGCGCCTCTGTTGCGCTTCTTGTGCACTGCACCGCCGCCATCTTGGACTTCGATATGCGCCGTCATGCTTCCACCTATTCCTATTCGGTTTGATTTGATAACTCTCACTATTCATGTCGGTTTCATCATCTTTTTCGTCGTGTTGCCGCAGTCGACTTTTTTAGCCCCTGCACCTTGTGCTTTATGGGCTATTGCACTACCCCGGATGAGACGAGATCTTTTGATATTCAACATGCTGCATGCTACGACGACATTATCAAGACTCAAACTTTGGATTTTTCATATTTCAGTGTCAACCCTTTCCAAATGCAATACTATTGTATATGCCTTGCATTTGAGGGGGGTGTTAGAATAGGGACTCTTTTGTATTTTCTTATCTGCTTTTTTGTATTGCCTTATCTGTATATAGTATACACCTCTTGTACTCCTATATATATTACCCATTAGAGCTCTTCAATATGCACACAATATTCATAACAGCGTGTAGGAGTCATGAGGCTGTATCTTTTTGTGACTTCTCTGATCTTGGTTATTCGGGGCTTCCCTTCTCTGATCTTTGGGAGATTCTGAGTTCTTGCGCGGCTTTGGGGCCACTATTGTTGAGCATGTTCCAACGATGAGTTCGGATCATTGTTCAGTGCTGTTTCAGATTGTTTCCCAGCCAAGAACGGGATACCATCCTGCTAAACCATTCTGCTATGAAAATATGTGGGATATAATCAGATGGTGCTCGAAACATGGAGAGATGATAGCGGTGATCCCGACAATTTTAAGGGCAATGGTGGAGCTAGAATTTTTTTTGATGGGAGTGCATGCTTTACACAAGTCAAAAGTATTGTACAATATTCCTCATCTAGTTTCAATGAAACAAACAATTTAATTATAGTACCTATATATTTTCTACATGTTTTTGAATATTTTGGATGTGCCAGTGAGTACTGGGCACCACTCCTAGCTCTGCCCCTCCGCTCTGCTTAAGGGTATGTGTGCTCAGCTCATGGCGATACATAAATCAGGAAGGAGATTTGGAGGTTACATCGCGAGCTGGAAGTGGCTCGTAGTTGTACGCTAGGGAGGAGGAGATGGAATGACAGAGGTAGCGAGTCCCATGGCTCGCTGCTGGGGCAAGAAGAAATACAACATCATGCAGCTGCTTTTTTAGTGCTCTTTTCACTGACCAAGATGTTACAGAACCTGAGCTAGTGACACATTTTTGTTAAGGAACCGTCGCTGGCGAGTTCAGTTCGAACGATAACCTCTTAAACAAACATAGAATCGCGTCAAACAATGCAAGAACACAAGAACAGAATAGTAGATTGAACACAGAGATGTAGGGAGCTTCTTGCTTCTCTTTACTGCTCTTCATACGATCAATCCTTTACAATGACTATCACCTCCTATTTATAGTCTACAGGCCCTACTAGAGTTTGGGATGGGGTGCCCATACATGGGTCAGCTGCTGGGCCGAACCCATAGTTTCCCAACACTCCCCCTTGGGCACCCATCCTCACATGTTCATACCTCGTTAAAAATCCATAAAAACCCAGTGGAAAAATTTTAAAGAAAGAGTACATGACACACGTTCTACTGCGTTGCACAAATTGCCTCGTTAAAAACCTTAACCGAGAAACTTCAAGAAAACTCGTCAAGGGAAAAAGAGTACAATCCACCCAATTTAATTTAATCTCCAGGATTTTTCTTTGGGTACTTGATCTTTGTGATCAAGTTTCAATAATGAGCTCGTGAAGATTCCCCCCCTGAATTTTGCACTTCTCTAAGTCTCATTATTCCAATTCCACATATGCAGCCTTCAAAGTTAGATGCTAGAAGTGACTTAGTGAATAAATCTGCTAGATTTTCACATAACTTAGTATGCAGTACTTTAATCTCATCATCTTTTGCAATTCACGAGCATAAAAGAACTTGGGGTTGATATGCTTTGTGAGGGGGACTCTTCACATAATCCATCTGCACTTGTGCAACACAAGCTACATTATCTTCATAGATAACAGTGGGGTTTTGCGCGATATTCAATCCACACGACTGCTGGATGTGGTGAATCATCCGCTGAAGCTAAACACATTCTCGTGAGGCCTCGTACAGTGCTATGATTTCTAAGTGGTTCGTCGAAGTCAATACAAGACTTTGCTTATGCGATTTTCATGAAATGCAGTTTCACCACATAGGAATACATAGCATGTTTACAACTTGGCTGTATGCGGGTTCTACAAGTACCCGACATCTATGTAGCTATTCATAGTTAGGTCTTGGTTCTTTCTGTAGAATAGACCAGGTTCTTTGCTTCCTTGGAGGTATCGGAAGATGTCATTTATTCACTGCCAATGCCTTTGGTAGGTTTTGTACTATACCTTGCTAGTAGGTTCACGGCAAATGCAATGTCCGGTCTAGTACATTTTGCTAAATACATGAGTACACCAACTGCGCTCAAGTATCGGAATTCTGGTCCCAGGACTTCCCCCCCTCTTCTCTAGGTCTGTGCGGGTCCTTGTATTGCTACAAGGATATCCCGACCATCGGCATTTTCGAAGGGTATGCTTTTCCAAAATCAAACATTTCTAACACCTTCTGAGTGTAGGTTGACTGATGTACTAATGTCCCTTCAAGAGCATACTCAAGTTGCAAGCTTAGGCAATATTTGGTTTTACCCAAATCTTTCATTGCAAACTCTGACTCCAGGTAAAAGCTTGCTTTCTTAATACCTTCTAGGGTTCCAATGCTGTTCAGATCATCTTCATACACTAAGATTATACAAAATCCATACTGAGATCGTTATATAAATACACAGGGATTGTCGGTGTATTAGAACCGATCTTACGTAAAGATTGTTTGATTCGGGGGGTCTCCTAGAGATAAGATCACGCAGAGTGGATTGACACGGGATGTTTAGACAGGTTCAGGCCTTCTCCGGAGAGAATAATAACCCTAATCCTGTGTGTATGGTATTCTTGATGATCAAGTAAAAGACTAAGACTATTACAGAGAATAGCACTTGTGTTCCTACTTGACTGGCTCTTATTCGCTGCTCCCTTATCTCTCTGATCAATGCCCTTATATAGTCGTGAAGAAGTAGCCGTTTTGCTCTCAAGGAGATGCGCTGATTAATCCAAGAATCGGCGCGATGATGGCAAGAATTACGGCGCCTCGGCTTCTTCACGCCGCCCGCAATTATCTTCCGAGATAATGGGGTAATTACGCACCATTAATAAGCGGAATAATAGTGTGTGCGCACCGCTCGATTCCTTAATCAATTGGACCCACTCACTTTGTAGGTTTGATTATAAGGTGGTCGTAGTTTACCCGGTCGTAGAAGAACTTACGACCGGTAGCGATCGAGAAGGACTTACGACTATGTAGTGGTCGAGAAGGACTTACGACCATGATATAGTCGTAGCAAGACTTACAACTGTGGGGTGATTGTAGAAGAACTCACAACCACTTATTGGGCTTCTCCTTTTAGATAAGGGGTACCTCTGGGACTATGTGACATCATATTTACCCATAATAAGAATTATAGATAAAAGATAAAAATGAGGATTATTAGATCCTCGCCATCTAGCCCCCACTTCAAGTGAAAGTAACTTACTTGATAAAGGTTTCATAAATGGACTTACGACCATGAGAATGTCGTAGAATGATAGTCGAAGGAAAAACTCTTCGACATTTGAGTGTTGCTTTGACCAGAATTTGCTTGATCGGGAAGGTTGCTTACGACTATCAAAAGTCATAAAAACCCTATGACCGTCGGTGGTCGTGGTAGGGAATCGGAGAAAAGCTCTTCCGATTGATACTTCCTTCGACTAGAAAGACTTGGTCAAGAATGTAATTTTGCTTGGAGGTGACAATACGCACCTACTTTTTTCTCGAATCGGACCATCTGGGAATTGCAACCGCTCTCATAGACTTGTCCGATGAAGCGGTTCCCGGCGGTACAACCATCTATCATAGACCTATAGTCGGACGGTTTCCAAGCAGCGGAGATCGTCTTGTTATAAAAACTTACCAGAGGTAGACTTGGATTTTTACTTTTCCCAAATCACTCCACTGTTTTTCGAGCTCTTGCTTTCTCCGCCTTCGACTAGGTTTCATCTTCTCGCCGCTAACCCAATCAAAAAACTTTTGCTTCGAGCGAAATGGCCAAGAGAGTTTCTGAATGGGAGGAATCGGAGATGGATGCGGCTAAGATCAAGACCTTGGTCGATGCCGGGAAAATCCCAGAGAAGGCTCTGGTGAAGTGGATTCCGCCATCGGGCAAGATCGCCATCGGGGAAAATGGGCAAATCCGCCTTCCAAGCGTGACAGAGTCGCGCCTTCGATTGCTCGCCCACCCCTTTCTTAAGAGTACTCGAACACTTTGGGGTGGAACTAGTAAATTTAGGTCCCAATTCCATTACCATGTTGAGTGTGTTCGTGTATCTATGCGAGGCGTACCTTGGGATTTCGGCGGATCTCGAGCTGTTCCAATATTATTATGGGATGGCTCGACAAACCGAATCGCCGGAAGTCGTGGTCTCAAGCTCCACGACTCAAGTCAAGGAGTACATTTGAGTTTCACCCGGTCTTCGGTCGAGTGGAGGAAGAGGTGGTTCTACCGAAGGTCACCTCTCAAGACACCTTTCTTTCGTGGGGAAGGTCATTGAAAAGAAATCTTCATGGATTCAACCTCGAAGATATCAGTAGGATTAGCCCTTATATTCAAGCCATTAAGGACTTGAAGGAAGAAGGGCTGACCGGATGGCATGTGGTGAAAGATTTCATCACACGCCGAATTAGTCCTCTGAAGAAACGAGCATCTCCTATGTGGAGGTACTCGGGAAGAGGAGACCCCACCGAGACTATGAGGAGGGTAAGCAATTGTCGACTTAACTCTCCGCTTGGTCTTTCTCAACTTTGTCTAATATTTTTATCTGTTTACACAGATCTTTCACAGGCTGAGGTTGATTCCAGAGTCAGACTCATCTGTGAGAAGTCCCCGCCACTCCGAGGGGCGGTTCCTCAAGTCATTCTTTGTTTTGTCCGCAGATGAAAGGATAGAGCGCCTAAAGGTAATCGTAAATCTGATTCTCTCTTTAGGACTTTATAGTCGAGAAGATACTTACGACTAATGGTGATCGAGAATATCTTACAATCAAGAAAAAGTCGAGAAAAACTTACGACTTGGTACTAGTCATAGAAAAACTTACGACTAATTAGTGATTCTTCTTTTCTGCTTTGCTTTACGTAAAGTAGGCATGGAAAATCGCCAGACGACTGAAGAAGTCGCTCGATGACTATTGGCGCCGGGTTGTCGAAGACAAAGACTCGGCTCCTCCCTCAAGAGACGCCGACTTGTAAAATCTGCCGACAAGGGGGAGCAAGTTCGAGTTCGTCTTTCGACCAAACCTCTACAAGGTCCGCGGTACCGTAGTTGTATCTGGCCGAGGCCGCACTCGCCGGCCGAGGAGGTTGAAGCGATTGAACCTCTCAAGCGCAAACCTCGCAAGGCTAAGGTACCTTCTATTATGACACTAATCTTTCGCAGCTTGGTGCCACTCCTAGTTTTATTAAGAAACTTGAAAGGAGAACTGGAAGGATTTTGTGTCTTTATGAAGGACGATGTTGATCGACAACTCGCAATCGAGGGCGTCGCTTCGGAATGGTCGAGACCGATCTCGCCCATCCAAAGATCCGAAACCGAGCTCGTTCTGTTCAAACTCTACGACCGCACGTGGTCGAAATGAGCTAATTGTTGAACCTCGACCGACGTGGTCGTGGAGAAGAAGAGGTCCTCCGCTGGGAGGATTGCTCCAAAATTCTGGTTAAGACCAGAGTGCAGAGGTATGTGAAATGTACCAAGTGTAAGAACGACATTTACCTTTTTCTTTTCACAACCTGATTTGCTTTTCTTTATTTCAGTCCGACTCCTTCAGCCCCCGGGAATGCTTCTGCTGAGAAGTCCATTGCTATCCCTTCAGCTACTGGAGAGGTAGCAACGGAGGTGGTCGAAGCATCACCCTTGGCCCTGTGGCCGATGAAGTCGAGACTCCCAGTGTCTCCCACATCTGCCAAGTCGTAATTCACGACTCTTGAGGTAGCGGTCACATCGTTGAGGTGGCCGCCACGACCATCAAGTCGAGAAACAACAGAGGCATTTGTGGAAGCCTCTGGTCAAGGTGGTGACCACTGCGACCGCCTGGGAAGGAAATCGAGGAGGCGTTCCTTCCCTACCCAAAGAGAAATCACGTAACCGTAAGGAGAAAATTTCAACTTCGTGGTGACTTCTTTGGGCTTGCCTCCGTCGTAGGGTCTTCTCGCCACAAATCTCGTGACCGAAGTCCCCATCCCAAAGATATTCCCAATACGGAGAATACTTTTGACAACGAGCGCCTCGAGAAGGTGTGGTGGGACAAAGTCGCGAGGATAGATAAGCTGCAGCACCCGGACCTTGTATATTCGATTTTTGCTAGAACGACTATGAATGTAAGTATCTTGAATACTTATATATGTGGCTTTCCTTCCCTTCTCACTGTTTTTTTTGCGTAAAGCTCGAGCAAATTGTCGTTGTCGGTGAGTATCATCGACAACTTTTAGAGCTAAGACAAGAGAAAGAACTACTCTGCAGAGGCGAGAGGTGGTAAGTCACTTATCATTCATAGTTGTTTTTGACTTAAATACTGTAAAATGTTTCACGAGAATAGTCATGGAAGAAACTCATGATTTAAGTATCAATCGAAAAGAACTTACGACTATTTACTTACGGTAGTGGTCGAGAAAGACTTACAACCATATCTTAGTCGCAGAAAAACTTACGACTAGGTCGGTGGTTGTAGAAGTACTCACAACCATTCGGTGATGTTTATCTTCGTTCTGTTTTTGTAGGTTAAACAAGTGATACGAAGACCTTAATGACTCACCGATCGTGAAAAAGAGGAGTCGAGGAAGCTAAGGGATGAAGTATTAGTTCTCTCGGATAGACTTCGAGAGACTGTCTCTGCATCTAAAAGATTGCAGGAAAAAATAAACAGTAAGTTCTGAACTTAAGACTGCTTTTGATCTTTAACCTTTACTCGACCCTCCTTTCTTCTCCGGATAAAGAAAAGAGATGCGGAAGCTCGCATCAAGTTCAAGAAAAATCTTTGGTTATTCAGGAGTTTTCCCGCATTACCGCGAATAAGAATCAAGAACTCGAGGGTTTTAGAACTCGATTAACGAGTAAGTAAATCTTTACCGTTATTCTTTTTGAGTATTTTCCTTTTCTAATGCCAATTTCTTGTTCGTAAATTGTCGCCCAATTGAGAAGCCTCGAGGCTGAAATCCAAGCAAAGACCTTAATCTGCAATGAGTCCGTCCGCATTGCTAAGATAAATGCAGAGGACATCAGAGCATGGGAGCAAAAGCATGCTGAAACTATTGCTTCCCATCGAGAAGAGGTCAAGAAATTGGATTCTCAATTAGTAGGTAAGAAAAGCTTTTACCTATAATTATCTTTGTGTTATCTTCCTCTAGAAGTATATCTTTGTTTGACCGATTTTATTCTTTTCGTAACAAGTGGTCGAAAACAAGAAGCTTCATGAGGCTTCGACTTGTACCCAACAGAGATGGAGTCGATGAAGACTAGTCTTCAAGGCAACATCATTCTCCTGAACAATGTGCTTAATGAGCTACATTCTGAGGGAAAAACTCCTCGAGAAGATACCATAGCTGCTCACACAAGTACCATTGGGGAACAAGTCGGAAAATTGCAAGAAATGGTGACCACTCTGAAGACTAATCAAGCTGAATCAATAAGGGAAGCAATGAGGCTGCAGATAAGTTACGCTTTAGCTAAACTTAAAGCTCAAGACCCCGCCTTAATGTTAAACCAATTGAAGCCGACTTGATCGTCTCCGAATCGAGGCAAGTCGTCTGATTGAGGAAATGCATCGATTGGTAAAAAGGTATGAGGAAATGCACTAGGCTCTCCCTCGTGAGTAATCTTGTAACTACCTTGTAAGGCGCATAATTTTGTTAATGAGTAATATATGATCCGCCTCATTTCACGAAAATCATCTTGTCGAGTAGTTAGTAACTCAAAAGATAATAAACGAAAGAAAAACTAAGAATTGAAGTTAAATTAATAACTTTATCCTAGCCCCCGACTATTTGCTTAGATTGTTTAGACAATCTAAATAAATAGTATTTAAAATGGGGTTTCAAAACAAAGAGAGGTTTATTTAACTTATAGCTTTGTTACGGTTGTTAAGCATCGGTCTAAAAGAGTAGAAACGACTTGACACTAGGAAGTTCCTTCTAGTGGGCAAGACCACGCAAGAGAGGAAAGACTTCGACTAGGTGATGTTCCCATCTCCGACTAGTTTAATCAAACCAAGAACAAAGAACTTGAGTTAAACAAACGCCTTAGAGTACTTTAGTCATTCGCTCGCCTTTTTTTGGTGGACTTGATAAGTCTTTTCCAAGAGCAAAAGTAGGAGACTGAGCGACACTAGGAAGTTTCCTTCTAGTGGGTGACCACATGCAGAGAGGAAAGACTTCGACTAGGTGTGTCTCTTCCTTCGACCGCTTAAAACAAATCGAGTACACCAAAGGTGGTCGAACTAATGTAAGAAAGTGCACTCGCTTAGAATATTTTTGAATTTATCAAAAAATAGATTAAGATTGAGAGAGTTGGCTTTGAGAACATTACGACTAGATAAAACCCGAGCTCTTTGTATTGGCGGTAAAAGTGAGTAACGAGTCGATGCTAGGAAATTCCTTCTAGTGGGCGTAACCACATGCAGAGAGGAGAAGTTTCACCGGATGACGCTTTCGCCGCCGGTGTAAAGAAAAGCTGCGTGTTTTCATATCATAGTCGAAAGATTAAAAAGCACTACTCAAAAATTAAGGCAAAAGAGGTAGAAAGAACTCGACTTTTATTGCTCGAGAAACCGTCACACATAGAATTTGCGTGAATCGGTCGATGTTCCAAGAGTTTGAGAGAACTCGTCCATCTTCCATTGCTAGTCGTCTGATTTCGCCGAAAGTTACTTCGACCATCGTAAGGACCTTCCCATTTAGGGAAAGTTTATTCCGATTAGACTTGGATTGGCGAGCCTCAATACTAAGTCACCCTGACAAGAAGGTCGCGAGGTTGGACCTTACGATTATAGTATTCGCGCAGGCTTGTTGGTAGACCGCCGAACGGATTAAGGCTAGGTTTCTCCTCTCTTCGAGTAGGTTAATGTCATCTCGCTCGAAGTCGTTCTCGTCCGAGTTGTTGAAGGTTTCAACTCGTGTCGACCGTAATTTTAGCTCCGGAGGAAGCATGGCTTCGCTCCAAAACTAGAAAAAGGTGTTTCTCCTATTGCTCGATTGGTGGTCGCATTTAACCGCCCATAATATGGAGGGTAATTCTTGTACCCAAGCCCCGAGCGCTTAACAAGTCGGGTCAAGACTCGAGTTTTAATTCTCGCATTATTTGGCCGCTTGCACGCTCGACCGCCCCATTACTTTGGGGATGTGCAATGAAGCATAGCATAGCTTGGTACCCAACTCGTCGCAAAATTCCGAAATTTTGCACTTGTAATTGTTTACCATTGTCGTAATTATCCGACTTAACTCCAAATCGACTAATTACGCTTCTCATCATGAACCTTTTTCGCCTCGCTGTTATCCCAGCTGAGTTCACTTCGATCCATTTTGTGAACGTGTCAATAGCCACAAAAAGGAATTCGAAACCTCCTGGAGCTTTGGGAAACGGTCCTAGGATATCAAGCCCCCTGTGTCGCAAAAGGCCAAGAAAGAGGTATTGTTTGTAATGCTTGAGCCGGTTGGTGTATCATCTACCATGGAATTGACATCGACACACTTTTTAACCACCTCCATAGCATCGCATGTGGTCAGGCCAAGAAAACCTTGTCGAAAGGCTTTACCAACCAATGTTCTATAGGAAGCATGCGTCCCACAGATGCCACTGTGTATATCGTGAAGGAGTGTTATTCCTTCGTTTTGCGGAATGCATCGCATGAGTATTCCTTGGGGGCCTCGCTTATAGAGGACTCCTTCAACCAAAGTATACATTTTGGCTTTTCGATAATCGACCGCCTCAAGATCATCTTCGGGTACGGAACCCTTGTAAAGATACTCGTAGATGGGAGTCATCCAGGTATCCTCGTAATCTAATGAGGCTATCTCAAGAGGAGGTGTTTCTGGTTCTTCGACCAGAGACGGTTTTTGGAGTTGCTCCAAGAAAACTCCTTTTGGTACTGTGGATCGGGAAGAAGCCATCCGAGCCAGTTGGTCTGCGAGGAAATTATCCTTTCGAGGGATAAATTGTACCTCGAAACCTAAAAAATATTTTTCTAGCTTACGACTTCGATAAGTATCGAGCCATTGTTGAGTTAGAGCATTGGTACTCTTTCCGATTTGATTCACGACTAGTTGAGAGTCTCCTCTCACGAGTAGTCGATTTAATTGAGAGTGCTTTCGCACTGTATGCCGCCTAGCAAACCTTCGTACTGCTACATTGTTAGTAGCCCGAAAGTTTAATTGTATGGCATACTTTAAGGTTTCTCCAGAGGAGATACCAGACTACCTCACTTTCGAGCCACTTAAAGTAAGTGACCGTCAAAGTACATCATCCATCGGTCGTGGGAATCAGATCGGGATCCTGAAGCAGTTCAGATTTGTCCATTCGGCGACAAAGTCTACCAAGATCTCGAGATTTTATGGCCGTCGGGACACGAATGGAGGTCGAACTCCCAAGTTCGACCGACCATTTTGCCATGCGCCCCATTGTTTCCTTATTATGGAGGATTGCTCCCAAAGGAAACTCGGGCAACATGACTATTTTGTGCGCTGAAAATAATACCGCAGCTTCTCAAGACATGAGGAGGGCATATAGAAGTTTTGGACCCGAGGTAACGCTCCTTAGGCGTGTAAAACTTCGCTAACGAGTAAACCGGTCGTTGTACGTTTTCACGTTCTACGACTAGTATCGCGCCACGCGCTCGTGGCGTGGCGGCTAGGTAAATTAAGAGCGCCTCTTCCGCTTTGGAGAAACCGAGCAGGAGCACTCGAAGATACCTCTTGACATCCTCAAAGGCGCGCTTGCCTCGCTCGACCACTCAAAACCTTCATGTCTCCGAGAAGTTTAAAGAAAGGTAGTCCTTTTCTCCTAGTCGCATGCGATGAAACGACTTAAAGCCGCCATGCACCCAAAGGAGTTTTTGACTTCCTTTTTGTGTTTGGAGGACGATCCGAGGATGGCTTTTATTTTTCAGATTTGCTTCGATTCCTCGCTCGATACTAGGAATCCAAGCAATTTTCCAAGAAATTCCAAACACACTTCTCTCGATTGAGTTTTAAGCGGTGCTTTCGAGGTTGTCGAATGTTTCTTGTAGGTCGGTGATATGATTAAGTCTCTTAATGCTTTTACGACTAGATCATCAACATAGGCTTCCAAATTCGGCCTAATTGAGATGAAAAGTCGATTGCATTAGGCGTTGAAAAGAAGCACCGCATTCTTTAGACCAAATGGCATTTTGACATAGCAAAAGGTACCAAATGGAGTAATGAATGCGGTCTTTTCTTCATCGCTTAAACACATATTGATCCGGTGGTATCCGAATATGCATCTAAAAACTTAATATCTCACAACTCGCAGCTTGAATCAACCGGTGATCGTCACGAGGTAAAGGAAATCATCTTTGGACAAGCTTTATTAAGATCAAGAAAGTCCACGACATACGCCATTTGCCGCTTGACTTTTTGACCATTACAGGTTAGCCAACCACTCGGGTGGTTGACTTCTCTTATAAAGCCCGCTTTAAGTAGCTTATCCAACTCGATTTAATAGCATCTCGTCGATCGGGGAATCTCCGTAATTTTTGTTTTACTGGTACTTTATCGGCCGTAAAGCTAGCACGTGCTCGATCACCTCCCCGGGACTCCGGCATGTCGGATGCTTACCACGCAAAGACATCTGCGTTAGCTCGGAGGAAGGTAATGAGGCGCCTTCCTATTTGGGGTCGGAAGTCTCCCGATGCGAGCAGATCTTGAGGGTTCTTCAAGGCCCGTCGGAGGAACCTCTTTGACTTGGTCGTTCGGCTTTGGTGCGACTTTTAGGCTTCGACTTGCTAGTCGAAGGTCGACTTTCATCTCGAGTTGGTATTTGACCAACCATCTCGAGGATCGACGGCCGCAGACTATACGCCATCTTTTGTCACACCGAATGGTAATCACTCCTTTGGGACTCGCATCTTAAGACATTGATACCCGTAATGAGTAGCCATTAAGAATTTTGCCAAAGTTGGTCGTCCGAGTATGGCATTATATGCCGATCGAAATCGACCACATCAAAGGAGACTTTCTACGTCCGAAATTACTTGGTGAGCCAAATGTTAAAGGAAGAGAAACTTGGCCAATAGGTTTGGTCAAGACCCGGTACAATTCCATGAAAGGAGTATCGCATCGCCTTACCTTTGTCCCGGTACTTGCATCTCGTCCGGGGCATTAGTAAATAATATGTTCAAAGAATCGCCACCATCAACCAACACTCGATTGACCCGACAGTTGTTGGAGGGTGGGTTCGACCACAATCGGATATCGACCTGATCGACTCGTAGTGATCGGGCAGTCATCCTTCTCAAAAGAGATGGTAACTTCCGACCACTTCGGTAATTTATTGACGAGAGGAGTATGTAGAGAATTTACCTCTCGTCCGGCAGCTTTAAGTTGTCGCTTGGAGTCGATGTCGATGATCCTCCGTAGATGTGCTCAACGGTATGTTGTGGATCTTGAACGGCATCTCCTCATCATCCGAGCGACTTTTGGCCACTCGTATGTCCTACCCGCCGAGAGTAGGGAGTGGTGCTTCTTGTTGTAGTAGTCCTCGAGCTTTCTTTGGAAAACTTCGGCAGATATGAGGTCATGTCCTTCCTTTTATGAAAAGGACACCACCTTGGTTTGTCGTTCCTACGATCAGGGCGCTTACCTTTGCCTTGATCAGGGTACGACTTGGTGGTTTGGGGCTCTCCATCTTTCACGGCCAGAACCTCCTTGGAACCACTGGCTTGTGGTTTTTGATTTTTTATTTTCTTCTTGGACTTTTTTGCTTTTTTATCCTTACCAACTTCACCTGGCTCTCGAGGAGTATATGTTTCTCGATCGATAGTGTTGTTCCACTCGACCGCCTCGAAGCGATTGCATATCGATCGGCCATCTCAAGAGTTCTAACAATGATGTTGGGAGGATTTGAGCAATGTCCTCCGTTATTCTTCATCATGCGGACTCCTTGCTTAAAAGCCCCGATCACAGAGGAATCGAAATTTCCGAATTGAGTTACGAACCCGACTAAAGCGTTTGATGAATTGACGCAAAGTCTCGTTGTTGTTACGCTTTATCCGTGCAAGTCGCCTTCTTTTCCGTATGGCGGTTGTATGTGCCTTGGAAATTCGCCTGTAGAAGATCACAGAGGTGTTGCCAAGAGTAGATCGACTCGAGTGGTTGGTTTAATAACCACGATCGAGCGGATCCTTCGAGCACAGTCGGAAGGTAATTCGCCATTACATGCTCTCCTCCTCCTGCCGCTTCGGACAATGTTGTATAGATCTCAAGAAATTCGATGGGATTTTGAGATCCATCAAATTTCTCCATGTTCACCGGTCGAAAATGAGGTGGCGTGAATCGCTCAAGGTCGGCGAAAATGCCCGACATCCGGTAATCACTTCTTGACGCCTTCTTTGTAGAAAAGAAGGGTTAATGTCACCAGTGATCGATACGACGATACCCGTGAACAGTGAATTGCTCAGTAGTAGGCCTCGTTCTACGAGGAGAATACTCCTCGTATTCCACTCGTTAGAATTTCTTTGTCGAAGTGGTGAATGATCACCTCTTGAGGGGCTTTTGATCTTCACCGATCGAAGGTATTTCTCGAATAGGAATCGATTCGACTTATGGCGTGTCGATTCCTACGTGAGAAATATTCGATTGATAGTAGTCGAGGAAGTCGTATTGCTACGACTCACCGAGTGTTGTCGATGAGGTACCTCCGCCTTGTCATCACAGTCAAGTCTTTGCGTAATCTCTTCAAAGAAAGAGATCGTACTCTGGCGCTCGAGCAAGCTCTTGATCGGGATTCTCGAGCAAGTCGCTGATGTTCGGAGTTCTTGTACCTCCTCCGATCGATGTTGAATGCGCCTGTGCAAGTTCTTACGGATCGCAATTTTCTTTCTTCGACAACATCAAAATCCTCCTCATCAGTCTTTGAGGCCTTCTTAGTGGAGTGCGAGAATGTCGAGGATTTCCTCGCTCATCAGTGTTGGTCCTCTCGCCAACGGTGGTGCCCTTGCCATTACCACGAGGGGCGGTGTGTGATCTTCGGGAGTGTTCTTATCTCGGCCTCCATGAGGTCGACTCGATTTGGGGAAGGACGAAGACCTCCGCTGATGATTCTCACTTGCGCCGAGGCCTCCCGCTTGAGGAGTGCTCGAGGGACACCATCCGCGACTTGGAGTAATCCTTCGATTAGGGGAACTCCGGTTATAATCGCATCTCCGTTCGCAAATGAGATCCGCGGGAGACGGCCGAATTTGCAGGAAAAGCATGCTTGATCCCACCTCTCTGGAGTTACCCCGAGAGAGAATCACTAGATCTTTGGTGGAGTCCTGGGATGGTGGCTCCCGAACTCGACTTACCAAGTCGGACCGCCTTAAGGGACTTGAACACTTGGAGAAAAACTCTCGTCGCGTTGTGAGTCCTCCCGGGCGGTCTGGTCGGATTGACCCTTGTCCTTTGAGGAAATGGCTCCTCTGTTGGGCGTATTGTTGTGGGGATAAGGATCCTCCTCAACTCTATTAATGGGATGGTTTCTGGAGAATAATCTCCGAAGGCAAAATCACCATCGGCGGATGCATCACTCGGTTCATAGTCGAAACCGCATCCATGTCGACGTCGTGTAATCCGCCAAGTCAAACCAGTTCTCCTCGCTCCATTCTCCCGCCATGATTGCATGAGATTGGAAAAAGAGAGTATGTTGACAAGAGATTACCTAAGATCCCCACGGACGGCGCCAACCGTCGGTGTATTAGAACCGATCTTACGTAAAGATTGTTTGATTCGGGGTCTCCTAGAGATAAGATCACGCAGAGTGGATTGACACGGATGTTTAGACAGTTCAGCCTTCTCCGGAGAGAATAATAACCCTAATCCTGTGTGTATGGTATTCTTGATGATCAAGTAAAGACTAAGACTATTACGAGAATAGCACTTGTGTTCCTACTTGATCTGCTCTTATTATTGCTCCCTTATCTCTCTCGATCAATGCCCTTATATAGTCGTGAAGAAGTAGCCGTTTTTGCTCTGCGGAGATGCGCTGATTAATCCGAAGAACTGGCGCATGATGGCGATAATTACCGGCGCCTCGGCTTCTTCACGCCGTCCGCAATTATCTTCCGAGATAATGGGGTAATTACGCACCATTAATAAGCGGAATAATAGTGCGTGCGCACCGTTCGATTCCTTAATCAATTGGACCCACTCACTTTGTAGGTTTGATTATAAGGTGGTCGTAGTTTACGGTCGTAGAAGAACTTACGACCGTGTAGCGATCGTAGAAGGACTTACGACTATGTAGTGGTCGAGAAGGACTTACGACCATGATATAGTCGTAGCAAGACTTACAACTGTGGGGGTGATTGTAGAAGAACTCACAACCACTTATTGGGCTTCTCCCTTTTAGATAAGGGGTACCTCTGGGGACTATGTGACATCATATTTACCCATAATAAGAATTATAGATAAAAGATAAAAATGAGGATTATTAGATCCTCGTCAGGGATAATTCTCATTATTCGTGTAGCCTTTCTTGCATAGAAAGTCGCTTCAAGCGATTATACCACACCCTGCCTGATTGCTTAAGTCCATACAGTGACTTTTTGAGTTTCACACTGTACAGATTTCTAGTTGCTCTGTCTTGGTTCGGGATAGGGATACATTCAGGTACCTTCATATAAATGTTCAAATCCAATTTTTCATAAAGGTATGCAGTTACCACATCCATCAATTTCACTTTTAACTTCAAGTTTACTACTATTGAGATCAAATATCTAATAGGTGGTTCCGCCCATGACCGGGGAATTGATTTCTTTATAATCATCTCTGAACGCTAAGTGAAACCTTGTGCAACGAGTTTTGCTTATTTTCATTTCTCTTTTGAAAAATATCCACTTATGTCCTACGGGTGCACATAGGGAGGCGTGCCGCTTACAGGCCCAAAAATCTCTCTTTTATCCAGAGATAATAATTCCGTTTCTGTTGCCTTCTTCCAATCTTCCCAATCTGATTTTTTCTTTCATTCAGCGAGCGATGCGGGGTCTAGATCAAGATCGATGATTGTGGCAATTTTCTTTGCAAAATCATTATCGACATTGACTGTTGTCTTATTCATAGATTCTTCCGAGTCACAAAGTTTATAGCTATTTCTTCAAGGGGTGATTCTTCTAATGATTCTACTTGCTCACCGCTGCTTTCAATTACGGAGGGCAAGTCCCTTTAGTTTTCCAGCTCCGATATGTGCGCACATATCCATACTGCTATCTCCCTTCATGGGGGATGTTCAATTCTGGTATACCTTTTCTGAAGGTTTCACACTAATGCCAGGTCTCAACTGGCTCCCCTCTGGTTTTGGGGAACTTTGTTGATCATCTGTGTCAAGTCCTTCTTATCCTTTTTACCAGGCGTCCCCGGTTACTTCAGATTCGAGGGCCGGAGTTCTCGTCCTTTTAGATGCCTTAGGACGGGATTAGGGATATCTTCATTGGTATTTCAACCCTCTCTGGTGTATTTGCGTGTAGGCACATGCGACTTGGTCACACTACTAACAAACAGGACATAGAAGACGCTTCATCACAGACGGTTCCAAGACAAACCATCTGTGATATGGACCTATCACGAACGGTTCTCTTATCATAGACGATTCAAGAGAACCGTCTGTGATATGAACCTATCACAGACAGTTTGTAAATACAACCGTCTGTGAAGTATCACAGACATAAAAATTCAGACGATTCAAAAATCGTCTGTGAAGACGGTTCCGAACCATCTGTGATGTACTTTTCTGTAGTAGTGTCACGCTCTTCAAATCACTAAAGTGGTCAGGCAGATGATTCGCCAATGCTTGCAAATCAATTATCTTCTAGACTTCAATTATCTTCTGGATTTCACTATTTGCTTCACTAGTGCGCGGGTCATGTGCATGGATTTCAATTATCTTCCGGACTTCAATTGTCTTATGGACTTCTCTATTTCCTGATATTTTTCATCAATGGGTTGATTTCTTCCCCCTAATGATGGGAAGATATCCTCATCTAATATACTATCAGCGAATCGGGTAGTATGCAAATCTCTCGTCATATAGTTCAAATACCTGATTATGGATGTTGTCTCATAACCAACGTACATCCCAGACTTTCGGAGAAGGCTCATTGCTATTCGCTGTGGTGGTGGTATAGATATACAAACCTTACAACCAAAGATGAGAAATTTTCGGTGCTGACCCTTGTACTAGTTGCATATGTGAATGGATGTTGTATGCCGATGGTCTAATATTGATGAGAGTCGCTGCGAGCAGGATTGCGTGTCCCCAACATGTAGTTGGTAAATTACAATTATTCAAAATTCTGCTAATCCATTCTGGGTGTGGACATGCGGTATGGAATGCTCAATTTTATTTCCCATTTTCATGTAATAATCATCAAATACATTCGAAGTAAATTCTCCGGCGTTGTCCATTCTGGTGGACTTCACATGATGATCAGGGAAATTATTCTTAATATTAATTATCTGCGAGATTAGCTTTGTAGAAGTGAGGTTTCTCGTAGACAATAAACATACGTGCGACCATTTCGAAGAAGCATCGATGAGCACCATAAAAATATCTAAATGGCCCAGACACATGCTATATAGGACCACAAATATCTCTTTAGATACGGTCCAGGAATGCAGGAACTTCTTCCTGCGCTTTCAGAGCAAAAGGTCGAGTAATTAATTTCCCGGTAGCACATGCGGGGCATACAAAATCTTCCTGATTCGGGAAAGTCTTTACATTGATATTATGTCCCTGGGAATTGTTAATTATATTTCTCATCATCCTAAGACATAAGCAACATAATCTATAATGCTAGAGATAGAAAAGTTCAGATCTACTAAATACGATTTTAAGAGCAGTATAGGCTACAAACGTCTTAATAATAGTGTAGTATAGCCCAGTTTCATATGAAGGAAGTCGTTTTAATACACTTTTCCACTTTCTTCACGCTTTGTAATGAGCAGGTATTCCTTACCAGACTCTTCTTCAGTCTCTACATGGAAACCGTTAGTGCGAATATCCATGAGAGTTCTAATCGATTCTAGGTACAACAAGCCTTCTTTAATGACCAAAGTTGTGCCTATTGGGAGTGTAATTATGGTCTTTCCTGAGCTGATTATATAAGTATCGCTGCCTGCGATTGTCTTAAGACTACCAGCATTCTTGCTGATCGAAAAAAATTCGTCTCTCTCAAGGTGGTATCCATTGTGCTGCTACCTATTAAGCACACTTCCTCCATAGGGCGCTACATGCATTCTAATATAAGGTACTTTATTAATATGCAGCAGGAAGCAAGCAACACATAAATAAAATACTTCAGATATTAGAACATAATTTGCTATTATAAATATGGGAATAAGTCTTGCAAGACTCATCATAAGAATTTAATGCTTTGTTCTCCCAGAGCTTACAACCATTATTCAAAGGATAAAATAATTCAATGTCCTGCTTTAATTACAAACTGCAAGTTACTATAAAAGATCCAAGTACAATGCGTGCACTAGATCGAATCAGCGAAGTATTCAAGAACTTCAGCCTCAATCTGCTCCATGGCGATCTTATCCTCTTGGGAAACTACGGCTGCGGCCACTGTGATGTCCAAAGGAGGGACGATGGGGGCGGCTATTAGGCTGTCCACATCCACGAGTGCAACTAATAGATGTAGATCATGCTGTCATATGCCCTTCTTCTTAGAATTGAAAATATCAATAACGTGTGACCCACGATCTTACCCTTCTTGCCACTCTCTTTCGTGAGAGACTTCATCACCTTGTAGCTGCTAACATTGCTACTAGGTGGTTGTGAGATGCAGTTCTTCCTTAGAATATCATTTTGAGCTTTCGCAACTTGCATGGTGTCAATTAATGCGGCATACTCCTTGTAGCCATCTTGACAATAGTTGCGTGCGGATTGCACCGCATTTGGATGAAGGGTAGAGAGAGACTTCTCAATCTTCTGCTCATCCATGATTACATTATCAATACAACGATTTTTTTTTTAGCGTTGTACATTGCTACAATGTGAGGATGCGTTTCTAAGAAGATTTGTAGTTTATTGGCAAGGTATTGGTGGAGCGGTAAGGTAGATCGCCGAAGCATTCATTGGATGAGCTGGCTTGACCTGACCAAACCAAAATTGCAGGGAGGTATTGGCTTCAAAAATCTCCACGTTAATTTCAAAACCAGATTCCTTGTGTGCAATGGTCCTAAAAAGCAAGTATTTTTTCCCGTGAAGATTTTTTTATTAGCACCAGAAGGAAGAGAATATCACACACTTGATGAGCTATATCACCCTAACCCATCTTTTAGGCCTATAATACTACCATTACATTATAATTATCATAAATTTTGTGCAGCTAATTTAACAACTAAATATATTATAGCAAAAGTGGTTATCTAGGGAAACCAGTTTACAGTAATAACAACATATGACGTGGCTATGATATTCTCCCTTCCCGATGCATGCCATTATCGTCCATCACCTAAACACATAAATAAACAAGAGTGAGTCCGAAGACTCAACAAGCACATAATAGAAACGATAAATACTGCCACACAAACATAGCCATATCATTATCATCACCTTCTCATTAATGCAATGCACCCATATTCTACATGCTCATTTGCTCATATGCATATCATCAGCTGATGCCGGTATCGCGGAGTGTTCACCTGTCGGTGACACACCCTTCTCCCATCTTCGTTAGGATGAGGTCCTTAAATTGTAGGACTTTATCAAATCCCTACAGATGTAAGACTTTATCTAAATCACTCCGGATTAGTCATGTATATTTCTCACCGACCTCACCGGAATAGTTACATGATTTTCTCACCGACTTGGCTCGTGCATTCTTACCATGATGCAAAATGCATGTATCTATTGTCATCATTAACAGAGTAGCCTCAATTGTTACCATGTCCCATCATCAATGCCATTACCATAAGCATCATCATAGTACAAGAATATCACATTTTTCATACCATTTGCATGATATCGCTCTACCATGCACTTGTTTGTTAACCAAACGGAGTGGAGCAACATGCGGATGGCACTGTTCCCAAACCTCCACCTGTATAGGCAGTCAATCAGACTCGATACATTACAGCATTACAGACACACATACGGACAACATCATTCCTACGCGCAATCCGACACGAATGAACCCCTCTCACCGGGTACTATTCTACTAACCCGGCGCCAAAATAATAATAAAGAAAAAGGGTTAGGGATCGCGTCGTGTAGACTTGCAAATAAAAAATTATCTATACGCCCAAAATTATCCGTGGCAGTGTCTTAAACGCGAGTGCAAGGTGGTATAATGCTATTCTAGATGCGTTAGCGGCAGAGGCTTATGTGTGTGCAGAGATGACCTTCGTTTGGCACAACAGTCGGGTCCAAGTAGAATTGTGCTAGAAACTGATTCCGATCCCTTCTGAACTTATGGTAGGAGCGCAGTGCTCAGTGGTCATACATTGGTGCAGTACTTGGTGACATTGAGTTGTTGGTGACATTGAGGAGTCGAGTAAGAGCTTTGTTTACGTAACGAAGTAAAGCTGTGGCCTGTTCTTTTATATATATATATAAAAACACTTTGCCAAAAGTCAATCCAGGTAGGTGACCATTTGCCCCAAGCAGCAGGCTAAGGCATTTTAAGCAAGCACTCAACTTCATTAACCAAAACCACCAAGGTAACAGCTATAGTAGATAAGAGAAGGATTACCAAGTACAAATTGTTTTGGGGCTAGGATTTAAAATAAGAAAAGTTGGAGCAATGGCCATGCCTACTTAATGAAATTTCAGTTCATTTTAAGCAATCATTCAGCTTCATTAACCAAAACCACCAAGATAACAGATAAAGTACATAAGAGATCACCAAGTACAAACCCTTCACTGGCCATGCCTACTTAATAAAATTTCAGTTCATGAACAAATACAGTGCAGCAGTATTATTCAAACACTACAGAATATCACCGGTACCTTTCATTGTCATGCTGCCTAATCGACTTCTAGCAAAAAACTAGTCCAAACAGCCCTTAGTGTTCAACTCCTCTCCTAGTAGGAAACTAAGAAGCAAAACAACAAATGGCCCAGTGTTGGATATTCAAGCTAGATGCCATTATGCCAATCTGCCCTTAAACCTAATACTGCATACATCAAGCTAATGGCATCGCTATTACACAAGCAGTGGCAGATCAGTATGAAAACTGGAGAGAATCACATCATCAGCTGAGTAGTTGTCCTTATGGCCCAATACCTTCAGTAAATACCAGGAACAATCCTGTACGGTACTCTGTTGCAGTAGAGCTTCCAGTACTTGCCATACCTGTCAGAGGGCAGACAACTTCGATCAGATATATCCATCGGGCACAAAACAAAGAACTGAATATTGCTTAAAGCCAAACTAAGTATCCTCAGGAGTTAATATTCCAATATAGGGTTTATCAGTGTTAAAAACAGGTTTTTTTTTGTCAATGTCAGCTAAAAAGAAAGTTGAAATATTGTTTTTATGATTACTTACTTTGATGAACATCTATCATCATCCCTCTTAGCTCGGTCAAACAGTAATATGGTCAGAAATATGACATAGAAGAACGGCAGGAACTGCAAGTGAACAAGAAATATAATTAATAGAATCCTGACTAAACTCATGATATAACGCAATCAGGACACGCTTACATGATTAAAAAGAGCTGGAACGGTCCAGAAAAATGCAGCTAGTATCTCTGGGACATAGTGAAAGTGACGAGACAAGCCCCACCTGTCCAAATGGAAAACGAAGGTGCATGCTCAAAAGACCATTATTTCCGTTAAAATATACATGGTAACAAATTTCTCTTTCGATGAACTACGCAAAGAAAGAAAACTGAATCTCAGACTCTACCATCCAGAAGTCAAGAGGAGACTGCTTTTTGTTTCTCCATTTGTAGTCTGGTAGGAAGCAACAATCTGAAGTTCCACCAAAATAAACACATAAGCAAACTTACAAGTATGAAAGTCTATCGGTTAATTTGGAAGCAGCGAGATCTTAAATGCTTCAACCTTAGACGGAGCTTTGCCCCAGATTGAGCATTTTCCATTTGTCCGCCGAAATTCTTGGCGCTGACGATCACAGTCATAGTTTATATATATGCACAATATTCCAGCAAGGAGAATTGAGAGTGCTAGCTGCAACAAGATTAACGGATATTCAATTCAACTGTTGGAAGTAAAATTGTGAATAAGCAACTGATACAAAGTAAACAGACAATCAAAATATAGAAAACGGAAAGTTATGTAAACCTGGGGACCCAAATTCACAGGATGATTGACAAGGTACATTCCAGGAGAGGTATATATCGACGGAACCCATACCAAGCATCCCCAGCAAATATAGAAACCAGCTGGTAGGAAATCACGTCAGCCAAAACAATAATAATAATCTGGACAGAACAAAATAAAGTCCACTTTTGCAAATTAAAAGGTAGACTATGTTACAATGTAGTTTAAGAGGGGTCCCTTTGAACCTACAATCTTCTCCAAGAACAATTAATATATTAGAATGGTGGCCTTTTGCAGTAAAAGGAACTTTCATCATAGTGTTCGATTCATACAGCTAATGAAATAAACCTACGAGGATTGATAACTAATCTAGAACATCTTGTGACAAATTTTTTTAATGCATAGATTCCTCCAAATGCTTGATACAGGAGTAGAGGTTAACAGAGTCGGTTTTCTCCATTTTTGCACACAGAACTTTCAAAAATAATAGCTCATGGTATAGGTTATGCCCAGGCATTTTATGACAGTTACATGGTAATATCGTAATATAACCTAGAAAATTCTAAAAATATGCTATGCATTATGCACGAAAAGCCTTTAAATTTAATTATATATCAATTAATTAAGGTCATTTATGTATTATTTTATATTCTTTGCTACAATTTTTAGTAACTTTGTTTTTATGTTTGATTTTTGGGTTTCTTTAATCACCCTGAAGGTCACTTTTGAACATCTAATTTCAGTAGCAGGCCAACTTAGTTTGCAGTTTCGTGACTATGAGTCCGTTGATTATATTGCATAATCAGTTCCATGTATCAAGATAACATTATTTAAATGGAAGGGACTATTTTGCGTAATTTGGAAGAACAGGATATAAATATCTCAAAATGGGACAGGCAAAATCTGCATGCAGCATTTTGAGTAAAAAGATAGCGAGTGGGAAAATTATTCTTTCAAATTTCATATCCTGTAGCAAGAAGATCCTTGCAATTAAACACGGGATATATTAAGTGAAATCATCCTTTGGGGTTCAATCATGCAATCACTTTGGGTTTGGGCACCAAATTAACATGAAATTTTTAAACAATTGTATATGTACTTCTCAATTTACATATGTATAAAATTTCAAGTTCAGATTCATTCTATGTTAAGAGGGACGAAAATAAGAAAAATCTGACAAATGATAAATCAAAAGGAACAGAAAAAGGAAAAAAAAACATGTTAGTATTCACATCAAACTTATATTTTTGTTCCTTATAACACATTTTGAATTTTATACTGAAATTTTAAAGGGGGCTAGAAGCCTAGAACACTCCATACACTACATAATCCTTTTTTCATGTTAATTTGGCGCCCAAACCGAAAACTCGTTTCACAATTGCACCTCAAGAGGTGATTGCACTTGATATGTTGCCATTAAACACATAAAGGAGTTGCCTACCTCTATCATGAGCAATGTCCATGGTACACCAATATCCAGATTCCCACCAGAAGAACTTAGTGACATAGATCAACATCAATGCAGTATTCACAAGCATAGAATCTGCGATTCGGCCATTCATTTCATACTGCACATCAAAGTTCAAAGAAATCAACTGAAGGTTTAACAGATAACTGCATCATATAATGTTAACACAGGCTTTCTATGTTTTGCATTGGCATGGTAGTACGAAAGTAACACATCAATGAGTACATGCACAAAAATACCAGAAATCGGATAGCAACCAATACAAACACATGCATCTTAATTGTGAGACTGAGTGTGTGAGACTAGCATATCAAAAGAATATTATAATATTCTGACCTGCTTTATGCAGTAGGTTACAGCAAGAACAGCCCAGGACATCATCCCAAAACGGCAGTTTGTGAAGACTTTGATATCGAAGTGCTTACCAATCCGGGGGTACAATTCCATTCCCTGGAAATGTGCAATTATATACATGAATCAACAAACATACCATGTAGTTTGGAATAACAAAAACAATCACTAAGTTATGCAGATGTTAAGAACCACAATGATATTACCATGCAAGTGATCCAGAGGAGTCCAATTAAGAGTAGATAGCTCCTAATTTAAGGCAATGTGAAAATCAATTGCATGGATTGAACAACACTTACCCAGTAGAAATCAATTATCACATTTCCTGAGGATCCAGAGTCAGATGAAGATGGCACTACCTGACCCTAAAAAAGGAAAAAAAACTATCCATTGACAAAGGAAGCTTGGTACACAACTATATGAGGGAACAAAAATATGTTAAATAAGCTCACCTTGATGTACAGGAAAATACAGAACACAAAGCTTCCAACAACAAGAGCAGAGTATATCTCCCCCAAGTGATCATATACTATTGCAGGGTTAAAAATTCCGAACCTGACACATATTTTTGTTAGTGACTGGTGATATAAACCATAGTACAAACTACACACAGAAGACAAAAATTAAAGAGAGGTCCAACACCTATATTAAAAATATGCTTACAAAAAAAAGTGGGGGAGAAAGCAAACTCAATAAATTCAGATATGTATGAAGAACTTCACAGTATAGTGAGGTGGCAAGACGAAGCTTCAAAAGGTACAAGGCTACAAGCACAAATGACTGTAGTTGGAAATGCACGAATATTTCACTGATAAAAAAAACAGTGAGAATAACACAATTATTACGTTTAAGGGTCAGCAAGATCAAAAGCTACAGAAATTGATTTTACTCTATTTGCAAGATGGAAGAAATGGCAACACACGCACATGGAGTACTGGAAACACATAAATGATAAATTTATAGGAATGTAAACATTTTTGTATTTCGGGTATGATCTTCAATATCTTTGAAAGAGAAGAAACAGGGAGTGGAAAATGATTTAGGTAAATGGTGGATATACTAAATGCATTTCATATCTTGCTTGCACATGATCGGACACCATTGCATAGTTTAGAACAAATGATGACACACAGGGCATACCAAGATATATGCAAGACAAGTCGAAAATACATGCAGAATGGGTGTATCCTTAGTTTTCCACAAAAACACAAAAATTAACTCGATTTATATTCCAAACTCCTGGCGGCAATTTCGTAGTGCTCCAACATGCGGTTATCATACACTAAGGAGCCTTTTCTCAAACCATTAACACACTTCAGGCTTATGCCTCAATTTTTTGGCTTTGTGCAAGGTGTGCATCAATCCAGGACAGCTATGTAAGGGCTCCAAATTTGAATACAAAAAAAAGCAAAAACTAATGTAACACCCCCCGCCCAAGTTGAAGTGGCAGAAACATCAAATGAGAATGCAAGTAGCACTGGCAGAAACATCAAATCAGAATGTAAGTAGGGACAAATAGACAAGTCATTCAATGGTTTAGTGATGAAGCCACCTCAGCGTTGAGTGATGTAATTTGAAGTTTAACTATATGATTAAGAAGTAGGTGCACCCAAGAAAAGAAGATAGTCTTACCACCACAGGCTCAGGTAAGTTACCAAGGTCACTGCATATGCTTGTAAGCCATTTGCCTGATAAAAAAGAAAAGGATATGTACCAAAATGAAAGCCTTTCCAGGGAAAAAATGTGGCTTATTTCGACCTAGTCTGCTCACAGTGAAAACTCAAAACAACGAAGTTAGAGCTAGGATTTACCATGATGCATTCGGTAATTTAACATGTCAGTGATGCTGCCATAGCAGTAAGCAGGTAATGAAACTACCGTGTTGCATATTTGTACAGTGACGTGGTGGCAGCCAAGTACAACTAAGACCGCAAAGAACAATTAGCTTATTTGCTACAACATTAAGATTCAAGACTACCAATCGAAAATCGAGATCTCCATTTTTGCCAGACTTGAACAATGCAGCTTCAAAAAAGAGGAAAGAATAGCACAACACTGTTATAATTCTACCAAAACCACGGACCTTGTAGACGGGCACGTTCCCCGAGGGGGAGACGGGGCCTTCGAAGCGCTTCCCGGGGAGGAGCAGCTGCAGGGCGGCCTCAAACATGCCGAAGCCGAAGATGATCTTCCAGGCGACCATGGAGGGCATGGGCCAGATGGCCTTGAGCCCCTCCAGCAGCCCGTGCTCGCCGAGGTACTCGTAGGTCCGCAGCACCGATCCGTCCGCGTGCACCATGGTGTACCACCTGCAGCGCCAACGCCAAGAACAAGAACGCGTCACGCACGGCTACAATCCCCCAGCACAGCGAGAGTGAGGCTGCTCCTCTGTTCCTCCGACTAGAAATCTTGGGCAAGCCAAGATTCGGATCGACCGACTAAGCGGCGGACCAGAAATGCGATCGAACAAGGCGGGATGGAGCCCGAGAAAAGATTGCGCCCGATCTGGAACCCCGGGAACAGCACAAGGGCACTTACAGGAGGATGACGAAGGGCGGGCAGAGGGAGAGGAGGGAGAGCATGGAGGTGTAGGTGACCAGCGCCGAGTGCACCGTCTTCGGCGCGGCGGAGGAGGAGGGGGCCTCGGGCTTGCCCATGGTCTCGAACGCCTCCCTCCCTTCTCCCCTCGATCTCGCGCAGTGTGTGTGTGTGTGCGGGTGTGAGATGTGAAGTAGAGCAGAGGAGAGGAGGCGACTTGACTGGGGGAAAATGATCTGCGGATCTGGCCGGTTTGAGGGCGCACACGTGTGCCAGCGGGGTGGGTCGGGCTGGGCCTCGGGATTGACGCACCCCAAGCGGAATCTTGTTCTTGTGCGCGTTTGAATGTTTGATACACTACTTTGATCCTGGCTTTCTGCACGCGTGCGACAAATTGCCAATTTGTTTATTCAATCACTTATTTACTCCGACTGTTGAAAAAACAAAGCAAAATTCGGTAATTTAGAGCATCTTTAGTGTATTGAAACGATGTCGATTCAAAGTTATGTCACATAAGTATTCTAGGAACTGAGTTTGTTTTTCTGTAATATATTGAACCGATTCATACTAATAACTGAGACTCACGTTACATTAAAAAAACCACAAAATAATAATATCATTTCTCAACTGCACTCTCTTCTATGTAGTTATTTAATGCATGTATGAGTTGTTTAATGCTTTGAATCGACTCCTAAGTAGAGTCCGGTTCTATACATTTTTTTGTTGGAATCGACCCCTCCAATGTATTGAATCGATTCAATACTTTCTCTCTCCTCATTTGAACCGATTAAAACATAACATTGGAGATGGTCTTATACTACTTCCAGTGATGTTTAACTCCAACTATTGAAAAAAATAGAAATTTGATCATTTGTCCCGCCTTTAAATTGCCCTATATTATTTGCGATTATCTTGGACTACATTGATTAAAAGAACCGTTTTGAATTTTCTTCATTGATATACAATTTCTGTCCCACGCGAAAAGACGATTATGTCGTTTGCCCTAGGCGCATATGGTCTGGTCTGGCTCAACTGCCGCACCGACCACACCACACCACACTCCACTCTCTCTTCGCACCACCTTGGTCCTCTCCTCTCCCAAGCACCACCATGGTCCTCTACTCCTCTCTCGAGCGTCACGGCGGTGAGCACATCTTCCTTCACCATCGATGTCTCACGGCAGCTCCTTCACGTGGTCTAGCAGGAGTGCGTGCCCTTGCCAGGGCACAGGAAGAGCGGGGTTCCCCTCATTGATTGCCCTGTGTGCAGACAAGAGAAGGTGTTTGAACTCACTTTGAAGACGAAGACTAACCCAGGGAAGATCTTTGTGACACTACTACAAAACAGGTCATACTAGACGTCTCATCACAGACGGTTCTTTGGAACCGTCTGAGTTGTACTTATCACAGACGGTTTGTAAATAGAACCGTCTGTGATAATTCACAGGCGGTTCTTAAGAATAATCGTCTGAGATATATCGTCGTATCACAGACGGTTCGTATCACGAACCGTCTGTGAAACTTCACATACAGTTCTTAATACGAACCGTCTGTGATAAGTATCTCATCATAGATGGTTTTAATACAAGCATGCGTGATGAGATACTTATCACAGACGGTTTGTATCAAAAATTATCTGTGAAGTATCACAGACGGTTCGTGATATGAACCATCTGTGATTTGTCGTCAGAGACGGTTTTTGTATGAAATCGTCTATGATTCGCAGCGTGGGAGTTCAAAAAATTTTGAACGCGTGCGCGGAGGCAAAATATGTTGGCGCTATCCTTATATATTATAGCCGAGTCGAGGCGGAATGTGCTGGGGAAGGTGTTGAACCTGCGAGAAGCCGATGTGCTGCTGGACGTGCACGACTCCGTCGATGTGCTCTGGTCCAAGTTCGCCACCACCGGCCTCGATGATAAGGACCTCGTCCTCCTCAGCTGTAAGCAAACAAACTTCTTCTTCCTCGATGACTCGATCGATCATGGTAGCTAACCTATGGGTGCATATACGTAAATGGTAAATGGGTGCAGCGGCTCACATCCGCAACGGCTTTGCCGTCATCGCCTCCAACGTCGTGCTCTACAACGACACCTCCACCATCGACGTTGTCGACTCCTACTCGGGCCTCCTCAGCACCCTCTTCGCCGACGCCATGGTCAAGACGGGCAGCATCGGGGTACTCACAAGCCGCAAGGGGGGAGGTTAGGAAGGTTTTTGTATGGGAGTGATGTCTTTTTTATGGATTTTCAAGAGTCTCTGAAGATGAAAAGCTCACATATACATTTAGTATCTTGTTCAGTCTAAGACACCTTATATTTATCTTCTAGGTTCAAGTTCTATATTAGGAACTGTGATGGTACTAACTATGAAACATTCAAAATCTGATTTTTTTTGCAATAGAAAAAACTATCATAGACAGCTCTAAACAAGAACCGTATGTGATAGTAATTATCATAGACGGTTCTTGTTTAGAACCGTCTGTGATAGCTTTTTTCACAGACGGTTCAAAAACCGTTTGTGATGACTTCATGTCATCACAGACACATAAAGTCAGACGGTTCAGAAAACCGTCTGTGATGACGATTTTGAATGTAAGTTTTTCGAAGTTTTGTGATCTCTCCCCAGTTGGATTAGGGTTCGATTAGGGTTTTAGGGTTCTTTGGGATGAACCCGAAATTGGGGGACAATTAATTTCTTTCCTTTTCATTGTTGCTTAGGAGCCAAATAGTTACAATTTCTTTATGTGGTTAGATTAGTACGAACATCACTTGGTGGGCATTGGGATACTTCATGTGGGTAGTACTTGCCCTGACGATGTGATTCCTGAGCTTCTTGAAGTTACCTTTGAGCTGAAATGTGAGCTTGCAGTGCTGAAATATGAAATTGCTGGTACGAAGGTTGAGGTTGGTTCGTTGTATGCTGAAATGGCTGTGATAAAGGCCTTCGGCTCTGAGATGGATAGCAAGATGAGGAAGGTCTTCAAATTTGGAGAATTACATATGCTTGCTAATGGACTCGTTGTTGTGCTTCTTCTCTTACTTGTCATATTGATGATATTAAAGTAGTATGGGATGTCCTATAATTGTTATGCAATGGAACGGATATAATGAAACATCTATGTAGTTATGACCCTAGAATTTATGGTTTGCATTGGAAGGCATGGTTTGTAGTGAAACGAGGACCTTGACAATGCAATGCAATGACTTCACGTTTGACATTCATGTATGACATGGATCCTAAATTTGCAATGAGTCAACAACACAAACAAACTCCAAATGAGCTGATTTTCACATTTGACATTCATGCATGATATAACCCTGAATTTGCAATGAGTCAATTGTACAAACAAACTGCAAATGAACTGATTTCACATTTGACATTCATGCATGATATGGACCCTGGTTTTGCAATGACTCAACAACACAAACAAACTCCAAATGAACTGAGTTCACATCTCTAGCAAACTGTCAAATAACCGAGTTCACATCTCTAGCAAACTGCAAAATAATTGAGTTCACAAACTACAAAATAACTGAGTTCACATCCCAAGCAAACTACAAACTAAGTGAGTTCACAACTGTCTGCAGGCCTTGAACTCACACATACTAAGGGAGTTTCCCTAAGATTACAAAATAAGGTGGTTTGGACCATCAAAGCTACAAAACTAGTTTTAGGCACTATGTTTCTTGCTATGAGTGATCTTTTCTTTACGCCTTGAATTTACATCATCTCCCATAAACAGTGTTAGTTTTCAGCCAAAAGAATATGATTTAGTCTCAAATTGCACATGAATGGAAAGGATAGAGAATGTATTAGTTCACCTTCTTGTGACATATGATTTAGTCTCAAATTGCACATGAACGAAAAGATAGGGAATTTATTAGTTCACCTTCTTCTGACAGGTCCATGACTCTCATGCAGTTTAGGAGGTATGTTGAGCCTTAGACTTGGGGGTGTATCAGGAATTGAAGTGCTTGGTCTTGCACCCTAGATGTGCTTGGACCTGCAGCCTTGGATATATTTTTCTTGCTCCAATGTTTCATGTGACAAATAAATAGATAAGTCACACTACACTACTAAATGAAACATAATATTGTTACCAAATTTACTTTTACCCTTTTATGTGCCATTCAATTGGTATATTACAGATGATAGTATTCTCCCCTGTAGCCTTTTTCCAATCCTTCTCATGTTATCAAATAGCACCGTGATCATCTCTCTGAGCTTGTTAGTTAGTTGATCAATAGGTAGATCCTTTATATCCCTCACCCAACTGTTAAAACATTTTGCAAGGTTATTATTAATGTAGTCACACTTGATTTCTTTGTTGAACAAGGGCCTCATCCATAGCAAACTATGATGTTTTCGAAGGTACTCAGCCACCTCAAGAGATGCTGCCAACACCTTTTTCATGTGGTACTCAAACACCTCAGGCCTGTATGCCTTAGCAGTAGGCCACATATGGGCAGAAGCATCACCATGAAATTTGTTAACGAAATTCTGCATTAAGTGCCTAAAGCACTTCCTTTGTTCGGATTGAGGGAAAACACCCTTCACTGCATTCTCTAGACAAGCATCTATGCAGACAACCAAGTTAGAAGGTTCACCTATTGCCTCCTTTAATTGTCCTCACAATGAAGTACACACTGATCTTGAATCGAATACTTTGCCCCTTCACGTTCTCCTTCTTAGTCAAATAAGTTGGACACCTGCTTGCTCCCAAGTTTTGCAACAAACATGGAAAAATTCCAGGCCAATCTCCCATTTTATCACGAAACACTTGAGACATCTAAATAAATTAATGAGGTAGGAAAGTCAAATTAAGATTATAAAGTGAAATTCATCAAAGACAAGGAACAAGATCTCAAGAACAAGATGAGAAAAGAGTAGAACAGGACAAAAATAGAATAGACTGAGATGAGAAAAGAACAACTACCCAAGCCAAATTCATTTGATTTGATTTACAAAATAAGTTTTATTTTTTTTTTACTAAGACGACCATGCTAACTAAGGTTACATTCTAAAGTCAATATAGCTCTGATACCACCTCTATTGGGAATCGGATTTACACATCCGAAATCCTATGTATATTCTGAACTAGTCGCAGATTAGTAGCTAGTTCACACAGTGAAACATCGATAAAATGCTATCCATTCAACGATTTAACTAAAAAATTCTCAAAATAACCAATAGGAATAATAACCAGACCTTATGGCCAATGTTTACTTAACTTGACACGTAAGGTTAAAGAAATAAATAAAACTCTTGCAGCAGAACGAAAACTTGGAAAGACCAATCAACATACCCACAGATAATCGAGTGAAGAACACATCCTAATTCACAAAACCTTTGAAGAACTCCTCTTCGTAGAACTATTGAGCAACCTAACCTTCTTCAACTAAGCAGCAAGGTTAAAGCCATGAGTACATAAAGTACTCATCAGGTCATAGGGAATAGTATACAATTAATATTCTTGCAAGGCTTGATCAAAAGAATAATTGTATGGTTCTTTTACAAAAAGTAGGTAATAACAGTAAATACAATAAATAGATTGCAAAGCGTAGTTTAAAAGATAATAAATAAATAAGTAAATAATTTCTTTGAAATAATCAGTGAACTTCCCATTCACTTCCCAACCAAGCCACCAAAGTGAATTCTGCATCCACAAAGCGTACATCATATTCACAAAGTTAATTTCCCATTCACCTTCCGGCCAATTTTTATAAAAACTCAACCCCTCGCGTGAAATCACCGAGCATTGTCCACAACCGAGGACACGACTGTTTAAACAAGTTTAACTTAACAGAGGTTGTACAACTTTACCCACATGAGATAAATCAACTTATAATGTTCGAGCACACTTTCATAGGTGACTATGTGACTATCACAAGACTTTTACAAATCTCCTTCTTAACTCAAATCTGTCCGCTAAGGTTTTAACACTGTATGTCTTTCCGACCAGATAGGGCCCCGCTCTTGCGCTATTGTGACTATACGTCTATCACGTAACTTACGCTTCCAAAACATAACCAAAATTGAGACATTGCTAATTACTTAGCTAGGTCCATCCTATACTGGACATGTAGTTGTACGATATGACCCAGTTCAATGGTGCACAAGATTAAATCCTGGACAATTACTCAGGCGAGTCTACCATAACCCAACAATGTGCTACACGCACCCCATTTATTGCACGATCGCTCGCCTAAGAGAAAATCATTTTTGTTCAACCAAGACCAAGTACATACGCTGCTATGGCACAATAGATTTTAACAACAGTGGCTACCTGTCACAATTCCATATCTCATTAAGTCAAATTAACATTATTTAACAAGTGACATGAGTCCATCGTACAACTAAGCATCTCTACGATACCCATATTGGTGGTACAAATATGTCCAACTAATAATGACCATCCAATGGTGACAAATGATTCATGGTATTTAAATAATCGATGGAGGCATAATGACAAATAAGTGATTAACTATTCCAAAAAACAGTCGATATAAAAGATAGCATGCAATTTAATACAAAATAAGATACTTTTGAAAAAATACATTAAATATGATCAATGGATTACGACTTGCCTTGGCTTTGCTCAGCTATCACACTTGGACCTTCAAAACTTGCTCCTGCTCCTTGAAACAGATCGTCTAAACGAGAGAGAAAACAACAAACAAATAACAAATAAATCTAAAAGAAAATCAAATAAAATCCAAAAATAGAAAAACTAACTCTAAAATAAAGAGCTCGATTTTAGACGAATTTAGGAACTTGAATAGACTGAATCGATGTTCCAATGAAGGAGAACAGACTCTTGAAAGATTTGCCAGAAAAGGAAAAAGAGAGAGAGAAAAGAATATTCCAGGAGTATTCCTTAACTGGAAAAGAGAAAGACACTGACAAGTGGGGCCCACTTGTAAGTGAAAAGAGAGCGAGAAAAAACAATGATAGTGGGGACCCACATGTCACTAGAAGAGAGAGAAAGAGCGGGAGAAGCAAGGAGGTTGACAAGGCGGTCCCACTCGGTACAGAGAGAGAGAGAGAGAGAGAGCAAAAGGGGGGGGAAACGGAGGAAGGTGGCAGCGGCGTTGGTGCACGACGGCGACGACGAACGCCGGTGAAGGGACTACCGACGAGGTCAAAAATGGGTTCCCAGCAACAAGAGGAAGGTTTGGGCAGTAGTGGCATGCGAGAGGAGCGGAGGCGGCGGCAATGAGGAAGCTTTGGGTGCGGTGACAGGAGGAACTCAATTGAATAGATGAGGCGACCGGAGGTTGATTGGAGTGGCAGCGTGATGATGACCGGCGGCAGAAAAGAAAGGTGATGACGGCGAGGCACCATGGCGGTAGAGAGACGACGAAGAGGGATGGGAACTCACCGATGGTGAGATCGGCTGGAGTTGAAGAGGATAAGGGGGGCGGCGGCTCGGGGACACTCCAGGGACGATGAAGGGAGCACCGCCTAGAACGCAATGAGGTAAATCCAATGGTAGTGATGGCATAGATAGAGGAGCAACGATGGTGATGGAACCGGCGACAGAATGCTTGCAGCGGCGGCAGATTCTTCGGCGAAATCTGGCGAAACGAAGACAAAATCGAGGTCGGCGGCTTGGGGCTTCGGAAGAGGAGGACGATGAGAAGAAAATGACGCGGACGACGCTCTTTTAAGGGGCCAGAATGGGAGAAACCGGAGGGACAACGGTGGAGCGTTCGTGTTGAACACGGACACAACCGGAGCCGGGGACGGGGAGGAATGAGTTGATGGGTGGGGCCCGCGAATAGAGAGAAAAGGGAGGAGGCAGGCGTGGGAAGAAAAGTCGAAACGGGCTAAGCGGAAAGGATTGGGTCGGAAGGAAAAAAAGAAACATCCCAAAAGGAAAATCCGAAAAAAGAAATATTTTTGAATTTCAAAAAAGGATTAAATAAAACTGATCTCAAAGAAATAGAAAATAAACTCCAAAATTCATAGAAAATTCCAGAAAATACTATGGAACTCAAGAATCCCAAATAAAATGGTTTTGAATTTAATTGAAGTTGACATTATTCATATTAAATGATTTTGATTTTTTGAAAATTGAAATTAAGCTTGAACTTAACTAAGAAAATTCAAATAGTTATTTTTACTTTTAAAGGCTTAAAAAACACTCCAAATTTGGAATGTTACACCCAACCTAGCAATTGATAAGAAGACTCCAATTGAGGTATGGTCCGGTTCTCCAGCAGATTATTGAAATTTGAGTATATTTGGTTGTCCTGCTTATACTCATGTTAATAATGGTAAATTAGAGCCTAGATTCATTAAGTGTATTTTCTTTGGTCATAAGCCTAGCGTGAAAGGATATAAATTGTGGAATCCTCAAACCAGAAATGTGGTTATTAGCAGAAATGTTACCTTTGATGGATCTGCTATGTTGCATAATAAACCATCCATTGATGTTCCCGTTAAGGAACAACAGAAATCAAGCATGTAGGTGGAGCATATTATTGATTTAGGATCTATACGAGAAGTTGAAAAGGAAAACATATAGGATGGGGGTGCCGACCAGGGGAGATGGCTAGGGTTGGGGTTAGTAGATTTTTGAATTGAAGTGAAGATTAGGGGTGGGGGTGGTCTAAGGGGTGTGTTCGGAGAGTGTTTTGTTTAGTGATTCTTAGTTTGTTCTCACCTAGACTTTGCCACCCACAAATTTCACCACGACGTGTGGCTACTAAAATTAATTTTTGCCACTTGAAAACATTGCATTTTGAAGAACTCCACTCGAGATGGAATTGGTAAAATGACATTCCAAAAGAGGCTTACTTGGATTTATGTCACTCCATTGTTTTTTTGGACGGTTTTTCCCCTGGCCATCTCCTTCCTCCCCAGTCCCCAATGATGCCATGATTCTGCCACACCTACTCTGCTCCGCCACCGTCCTCACCTACTCTGCTCCGCCACCGTCCTCCTTGCCGTCGGCGCCGTGTTGCAGGACAACCTGAAGGGCATCACAACACATCGCGCGGCAGAGCTGGTCACGCCCGCCATGACGCTCGGCCTTGACACCAGCTTCCGCGGCGCAATGAGGTCGGCGGCGAGCGGAAATAGGCACCGAGGAAGCGTCAAATCTCCAACATGATGGCTAAGGGGCACATGAGCAGAGGAGAACGGGCCGCTTCTAGGTTTGATCGGGAAGAGCTGAAGGGTGTGGAGATGGGGGAAGAGGGGAAGGAGGAAGACAACTGTGAAGGTCAAGAGCGTTGGTACCGGCCATGGTGAGGAGAAGCCAAGGTCACAACCGGTGGGGAAGAAGGAGAAGGAGGGCAAAAATGTCTTAAAGTGGCATAAATCCAAGCAACCCTCTTTTGGAGTGGCATGTAACAATTTTATTTTTTGGAGTGGCATTCTCCAAAATACAATGTTTTGGAGTGGCATAAATCCAATTTTACCCTTATTTTAACACTGACACTAACACATACTTTGTCTATATCGTCAAAAAATATTTGTCGACAAACAATTTGACCTGCAAGTTATTGCATAGTATTGCCGAGAGATGCCCTGCTAGTATATTTAATGACAAATAGTATGTCCATCAACGTAGTATTAAAGCCAGATGCTATGACAATATTTTTATTGATAGATAATTCGTCAGTAGAGGTCTATTTTTGCCAACAGGTTTTTGACGGGAATACTGACTCATTGTGTAGTGATAATCCACACTTTATGTTCCACTCGCGAGGTAACATGTAATTATTCAAAAAAAAAATATGGTATTCAATTTGGACAATCAAACACCTAAGGTTGGTTATTATTTATTCAACACATGCACATTTTATACACATATAAATGCATGTACATGAGCATACATAAAAAAAGCCCAAAATATTTACGAACATAGGGCATGTTCATTTATGTACACTAGTAAGAAATTGTTTTGGCAAGCACACATGTAACAATACTCCTTACATCTTTGAACTTCTGAAGAATTGTGTGACACATAGGAAGGCAGGAAGCAAAACACAGACTGCTGGTCAGGACTCGATTTTGCTATCTAACGTACGTAACAACCGCATTCATCTGTTCTCGAAAAAAACAAGAAGAAATAAAACAATTGCATCCATCTACATTTAGAGCAAGCATTGCAAAAGTGACATTACAGTGGGCACTAGAGGTGGGCATTGGGCCGTGCCCAGGCCCACCGTGCTTCGGGCCGCGTCGTGCCGTGCCAGCTCGGCCCGGTTATTCTACCGTGCGTGCGCCGTGCGTCGCCCGTGATCGCCTCTAGTCGAGCCCAAGCACGCCCAAAGCCCGCCGTCTTGAGGATCGTGCGTCTGCGGTCAGGCCGGCCCTAAGTAACTATAGGCGCTGAGAAGGCGATACGCGCCGCCCTTGTTGTTCAGGAAGACAAAGACACGTGATTGGTCGGTGGCGAGAAGGGATGATTGGTTGAAATTTAGGTAGGTGTGGGAGTGATTGGACTAGGTTAAGAGAGGATTGGGCTAGAATTTATTAGGTGGGGAGTGATTGGACTAGGTGAGGAGGATTGAGCTAGAACGGAAAGGTTGGGCTATTTCGTGCGTCTTAAGCAAGCGCCCAATGATCGTGCGCATGCGTCTGCCTAATGGCAGACGATTCTCGAGCCCGGCCCGCCGTTGTTCGTCGTGCGTGCGGCCTACCCCTACATGCGTGCCGTCTGCGTCTTAGATCGTCGTGATCGATCTTCTTGCCTAAAAAAGACGGCCCAAGTCCCAGCTCTAGTGGGCACACAGTTCTTGTTATCATGCTCGCAGAGAGAGAAAGATCTTGTTGTCACGGAAAATGATTATTTATGATCGTGAGAGAAACATGTATGATTTGATTGCATAGCTTCCGACAATTAATTCACTTAGTCACTCGTACTACTCAGCGGACTTCCTCTGACATCAAGCTGGGCGATTGCAGTCTCAATCATTTCCTTCATTTCACTCTCATGCATTTCATCTCTCTGGAAAAAGAATATACTTCAAGTTAGCACAAAACATTACAAGGATCATCTACATAATAGTAAAACACAATAGAGTAACATACATATAAAGAATGTTTCGATATTATCACATTTGTGGTCATATGATAACCATTTTTCTGCTTAATTAACATGTTGATTCACTCAGTTGAAGAACATTTTGCAGCTGCCAAATCAAAATTTCAAAGTTGTTGCTTTGTTGCAAATCAGTTTTTCTATTACAAGAAAATGTGTTAATTGACATCATCCTCTTCCTTTTTTTCCCCATCATAACCATCTTGACGGTTAACTTCTTACAATATCACTTTTGTTATATCCCGAACTGGATTTTCCGTACTTTAACCATTGATATTTTAAGAGAAAATCGATTATTCGCCGCCACAAATATTTTCACTTTGTAATATGTTACCGCAAAGATTAGTCCTCTGTCCTCTGTCCTCTGTCCTTCCTCCTAATTGCTTTTTCCCCAAACTTCCATCCTCTTCTCCACCCGCCATGGCTGACCCCATCTTCCTCGAGCTCGCCCACCTCGCAAACTCCGGCACCGCAGGGGGGAGGCTAAGGAGTGGCTCCTCGTTTGCTCCTGTCCACGAACTCTTTCACCGTGTCCTCGTCGTCACTCGCCCCCGCAACAGCATGTGCGGGCACAACTCTGGAGGACATCGTTGTCGACCTGGCCACCGCCCGCGTCGTTTACTCCGACATCACTGACGTGCACGCGCTCATCGCCGACCTCTGCGCTCACGGCCCTGCCCGCCGCCATCTCCTGCGTGGCCAAACGCGACGGCGATGTCCAGGACTCTTGGCATGTCGACTACCACACCGCGCTGCACACCTTCCAGGCCACGCGCAGCCTCGACAGTCGGCACCGTGCACTTCGTGCTCCTCTCTGCCATTTACGTCCATAAGCCACTCAAGTTCCTGCACCCCAAGCTCAAGTTCAAGGACGAGCTCGCCGTTCTTGATGAGCAGGTGAGGGCAACACCTTGTCGAGTTTGTGCTGCTCTCCCGTGCACACCGGTGAGGTGCAGCCCCAGCCCTCCCCGGCGCCAGAGAAGATGTAGGGGGAAAGGATTGGATGCAAGCTGGGTTCAAGGCGAGGACAGCGAAGGGCATTTTGGACTTTGCACGTGTGAATTTTAGTCTAAAAGAAATAGGAAAATGTTAGAATACAAAAAGAGTTGCAAATCCTGATTATTTCCATGAATTGAATAGCAATTTTGTGGTGGCCTTTTCACAAAGTGTCAGCGGTGGCAAATAATTGATTTTAATATATTTTAATTGTAGGTGCTATAATTGGCCAAATGACATACACATATTCACAATAGAAATACTCGCAAAATATATTAGTATATATTTGTTTCGACATATAAACATTTAAAATATAAATTGTACTTGAGTGACTATATATACCATTAAAAAAACGATGTCCTTTTTGAAATTGGATTTAGTATTATAATGATCAACCATACAAGACATAAAAGTTTTCCCCTGCCAATAGTATGCCATTTTTAGGCACCATATTGTTCCTTTCAGTCAATCGCAAAAGAGTGACACCCTAGAATACGTGTAGTCAAATCCGATTTATTTTGATCAAAGATATTGTTTCAAACATATTAGTTGGATATATGAAAATTTTAAACTATTGGATGTTTACTCTCTCTCTCTCTCTCTCTCTATATATATATATATATATATATATATAAGAGAATTATGTGGTTAAAGGAATATTTTATTGACTTAAAAAAAGATAGCTCTTTTACGACCGAGGGAGTACCATCGACTATCATCAAGTTCTAAATTTATTGCCACGATGACATGAACCAGCGTGGGTATACGTTCCCATTGAAGTTTCCTGCAGCTAGAAATATCTCCATCTTGCACAAGTTTTTCGATTAAGATACCATTACCAGGCACATCCGTTGGCCTTCTTTTTTGATTTCAGGACAACAATTCGTAGTATGTACAAGCAGGGTCGACGAGTAACATCACAACAACGGAGACGTCCTAGACTTGCGTAGAGCACGTCAACAACAACAAAAAACAAAGAAAATTCTACAAAATAGCGTCGCGTCAATATGCAACCGGTGCGCCGGCCGTAAAATAGAATAGGATGTGAAAACTGAAGAAGGCTAATGAACACTAGCAAGCGACTTTTGGCCCCAGGGCCAGGTGTACATATATATGATCTTTAATCTCGGCTCTTTTTATATATATATATATATAATTTTGATTCATTTTCCTTTTGAGTTACTAAAGCCAAACATGAGAGAGAGAGAGAGAGAGAGAGAGAGAGAGAGAATAATAATCTCTTGAATCTCTAGAGCTTAACTAGCCGAGTCAATCCCACGCTGCAGTGGCACGCCGTGCCTACGTCACCAAGGTGACGTCACGGACAAAGCCAGCCATTACACCGGAACAAAAAAAATGCAGGCGATCGATCGCTATGTATGCCGTATATGGTATGCAACATGCATACAGTTTATAGTAAACAATACACCGAAAAATAGAAGCATTAAACACAACTATTACGTGAATTTTTTTTACAGAAAAACCACCGGCGTACGAATACGATATCATCATGTGAGAATATTTACAATGAAACTCTTGCTCTACCTATAAACTATATGGATGAATTTGCATATGAAACAACTCTACGTAGGAATGAGTTAGAGTATGAAACGAAATTCGTATCTAACCCGGACTTAATTCTCCATCTTGCACAAGTTTTTCATATGACAATTAAGATACCATTACCAAGCACATCCGTTGGTCTGCTTTGATTTCAGGACAACAATTCGTAGTATGTACAAGGGTCCACGCAAGAGCACGTCAACAAAAAAAAACTCTACAAAATAGCGTCGCATCAATATGTAACCGGTGCGCCGTAAAATAGAATAGGATGTGAAAACTGAAGAAGGCTAATGCATACTAGCAAGCGACTTTGACTTGACGATTCTTTTGGCCCCAAGGTGTACATATATATGATCTTTTATCTTGGCTATATATATATATATATATATATATATATATATATATATATATAGACACACTAGTTCAATGAATGTGCTTTGCTACGGATTAAAAAAAAATCATATCTCGTCAACCGTCGTCATACTCAGTCTATAATGCAAGTGATCTGCCGGCAACCTGTTCTTGGAAAGATTGATGGAATCTTTGGTTTTCTTACGTACCAGCTTAGGCAGTTGGGTTGTGGCGGTGTGGAGAGGAGGTTATAGGTGGTCAACCGTACGCACAGGAGGAACCGAGAAAGAGCGAGATCCAACGACTCACATCTCACGAAGAAAGATATGTCTAACGGCTCACATCGCATGAGGGAGGACGGACCGCTACCAATTCCTTCTTTTAAGTAGTATACTAGTCCAATGTCCGTGCTTTGCTACAGATTAAAAAAAAATCATATCTCGTCAACCGTCGTTGTGCTCAGCTTACAATGCAAATGATCCGCCGGTAACTTGTTCTTGGAAAGATTGATGGAATCTTTGGGCTTCTTGCGCACAGGTTTGGGCAGTTGGGGTGTGGAGGGAGTGGAGAGGAGGCTATGGGTGGTCAACCGTACGAACGGGAGGAACCAAGAAAAAATATGATCCAATGGCTCACATCTCACAAATAAATATAGATCTAACGTCTTACATCGTATGAGGGAGGACAGACCGCCACTAATTTCTTCTTTTAAGTAGTATATATATATATATATATATATATATATATATATAATTTTGATTCATTTTCCTTTTGAGTTACTAAAGCTAAACATAAGAGAGGGAATAATAATCTCTTGAGTTCTACAGCTTAGCTAGCTGAGTCAATCCCACGCTGCAGTGGCACGCCGTGCGTACGTCACCAAGGTGACGTCACGGACCAAGCAGACAAAACCAGCCAGTACACCGGAACAAAAAAAGTGCAGGCGATCGATCGCTATGTATGCCATATATGGTATGCAGCCATACATACAGTCTGTCGTAAATAGTGCATCAAAAAATAGGAACATAAAATACAATTTTAAATTTTTTTACTGAAAAACTACGAACGTACGAATACGATATCTCCGTGTAAGAAAATATTTATAATAAAACTCTTGCTCTACTCTGTGAACTATATGGATGAATTTGTATACGAAAAACCTCCGTATAGAAATGAGTTAAAAGTATGGGATGAAATTCGTATCACACCCAGTTTTAATTTGTATAAGTTTTTAATTGTAACAGTTACCTGGACTAGCACGGTGTGTGTCACCGTCCCCGACGCCGACGTGACATTGGCCGCGATGACTGCGAGGCGGAGGCCCTCGAGCGAGCGGCACACCTTGGCGATGGCGTCCCTCCGGTGGCGGCACGCGATGCTCACCAACAGCACCTTATCCCCCGCCGCCGACACCCTCACCTGTCCATTCAAAGAAGCAAGTAAGATCCAAGCCGAGCCGTACGTCGCTGCCAACGCGACGCGCCGGTGGTGACCGGGGCCATGCAGAAGCCGCTAGCGCTCAAGATCAGGTCCCCGGCCGGCCGGTCGCTTGTCGCCGTTATTACATAGTTATCCATTAAAATACGTACACGCGCGGGTGTGTACCTCGAGAGCCTCGACCGGCGGCGAGGCAGCGCAGCAGCAGGGCGGCGCCGCGGACGAGAACGACAGGGCCCGCCTCACCTTCTTCGTCGGCGAGACGACGTGGCCGGCGCAGCTGTCTGGGATGACGGCGGCAGCGGCGCAGGACGGTGCAGTAGGTAGCAGTCGGTCGTGTGTCTTTGGTGCTGATTCGAGGAGGGATATCTCGGCGAGCATCTGGCGCTCCTGCTGCTGCAGCTGCTGGATGTACTCGATGGCGTCCTTGATGATGGACGCCTTGTCCATCTGCCAGTTAGTCAAACCAACAGTTTATGGATCGGAGTTTATGGGCGCATTTCACAATCCTTAATTGCCGCATATATATGCAATGTCAAAAATTAATTGATCATCATCAAATAAATTAAGTTTGTACGTACGTTCGTACCTTGGTGATGTTGGGGACGACGCTGCGGAGGGCGTACAGCCTATCGTTGAGCCTCCGGCGGCGGTGCCTCTCCATGACGATCGTCTTGTTGCTCGCCGCCCCCGCCCCCACGGAGGAGCTGTGCCCGGCGTCCGGGGAGCTCGAGCAGTCGTAGGCGCCGGACACCGTGCTGCCGTCGTGCGCCCCGCCGTACAAGCTGCAGTTCAGTTCAGTTGATGAATTCTTCCCCACTCAAATTGGAGATCGAATCCAGCTTAAAACAACACACGAGTTCTTACCTATCGAGCCCTTCTGAATCCAAGTAATCCCAGTAGTAGTCGTCGATGCCATGATCCATCGCTGCATCCATCCCTGTCTCCTTCGTTGCTGGCTAGCTGCTGTATATCTGTGTATGTGTGTGTGTATGCATGCATATGGTGATTTCTGGGCTCCCTCCTTTCTTCATCTAAAGCAGAGCTGCTCAGATGAGGTTGGGCCCCACGAATCGCCCCACCCCAAGTCGTAGGTAGCTTTGCGTCGCAACGAAAGGGGGAAAAAAACCAAGTGGTACATTTCGTCCGACCGATTGGCATGGCGATCAATCGATCGAGCTCAACGTGTAACACATGGCGCGGGCTTAGCATGGCTTCCGTTCTGGTCAAAGAAAGTCATTTCCATTCCTGCATATATCTGTTTGGTCAGCGGTTGCATTTCAGTACGATGTATAGTTCAACGAGTTTATAAACACAAAGGGTGATAGTACGTAATTAAATAATAATACAATACGAGTTCATAACTTCATATAGTCTAGGAATAAGTAGTGTTGGACTAGGTCTTTGGGCCTGATTCAAAGGAGGTGTCACTTCAATTATACTCGGTACCGGAATTATCTGAATGGCCAGTATTGAGACAGGTAAAAGATTAAACCTGCTTTATATCGTTTTGGGTATGGATATGACATGTTCCAGTCGGTACCTGAAAGATATTGGTAAGCTTGCGACTATCCATCGCCTAAGGGAAAGGGTTACGAATTTCATTCCTAGCTCCCCTAATTTTCGTATGCGTGTTTAACGTGGGTCGCCCCTCTCGATCTGCCCCACTGACGCTCGTCGACGTTCGGACGGAGATACTGCAAACTGAAGTTTGAAGGGCATGCATCGAACATAAGCAATCAGGGCTATATATGTTTGGAAACAAGTAGAAAGAGACTCCTGCAGAAAAGAAAAACATGTAGAAAGTGGCGAGGCTAGACAGGTAAGGGAGGAGTGATAAACACGTCGGAGATTCGAGAAAATGACGGAGCTGAGAGACAAGGATCGGATGCAGAACTTTGTCCAATTCCGATTAGCGCTTGCGAAAAGGTAAACGCAACCTTAGGAAATTGACACTAGTCCGTACCACCACGGTGCGCAATATTCCACGGCTAGCTGTAGTTAGTATATATATATATAGAGAGAGAGAGTGACGTGTAATTCTCAAATCAACTAAAAATTCTCTCTCACTCATATGTACAGCCATGTCGTGTTTACTGAGGTGTGTAGTGTTCAAATTGATGGGGGCACGAGCACGATGCTCCCCCGGCCCCGGGGGAGATTGCCCACCGTCCTCGGTCCCCCCATTAGAAAAAGGTTAGATGTTTTTTTTTTTAAAAAAAAATAGTTTGATTTTATTTGCTAATTTATGATTAATTGTGTATGCTTCTTCTTCTTTTAACGAAAATAACTTCAAAATTTATATCCTAGCACATATACTTAAGTTTCCATCCAAATATATAATAAAAGAATATATCTTCCGGTATTAGAAAAAAATATATAAACAAATAATATATTTATAATTGTTGTCAAGTCCCCACAAGCCACATGGAAGAGGACCCGTCTCGTCTCGCTAGTCTAGCAGGGCCCGCCCCCATCCCTTGGGGGATTGCTATTCCTAATTTTACGGGACACCACTTTTGTCTTCCACCTCTAGCCTCCACCGCACAAGTCTACACCCCTCTAACACCTTTACCTTTCAATTTCCCACACCTCCATCATTCAATTTGGATTTGTCACTTTCGAGTTAGAAATTTCAACTTTTAAATAAAATATTCAAGACTTTCAGCTTAAAAATACAATTTTTTTTTAAATTTTCAACTAGAAAATTCCTATAATTTCAACTCGCAATCCCAACGTTCAACTTGATATTGGAAAGACTTTCACCTTAGGGACAATGGAGGTAGAAGTTGGCGGCTCCCTGCCGCTTGGAGAGAAAACTGATGAGGTAGCCAACACGTACGACGACGACGACGACGAGGAGGGGTTAGGGGTGGGTTATGTTGGAAATGTGGACAATACTTTAATTTTAGGTATTATTATGAGGCAAAGATCATATAAAACTAGATATACATAAAAGCGATACTAACAACAGTCAAATCATTGTACTTGTAAACATACAAAAATAATAGGTTTATTACTAAATAGATTGGTTGCACGACCAACTTACAGTTGGACGTGATGAAAAACAGGAAGCGGTACAAATTGAGCGTACAGAATGAAGATGTAGCGAAGACAATGAGCGATCGCCTGAATCGTTGCCCAGAAACCTTATTGTCACCCCATGCAGGTGAACTCTACGGTAATGGTTTAGAGATTCCCGCTCACCCGCCTACCTAGTGCACGCCAAGGAGAAGGGATGGAATGGTTCGACAGCACAACTTTTCAGCATAGTTGAACCGAGATGAAGGAGAAGAAAATGGAAGTTCCAGATCTTTTAATGGTCGAGAGAATTAATCTCTAGTAACTGCATAATATAGCATATATTAAACCAGTGGTAACTTCTAATTCAAAACCTGTAATACTCCGAAACTTAATCGGGTAATCAAAAAAGAAGCCAGGAGGAGAAAACCAAATTAAAAGAGTGGAGTTTTCTGAAAAAGGGGAAATCTGTAAATTTTCACCAACCTGGGCCGCGGGCCGTGGCCCAGTAGACCCAAGAGGGGAGGCCGGCCTAGGGGGTCGGCCAAGAGGGGGGGGGCTCCCCAAACCCTAGCCGCCCCCACTTTCCCTCTTCCCCCCCATAGCCGCCACCCCCTTCCTCTCCCTCCCAAGCCGCCACCTCCTCCCTGCCGTGGCGCCTCCCCCGCTGCCCCCCTGGTGTTGCTCCTCCCCGCCATTTGGTGCTGCTCCGCTGCCGGCCGTCCGAGGACGAGAGGAGGAGGACAGCACCCGTTCGGCCATTGAAGGGAGGAAGAAGGAGAAGAGGGGAAGTTCTTCGGGAGTTTGAACACCATGTCCCTGCGGGTCTTCAAGGATAACGAAGGGTCTAATTCATTGTTTGGTACTGTTTGGATGCGAAATTGATTAGTAGGATGGAATCGAATTGCTGTCTTAGGATTTCCAGAATCTGTCCAATATGTTACGCGGTCGGTTTTGACCTCTTAGAGGCTGATATGGAGGTTCTTCCCTTCTAGAGAATTGTAGCCATAGTTCTTAGCTTTCCATAACAGCTAAGATCACCAGAATCCGATTTACGGTTCAAAAGTTATGATAGGTTATTTATTACTGTCATGAGAAACCTGACGAGAATTGTCAGTATAGTTGTTTAATGAAATATGACTTGGTTAGTATCAGATTCAGATTTGTCACCCAAAATGATTTCTGTATATAATTTTATCATATTTCTATATTCATAAAGAACACTCCAATTGGATTTATAGGTTAAAAGTTATGTTATATTCTTCACTGTTGTTCTGTTCGTCGGGACAGATTGTTGTCAGGCATTTTCACATACTGTTTAGTCAAATGTTTTGGCAGAATTAGGAAATCTTGTCAACTAGAGTTTTGTAGGTTTGCTCGTTAAGTTTCGTTGGGCACTGGACTCACCTCGTTCTGAGTCCCGGTTCAATAGATATGAATTTTTCCGTACCGCTGTCCAGTATGGTTTCAGGTGATTGAATTGTCTGATTTCAGTTTTGGGTCTATTCATTGTATTGGGTAGTCAGAGGCTTATTGTAGATCACCGTTAGCATTGTCATATCATGTTGTTCTTATTTCGAGTACATAATTGTGTAGACGGCGAGTGTAGGGGCACCTTCGTTGCCTCCTAGCACGTCACATCGCGGAAGGCAAGTACAATGTGTTAAGATATATTAATTTCTGTTGAATGTTGTTGATGTGCTGTTAATGTTATGATCCATATTCATACTTCATGTTATATATTCCATTCGTAATCGGTAATCCATGTGGAAGAAAGTAGTGGCATTCATTGCATATGTTTCATTCCATTCATGCGTTGTTCGTGTTCCGTCCACGGGAGTGGAATTGTTAAGACCCATCAACTCCAGTATGGACACGTAAGACCCACCATTTCAATGTGGATAATTTCGGACACCCGTATGAAACATTTTTCATACGGAGATTGGGTCCCCGGACTTTATTAAGTACGGGCTTAGGTGAACACCGACAGGTGTGTCACTGGCTATACCGGTATGAGCATGTGTGCAGTCCATTCCTTTCAATGCATCCATTCATACACATAAGGTTTCAGAGATAAGTTCATAATTCGTATTGAGATTGACTTGTTCATAACATTGTATGATCAATTGTTTACTGTACTTGCTGAGTTTTGACTCATTCTTGTTTTGTTTATTTATTTAGGTGACCGTTGATGATGACTTTGTTGGGAGGGAGTAGACAAGCACGTTTCACTCAGTTCACCATATTTTACCTTCAAATAATAAGTTTTGATTATGTCTTCATTTCATTAATTGAGGAACTGTAATAAATAAAATTAAGACCAGATGCTATTTCTCTCCATGGTATGTTTAGTTAATTGCTGCTAGTGGTTTATTTTAATTACTCCCTGATTATACTCAGATGAATTCTATCTTTATTCCTGCCATGCTACTATTAAAGTTGATCTCTTTATGTACTTAGAGGAGTTACAGTTTAAATTCTTCCGCAATGTGGTTGTATGTTAGTTTTTTAGGTAACATCTTGGCTTCCGAATAGCTAGGGTGTTACAAAACCAATTAATGGTAATTAAGCAGTGTTTATCAGATCCTGATTACACACTAGTCTATACCTTCGACTAGTGTATTCCAACCACACTGGTCTATAGATCCGATCACTATTTTTTGGCCACTATGTATCGACCACTTTATTTTGACCACTGTGTTTCGACCACAGTATTTTGACCATATTATTTCGACCACTGTGTTTCGACCACACTGGTCTCTAGTTTCGACAATATTGTTTCGACCACACTGGTCTATGGCGTTGACCAAAGTGATCTATGGCTTCGACCACATTGTTTCGATCACACTGGTCTATGGCTTCAACCACATTATTTCAACCACACTGGTCTATAGATTTGACCACATTGTTTCGACTAGAGAGAAATGCATGGTTAGCAAAAAAAGGTGGACTAGGTTCACGACACGTTCACGGTCACGCGTCACAAGTCACAAGTTACGCGATTGCCATGCGAATATACGCGCGTGCGAGCATATGTGCGTGTGTGTGACTTTAGTTATAGTCCTTTTCATATCACACCATGTCATGTGTCATATATTTCAAGGGGTGGCAACGAGTCAACCTTATAAATTGCTCTCCCACCACTTAGTTAGGCAGTATGGGACTAAACTATGCATGCTTTGGAATTTCATAAATGAATGGGCATTCACATATATGGGCCTAATTCTAACAATCCCCTACCAATTCCAAGGCAAGCAGCAAAAGTATGTTAAAGACTATTGTGCTGAAGGGTTGTTAATATACCAGTCTTTCAGTGTAAGTCCCGTACAGGTTAAACTTGCACATAGAATAACAAGATTCATCTTCTCACAGTTGATGAATGGACTATGCCTTGAATTCACAGCTTTTCGTGGTTAGATTTCTGTGAGACCCCGGTTTATCGGGCTTGTAATGCTTAGCCATCCCTTCGGCCCTAGCATCACAAATCAGATAAGCCGAGACTCGAGACATGTATACTTCCCAGAAATGCAGTATACACACCTCTTTTACAAAGTTCATGCATCAATTCCATTCATTCACATAGAACCGAAGCAAAAAACCACAATCCAGAAGTAACATAAATAGAAGATAGTTATTACAAAAGAGAGGCCGACCGGCCAAAAGACATATACATAAGGAAAATTAACAGCAGAAGCAAAAGTACCATAAGATGGCTATAAACAAAAGAGCCGACCAGTGTGCCCTTAACCCACAAGGCAACCGACCGGACCGCCAAGCTAGTCGTCGAATCCACAGCACATTTCACAGAAGTGAGGCCCTTGGGGCTCACCTTCCTCCCCTACAACAAAGAGCCCAGCAAAGCCGGGTGAGTACTTTGAATGTACTCGCAAGACTTACGTGTAGAGTAACAGACCTGTACATATGCTACATGCAAGCTTTTTGAATGGAGGCTGTATGTTTCATTTTCAGCACAAAGCAATCTTTATTTGCAATAATGTAGTACATTTGAAAGCAAGTTAACAAATCAGTTTTAATGTTCAAATAATCGCAAATGACAATAATATAACGAGAGATAGAGAGAACAACAATCCCGAAGTGACTAAACCCTTAGTCACCACAACAATAGCATGAATTACCCATTCATACCACCCATGTCAAATTTTAGTTTAAAAGGTTGTAGTCTAACTCTTGGAAGACCTCCCCAAGCGTGTCCATAACCTAGGACGAGGCTATTCGAATAGTTTTATCCCTGCAGGGGTGTACCACTGTACCCACACGCCAGATCGTATTTTTGCCAAGCTATTAAGCACACTTAGAAGGTATGCCAAGACGGCTAAGTCTTCTGAGGCGTTCCAATATTGTGAATTATTCACGAGCCACCCGTATGGATAGAAACCCATACGTTGTGTCGGAGTCATCGTAAAGCCTCGGTCAATTACCCTTCCCGGGTAAAGCCTCGGACAACTACGACGCTCCTCGAGGTGGAGAGCCTACCCGGAATCTCCACCACCGCACACCCAACACAAGAACACGACCACATATCATGTTTCACACAACACACACAACCCCCTCCTGCGACTCGGAGATAACCCACGCCAAAGTACTAAGTCAAGAGAGGTCCCACATCCCTCTCGCATGGTTAGCACGCAAAAATGCTTGGTTTAGTGTAACAAGATGTTCGGTCCTTGTTGACTTAGGCAAGACATCCACAAACCCCATAACCCACCATCCGACCACTTGCCCAAGTCCAAATCAGTTTTCCATTTTCATATTTTGACTTTACAAAATAACAAAGCACAAGTGCTGGTCGTAATGACATAATACATAAGGTGTGATCAAGATCATCGACTACAATCGATGATCGCCCAGTACTACCGAATCTATGCATTTCTAAGCAATTTCAAGTCGGAAGCTACTAAGTGACCGGAGTCCATCCATCGAACTCCGACCACAGTCAATAACCTAAGCTCATGGTAGTAGCGGATAAACAAGTCCTACAGATTATGCAACTATAGGACACTAACCGTATTTTAACAACAAAATAGCAATGCATACATACGAGTTGAAAGCAATATAGTAGACTTGAAAAATAATGGGATGAACATGATCAAACTGCTTGCCTGTTTGCTGCGGGTCAAGATGTAGCTGGGGATCACTTATGTGGTTAATGTGCTCTTCGGATCCTAACGAGAAAAGCGAAAAGCAACCGATAAGAACTAATAAAACACAAAGACTCAACAGCAAACTTTCTCCAAAAATTCTGAAAAGGTTACAGTAACAGGAGCATAATCTATAAAGAATTTAGCAACAAGAACCAATTGATTTGGATTCTTAATGCCAAAGATACGACCGAAAGAAGGTCTTACGACCAGGTAGTGGTCGTAGAAAAACCTACGACTATAACGTAGTCGTAGCAAGTCTTACGACTAAGTTCAAGTCGTAGAGGAACTTACGACCAGTTAAGGGTCGTAAGAGAACTTACGACTAGGTACAAGCCGTAATAGAACTTACGACTGGGTACTAGTCGTAGAAGGACTTATGCCCAGGGCATAGTCGTAGTAAGACCTACGACTAGGTACTAGTCGTAGTAGAACTTACGACTAAGCTACGGTGACTGGTCGGAATCCCGACCACGAGGCAACGCCTCCCGCACGCTTCGCCAGTGGCTCGGCGGCTTCCCCGACCACAGCGGCGCCAGCCAAGGGCAGGGATGAGTGTCTAAAAGTTGAAGGGTTCGACCGCCGCCGATCTTGGTCGGAGTATGGTCACACGGTGGTACGACCACGGAGTGCGGCCGAGTAGGTATGGCTTGGGAGGACTCCCGAACGAACAATACCAAAAGAAAAATGAAAACACACCTAAGCTCCTACAGGGCAATACGAACTTACCTGAGCTGAAGAACGACCAGAGATCCACGGAGTGGCTCCGGCGACGAGTATCCGAACGGCGGTGGTAAGGTTCTCGCTAGGCCACAACGACCTGGGCACAGAGAGAACCAAATCGAGTGAGAGTTAACCTCCAAAGAGTAAAGGGGGAGCAGAGGGGGCAAGGACTCGAAGAAGAAAACCCCCGCTGCACCGCCTCCACCGAAGCTCCACACTCAACACTGGCGGTCGAAGAGATTGCGAGGGACTGCAGCTCAAGCAAGCTGGTGAGTGCTAGCTGGAGTTGCGAAAGTGCTAAAAGAAGCTAAGGGTGAAGCAAAGGAGTTTAAATAGAGCAATGGCAGTGAGCAAAGGCCGGGTTTTCCAGTCGGGTCAACACTGCCATGAGAGCACTTGAGAGCGATGTGAGCAGTTGAGTCATGGCCCTCTAAGGGATGAGCGCGACAGGCATTTAATGCACTCAGAGCTAGCCATTTAAAGGTGGACATAGAGTGGACTGCACGCCATCGCTTTTCTCCTCTGCGCACGCCATGGCAGGGCTCACGCGCGCGGGGACAGAAGAAGGAGACGACTCGTTGGTTGTCAGATTGGAATTGAACGGCTGGGCTAGATCGAGCGGATTAAAACGATCCCATCGTTCGGCTGGTCGAAGACCGTTCGATGCCGATCCAACGGCTGAGTCAGATCGGGTGGTTTACAACGATTTCACTGTTTGGCTGGTCGGAGACCGTTCGATGTCGATCCAACGGCTCACGATCCTGGCGCCCGAACGACCGAGTTGGCACAGTTCGTGGACTGGACCGAGTCACGTGGCTCGAGTCCGAGCCCGATTCGAACCTACGGAACAGTGCAAACCAGTTAGGGTTTGAACTTGAACAACTGATTTTTGGGGGATTAGTTAAGGTAGCAAGCGGGCTCCAAAAATGACGAAATTTTAACTGGAGATCGCTGACAGCAGAAGGAACCTCCCATAAAATTTCCAGAGGTTTTCATACAATGAATTTCCCTCCAGAAATTCCAGAAGATGAGAAATAGGGTTTGACCGAATTCGACTTGCCTCCAAAATTTTTCAAATAATTTCTAAAAATCATGAGATAATTCAGAGGTGTTGCCAAGCCTCCCTAGAACTCAGGAGAAATATCTCCAAGGGTTTGGCATGAGATCTACGCCAAGGAGGTTTTTGATCGTAATCAATTGAGGATTCTGATTGTGATTTCCATAATTCCTTAATCAAGAATTACAGAAATGATCAATGGCTTCAAGATGCATGTGGATATCGTGAGGATATGTGCACGATCTCAGGATGATGAGTCAATTGGCAATGGCTTTGTTGGTTTGCAAAATCTCGCGTTTTCGGGGTTTGCTTCTTCTTTGTCCACCACGGTGATCGGACCGGTGGAATGGGCGGTCGGATCGCGTGGGACGATCGGACCGGCAATGGAGGCCGGTCGGACCGGCTTGACCTAACTTTGGATTTTGGAGCTAATCCAAAAATAGGTTGTGTAGGCAAGTGAGGGGAGTCTCTGGATGTGGTTTCATCATTTTGGAGCTCGGTCAAAAGTTCTATTGAGTTGAAAATTCGAAGGTTTGGATTTTCAAGTGGAATTTTGGCTAAGTCATTTGGACCGGTCCGACCGCCGTTGTGGGAGCGGTCCGCCAAGATGAATCGGTCGGACCCGCCCGTGGGGCGGTCGACCGGCCGATCTTGGAGGTGAGCCAAGTGTTGCATTGAGTTTGTTACGAGTGTGTTATTCTATGAACTTCAATGCTTTATTGATGTATATCGCATTGCGGAAATGGCGTGGGTCAAGTTGTGAAGAACTTGTTCGGAAGCGATTTGTTTGTCTATTCTTTGTGCGGTGGCTTGCAGTCAACGACGTCAGCGGTGAGTGGATCGGGACTACGCTTGGAGAGCCGAGGTCCGAGCGATCGGGGATACGGGTGAGGTCGTGTGACTCAAGCATGGTGCGTAATGGACAAGATGGATCGAACGGGTGGTTGGTGCGGTTGGTTGGATCGGTGGTGCGGATATCGGTGCGAGTCTCTGGGAGGTTCCGGGGATTCGGACAAGAGAGGCTTGGCGTCGATGAGAACCGTGATCAACCTACACGTGGTGAAGCGGCGATTGCTTCAACAGATTAGTATGTGGGTCCCATGGGTGAGTGGGCCCCAATTGTGTAACTCTAGTCCTCTCTAGTATAAATAGGAAAGGGAGAAGGAAAACCTTTGAGGCACTCATTTGGGTTCTTCCTTGCTTTTCTAGGGTTAGGGTTTGGAGAGGAAGAGAGGAGAGATTGTATGCTCCTTGGGTGAGCTCTTGTCCTCCTAGTTGGAGTGACTTTGTAAGCATCTTGTGAGATCAATCAATCTTGTGATGCTTGCTTGAGAGATCATTTGTCTCCTCTTTGTGTTCTTCTCTCATTTGGATGAATTTGGTGCTTCCTTGATTCAAGGGTTTATGCTTGGTCTCTTGACCCATTTTGTCTTGCTTTGATGTGTGGGAATACTCCTAGAATCATCTAGACCATCAATCCCCACAAGCAAGTCTTGAATCAAAGTTTTCATATTTCTAGGTTTGTGCACTTCTTGATTAAATCCTTGAGAGATCGATTCTGAAGTGGATCCGAAGGATCGTCGCTAGAAATAGGTCTCTAATATCATTAGGAGGTGTGCTCGAAATTTGGTCAAGTTTCATTGGTTAAATCAAAAGTTGGATCAAATTTCGTTTTGGATTTGGGGTTCTTTTTGATTCGATGAACCGGTCGATCGGTCTTGTAGCGGCGATCCGACCGCCAGATATTCGACATTTATCATCGCCGGTCGAATCGTTGCATCCACCGGTCCGACCGCCGATTAGTTCTTGGTCGATCATTGGTTGAACGTCGGTCCGAACGCCTGCGTGGTAGCCGGTCGACCGCCGTGCCTGAATCAACCCTTTGAGATTTAGTCTCCACATTTGTGTCGTGTGGTTGTCGGGGGTTGTCGAATTCAGCACAAGGTTTCCGCTGTGTGCTTACTGATCTTCTTAGCTTTCGTAGCTGAAGGAGTAAAGTTCGTGTTGAATTTGTTTTAGGCGAGAAAGGTTTGAAAGCGCCTATTCACCCCCCCCTAGTCGCCTTTCCGGTCCTACAATGCAAGAAAAGTTTTAGTTTCTCCTGATTTTCTTACATTTGAAACACAAATCCATTTTTGGGATGTTACAATTTCACTTGAAATCTCAACTAATACTAGGCTGTCAAAGAACCACGCCTATACGGAGCATTATTTGGTCATGCTCCCATATCTGCTCATGAGCTTTCTAGAGAATACCCTATTCTCGTGAATTACGACCTCACAGTTAAGATCAAGTAGGTGTATTCATTTTAGGTATCTGTAATACCCCGGCCTGCTCGTAGCGTGGCCCATGTGGCCCATGAGGAGTTGTGTGGTGGGATTAGTCCCACATTGCTTGTCTCAAGTGAGTTGTAGTGGTATATAATGCCTATTGAATCCAAACGTAGCACCTCCGGGTTAACCCTTTTACACGAAGCGAGGACGAAAGTGTAAGTGAGGTGCTATGTGTGGCGGGTTCGCCACGATGGGTTGGGCATTGAGCCGATTTTGGGTCGGGGTTCTGAGATGGTATCGAGCATCAACCTTGTTGACGCGCGCGTGCGGGATGAAGGGCGGGCATATGGCGCATGGCGCATGTGGTCGGAGTGGACACATGACATGGTATATGTCCGGCACCGACGCACGGACGTACCGAGGGGTGGTTCAGGTATCTGCCGCATATATGCGTATTATCCGCCGAGGGTGTCAGCCCTTAAGGGGGGGTGAGTGTAATACCCCGGCCTGCTCGTAGCGTGGCCCATGTGGCCCATGAGGAGTTGTGTGGTGGGATTAGTCCCACATTGCTTGTCTCAAGTGAGTTGTAGTGGTATATAATGCCTATTGAATCCAAACGTAGCACCTCCGGGTTAACCCTTTTACACGAAGCGAGGACGAAAGTGTAAGTGAGGTGCTATGTGTGGCGGGTCCGCCCCACGGTGGGTTGGGCATTGAGCCGATTTTGGGTCAGGGTGTTACAGTATCCTGTAGGCTAATACATTTTCCCTCATTGGACACTGGAATATATTAAGGCTTTAAGTAACCCTTCCATACAGTTGAGAGTACTTTGTCTATTAGGATATAGGTACATATTTTATTAAAATGTACTCTCTCGTTCAAACATCAACTTGTTTTTCCCATTACCTAAGTTATGGAATCTCCAATCAAGAACGTGTGGGTTATCATTGAGTTGTAACTCCAATGGGCCTCATTCCTATGTCCATAGACGCAACGGAAATCGCCTTCTGTGCTAACCCCTTTGTGAAAGGGTCTACCAAATTTTTCTCAGTGCATATATATATTCACAGCAAACACTCTAGAGTTACTCAATTTCCAGACAGATTTAAGCCTACGCTTCACGTGTTTGGAGGACTTCATGTTATCCTTAGCACTTGTAACCTTAATCAACACTGTTTGATTATCACAGTACATTAGATTACCGGTATTGGTTTCTCAACTAGTGATAAGTCCAAAAGAAGCTCTCTAAGAAATTCAACCTCAATAGTGGCTGTGGATAGTGCTACAAGTTCTACTTTCATGGTTGACCTCGTCGAATATAGTCTGTTTACACGACCGCCATGAAACTGAAGCACCTGCTAGGGTAAAGACATAACCACTTGTAGCTTTGATCTCATCTACATCAGAGATCCAATTTGAATCACTATATCCCTATAATACAGATGGATACTGTGGATATCATGGGGATATGCTCCAGATCTTAGGATGATGTGACAATTGGTAATGACATTTATGGTTTGTCGTTTCACAGGGTTTTCGACAAAGTTCAGGCTTTCTGGACAGGGGCGGTCCGACCGGCCATGGCATGGCGGTCCGACCGGTCCCAAATCGGTCGGACCGACCATGTGCGGTGGTCGGACCGGCCGTGACCAAAGAGTGTTAGAATGTGCTGGGCCAAAAATAGAGGGTGTAGGCAAGTGAGGCGATCCCAATGCACTTGGTCTCATGATTTTTGGAGTCTCCAGTCAAAATTAATTCGAGATATAAAATTCCAGTTGGGTCTGGGATTTGAGGGGCCAAAATTTAGCTAAGTCTTATTGGCCGGTCTGACCGGCCTGTACCGGCAGGGTGGGCGGTCAGACCGGCCCTGAGGGGTGGTCTGACCGGGTTCCACTTGGTTCGTCGCCCGTCGTGGCGGCGATGTTCGGTTGTGACGTCAAAGTCATGAGTTTCAGTGCTTATGTGTTGCATGATGCATGTTTTGACTAACGTGGGTCAAGTTGTCAAGAACTTGTTCCCGGATTCGATTTACTTGTCTATTGTTGTGCAGGTTGCTTGGTGGTCAACGGCGGTCAACGGCGAGGATGATCGGGACTAGGCTTGGAGAGCTGAGGTCCAGAACGATCGACGATGCCGAGTGAGGTCAATGAACTCAAGTGTGGTGCAGAATAGACAAGGATGACCGAAAGGACAGTTCGGTGCGACTGGTCTGATCAAGCGGCGCGGGAGTCGGTGCAAGTGCCATGGTGGTTTCGGCGGGAGCCGGATGGGAGAGAGTTGCCGACATGGAGAGAGCCGTTGATCAACCTACACGTGGTGGAGCAGGCAAAGTGCTTCGCGTAGATGGACTCGGTCTTCGGAGAAGGATCGAGAAGGGGTATTTTGGTAATCTTACCAAATACCACCTTGGTGACCTTTTGCCAACCCGCGGCGCAAGATGACGCAAAGAGAAGCGGTTTAGGTCAAGAGGTGTTGAAGACGATACTTTAAAATGCGTGCGTGTGTAACCCATTTGTGTTGGGCCTTAACGGGAGCCCATTTAAGTTAAACTTCTAGAATGTCTAAGTCTGCATTATAAATAGAGGAGGGAGGTGGCTGCACCACCTTCAACCCTTTCATTATTGTTGAAAACCTAGTTTGGCTTAGGGAGAGGATTAGTGGAGGTTAGGGTTCTAGAGAGTTTTGATTTGATTTCGTGCTCTTGGATTGAGCTTTGTCCTCCTTTGATGGAGTGGCTGTAAACCCAAACTCTATCAAATCAATCCAAAGAAAGTTTGTTCAAAGATGTGTCTCTTTGCCTTTCGTCTCTCTATTTGGTGATTTTGAGTCTTTCTTTTATTCGCATGTTTTTGATTGATTTCTTCACATGATCTAGCTTGCTGTGATATGTGGGAACACATCTAGGATCATCTTGATCATCAATCACCCACGAGCAAGTTTTTGGATCTAGTTTTTGTTTTGACTCGGTTTTGAACCATCCACCTCTCAAACTGAAAAAGGTCGTAACTTTTCCAAGGATCTTTATGATCTTCGATTGGAATAGGTTCCTGGCATCCTAGAGAAGGTGTGTACCAAATTTCATCAAGTTTGAAGTTGTAGATCAAAAGTTACATCTATTTGCAACTTTGTTTTTCGGGCTGATTTCACTGTTCATCAGCCTGGAGGTCAGACCCCCATTAACATAGAGGTCAGACCGCCCATAGACCGGTCAGACCGCCATTAACATAGAGTTCAGACCGCCCTTCACTTGGAAATTAAGTATTGGTTGTTTTTGGTTGTTTTGCTTCGGGGTTTAGATTAGATTCAATACTAGTCTTCCGCTGTACTGGTATATTGATCTTCATAGCTTCCATAGCTATTGCAGTGAAATTTGTATTGGATCTGATCTTGGTTGAAAAAGTGAGCGTGCTCCTATTCAGCCCCCTCTAGTCGCCTTTTCGGTCCAACAAGTGGTATCAGAGCCCGGTTAGTTCAATCTTGATCTTAACCGGTCACTGAACTTGGCGATGGATAAGTACTCCACCAAACCGCATATCTTGGATGAGCACGACTATGCCTATTGAAAGAATCGCATGCGAGTCTTCTTTGAGAGCGAAGGACAAGCTATATGGGAGGTTGTTCGAGCCCCACTCGTTCTTCCTGGAGTTGTTACGCCGGCTTCAACAGCCCTCTTGGCTAACAACAATAAGGCAAAGAACCTCTTATATGGTGGGCTTGGTAGACAGGAGTATGATCGAATTTACAATCTTGAGACTGCGCACGAGATTTAGAACACCCTCGAAACCTACCATGAGGGTTCGTCCCAAATCTAGAAAGTACGCCAGACAGTCTATAAGCGTGAATATAACAAATTCGAGATGCGTCTTGGAGAGAGCATCGATGATATTTTCAGTCGCTTTAACAAAGTGATTAATCGGATGAAAATTTGTTGGAATTGAATATTCTCAGTCTGAAAATGCCACCCACCTCTTGGCTGTAATCAACACGAAGGAGTGGGAGATAAAGGCTACCGCCATTGAGGAGAACGTCAACCTATCTGATCTGACTTTGGAGCTGCTCTATAGCAAGCTCAAGACTCATGAAATCAAGAGGATTGATCATCCCAAAAAGGAAAACATGGCCTTGGTAGCAGACCCGCTCAAGAGAGCTTCTGATGGGTCTTCTGTGACTTCTTCTGGATTTTCACTTGCTGGTTTATCTGCAATCCATGAAGAGGAGTTCGAGAGTCTCCCTGAGGCCGAGTTAGCCCTCATAGTTAGAAAAGCCACACGGGCCTATAACAATATGAGAAACAAAAAGAGAGGAGGTCCCATGACTTGCTATGAGTGTGGTGAGCTCAATCATATCTGGGCAAATTGCCCTAAGTTGAAAGGAAAGAGCAATCATAAGGAGGGAAAGCCAGCTTGGAAGAAGCCTCAATGGAACAAATCAAGATTTGATCTTCGCCAAGTGACAAAGCGACTCACTGTGTTCTTACCGCTTTTGGGGAACAATCCTTAAGCGATGTGGACTCCGAGAGCGAGGATGACAAGGAGGAGGAGATCCCTCAAGATAAGAAGAAGGGGAAGGCCAAGGACTTCACCGGCGTTTGCTTCATGGCCGACTCCGATGACGTCAACGACGATGAGGTACCTCTCTCCTATGATGTCCTTTCTGATAGATGCAAAACTATCTTTGAGCAACTCATGAGTCAGGATAAGTCTTTAGAGTATATCATGGCTAGGAATAAGGACTTAGAGTCTCAAGTAAATAATTTGACTTTAGAACTTGCAAATGCTAAGACTCTTGAATCTGATGAATGTTCTTCCTGCCATGCTCTACACTTAGAATTTGCTAAACTGCAATCTCCTCATGATACTGCTTTGCAACAACTTGAAAATGCTAGGACTGAGCTAGTTGAGGTTAAATCTGCTCCTTGTGAAAAATGCTTAGATTCTAGCAAGTTGGTTGCTTCTGGTGTGGTTGATTCTAGCTTTTGCTCTTTTTGCATTGAACGAGAACATGAAGTACAAGACGTAGTAAATGCAGTTAGAGCTAAATTTGCTAAGCTTAAGGATAGAATTGATTCTGCTTCTTGTATCTCTTGGGAAACTCTTAAACTTGAAGCTACATTATATGAGGAGAGATATGCTAGAGCCATTAAGCGCAAAACGTGTGAATCATGTGTTAATCTTGAAAAAGAAAATGCTTATCTTAAGGATACCTTAGAAATTTTTTCTAAAGGTAAGAAACAATTAAACATGATTCTGGACAAGTCTAAAACTCTTTACAAGAAGCAAGGATTAGGATACAACTCTGTCCAAGATAATTCTAAGCCAAAAGTTACTCAAGTCTTGGAAAATAGGTTAGTTGAATTTAAAACCCAATCTGCAAAAACTATTTTTAAATCTGCGGGTTTTGCCCAACCATCTGTTAAGTCAAATGGTGCTTCTCCTAGTGGTATCAAGTACTATTGCACCTATTGCAAGAAGGATGTGCATTTGGTTGAGTTCTGTTGGCGTAGGTTGAAAAATGATAAGAAAACTTTTGCTAGAATTTCACCTAATCAACCTAGAGCTTTTAGGAGACATGGTAACGTAGAAAAGAAGAAACCTGGTTAGGATTTGTGTCACATGCTCATCATCATGCTCCTAGAAAGGATAACTCTCATATTAGAGTAACCATTGCTCATAACAGAATTTCAAACTTAATCAAGGATAGCACTTCTGCATTGCATACTATTCGCAGACGTGTGTCTCAGTACTGGGTTCCCAAGTCTTGTTTAACTAACCCCAGTATTGAGACACATCGTTCTTTTGTGCCTTGATTTTCAGGATTACCGCGGAAAGAGGAAGAACACGTGGTTAAATCGACTCATTTATTCACGCCACATATTTGGAGACTCAAGATGGTTCACCTCCTTCACGCGGTCGACGGGTGATGATTTCATCACCTTTGGAGATGATAGGCAAGGGCGGATTGAAGGAACGGGATCGATCAGGGTGAACGACAAGTTCATCCTCAAGGACGTCGCCCTTGTGGATAAGCTAAGGTTTAATTTGCTTTCTTTCTCTCAACTTCTTGACGATGGCTATGAGACTAGATTTAAGAAAAATACTTGTCGGGTGCTTGATTCAACTGGTGAGCTTGTTTTCGGGATTACTAGAGTTGCTAGGATCTTTGGAGCTGATTTTTCTGAATCTCTTACTGGTTCTCTCAAGTGCTTGATTTCGTCTTCTTCTTCTGAGTTATGGCTTCGGCACCGTCGTTTGGGGTACATTGGTTTTGATCATCTGACGCGAGTTAGCAACCTTGAGCTCATGAGAGGTTTACCCAAACTCAAAGCCGTCAAGGATGCTGTATGTGCGCCCTGTAGGCATGGCAAGCAAGTTGCCGCCTCACACCCATCAGTGACTATGGTCATGACTAACGGACCAGGACAGTTGCTTCATATGGATACTGTTGGTCCCGCTAGGGTTCGGTCAGTTGGTGGAAAATGATACATTCTTGTCATAGTCGATGATTTTTCTAGATACACTTGGGTGTTCTTTCTTGCTTCGAAGGATGAAGCTTTTGATCATTATCATGATCTTGTTCTTTGTTTGGCTCCTGAACTTCCGAGTGCCTTGAGAGCGATCCGCAGTGACAATGGCACGGAGTTCAAGAATGCCTCTTTTGCTTCCTTTTGTGCTGAGCGTGGAATTGAGCATCAGTTCTCCTCTCCACACGTCCCTCAATAAAATGGCATTGTGGAAAGGAAGAATAGGACCCTAGTCGAGATGGCTAGGACGATGCTAGATGAGTATAGCACTTCGAGGAGGTTTTGGGCCGAAGCTATTTCTACTGCTTGCCATATTGCAAATCATGTCTTTTTGAGACCGTCTTTGGGCAAGACTCCTTATGAGCTTTGGTTTTGTAGAAAACCCTCTGTCTCGCACTCTCGAGTCTTTGGATCCAAGTGTTTTATTCTCAAGACAGAAAACCTAGATAAATTTGAGTCAAAAACTTTTGATGGTTTATTTCTGGGTTATCCTGCGCATTCAAGGGGTTTTTGAGTTTTTAATGTTGAAACTAACCTGGTTCAGGAGACATGCAATGTCACTTTTGATGAGACTAGCCCTGGAGCTAGATCAGATATTTCAGGTGATACACAGGTGACAGAGAGTATATTTGTAGAGGAAGATGATGATGGACTCGATGAAGCTCTTCCACCTGCTGCTGTTGACGCTCCTCTTCCAGCACAAGAACCTGCTGTGACTACTTCACCTTCAGTTGAGGCACCTGCTGCATCTTCATCATCGGCAGTACTTGCGGAGGTCGAAGATTTATTTTCCTCTCCGGGTGCGCCACTTCACATTCAAAAGCAGCATCCTCCGGATCAGATGATAGGTAATCTCCATGAGCGAGTCACTCGCGCCAGGTATCATGATCCAAACCTCTATTCTCATTCTGCTTTTGTAGCTTCTTTTGAACTCCGCGATATATCACGTGCTTTATCTGATTATAGTTGGGTCAATGCCACGCATGATGAGTTAGAGAATTTTGAGAGAAATAAGGTCTGGAACCTAGTAGAACCTCCTAGTGGTCATAATGTTATAGGAACCCACTGGGTTTTCAAAAACAAACAAAATGAGGACGGTTCTGTGATTAGAAACAAGGCTAGGCTGGTAGCTCAAGGGTTTAGCCAAGTTGAGGGGTTAGATTTTGTAGCGTCCCGCTTTTTCAGAGATTTTCAAAATTTTAAAAGAGAACCATTTGCTTCTATTTGCCAAGCTTAATTTGGAATTTTCAGAGTCAATTGTGGTTTACTATGAATTAATCAAACTTCAATTAAATTAAAGTTGGTTTAATGGTGTTTTCTGGTATTTAAAATCAAAAGTATTATTTTAAGCGTTTTCTTGGATTTATTGAATTTTAGAAATTAGTTTTCATTTTACCCGAAATTAAAAATTATTTTAATTGCAAAATAAAAAGAAAAATTAAAGCTGAAAGTATTTTTATTAAGTCCATAATAATTCAAGGAATTTCTTTGAATTTTTCTAGAATTTTTGGACTCTATTTGCTATTTTCTAAAAAGCCCTTTCAATTGTTTGTATTTCTGAAAATTGAAAATTCTGGAAAATCCCGTTCACTGTTTGTGGGCCGAGTCTCTTCGGCCAACCACTGTTCCCCGCGCCGGCCCGCGCTCCCGCGGCCCACTTCCGCGCGCCCGGCCTCACCCTCGCTCCCCACCGTCGGATCGCGATCCGCCGCTCCCGATCGGCCGCGTCTCTCCTCTCGCCACCGTCCGATCTTCCTTCCCGCTCATCTCGCGTCTCCCGCGCGCCCTCGCTCCCACCGTCTGATCAAAATCGGACGGCGCGTCTCGCCCGCCCGCCTCGTTCTTCTTCCTCCCTTCTCTCTCTCCGTCTGGCGCTCGCGCGTGGCGCTGCCTGGCCAGTGCGTCTCCTCCCGCCCTCCTCGGCCTCGCGCCCCGCCTTGGTCGCGCGCCGCTCTCCGATAGTCGGCGCCTCGGGCTCCCTTCCCAGCGCGGTGCCCATGCTCTGCCGCTGCTGTGCTTCGCCTCGCCGTGACCTCCCGACGCCTTCTCGCCTCGGTTCCTCCCTCCCGCTGAGCGCTTTCCGCGCGCTCCGATTCCCTTCCCCACCTCCGCTATTTAAGCGCCCCTCCCTTTCTCCGGCTCCTTCCTTCTTCCTCCCTTCGCCCGCCTCCGCCCACCATTTCCTCGCCTTGCGCCTCTCTCCTCGCCCATCGCTCAGTGCGGATCCGCCTCGGCCGAGCCCGCCACGGCCCGCCTCGTCGCCGCAGCTCCTCCACCTCAACTCCTCCTCGCCGGCGCCGCCACCGCCGGCGCCTCCCTCCTCGGTTCTCTCTCTCCCTCTCTCCCGAGCCGATGTGGCCGCCCACGTGGCGCCACGTCAGCGCCACGTAGGCGGACTTGCGCACGTGGCAGCCCATTTGGCGCCACGTGTCCGCTGACGTCAAAATCCCGATTTTCCCGTTGAAAAATAATTCGAAATTCGAAATTCGGAAAAACCCTAATTCTATCATTTCATGTGATTTTCAACTTCTTTCGGCCATAACTTTCGCATCCAAACTCCGATTTGGGTGATCCAAATTTCTAAATTCATATAAAATCAGCCCCTTTCATTTGGTTCTGGTTTTGTAATTTTTGGAGTTCATTTGGTGCTGTTTTATTTATTGTTGCTATTCTCGCACGTGTAGATTCCGGCGTTTCGGAAGATCTCTTCGACCGACGATCAAGACCCGCCTCGTCAACGAAGGCAAGTCGTAGGCCTTTGACCATGTTGAACCCATTTTACAATTGTATATTGTTTTAAATTATCATGCATGGCTAGTTTTTATTAAAAATAGTTTTGGGAGTAGATAATTACCAAATTGCCATTATGCCTCCTTGATGAATGGAAAATGAAATGTCTCCTTGATTGACATATATCCTTGGACACCATAGGATGGTTAATACTAGTTGGACATAATTGTATACCAACTTGGGAGCGTAGTATTGCTTAGTCTTGCTTTAGTTACCCGCGAGACTTTCGATCGCATGTTCAATGATTAATGAAATTTGACTAATGGAACTATGGAACAGTGGTGTGAGGCCACTTTTATTAAAAGATGTTGTGCCATGGCAGGGATTGCCATTTGGTCGGGAATGAACAAAAATGATTTATGCTCGGGCTTGAGGTAGGGAGTTAAGGTGGGTGTGTGATGCACATTGGGTTGTGGTAGACTTGTCTGAGCAGCCAACTAAGGACTTAACTTTGCAAGTCATTGATCTGGGCCACCTCGTGCAACCACAAGTCCGGTATGGGACGGACCTGGCCAACTAATTAGGGAAGTTTTGAGTCGGTTCTGTTGTGGCTGATTATTGGCGCAAGAGGGGGCCGTGAGGGCGAAACCCAGCGAGGCGTAACCGAGGCAAAATGGAACTTTGTAAAGGCCTTGTGATAATCACTTAGTCGCACACCTCGGAAGTGTGTGAGCGGACGATCGAGTGATTTATCTCTTGTGGGTAAAGCCGCACAACCTCTGCAGAGTGTCAAAAATCTATTGAATAGCCGTGTCCCGATTCACGGACATGCACAGTGATTTCGCGCAAGGGTAGTATTTTCAAAAATGTGGTTTGGTTCGATGGAAAGGTTTGGTTGGAATGGTTGGGAAGTGAACGGATGTTCACCGCTTGATTCAAAAGAACTTGGTTATCTATGTATTATTCTTTTAAAATCCTGCCTTGCAATCTAATTATTGTATTTACTGTTAAACTTGCTTTCTGCAAATTAGCCATAAAGCCATTCTTGTTTAAGCCTGGCATGAATACTATGTGCATACATTTCTCTACGACTTCTTCGAGTACTTTATGTACTCACGGCTTTATGCCCTTTGTTGATCACCCCCAGAAGAATCAGAAATATTGAGTTCTACGAAGAAGGCTACTTTGAAGACTTCGCGAACTAGGTCACGTCCTCCACTCGATTGCCTGTGGGCATGTCGATTGGGCACCACGTATTTTTGAGATTTCCGCTGCCAAATACTCTGTTGTGATTAAGCCCTGTGAGGCGACTTTTGTAAGAACCTTGACCATGAGGTCTTTGCTGTTTTAATTAATATGACTTTGTCTGCTTCATTAGTTCGTTGTTGAATGGTTATGATAGCATCATTGTTACAACTGTGCGAGCTAGCTACTGATCATGGGACTAGCTTGGTATGCACAGAGGGTCTCGGGGTTGTGTGACACCCGGGGTCCGACAGATTTTGATGAGACCTTTGCTCCTGTTGCTAGACTGGAAGCCATTCGCATTCTTCTTGCATTTGCTGCCTCTAAGGGCTTTAGATTATATCAGATGGATGTTAAGAGTGCCTTTTTGAATGGTTTCATAGAGGAGGAGGTTTATGTTAGGCAACCCCCAGGCTTTGAGAATCCCAAGAACCCACATCATGTCTTCAAGCTGTCCAAAGCCTTGTATGGTCTTAAACAAGCCCCTAGAGCCTGGTATGATATGCTTAAGACCTTCTTACTTAAGAATGATTTTGAGATGGGTAAGGTAGACATGACCTTGTTCATTCTTAGGCGTGGCAATGACTTCTTACTTGCTCAGATTTACGTTGATGATATTATCTTTAGTGGTTCTTCTCATGCTCTTGTTTCAGCTTTTACGAGACTATGTCACAGGAATTTGAGATGAGCATGATGGGAGAGCTCAATTACTTTCTGGGGCTTCAAATCAAGCAATGTAAGGAAGGGATCTTCATCCATCAGACGAAGTATACTAAGGATCTGCTCAAACGCTTCGACATGGGTGACTGCAAGCCGATCGTCACTCCCATGGCGACTTCGACTGCTTTGGATCCAGATGAGGAAGGAGAAGCCGTGGATCAACGCGAGTACCGCAGCATGATCGGCTCCCTCATGTACCTAACGGCCTCAAGACCGGACATCCACTTCACAGTCTGCCTCTGCGCGAGGTTTCAGGGATCTCCGAGAGCTTCCCATCACCAAGCTATTAAGCGCATATTCAGGTATTTACACTCTACACTTTAGTATGGCATTTGGTACTCCTTCTCTTCTTCTTTGTCCATTCGGGGGTTTTCTGATTCTGATTTTGCTGGCTGTTGACTTGATAGGAAGAGTACCTCGGGCACTTGTCACTTCCTAGGCACTTCTCTTGTTTCTTGGTCTTCTAGGAAGCAGTCCTCTGTTGCACAATCTACTGCTGAAGTGAATATATAGCTCCTGCTAGTTGCTGTAGTCAGATTTTGTGGATGGTATCCACTCTTAAGGACTATGGGTTAAATTTCGCTAGTGTTCCTCTTTTCTGTGATAACACTTCTGCTATTAACATTGCTAAGAACCATGTGCAACACTCTAGGACCAAGCACATAGACATTCGCTTTCACTTCCTTATAGACCATGTCGAGAAGGGTGATATTGTGCTGCACTTCGTGGAGTTCGAGGCTCAACTGGCTGATATCCTCACCAAGCCTTTAGACCCAACTAGGTTTGCCACCTTGAGAAGCGAGTTAGGGGTAATTTATCCCTATGGGTTGGTTTGAGGGGGAATTCGATCTTTTCTGATCTTACCCTGTTCTTTTGATCTTTTATTGTTCTTTTTCTGAACTTATTGATCTTTTTGAACTTTTTAGGTTTTTAGGCTTTTTATTGCATCTCATTGTATCGTATTGCATTCATATGAAAAATACAACAAGTGGTATGAAAAATCCAAAAAGATGCATTGTAATATAAGATTTTCTGCTTATCTTTTAAAATTGATGAAGCTTTGCCTATTACCCTTTGGAGCTTTAGTATTTCAATTCTTGCTCAATGCCATGTCTAGTTCTTTGACTTGCTAGAATTATCTTGCTTTTACATGTGTAGCTAAGTCTTTGCTATATGAACTAGAACTTTAAAAGAACTCGATCTAAAAATTGCAATTTGTGGATGTTTTAGCGAGTTGCGCAATTAGTACTCCTTTTGTGACATTGGCCCTGTCAGAATTACTTTGTTAGCTCTTGAATCTAAAATTGACCATTACTTGAGCATTTTGTGTTCTTGATATTCTAAAACTGCTCCTGTGAAAAATGAAAAATCAAGATTGTCTTATGCTTAAAATGTGCCAAACTACTCTTACGAGACTACTTGTCAAAGACATGAACTTGGAGATAGTTTGATGATCCATACGATCTCATAGGGATTGCTTGTCAGATATGATATGAACCTCAAGATTTGTCGCCCTGGTAGAAGCTTAGAAAGAGTTTGTGGATGGCTCCTAGTCCAGGATCTTCTTTACTAAGATATACCTTTAATCAACTTCTGGTCAAAGCTTAGGATGAGTTTGTGGATGGCTCCTAGTCCAGGATCTTGTCACTAAGTTAGATCATTAGTCAACTTTAATATTCAATTCATATGAGAAAGCTGTTGACAAATGGGCTTTTAAGAAATACTGAGCAAAATGATTCAATACAGGACCTGATTGACTCTTAATGTGGTCTTTGTTAGATTTTTGATCTCACTTTGACATTTTGACATGGCGGTTTCATTTTAGGATCCTGTTGATGAACTTCTTTGAATTTGAAGCTTTGCTTAAATTGATCAAATCTATTGCTTTACTTTTGAGCCTTTGTGCTTAGCTTTGATATATATGTCTTACCATGATCTTGCTAGCACTGTCAGGCTTGATATGCTGTTTGTGCAATATTAGAGATGCTAGCTTGCTCTTTTGGGTAATCTCAAAAGCTTCTTGTAATCAAAAATTGAAAAATACAAAAATGAAGCAACTGCATTGCACTTCTTGCATACTTCTTCTTTTTACTTCTCTCTTCATTCTGCATTTGTTATCTCTGGATGAGAGGAAGGCGTGATTCCTTGATGACTCCATTGTCAAAGCGGGAGAAGATATTTCAATGTTGGGGAGAAGATTATACAAATGGGAGAAAGTTGGAAAATTTGAACTTTTCTGTAATCCGAGGATCATAGTGAGCGGGAGTTTTTGAATTGCATTCTTATTATCTTATTGACTCTTCTGAACTTGAATTGCATTTTTTACTCCTCACAGTGATCAAAGGTCAATTGAACAATTGTTCTTTCATATGGACCTTAAGTGAGATTTTTGACCTTTTTCTGGAAATCAAAGTTTTTATGCTTTCTTTTGCCTTATCTCACATACCTATGCTATTCTGATGCCAGCTTGGTTATTTCCATTGCTTTCTCTTGCTTATGGACCAAGTTGTGCCTTTGTGCGAAAACGAAAGTATTTTACTTTTCAAACCTCCAAATTACATTTTCTGGATTATTGCCAATATGTTCATCAAGGGGGAGATTGTGGATATCATGGGGATATGCTCCAGATCTTAGGATGATGTGACAATTGGCAATGGCATTTATGGTTTATCGTTTCACGGGGTTTTCGACAAAGTTCAGGCTTTCTGGACAGGGGCAGTCTGACCAGCCATGGCATGGCGGTCCGATCGGTCCCAAATCGGTCAGATCGGACATGTGCGGCAGTCGGACCGGCCGTGACCAAAGAGTGTCAGAATGTGCTGGGCCAAAAATAGAGGATTTAGGCAAGTGAGGGGATCCCAATGCACTTGGTCTCATGATTTTTGGAGTCTCCAGTCAAAAGTTATTCGAGATATAAAATTCCAGTAGGGTCTGGGATTTGAGGGGCCAAAATTTGGCTAAGTCTCATTGGTCGGCCCGACCGACCGTAGTCGTATTGTCGGGCCGGTAGTAGGGCGGTCGACCGCCCCGAGGGGCGGTCCGACCGGTTCCACTTGGTTCGTCGCCCGTCGTGGCGGCGATGTTCGGTTGTGAGGTCAAAGTCATGAGTTTCAGTGCTTATGTGTTGCATGATGCATGTTTTGACTAACGTGGGTCAAGTTGTGAAGAACTTATTCCCGGATTCGATTTGCTTGTCTATTGTTGTGCAGGTTGCTTGGTGGTCAATAACGGTCAACGGCGAGGATGATCAGGACTAGGCTTGGAGAGCCGAGGTCCAGAACGATCGACGATGCCGGGTGAGGTCAATGAACTCAAGTGTGGTGCAGAATAGACAAGGATGACCAAACGGATAGTTCGGTGCGACTGGTTGCGGCGCGGGAGTCGGTGCAAGTGCCATGGTGGTTTCGGTGGGAGCCGGATGGGAGAGACTTGCCGACATGGAGAGAGCCGTTGATCAACCTACACGTGGCGGAGCAGGCAAAGTGCTTCGTGCAGATGGACTCGGTCTTCGGAGAAGGATCGAGAAGGGGTATTTTGGTAATCTTACTAAATACCACCTTGGTGACCTTTTGCCAACCCGCGGCGCAAGACGACGCAAAGAGAAGCGGTTTAGGTCAAGAGGTGTTGAAGACGGCGCTTTAAAATGCGTGCGTGTGTGACCCGTTTGTGTTGAGCCTTAACGGGAGCCCATTTAAGTTAAACTTCTAGAAGGTCTAAGTCTCCACTATAAATAGAGGAGGGAGGTGGCTGCACCCCCTTCAACCCTTTCATTATTGTTGAAACCCTAGTTTGGCTTAGGGAGAGGTTTAGTGGAGGTTAGGGTTCTAGAGAGTTTTGATTTGATTTCATGCTCTTGGATTGAGTTTTGTCCTCCTTTGATGGAGTGGCTGTAAACCCAAACTCTATCAAATCAATCCAAAGAAAGTTTGATCAAAGATGTGTCTCTTTGCCTTTCTTCTCTCTATTTGGTGATTTTGAGTCTTTCTTTGATTCGCGTGTTTTTGATTGATTTCTTCACGTGATCTAGCTTGCTGTGACATGTGGAAACACATATAGGATCATCTTGATCATCAATCACCCACGAGCAAGTTTTTGAATCTAGTTTTCGTTTTGACTCGATTTTGAACCATCCACCTCTCAAACTGAAAAGGTCGTAATTTTTTCAAGGGTCTTCATGATCTTCGATTGGAATAGGTTCCTGACATCCTAGAGAAGGTGTGTACCAAGTTTCATCAAGTTTGAAGTTGTAGATCAAAAGTTACATCTATTTGCAACTTCATTTTTTGGGCTGATTTCACTGTTCATCAGGCTGGAGGTCAGACCGCCATTAACATAGAGGTCAGACCGCCCATAGACCGGTCAGACCGCCATTAACATAGAGGTCAGACCGCCCTTCACTTAGAAATTAAGTTTTGGTTGATTTTCTTCGGGGTTTAGATTGGATTCAATACTAGTCTTCCGCTGTACTGGTATATTGATCTTCATAGTTTCCATAGCTATTGGAGTGAAATTTGTATTGGATCTGATCTTGGTTGAAAAAATAAGCGTGCTCCTATTCACCCCCCCCCTCTAGTCGCCTTTTCGGTCCAACAGATACCCAATATAGTGAATTCCATATGAGTTTGTGCCTCTCAAGTAGCACAAGACTATCTCAAGTGTTTCCTAGTGATCATATCATGGGTTAGAAGTAAATGACTTAATTTGCTCACAGGAAATGATATGTCAGGTCTTGTGGCACCAGATAGATACATAAGGGACCCAATAATTTGTGAATATCTCTATTGATATTTTCCTAATCCTTGATTCTTTCAAAGCTTAACACTAGCATCATAAGGTGTCGGGAAATCTTGTAGTTCTCAAAGCCGATCTGACTCAATATTTTCTCAGCATAATAGGATTGGTTCGATGTGATCCCATCCTCATATTTGATCAATTTAATATTCAGAATAACATCTGTCTCTCATAGGTTTTTCATATAAAAGCATCTAGATAAGAAAGATTTGACCTCGTCAATAACAACAGTTTTTGTCCTAGAGGTAAGTATGACATCGACATACAAACACAAAATCACTCCTTGACCCCCACCATGATGATAATACACATAGTTATCTGCCTCATTCACAGCAAAACCAACATACATTAAAGTTTTATCAAATTTCTCGTGCCACTGCTTATGTGCTTGCTTTAGGCCATACAAAGGATTTGATTAATTTGCACACCTTATTTTCCTGTCTAGAAATCACAAAACCACCCGGTTGCTCCATATAGATTTCTTCCTCCAACTCTCCATTAAGGAAAATTGTCTTTACATCCTTTGATGGATGTGTAGACTATATGAAGCAGCTAATGCAATGAGCACTCAAATAGTGGTTAATCTTGCAACAGGAGATTAAGTACCAAAATAATCGTCACCTTTTTTCTTGGTATAACCCTTGGCCACAAGTCTTGCGTTGTACTTACCAATAGTATCGTCAGACCTCATTTTCTTTTCAAAGATCCACTTGCATCCAACAGGTTTGCATCCGATAGGACGATCAGTGATCTCTCAAGTCCTGTTAGCCATGATGGAATCCATCTCGCTATGGATTGCCTCTTTCCAATACTCAGCATCAGGTAATGCATAAGCCTCCGAAAGAGTATTTAGTACATCATCCATGAGGTATACAATAAAGTGTTCACTAAAGGTTTTCTGAACCCTTTGTCGCTTGCTCTTGCGAGGAGACTCTTTGACTAAATTTTTATCTTCATTAGCAATATCACAAACTGGTAGTATATCACTAATTGGTTCAGAGATGGTGGTAGATTAAAAAGTACTATTATTTATAGTTTGATTATCCTCAGTTCGAGAAGTACTGCCTGCAGTTCTCATAGGATAAATATTCTCAAAAAATGAAGCATCTCTGGACTTCATTATTGTGTTAACAATAATATCAGGAGTTTATGTTTTTACTCTAAAAATCTATAGCCCGTGCTGTTATGAGCATATCCAGTAAGACATAATCGACTATTTTAGGCCCAAGTTTTCTCTTTTTATACAATGGTATGTTGACCTTTGCCAAACACCCCCAAGTTAGCAGAAAATTAACATTGGGTTTTCTCCCCTTCCACCCCTCATATAGAGTAATCTCACACCTTTTAGTGATTACTCTGTTTAGGACGAAAGATACTGTCAATATAGCTTCCCCCACCACATCTTAGGCATACTGACACTCTTCAATATGGCATTCACCAAGTTTGTTAGTGTCCGATTTTTCCTCTCAGCAACCCCATTTGATTGGGGTGAGTACAGTGGTGTAACTTCACGAACTATTCCATGTTCATAATAGAATTGAGAGAATTCATAAGAGATATACTCTCCTCCACAATCAGACCTTAGTCTTTTTAATTTTCCTTTCTAGTTGGTTCTCAACCTCTGCCTTATAAAATTTAAAGTAATTTAAAGTTTTATCTTTTGTTTTTAGTAGATACACATAACAATATCGTGATGCATCATCAATAAGAGTTAGAAAAAATATATTTTGCCTCCTTTTGTCAACAATCCATTCGTCTCACACGTATCAGAATAGACAAGATTTAATGGTGACAAGTTCTTTTTCTCCTGTAACCCCTTAAAGGGTTTTTGAGGTTATTTTGCTTGCATACAAGCTTGACACTTTGATCATTTGACAATCTGTAGACTCGAGCAATACTATTAAAACCAATATGACAGAAATGAGAATGCAATATATTGGCCTCATATTTATTCAAATGAGTTACAAAATTCAGATTATAACAATACTTTGAAGTACTTATGCAGAACATATAACATCGAAAAATGGGTTTGTGTTTTAAATGTATAAAGTATGAACTTTTCAAAACTTTTGATGCATGCAATTGTCATTCAAATTTTTCTTGAATTTCTTCAAAGGTTTGTTGTTTTAAAAACCTAAAGCATCAAATGATGGAAAACATAACCCTAATTTATACTCAAAACAAATCTTGTGAACAGAACCTAGAAATATTTTTCCTAGGTTCTGGAGCACTTGAGATACCCACCTAAAAAATTTCACAATTTTTAGATTTTATTTTCTATTTTAAAACAACCAGTCAAAGTAGTATATCAAAAGTCAAAAAACAAAAATAGGAACCTCAAATAATTCTAGAGAAAAATTGAGTACATAAAAAACCCTAGGAACATTACACAATGATATTTGTAGTGTAAAAAACCTGTGATAAACATTTCAGAATTTTTGGAGCTAAACTTCTTTGTCTAAAAATTCCCTTAATGCCTCAGCCTATTTGCAAAACCAGTCAACCAATCGAGTGCGCCCCGCTGGCAGCTCTTCGTCACCATGCGGCCGTGCGCTCGCTGCCAGCTTGCCCACGCAATGGCGGCTTCACTCGTGCCAGCACGATGAGCCAATGGCTCCGCCACCGGTTAGTGACCAGCGCCCACGGTTTCGTCACCTCCAGCCCGCATCGCTCGCTGCCCTCACCTGCTCCCATCGCCTTGTCGTCTCCTCGCTGTCGCTCGAGCCTCTGTGAGCACACACCAAGCGGTCCTCCTCATCTTCTCTGTCATCCAATTATAAATAGCGATCCCAAAGCACCTGATCACCCTTTTTCTCATCTTCAACGCATTCCCTACCACTCCCCTACCTCCAATTCTCTTCCACCATGCCCTAGCGCAAAGAAGCTTGAGCTCCCGGTTCGGCCTAACGCGCCGCTGCCACACCGCTGGCGCACCCGTGGAGCTCTTCCCTCCCTTTTCACGTCATATCGTGTTCCCGAGGAGGCGGCGGAGAGGAGCTCGGCCGGCGATGAAGAAATGCCGATTCCGGCGAGGTGGGAGCGAGGGAGGAGGGGTGAGTTGAGGGTATGGATTGAGGGGGAAAGTGCGCACCCAGTGCTCCCTTTTATAGGCCAAGGGGAGGCCGGGAGGAGGAGATGATGCGCGCGAGGTTCTCGGCGGCGATGGCGAAATCCTAATGTAAATGCGTGCGAATGAGGGAGTAAATGCCATAAACAGGCGAGGCGACGATCAGGAAAGTTATTGCACATGAAAATCAGGGATTAGATTGAGATTTCTCCGAGTATGGAAGGTCTCCGGAGTGGCGCTAATGGCGGATGGAAAGAAGGAAGGTGTAGACGCGTGAGGAAGAAGGAAAGGCGGATAAGGGTAACGTGGCGCGAGCGGGCCCACCTGGCGGCGAAAGAGAGAGGCGGGTGAGATGAGAGAGGGGTTGACATGGTGGCCCCATTTGTCGGTGACAGATAGAGAGAGAGTAGAGGGGTGCGCGGGTGAGACGGGTTAAATGGGCCGAGCGCACGAAAAGTAGTAGTGGGTCGGAAGAATTTGGCCCGAGAACTGTTCCCAGAATTTTAATTGATTTACTAATTTAAATAATCCAATTAATTCATTTAAGCTTTCGAAAATATCAAATAAAGTCCAAAAATTATGGAAAAAATCACAGAAGTTCCCTGAGACATTTTGGACTTATTAAAATTATTTCCAACTTAAAGTTGGCTTTTATTTTTGCAAAAAATATTTTGGCTTTGAAATAAATGGGAAAAAGCTTTTAAAATTTCAGAAAATTCCACAAAAATGATTAAATTTTATTTTCAACTGGAAATTAAAATTTGGGCTGTTACAAACCTACCCCCCTTAAAGGGAATGTCGACCCTGAGATTCAGAATTGGTCAGCAAAAAGGTAGGGATACTCGGCTTGCAGATCTTCTTCTCGCTCCCAGGTGGCTTCTTCTTTGGAATGATTAGTCCAATGGACCTTGCATGAACGGATGACTTTACTTCGGGTGATACGCTCTGCAACATCAAGGATCTTGATTGGCTGCTCCACATAGGTGAGATGATTGGCTCCGGGCCATTGGAAAGGTGGACATTTCTCAATGCACAGATTGTGAGAGAGTCCTGTTCGCCTCTCATCAGCTTATGGTCCCGCATCTGAATGGTGGGACAACTTCTGTATGTCTCATGCCAATGCTCAAGAAATCACTTGGAATGAGTTCGTGCAAGCTTTCCACCGATCTCACATTCCTTCAGGCATGATAACCTTGAAAAAGAAGGAGTTTCGCTCGCTTCGCCAGGGTAACCGCTCGGTGGGCGAGTATTTGCACAAGTTCAACTAGCTTGCTCGCTACACTCCAGAAGACGTGGCTAGGGATGAAGACTAGAAGGAGCGATTCTTGGAAGGATTGAATGATGAATTCTCTGTTCGTCTGATCTCTCAAGATTTCACTAACTTTCAGTAGTGATAAATAAAGCTATCTGTCAGGAAGGCAAGCATCAAGAGATGGAGAACCGCAAGCGCAGAATGACCGCTCAGAAGTTCAACTCGGGAGGTCTTCCCAAGCCCTGCTTCACTCAACCGTAGCCGCCTCAACGCGAAAGATTTCAGTCTTCTTCATCCAGAGCGCCAGTACTAGCACAACGCCACAACACTCCTGGCTTCTACAGCAATTCATCAGGAGGCCAATACCAGCAGAAGAACCCGACTTCCTCAGCAGCAGGAGTGACCTGTTTTCATTGCAACGAGACAGGGCATTATACTAGTAGATGCCAAAATAAGCAATAGCCCGTAGCTCCAACCAAGCCAGTTTCAAGAGTACCAGCCTCGGTGGAACCCCAAAGCCGACGGTTCAGTTTATGAAGGGATGTGTGAATCACGTCATAGCGAAGAAAGCTCAGGCAGCACCAGATGTCGTTCTTGGTATGTTCTTTGTCAATTCAATACCAGTATCAGTCTTATTTGATTCAGAAGCTTCGCATTCTTTCGTTTCGAATAAGTTTGTGGAAAAATATGGGTTACATATCTCTCCTTTAGTTAACCCTATGATAATCCATTCCCTGGGCTTGGAAATGAGGACCAATTTCTTCTGCCCAAACCTTCCCTTGGAAATATCTGGAGTATCCTTCTTGGCAGACTTAATAGTCTTGTGCTCTCGAGGATTGGATGTAATTCTTAGAATGGACTGGCTCGCCAAGAATCAAGGACAGATAGACTGTGCCAATAGGTCTATCACCCTAACCAATGAGCAAGGGATTTCAGCGAAATTCAGACACAAGACTTCTACAAAAGAAAGTTCCATCCTGTCCAGTCTAAAGGAAGTAAAGCTTGAAGATATACCCGTGGTACAAGAATACCCGGATGTATTTTCAGAGGAATAACCCGGCATGCTACCAGATAGGGACATAATGTTCTTAATTGACATAGTCCCAGGGACCGCTCTAATTTCGAAGCGACCCTACAGGATGGCTGCAAATGAGTTAGCAGAACTGAAGAAGCAGATTGAGGAATTACAGAGTAAAGGTTATATTCAACCTAGCTCATCACCTTGGGGAGCACCAGTGCTATTTGTCAAGAAGAAAGACAATAGTATGAGGATGCGTGTGGACTACAGATCACTCAATGAAGTAACAATCAAGAACAAGTACCCGTTACTCAGGATTGATAATCTGTTTGGTCAGCTTAAAGGAGCTAGCGTCTTCTCAAAAATCGACATAAGATCAGGCTATCATCAGCTGAAGATAATGCCAGAAGACATACTCAAGACTACCTTCACAACCAGATATGGACTGTACGAGTTTACAGTAATGTCCTTCGGTTTGACAAACGCCTCTGCTTATTTCATGAATATGATGAACAAAGTGTTCATGGAATTCTTGGATAAGTTTGTGGTTGTTTTCATCGATGATATTCTCATCTATTCAAAAGATGAAGTGGAGCATGAGAAGCATCTCCAGATAATTTTGGAAAAACATAGGGAGCATCAGCTTTACGCCAAATTCAGCAAGAGCGAATTTTGGTTAAGTCAAGTGGCTTTTCTTGGACATATTGTGTCAGCAGGAGGAGTTGCAGTAGACCTTGCCAAAGTTGAAGCAGTAATGGATTGGAAGTAACCCAAGTTCGTCACAAAAGTAAGAAGTTTTTTCGGTTTAGCTGGTTATTATCGTAGATTCATTAAGGGTTTCTCCAAGACCACTAGACCCATGACTCAGTTTCTAAAGAAGGAAAAGAAGTTCGAATGGACAGATGCTTGTGAGCATAGTTTCCAATAGTAGAAGAAAAGGGTAGTTTTTTCATCTGTGCTTGTCTTATCGAATATCCATAAGGACTTTGAGATCTTCTGCGACACATCCCGTTAAGGTCTTGGATGTGTGCTGATGTAGGAAGGAAAAGTCATGGCTTATGCATCTCGTCAATTGAGGCCACATGAAGGAAACTATCAAACTCATGATTTGGAGTTAGCAACAATTGTGCATGCTTTGAAGATCTGGCGACATTATCTTGTTGGTAACCGCTCTGAGATTTTCACGGATCATAAGAGCCTGAAATACATTTTCACCCAGTCAGATCTTAATCTTCGGCAAAGAAGATGGTTGGAGTGGATAAAGGATTACGACCTTGGAATCGATTATCATCTAGGCAAAGTAAATGTAGTAGCGGATGCCCTAAGCAGAAAAGAATATTGTAACACTATATTAGTTCAGGAGAATCAGCCATAGTTGTATGAGGAATTGAGGCACTTGAACTTAGAGATTGTCAACCAGGGTTGTATCAACACTCTAAAACTTCAATCAACCATTCAGAGTCAGATAAGAGAAAAACAAATAGAAGATGAAGACATCAAAAAAATCAAGAACATGAGGAGAGGTAAAGCCCCAGGATTTTCTGAGGATGTGCAAAGTACAATATGGTTTGGAAACCATATCTGTGTGTCTAATCACTAGGAAACAAAACAGCTGATTCTGAAACAATCACATGAATCACCTTACTCTATCTACCCCGGAAGTACCAAGATGTACCAGGATTTGAAAGAAAAATATTGGTGGGACAAAGATGAAGCGGGAATCGTTGAGTTTGTTGCACGCCAGATGTATGTCAAAGAGTCAAGGCAGAACATCAGAGACCCGCTGGTTTATTGCAACCATTACCAATTCCCGAGTGGAAATGGAAGGAAATTGGTATGGATTTCATCACCGGACTTCCTAGAACCCAGTCATGATGTGATTCCATTTGGGTGATAACTGATTGGTTTACTAAAGTGGCTCACTTTATACCAGTCAAGACCACCAACAGAAGTAGCAAGTTAGCAGAGCTGTACATGGCTAGGATCGTCTGTCTACATGGAGTACCCAAGAAGATCGTGTCCGACAGAAGTTTGCAGTTCACATAAAGATTTTGGCAGAGCCTACAGGAAGCCTTGGGAACCAGACTCAACTTTAGTACAGCTTATCATCCCCAAATAGATGGCTAGACATAACGTGTTAATCAAATTCTAGAAGACATGCTTCGAGCCTGTGCTATAGATTATGGACGAAGTTGTGACAAAAATTTGCCCTATGCAGAGTTCTCGTACAACAACAGCTATCAAGCCAGTCTATAGATGTCTTCATTTGAAGTATTGTATGGCAGGAAGTGTAGAACTCCTCTCCTTTGGGATCAAGTGGGGGAATATCGGTTCTTTGGACCAGAGTTGATAAAAGAAGCCGAGAGTAAAGTAAAGGTAATAAAAGAATGCCTGAAAGTGGCTCAGTCCCGATAGAAGAGTTATGCCGATAACCGTCGAAGAGAATTGTCCTTCGAGATTGGAGGTTTTGTATATCTCAGAGTTACTCCACACAGAGGAGTGACGAGATTTTGAACTAAAGGAAAACTCGCACCTAGATTTATTGGACCTTAGAAGATTTTGGCAAGAAGAGGTGAAGTTGCTTACCAGTTAGAACTATGAGCATCTCTGTCTGCAGTGGACAACGTCTTCCATTACTCCCAATTGTAGAAGTGTCTTAGAGTGCCAAGAGAAGAAACGCCGCTTGAGAGCATCGATCTTCAGGAGGATCTCATCTATGTGGAGCAGCCAATCAAGATCCTTGATGTTGCAAAGCGTATCATCCGAAGTAAAGTCATCCGTTCATGCAAGGTCCATTGGAGTAATCAATCCGAATAAGAAGCCACCTGGGAACGAGAAGAAGATCTAAAAGCCGAGTATCCCCACCTTTTTGCTGACCAATTCAGAAACTCGGGGTTGACATTCCCTTTAAGGGGGGTAGGTTTGTAATAGCCCAAATTTCAATTTCCAGTTGAAAATAAAATTTAATTAATTTTGTGGAATTTTTTGAAATTTTAAAAGCTTCTTCTCATTTATTTCAAAGCCAAAATAATTTTTTAGCATAAATAAAAGCCAACTTTAAGTTGGAAATAATTTTAATAAGTCCAAAATGTCTCATGGATTTTTTTTGTGAATTTGTCTATAATTTTTGGACTTTATTTGCTATTTTCTAAAGCTTCAATGGATTAATTGGATTATTTAAATTAGTAAATCAAATAAAATTCTGGGAACAGTTCTCAGGCCGAATTCTTCCGACCCACTACTATTTTTCGTGCACTCGGCCGTCCCTCTACTCTCTCTCTCTCTCTCAGTCGCTGACAAATGGGGCCACCATGTCAGCCCCTCTTTCCTCTCACCCGCCTCTCTCTTTCGCCACCAGGTGGGCCCGCTCGCGCAACATCACCCTTCTCCTCCTTTCTTTTTTCCTCACACATTCGCAAATTCCTTCTTTCCATCAGCCATTAGTGCCGCTCCGGAGACCTTCCATACTCGACGAAATCTCGATCTAATACCTAAATTTTCGTGCGCATTAACTTTCCCGATCATCGCCTCTCTTTTTGACATTTACCCCCTCATTCGCGCGCATTTACACAGGGATTTCACCATCACCGCCAAGAACCTCGTGCGCATGATCTCCTCCCGGCCTCCCCTTGGCCTATAAAAGGGAGCACCGGGTGCGCATCTTCCCCCCTAATCCATCCCCTCAAGTCTCCCCTCCTCCCTCACTCCAATCTCGCCGGAATCGACATTTCTTCATCACCTGTCGAGCTCCTCTCCGCCGCCTCTAGCGCCACCTCCAGTGGATCTCCACCGCCCTTGTCATGTAACACCCTGGCTATTCGGAAGCCAAGATGTTACCTAAAGAACTATCATACAACCAAATTGCGAAAGAATTTAAACTGTAACTCCTCTGAGAACATATAGAGACCAACTTTAATAGTAGCATGGTAGGAATAAGGACTGAATTTCATCATAATATAATCAGGGAGTAATTTAAACAAACCACTAGCAGAAATAAACAAGAAATAGAACATGGAGTGAAACATCATGCCGTCTTAAATCTATTTAGTACAGTTCCTAGGTTAACAAATGGAAAGCATAATCAAGCTTATTAACGAAGGTAGATTATGGTGAACAGTGTGACAAGTGCTTGTCTACTCCCTCCCAAAATTGCCATAATCAACGTTCACCTAAATAAATACAAAAAATAAGAATGAGTCGAAACTCAGCAAGTACAGTAAACAATTGGACATACCATGATATGAACAAGTCAATCTCAATACGAATTACAGATTAATCTCCGAAAGCTTATGCGTATGAATGGAATGAATGGATGTATTGAAAGGAATGGACTGCACACATGCTCATACCGGTATAGCAAGTGATACACCCGTCGGTGTTCACTTAAGCCCGTACTTAACAAAGTCCGGGGACCAAAATTGCCGTATAAAGAACATTTCATACGGGTGGGCGAAATTGCCCACATTGGAATGGTAGGTCTTACATGCCCATACTGGAGTTGATGGGTCTTTACAAATCCACTCCCGTGGACGGAACATAACATGAACAACACATGAATGGAATGGACATATGAAATGAAGGTTACCATTTTCTTCCACATGGATTATCGAATAAGAACGGAATGTATAACATGGAATAGGAACATGACCACGTCCCCTTCTTTCCACTCATGACCTCACCGGAGCTCGCCTTGGTGCGTAGCACCGGCGAGCTCAAAGCCAAACCACCGACGATTTTAGCTGACGTGGCACCGCCACATACATGCCACCTCACTACCACCTCACCGCCCAAGCCCACATGGCTGCCCGCGTGGCGCTTGCGCCAGCACACAACCCCCCTCACTGTGTTGTGAGCTGTGTCCACCGTTGTCCGTTGATCGAATAGTGGACCTAGTCTTTGGCCGTGGGGCCCACCTGTCATAGACTAAAAAAGATTTCCTTTTGAAAATAAATTCGGTCGAAAATTAGATTTTCTGAGGGCTGATGTTAGCATGCACAATAATTCGAATTTCCTTTAGAAAAATAATTCAAAAAATCAATAAAATATGAAATTAGGGTTTTCTTTAGATTTAAAACTTCGAGGGGCTCGTATTTCTTTAAACGAACTCCGATTTAGTTGAATCATATTTCTAAATTTATATAAATTCAATATCTAGCTAACTAAACTAAAATTATTTCATTTGGAGTTAATTTGAATGCTTATTTGAATTTATTTTTATTTTTCCTATTTTCGCGTATAAATTTCGACGACTACGGAGAGCTCGACTCTTCAGAAGAGTTAGAGTATTAGTACTGTGAGCAAGGCAAGTTATACCATTGATCATGTTGTGCCTACTATTTTAAAGTATTTAATTCTGTTTTGAATTACTTTTGCATGTATAATTTTTTTCAGTTATTTTAATTTCTATTTTAAATTTTCTAATTATTCCAATTCCTTTGTATGTCCAATGTTGTTAATTGAGTTATCATTTCCTTGCGACCTTAGTCAAGTAAAAATTAGAAAATAATTATATGCTTAGTCAATGCATAGATCAAAATCTTGAATTTGGGGAGTTTAGCCAAATTAATCAAACTGGTTTTAAATTGAGTCTATGGTATTGTTGTACCATAGAGAGTTTAGAAAATATTTTACTTGAGAAAAAAATTAAAATAGTTTAGACTTGGGCATAATGGTTGTGGATGGTGCAAGTCAATGCACAGGATCGATTCATTGTTTTGATCGAGTCTAGGGTCTTTGAGCCGCATTTTGCTAAGCTCTACCGTACTACCACATGTCATGTATGGGCAGCACCGGGCTTATTAATTTGTGATACCTCATTGTCTTGTGTGCCATGTTGTTGAGTGGGTGTTTGTTAAACAGTATTCCCACCTAGCGCAAGAGGGGGCTTCCGACGGTTGGTTAACCCAATGGAAGTGAAGCCTTAGCGGGCGTGTTAACCTTGAGGTAGAACATTGGAAACACCTTGTGATAATTGCTTAGTCGCATGCCTACAGAAGCGTGTATTGGCCGACATATTAAGCAAATTATCTCTTGTGGATAAAGTTGTACACACTCTGCAGAGTAGAAAACTATTCGAATAGTTGTGTCTACGGTCATGGACATGCTAAGCAAAGCCACTCTAAGTAGACTTTGTTTTTGGTTTAAAAATGATTTTAGAAGATGATTTTGGGATGGTAAATCCTTGTGGTAAAATTGGGCGGTTAGCCAAGTGATAGGAGGGTATCCATCACCATATTTCATATGGAGGTTATACACCATAAAACTATCAATTTAAAATTTGATTTTAGTTATAGATTAAAAATTACCTTGAAACTTAGTATGAGTATTTAAATATGAAAATACTGCTTTATGCAAAATAGACCCTATCAACCTCAATTGTTTACTTATGCATGCATCATATTGTTTTATTGGGTGTAACTTGGGAGCTCGGAAGTTATGCTCACTCTTGCTGAATAATATTTATTCAGGTGAAGAATTCTATCAGGATGGTGAGGATCTTGACAACTAGGCCTACGCCCCTGGACGATTGCCTGTGGCGCATCGTGTGACTCACTTACTATTTTATTTTCCATTGTGTTATTTTATTCAGCCTCAGGCCCCATTTTGTAATAAACTCTGATTTATATTAAATAAACGCATGATATGATTGTGATGTCACTTTTGTTCGACTATGTACACTAGCCATCCTGGACTAGTGTATGAAACACAGAGAAGTTGGGATCCTTCGTTCCCGGGTTCGACAAGCTCGGACTCAACTCATGAATGCAATGATGCAGAATATGAATAGTATGATGACTCAGCAGAATCATACTGCTGCAACAATAGTCAACATGTTGAATCAGAATAATCATGCAGTAGCTGTTCTGTAATACTCTGGAAAAGAATTAGGTAAATAGAAAGAAGCTGGAGGGGTGAAGAGACATTGACCAAATCAGAATTTCTAGTTTGACGGGGGGTTTTCTGCCTTTTTTCACCAACCTGGGCCGCGGGCCACGGCCCAGAAGGCCCAAGAGGGAAGGGGGTGGCCGGCCAAAAAGGGGGGCACCTCCCCCCAACCCTAGCCGCCACTCCTCCTTCCCCCCACCTCCAAGCCGCCGACTCTCCCCCCAGATTGGTGCCTCCCCTTGCTGCTCCTTGGTGTCGTCTCCCTCCTGTGGTTCTCGCTCCGGTGATCCCCGGTGTTGCTCCCCAAGATCCCCTCTGAAGCCGCCTCCTCCCGCCGTCGTGACCGGCCGTTCGTCGTCGTTCTTGTGGCCGGGCATTGGAGAGGGAAGAGAGGAGAAGGGAGGGAGATCTTCGGGAAGTGGATCAACATCGTTCTACAGGTCTACAAGGGTAACCATGGCCTCTCCTTGCTGTTTGATTCCATAGGATATGAGAATTCGATTTGATTAGTGGATTCGTTCTTCCTCTGTTTTAGATCCAATTTGTCCAGTGAGTTGTGCGCCCAGTTTTGGCATCCTAGAAGCCGAATCTAGTATTTTTCATCTCCTAGAGTTTTGTAGCCCAGCTTTTTATATTTCCATAGGCTCCAAGATCATGAGATTCCGCCTTACGGTTTATGAGATATGGTATTTTCTTTGCGCGCTGTTCTGTCTGTCTGACGAGAAGGAACAGTCAGCTTGTTCCTTAAGTTTGACCATGTTAGAGTAAGATACAGAACTTCCACCAAACTATGTTATTGTAGATATTTAAATAATATTTCCAAATTGATAAAGATCACCTCCATTGGATCTGTAGAATGAAAGTTATGCCATTTTCTTACTGCTGTTTTGTAGTCTGGACAGTTGTCTGTCGGGTAGTTTTAACTGATGTTTAGCCAATTGTTTTGGCCGATTCAATGAACCCCGTCAACTAGAGTTTCATAGTTTGGGGAGTTAAATTTCGTTGGGCATTTGTTTCATGTCATTTCGAGTCCCAGAGAATTAATTATGATTTTTCTTGTACTGGTACCCAGTAGAGCTGTAAGCTGGCTGAATAGTTTGTTTTCAATTCGGGTCTGTGCGATATATTGGGTAGTCAGGGGATATTGTAAAACACTGATAGCAATATCATATCACGTTATTCTTATTTCGGGAACATACTTGTGTAGGCGGCGAGGCATCGCGTGTGGGCACACCTTCGTTGCTTGCTAACGCGTCGCAACGCGAAAGGCAAGTACATTGAAATTCTTTACATTGATGAATGATGTGTGTTTTTATTCATGCTAATATTTCCATGATCCATGTTTTCAAAAAAAATATATTAATCAATATTCATATTCCATTACATGCAAGTGCAATGTGTTAAGATATATTAATTTTATGTGGAATGCTCGTTGATGGCTGATGTGCCGGTAATGTTATGATCCATGTTCATATTCCATGTTATACATTCCGTTCCTATTTGATAATCCATGAGGAAGAAAGTGATAATATTCATTTCATATGTTCATTCCATTCATGTGTTGTTCATGTTCCTTCCACGGGAGTGGATTTGTAAAGACCCATCGACTCCAGTATGGGCATGTAAGACCCACCATTTAAATGTGGGCAGTTTCGGACACCCGTATGAAACGTTCTTCATGCGTTAATTGGGTCCCCGGGCTTTGTTAAGTACGGGCTTAAGTGAACACCGACAGGTGTCTCACTCGCTATACCGGTATGAGCATGTGTTAGTCCATTCCTTTCAATGCATCCATTCATTCCATTCACACACATAAGTTTTCAGAGACTAATTCATAATTCGTACTGAGATTGGCTTGTTCATAACATGGTATGTTCAAATTGTTTACTGTACTTGCTGAGTTTTGACTCATTCTTGCTTTGTTGTTTATTTTAGGTGATCATTGATTTTGACGCTGGGCGGGAGTAGTCACACCCACACTATTCACTCTTTTCACCTTCCTTCAGTTTTATTAATAAGATTTGATTATATCTGTCAATCGTAGAATGTTGAACTGTAATAAATAATATTGATGTAGTTGATAATTCTCCCGATGCCATGGTTGTTTAGTACTATTTGTGGTCCTTGATCACTCCATTGTTTTAATCGTTTGGATTCAATCTTTATTACTGCCATTACTTTATGAAAGTTCGACTTCCTTATTTCCTCTTATGAGTTATGTTTGAATTCTTCCGCTGGTTGATTACAAGTTAGATTCTTTAGGTAACATTTTGGCTTCCGAATAGCTAGGGTGTTACATGTTCCACCGCCAGTTCATCAGTATTCCAAGTTTTTAGAGTATATGAGAACCCATCCGCCTACATTTTCTCATTCGTCAGAACCTTTAGGAGCAGAAGATTGGCTTTGATCTTTTGAGAAAAAGCTTGCCATTACCCAATACAATGATCGTGATAAAGTTCTTTATGCTTCACATCAGTTGGAAGGTACAGCCATAGAATGGTGGGAGAACTATACTGCAGCTCATAAGAATTTGCAAGCTATTACTTGGGAAGAAATTCTAGTAGCTTTTCGTCAAACGCGTGTTCCAGATGGTATAGTGGAAATTAAGAAGAATGGATTTCGTGATCTACAGCAAGGAAACATGTCATTGATTAAGTATCTCAACAAGTTCACTCAACTTTCTCGCTATGCTACCGAAGATTTCACTACAGATAATACACGTTAGAAGCGATTCAAGCGTGGATTTAATTCCAGTTAGAAATTGCAAGTTGTGGAAAATGATTATGTGGATTTTCGGCATATGGTGGATAAAGTTGTACTTATAGAAGATTCTCGTCGTGAGTTAGAGGAATCTCATACAAGAAAGTTGATACAACATGGAGTTCATCAAAATCATGAGTTACATGTTACAACTGCCATGAGACGGGTCATTATGCCAACAAGTGTCCACAGAAGCAAGAGCCGATACCAATTCCTTTCAATTTGGGAGCGACACCTCCCAAGGCTTGTTTGCCAAGAGGAGGACTAGGAATGCCTCAGACTCCAAGTCAAGCTACTAGGTCTCTGTCAACATCAGCAAGAGGACAACTGAATCACGTCACTGCAGAAAAAGTTCAACCAGTTTAGAACGTTGTTTCGGGTATGTCTTTAAGTTAGCCCAGTGTTAGTTGCAGCTTTGTTTCACTCATAACAGAAATTTTGTTTGGAAGAGTGAGCAAGGTTTAGTTTCGAACCTATTGTTTAGTCAGCCCGAATCATGGGGACGAGATTCCTATTAAGGGGGTAGATTTGTAACATCCCAAACTTTGGTTTGGTTTTGAAGCGTTTAAAAATAAAAGTAACCATTTGAATTTTCTTATTTAAGTCAAAGCTTAATTTGAATTTTTTAAAAATAAAACAATTTAATGTGATTAATATAAACTTCAATTAAATTAAAAAAAATTATTTGGGATCCTTGAGTTCCAGAAATTTATTTGTTATTTCTTTGAGCTCGGTTTGCTTTAGTACTTTTTTCAAAATTCAAAAATTAGTTTAATTCTGGATTTTCCTTTGGACCCAAACTTCTTTATTTGGCCTGCTGCTATTTTAGCACTGTCCGATCCTTTTCCTTTTTCTCCCAGCCCACTTCCCATCATTCTTCTTCTGCCGAGCCCAGCTGAAGTTCCTCCTTTTATTTCTTTTTCTTTCACTGTCGTGCGGGCCACCCCTGTCAGTTCTTCCTTCCTTCTTGCTCCCGGACTCCATGTCGTGTCCAACTAAAGCACGTTGTCACCGCCGAGCGTCTCTTCAACTCTCCTGTTCCAGCCCTATATAACGGCAACACCTGCGTCAAAATTTTCATCTCTCCTCCCTCGTCCGAAGCCCCAAGTCGAGTTCGTCGATTTCCTCCTCATTTCGCCGAATTTTGCCGAAGAAGTCGTCACCGCTGAAGCTTGTCCTCGCCGGATTGCACTGCCATCATTGCTCCTTCGTTATCGTTGTCGCCAACATCGGAATCTCCTCAAGACGTTCTATGTCGTGCTTCCATCACCGTCGCCCGAAGATCGCCGGACCGTCATCGACCCTGTCTTTCTCAAAACTGGCTGCCATCTCCATTGCCGATCTAGTCGTCGGTGAGTTCTTTTTCTTTTTCGAGCGTGTCATTTTGAGCGTCTTCTCCTTCTCTTCCGTTTGCCTCCCTTTTCCCCCTGCCCCCTTCATCTCCCGCCAGCGCCGTCGTGTTACCGTGTAATACCCTGTTTGTCGCTTCGACGTAAGTCTTTAAAAAAACTATCGCGGAGTCGCCGGTTTATCGGTAAATCGCGGGAAGGGAAAAAAATATTAATTGAAGAGCAATAGAAAAGAAATAAAATATAATATAAATTATATTTAAATTCAGCGTTGGGCTGCCAGGGAGGTGGGCCAAGGGCCCAAGGGGGTGCGCCACCCACCCCCCAAGCCGTACCCCCCTCTCCTTTAACCCTAGCCCTCCCCCCTCCCCTCCCTACAGCCACCACCCTCCCTCCACCTCCTCTTGGGCGCCTCCCCTTACCCCCCTGCTGCTGCCAAGGAGCTTCCCCATTGCTGCCCTTGGAGAAGGAGAAGAAGGAGAAGGCAAAGAAGAAGAAGGGGAAGGAGAAGAAGAAGAGGAGGAGGAATTGGGGAATTTCTTCAGCTAGGTAATTTTCTCTCATCCCAAACCCTCTGATCTTAGGAGTAATTAGGTTTCTTGGGACGGATTTTGATGGGAGAGTTTAGATTAATTGCCCGATTAAGGTTTACCTGCTGTCTGTTAGTAGATTGATTCGCGTAGCATGGCTTTTTCCGTGGTTTTGATCTAGAAAACGATTTTTTCTGCGGATCTTCCCAAAAGGAAATTTGTAGAGTATTGCCGGATGCATCTTCTGTATTTTTTTCAGTTTTTTCTACGGTGGGATCTGGGAGATACGGAGTCGGCAATACCGCTGTCCCTAGGGCGGGCAGATTGGTACAGACCGACTGTAATTCGGGTTTTAAAAATAATAGATTAATTTTATGGTCAGGTCCGTAATTGAGAAAGTTGTAGATAATTCAGACTTCTAGTTGTTGTAAAATATACAGAATTTGTGGACCTATGCGCTGTCGTGGGGACGCGATTTAGTGTCGCTGTCCAGTCTGCCAGATCAGAAAGTTTGCTCTGTTTAGGGTACTAAATTACAACTAGTTATGATCCGAATAAAAATAGGAGTTCTACACGAAAATCGTAGGTTTTTAAGTCATGATTCCAGAAATGTATCACTTGCTATATTTGGTCCATTAGTTTAAAAGATACGAAATTGTGAAGCAACACTGCTGCAGAAGGGTTCTTCTTTGTTGTCTTTGAGCGGAGAGGATTTGTACGGGTTCGGGGTTTAGCGACGCTTACAATTATTTTTGTTGTGCTTGTTTGCTGTGGCTTGTTGCTGAGAGATGCCTTTTGGACAGGTGGTCTCGACCTTGAGCGTTCTTGATTGTTTTTGCTTCGATTCGTCGGTTCGAGGCAAGTGATAAATAGCGTGGTTGCTACCGCTTAACTTGTTATTTCCTTCTACTTGCATTTTACATTATTATCGTAATTTGATACATTATGCCATGATTGCAAGATATTGTTAATTGGGGAGTTGATAGCAAGAATTTATTTATTGTATGTTGTTAATATGATACTAGACTTGTGTAATTCTTGCTAAAGGTTATAATGCGAACATGAAAATAACATGTGGTGGATGTGGATATGTTGAGAGTATGTTAATGCTCTGGTGGATGAATTAATGTGATTAATGGAATATCATATCATTCATGTCATATCATGTCATTTGCATATGTGGATGTCGCGCGACTTAGCCATGGCCGCATCTGCAAGTCTGAGATTGTTTATTGTCGAATCGATGCACCTCTTCGCTTGCTGAAGTGTCGTATATTGCCGTAATACGATACATTGCAATTCCTACCCCGCAAGAGTGATGTGGAGCATAGCATGAAGCATTCATACGCATATAAGGGATATTTAAATGGCGCATTCATATGCCATTTAAAACCGAAACCGATGAGGTCCGATTTATGATAGTTTGTGGTGGCTTATTAATTGTGGAAACGACTGGTGGTTGTGTATGTATGAAACTATTGATGATGTTTATTTGTTCGTAGTTGAAATAACTTGTTAAACTGTTTGCTTGCTGAGATTTATGTCTCACCCTTGTTTTCCCCTCCCCACAGGTGGACTTTGAGCATGCATTGGGAAGGGTAGAAAAGATCACAATGATGCACATGGATTTTGTCTTAATCTTTGAAATAAAGTCATAAGAATTCTAGTTTTGCTTAGCTGTCTTATGGAAGATTGCTTCAATGTTTAATTTGGAACCGTTCCTTTGGTTATTATGTTAAGTTGATTTTTTTGAATATTTCATTGTTCTCCTTATTCGGTTATTTTCTAGTAGTTTATGCTTCCGCTTATATTATCATGTTAATTAAATGTGGCCAGTTTAATCTGTCTTGCAAATTGGCTAGTGGTAGAGTAGTTCAGTAGCATCCTAGGGTAATATGGGTCTTGAGGTGTTACAGTAGGTATCAGAGCGGGCTTTAGGTCCGTGGTAATTAAACAATTAAATTGACACACTTGCACATGTAGGTTGGGGAAGGGTTTACATATCTTGCATATACCCTGTTGAATTCATTGCTTATTTGTTTGTGGTTTTTTTTGGCTTGATGTTTTGTTCTTGCTTGAGCGTGGATGGTGGTGGCTGCAGGATGCCGTCTACGCGTAGAAGTCGTGGCCGTGCAGCTACGCCAGTGGCGCAGCCAACGGTCGGGGAGGCCGAGGTTACTCAGTCGGTGGTGGGAGTCAGGAGGAGCTGTTGGCCACTGTGAGGGCCATGCAGCAAGAGCTGAGTGCGTTGAGGCAAGGGGAGCCCACGGTGTTCGTGGTCGTTCCAAAGGCGAGGTTGCGATAGTTGGAGCAGTTAGCGGCCTCTCGCTCCGTGAGTGGGTAGGTCTGAGGCTGGACAGTTTTAGTGGTGCGGCCCCTCCTGTTCAGGTCGCAGACTGGCTGTCCTTCGTGGAGGACAAGATGGATGCTTTCGAGGTGATTGCCTCCGATCGTGTGCGCTTTGCGGTGCAACTTCTGAAGGGAGAGGCTCAGATCTCGTGGAAGGGAGTGCAGATCGCTCGCACAACCGCTCATGGAGAACTGTCGTGGGAGGAGTTTGTTCAGCAGTTTGAGAGAAGGTTCTACCCTGAGACCTTTCTGGACAAGATGAAAGTCGACCTGAGCAAATACTCGCAAGACAAGCTATCTGTGGCGAGTATGAGGTTGGCTTCAACCGGATAGTCCGCTTTGTTTCGCATGTGCGCGCAGATGATGCGAGAAGGCAGGCGGTTTAAATGGGCATGGACCTTCGATCCGCAACCTGTTAGGCGCTTTCCTGATCACGGATTTTCGTACCATGGTGGAGCGGGCTTCAGGGATCGAGATGCAGCAGGTTTACACTGATGAGATCCGCAAGGCCACTGGAGGAGATCAGCCTTGTGGTCATAGCGAGAAGAAGGGCTTCTCTGGAGGCCCTGTGCACAAGAAGGGGAAAGGTCATCGCCACCAGCCCTACCGAGGCGATGACGTGGCGCCCGGCTCTCTGGAGGGAGCTCTGCAGCATCGTGTTACAGTGAAGCCCGGCCGGGCTTGGTGTGTTTCGGTGCGGAGATCCGAATCGTAGGGCCGACTGCACTTGGAGCGGACAGTGTTCTATCTGTGGCAATAGCCATAAGGATGTGGTGTGCAGGCAGAATCCCAAGGGAAAGCTGCAATGGGAGTTAGCACCTTCACCTTCAGCAGGCTCCACTCATCCCGACGCGCCGCGCGGATGATGGTGCGGCTCCTACCCCGCAGTTCTTGCCCGCGGCCCCTACACCGCGGTACTTGCCGGCGCCATCAGCACCTTCGCCGCCCGTCTCGGCGCCTCCACCTGGAGGATACTGGGTCCAGCTTCCTGCGGCGCCTGTACCTCAGTGGACTCCTACGCCGACTTTCGTGGGCGCGGGAGGTTCTTCTTCTCCAGCTGTTCCCGCGGCATATGCCATGCCAGCGTCTGATGGCAGGGATCGTGGAGACGTGGTGACAGGTACCTTATTTGTTGATTCTGCTGATACTTCTGTTCTTTTTGATTCCGGGGCAAGTTTCTCTTTTGTCTCGGAGGTTTTTGTTCAGCGGGCAGGTCTGTCCATGCAGTTTGTGGGGAGAGCTGTGGTTGTTAGTTCTCCCAGCGGGCTTATTTCCAGTACCCGTGTTTGCCCTGGTTGCGTGGTGGTTCTAGCAGATGAGGAGTTCGTGGCGAATCTGGTGGTTATACCTTTGGAGCCTTTCGATGTGATCCTTGGCATGGATTGGCTCGCGTGAGATCGGTATTATTTCTTGCTACGGAAGCGACCACGCTGCGGTCTCCGTCAGGCGTGAAGTTGTCTTGCAAGGAGTGCCCGCAAGACACTCTCTCGTTCTTTGTGCGCTTGTTCCCCAATCGGCGAATGCAGAAGTCAGGACTTCTGTGGGCCATGGTTGAGGGACACGAGGCTGTTTTGAGGCTGGAGGATATACCTGTGGCTTGCAGGTACCTAGATGTTTTTCCCGCGGAGCTTCGTGTCCGCCACGTAACGGAACCAGATTTCTGCATTAACCTTGTTCCGGGAACGCGGCCTATTTATAAGTCCCCCTATCGGATGGCACTTGTGGAGCAGGAGGAGTTGAAGAAGCAGTTGGACGAACTCCTAGCTAAGGGGTTTATTAGACCGAGCACGTCGCCTTGGGCTGCTCCGGTCTTGTTTGTGGGAAAGAAGGATGGCACTAAGAGGCTTTGTGTGGATTATCGCGCACTTAATCAAGTGACGATCAAAAACAAGTACCCTTTGCCACGCATTGAAGATCTTTTCGATCAGTTGAGAGGTGCCAAAGTATTCTCCAAAATTGATTTGCAGTCTGGTTATCATCAATTGCGGATCAGGGAGGAGGATATAGAGAAGACAACTTTTAGCACAAGGTATGGGCACTTCGAGTTTGTCGTTATATCTTTTGGACTAACAAATGCCCCTGCTGTCTTTATGGAAGCCATGAACAGGATGCTCCATGAGTACCTGGATTCTTTTGTGGTGGTTTTCATCGATGACATTCTAATTTATTCCAAGACGGAGGAGGATCACGAGTTGCATCTCAGTCTGGTCCTGGAGGCCCTTCGGAGGAATAAATTCTATGCGAAACTGAAGAAGTGTGCTTTCGTCTGTCAGAGGTTGATTTCTTGGTCATACCATCAGTCAGCATGGTATTACAGTGGATCCGAAGAATGTGGCAGCGGTGGTGCAGTGGCGTAGGCCAACCAATGTGTCAGAGATCCGGAGTTTTCTTGGTCTTGCCGGTTATTATCGGCGCTTTGTGCAGGATTTCTCCATCATCGCCAAGCCAATGACCCGACTCACGCAGAAGGTGTTCCTTTCGTGTGGACAGATGATTGCGAGTCTAGTTTTCAGACCCTGAAGAGCAAGCTAGTGAATGCACCTATTCTATCCTTGCCCGAGAGTGGCAAGCGCTTCACAGTGTACACGGATGCTTCGCGAATTGGTCTTGGTTGTGTGTTGATGCAAGAAGGGCGAGTTATCGCTTATGCTTCTAGACAGTTGAAAGTTCATGAGCAGAACTATCCTACTCACGATTTGGAGTTGGCGGCTGTTGTTTTTGTGCTGAAGTCTTGGAGGCATTATCTGTACGGGGAGCAGTGTGACATCTTTACTGATCACAAGAGCCTTAAGTACATATTCACTCAGCGAGAGCTGAATTTGAGGCAGCGGAGGTGGTTGGAGTTGATCAAAGATTATGATCTGACTATCCAATATCATCTTGGTAAAGCCAACGTAGTGGCTAACGCCTTGAGCAGGACAGGAGTCCTTCAGACAGCGATGTCTTTGATCTCGGAGTTTGAGAGGATGGGTATCTCTTTTTGTCTCACTGGAGTTGCCCAAGCAGAGACACAGATGATTATTCAGTCCGCCATTCCCGAGCGTGTTCGAGAGGCTCAGCAGCACGATCGGCTCCTTTCGGAGGTGCGGAGGAGGATCTCGGAGGGGCGTTCCCGAGATTTCAGTTTGGACGAGTGTGGTGCAGTTCGCTTCAGAGGCCGGCTGTGTGTACCCCAGAAATCAGAGGTGAAGGATGATATTCTTCGTGAGGCTCACTAGACTCCGTACACTGTACATCCGGGAGAGACCAAGATGTATCAAGATCTGAAGTAGGTCTTTTGGTGGAAACGCATGAGAGTGGACATCGCTAAGTATGTCGCTTCTTGTGGCGTTTGTTGCAGCCTTTGGAAATTCCTGAGTGAAAGTGGGAGCACATCACTATGGACTTCATGGTCGGTTTGCCGTGCTCTTCTCGGGGGCGAGACGCTGTTTGGGTCGTGGTGGACAGGTTTTCCAAGTCCGCACACTTCATTCCAATGAAGACAACCAATACCGCTGCAGATCCGACTCGCTGTATATCCGAGAGGTGGTGAGACTGCATGGTGTGCCTAAGTCAATTGTTTCCGACCGGGATGCCAAGTTTGTCTCTAAGTTCTAGCAGAGTCTTCAGGCTGCGTTGGGCACGATAAAGATCCTCAATCGACTTTTCATCCTCAAACAGATGGTCAGTCAGAGCGGACTATTCAGACGTTGGAGGATATGCTACGTGCTTGTGTACTGTCTTGGAAGGGCAGTTGGGAGGACCAACTGGCTTTGGCAGAGTTCGCTTATAACAATAGTTATCAGGCGAGCATCAAGATGGCTCCTTTTGAGGCTTTGTATGGCCGGAGGTGTGTGTCTCCTCTTTGCTGGGATGCAGTGGGTGAGAGATCTTTGCTTGGTCCAGACCTTGTTCAGCAAACTGTGGAGAAAGTGCGGGAAGTTCATCAGAACTTGTTGGCTGCTCAGAGCCGACAAAAGAGTTATGCGGATGTTCAACGCCGTGAGTTGGAGTTTGCGGTTGGTGACCTGGTGCTCCTTCGAGTGTCGCCAACTAAGGGCATTGTTCGTTTCGGTACTACCGGGAAGCTTAGCCCGCGGTTCATTGGTCCTTTTCCAGTGGTTGCTCGTGTGGGCGATTTGGCCTATCGCTTGAGTTGCCGAGCTCATTGCGCGTGTGCACAATATTTTTCATGTGTCTATGCTGAGGAAGTATTTGCGGGATCCCGAGCACAAGATCGACCTGGGGCAGGTCACGGTGGATCAGGATCTCACGTTGGAGAGTCGCCCAGAGCGTATCTTGGATACTTCTGAGAAAGTCTTGAGGAATAAGACCATCAAGTATGTGAAGGTCCTTTGGACGTTTCAGTCTGAGAGGGAGGCTACGTGGGAGCAGGAGGACCAGATGCGGAAGAAGTACCCCGAGCTTTTCGAGGCTGGTGAGTACTCGTAGTTGAGGTCTTTTGTGGATTGCTCTTTCTTTTGGTATTTCTTTCCTTCATTGTTCTTTTCTTCGCTGTTCTCTTGCCTGAGGTTTGAGGAGCGAGATTCGAGGACGAATCCTTTTTAGGTGGGGAGAATGTAATACCCTGTTTGTCGCTTCGGCGTAAGTCTTTAAAAAAAACAATCGCGGAGTCGCCGGTTTATCGGTAAATCGCGGGAAGGGAAAAAATATTAATTGAAGAGCAATAGGAAAAAAAATAAAATAAAATATAAATTATATTTAAATTCAGTGTTGGGCTGCCAGGGAGGTGGGCCAACCACCCTTGGGCCAAGGGCCCAAGGGGGTGCGCCACCCACCCCCCCAAGCCGCACCCCCCCTCTCCTTTAACACTAGCCCTTTCCCCCCCCCCTCCCCTCCCTACAGCCGCCACCCTCCCTCCACCTCCTCTTGGGCTCCTCCCCTTACCCCCTGCTGCTGCCAAGGAGCTTCCCCATTGCTGCCCTTGGAGAAGGAGAAGAAGGAGAAGGCAAAGAAGAAGAAGGGGAAGGAGAAGAAGAAGAAGAGGAGGAATTGGGGAATTTCTTCAGCTAGGTAATTTTCTCTCATCCCAAACCCTCTGATCTTAGGAGTAATTAGGGTTCTTGGGATGGATTTTCATGCGAGAGTTTAGATTAATTGCCCGATTAAGGTTTACCTGATGTCCGTTAGTAGATCGATTCGCGTAGCGCGGCTTTTTCTGTGGTTTTGATCTAGAAAACGATTTTTTCTACGGATCTTCCCAAAAGGAAAGTTGTATAGGATTGCCAGTTGCATCTGCTGTATTTTTTTTCAGTTTTTTCTACCGTGGGATCTGGGAGATACGGAGTCGGCAATACCGCTGTCCCTCAGGCGGGCAGATTGGTACAGACCGACTGTAATTCGGGTTTTAAAAATAGTAGATTAATTTTATGGTTAGGGCCGTAATTGAGAAAGTTGTAGATAATTCAGACTTCTAGTAGTTGTAAAATTTTCAGAATTTTTGGACCTCTGTGCTGTCGTGGGGACGCGATTTAGTGTCGCTGTCCAGTCTGCCAGATCAGAAAGTTTGCTCTGTTTAGGGCACTAAATTACAACTAGTTATGATCCGAATAAAAATAGGAGTTCTACACGAAAATCGTAGGTTTTTAAGTCATGATTCCAGAAATGTATCACTTGCTATATTTGGTCCATTAGTTTAAAAGATACGAAATTGTGAAGCAACACTGCTGCAGAAGGGTTCTTGCTATTGTGCTGAGCGGAGAGGATTTGTACGGGTTCGGGGTTTAGCGACGCTTACAATTATTTTTGTTGTGATTGTTTGCTGTGGCTTGGTGCTGAGAGATGCATTTTGGACAAGTGGTCTCGACCTTGAGCATTCTTGATTGTTTTTACTTCGATTCGTCGGTTCGAGGCAAGTGATCGTAGCGGTGGTTGCTACCGTTTAACTTGTTATTCCTTCTACTTGCATTTTACATTATTATCGTAATTTGATACATATGCCATGATTGCAAGATATTGTTAATTGGGGAGTTGATAGAAAGAATTTATTTATTGTATGTTGTTAATATGATAGTAGACTTGTGTAATTCTTGCTTAAGGTTATAATGCGAACGTGAAAATAACATGTGGTGGATGTGGATATGTTGAGAGTATGTTAATGCTCATGGTGGATGAATTTGTAACACCCTGTCTATTCGGAAGACAAGATGTCTCCTAACAAGACAACCTACTATTCAATTCATAAGATTAACATCGCATTCAATGCTAAAGAAACGATTAACCAAGATAACAATCTATAGCTTAATAACAGTTCATCTATAAATTTAAACGAGAATTAACCAAAGCGATTATAATGAACCTCCAAGTGACAATTATTACAGTCCATTACATTATAAATAAAACTGAAGAGATGTAAATAGAACTTTAACGAATGACTATTTATTTCATGTGCATGGAACGTGCTGGACTACACCCTCCCGCTAGCAACCGTTTCACTGGAATTCACCTAAAAATAAATAAAAACAAGAGTGAGTCGAAACTCAAAGAAGCACAACATATACATTCCCATAGAATACTGAATCGAAACAATCTACCAAGTACATCATTTACTTCATGAATTTAAGAAAGCACGGTATGAATGAATGAATGCATTGAAGGAGAATGGACTTTCCACATGTTTATACCGGTATAACTAGTGACACACCCGTCGGTGTTCACTTAAGCCCGCTCTTAACCAAGAGCGGGGATCCAAGTCCGTATGAAGAACGTTTCATACGGAATGTCCGAAACTGCCTACATTGGAATGGTAGGTCTTACATGCCCATATTGGAATTAATGGGACTTAATCAAGTTTCACTCCAGTGACAAAGAATCAATTATGTATGCATGGAATGAAAAGCATAACTTGGCATATAACTCAATGTATCATCGAATAAGGTATTGAACTCTACCACATCATACTCAAATCACAGGAATATTCATAGTTTACCAAGTTAACAAGTAGTCAATGAATTCACACAAATTAAACATTGCACTTGCCTTCCGTGTGGTGACGTGTTGTGAAACAACGAAGGTGTCCTTCCACCCACCGTCTCACCGCCTACACAAGCATTGCCACGTATTACGGATAATCGAATATGGCACAGCTACAAGTGTTCTACGATACTCTCTAATCAACCCACCCATCCCAAGGGTCCAATTTGACATCTACTCCAAAAGTCCAGATTATCGTTCTACGGGCAGTTGCACAAGAAAATTCGCCATTAATTATCTGTAACTCTAAACGACCTAAAATCAGATCTCACTGATTCTTAACTGATCAGGCTACAAAACATTAGTTGGTGGAATCCCCTGATTCGGCCAAAACAGATGACTATTTAACTGCTAAACCCAACCCATCTACGTCTGTCCAGAAAACAGATCAGCAGTAAAGAAAATGGTGTAACTTTTAGCCTACTGATCCAAATGGAATGATCTTTATCAACTTGGAAAGATAATTTCGAGCTCTACAATAACATAGTTGGGTGAAGATTCTGATTCGGCCTCTAATTTGAACAAAAACGAGGGACAAACCTACTGACCTCAGATTTCAGACAGATTGGACAGTTCGTATTCAAAAATTCATATCTCCAAACTACTGATCGGATTTTCCTGATCTTGGTGGCAAAAGAAAGCTAACGAAACCAGGAACAAATCTCTAGAAGGGAAAAACCCCAAATGCGGCCTCTAAAGTACCGTAACATGCCACGCAACATTCTGATCCAATCTGTAATTTCTGGAACTCTAATCCGACACGAATCAATTGATCTCTACCGCAACAAAAATCGATCAAACAAATAACCGGGTGCTCGTTACCCTTGAAGACCCGAGCACGACGAAGAACCACTCCCGCTGGTCTCCTTCTTCTTCCTTGGCCGCCACACCACAGCGAACAACCGGCGAAGAAACGACCACGGAGGACGGATCGGAGGAGAAGCGCCCGGGATCTTGAGACCAACCGGGAGCACCAAAGGCCGCCACCAAGGGAGGAGGGGGCGCCCAACCAGGGGAGAGGGGAGGGGGTGTCGGCTAGGTGGGGAGGGATGGGGCCGGCTAGGGTTTGGGGGGAGTGGCGCCCCCCCTTTATGGCCGGCCACTTCATGGGCCGGCGGCCCCTCTTGGGCCTCTGGTCATGGATCGCGGCCAAAGTTGCTTGAAAATCACGATAACCCCCGCTAATTAGAATTTCCGACTAAAACTATTTCTTTTCTCCTCTCGACTTCTTTCTTTTACTAGAATGCGATTAGGAACTTTTAAAGTCTCGTTTTCGAATAATATTCCCAGATAATTGAAACGATACAACCTAGCTGGATAAATGAGGTATTACACTCTATCCCCCTTAGAAAAGATTCGACCTCGAATCTACGCACTAATCTACTCAAAGGAAGCTGCGTGCGAATGAAACAACGATAATTCAAGCTTGAATTGCTCGGATACTCGCTTAACACTCGAGCACACCGCATTTACGCGCATTTCGTGATAAGGATCCGGACGATCAACGCGATAAGCCAACGCCCTAATTATTACAACTTTCAAAAACGAAGAGAATCCAACTAGAAATAGAGAGTCCTCATCGCATCCACGTAATGCTAACTCTCACCAAAAGGTTAGATTCCAAATTTGACAATTCATCTCGAAAATAAATCCATTTTACAACCAGAGGAGAAGTACTCAAACGCCCTAAACCAAAACTTGCGGTTTGTCTGAATTTGGAAAGAATCAACACGCCAACACAGCACCAACTCAAATTGCAGAAAACACAAGTCAACGACACAAAACTCAAACGAGAATCAAGAAAACGCTTCATTATCCCACGAATCATCCTTTGCCACAGTTCCTCGCTTTTAGGAATGAAATTTCTCTCGAACCTTGAAATTCGAATTCTTTGACTACCACATGAGCTAAAACCTCTTAGTTAAACATCCTCAAATTATGCTCAAATTGAAATACATCATCCACACCATTGTGGAGAGGCTATATTGAATCCACCGAATACTCTAAATAACTTGTTCTACTAACCAAAATTGACTTGATAGTAGGCGTTCAAGGCACCACAGAATAGGCTCCACACCATCACATTACCTCCAATTTCCAAGAACCACAACTCAGAATCCTTAACCCGCACAATCATGTACTACATCAAAAAGGGTTCTATCAATTATCATTATACTGATCAGGAAACTCCATTATTCCACTTTCTCTACACATAATCATTGTGTGACCAAAGGTCTAGCATAACAATGCAAACCCAAATTTAACCTCCAAGATCTCTACCACAAATATCAATTATAACTTATAGGGAAATCAACGGATTGACTCTCCAACATTTTCCCCAATTCTAACATACTCACTCAATTGCATACTTAGAAATTTCTCACCAAATCTCGCATCATTATCCAATTGCGTTGCTCATAGAAGTAATCAAGGTTTCCATACCTTCGATAATCACCGACCATTCAATCATGAATCAAGTTACAAGTTTCACTATACCATAGGTTCTACTCAGTCGTAACACTTTTCAGACTTACTTCAAAACCAAACATTCCATGTGAATTAATTTTCCCCCAAGAGATAGAGATCAAAACCATTCTACATTCTACTACTCCTCCAATAACTTGGTAGCAAAATATCACCGCTACGATTACTCATCTACCACCAAACAGGTTGCCAAACTTACCCTTTGCAAACACTTTGCAACCCAAAAGCTGTGATCCTTTCTCAAAAGGAAGAGGCGAACAAAGATAAGTTTATTCACACGTAAAGACGTTGTTCATCACGGAAAGCAGAAACCAAAAGAAATATTCTAATAAAGGTGATCTTGGAAACGAAAGCGAGTTCATAAATGGAGGCACACATCCTCAAAAGAGAATAGCAAATAACGGCCGACACGAAAGAAAGATATTACGCTTGAAATTCGCCATCTCTTGAGCGGAAAGAGCAACAAATTTAGGGACGCTTCAAATAACCCCAAGATTTAATTAAGAATCGATAAGATCCTTCAACAGACAACTTGCTCAAAGCAGCCATCTACTTGGGAAACATGAGATCCAAATGTTCTCACCACAAAACTCAAACATTTCCCTTTACAGATTTCACGGAAAGCAAACGGATTAACTTCGCCTCAAGAGATCAACGAAAATATTCTTTTATTGCCACCTCACTTAGCTTAACTCAAACCAAGGAGCCTTTCGGACTAAATCACACGAAATCTTTAAGAAACAATAGGTTAATCCAATTCCTCAAGTTACCCAAAATAATATCAGTTACCAGTTAATTCACGAGCTCCAAGGTACCGTGAAAGCTAAACTTGAAATATTCTTATTTGAACGATGCCACCAAAGGCGATCAATTTACTACAGGTATTAACATCAAACTCATAACAACACTTAGAAAACGTTTCGAAAGACCCACGTGGAATGAATGGGTTGATTCCTTCTCGAAAGAAGAGGCAAATAGAAACGATCTTTACCAACTGAAGAAATCACTTACCCTCGCAAGGAACACGTAACTCGGGGAAAACCAATTAGGCAACGAACTCAGAACACATATGGAAAGTCCACAGTTGAAAACATAGGCCTCACAAAAATAGAATATCCGACCTTAACCGTTAGGAACAAACGGGTATTCAAGATCAAAACACCCGCATCATGGAAGAACTATTATAATTTTTCAACATATCGCTTCACTCGACAAACGATATTTACCACAAAGAACACGAATTCCCCAAAGAGCATGTACACAAAGCGAAATTTGATCATTTTAGAAATTTTACTAAAGGCGGACAACTTTCTTTCTTTATAAAGGAATCAACATTGCCATCACATTATCGATCATGTCAATAAACCTTCTAAAGGAACATGGCAAATCGTGTTATAGAAAATTTTCAAAGATCAAATGGAATTGTAATAACAACTTATTCTAGAAAGGAAACTTAGTACAAAAACCACAAAGCTGAAACAAACCTCTCACACATCTCCACCATAACATTAGAAAAGGGTTTCGACACATTTTTTTTAAGAGAGGTTCTAAACTCCAACATTCCAACTACTCCAAAAGAAACGAGTAGAGTCAAGACTTTCTTAGCCAAACTTTGTAAAAGCTAATTCCGTTCCCCAAAATACCAAACGGTTAACTGTGTCCCTTAATCAACAAGTGAGATAGGACCCTTACCAAAAGAATGATCTTGTCAATAATATCGTGTACAAGTAGCAAAGAGAGCTCAACAATCAGAAAGACAAGAATTGTTTTTTGAAAAAAAAACATCTAGGGACCAATAGGAACCCGTAGCCAACCAATTTGTTTGATTACCATCTCCGACTTAATCACCACAAGGCACCCCAAAAAGGGTTTTAACACTAATCCTCAGAAAAGAGATGCGTTAAACTTCAAGATGCGGAATGAACCAAAAGAAATACATGGAGCCAATGCTTACTCATGTTAACGAACTTGCAACATAAAACTCTCATTATACAAACTATCAAACGAGTAAACGAGTCGCTATTTTCCAATGTGAAAGAAGGAACAAACATGGAAATATCAATATTGCCAACTGTCGAAGATTATTTAAAATAAAAGAAATTTAACAACTGAAAACAATAATATTTTCAGAGAACCATTAAAGACCTATTGGATCTCATCAACTACCATGACTCATGAACCTAAGAGAAATTCATCAACTACCACCGGACAAGAATTGGTCAAAATCAGAAATCAAGGAAGAGAACCACTGTCTAAAGCATCCCAAAGGAAATATGCAAGATCATTGTGCACTTGATAGAGAACTTGCAAAAGAAATCTGCCAATGCCCGAAACCCCAAGCGAACACATGGGTTGAATTTTCCAACAGGGGTAAAATAGAACTTCCGTGAAAAGGTAAATCTTGCAATTTAACTACGCTCACGTGGAGCAGAAATATCACAATAGTAGAAAGAACAATAATTGTTTCAAAGAACGATCAGAAATCTACTAGAGATTGCCCACTGCATTATAACCCTCCATTCAAAAGAAATTCACGAACTATCGAAACTACAAACGTAAAACCGGATACAAACTTGAGAAGGACAAAACTTCATCAATGAGCTCAGCTCAACACGTAACTATGGAACAGGTAAGAACTTCTCTACTATTACAACACGAGCAATGGTGTAGCACAGTAAAACCGTGACGACAACCACGAACTCACCGCTCGACGTCCGCTCTGATACGCATAACTAATGCAATCAATTATGAATATATAGGATCATCTCATGACAATCATAGAATAATTCATAGATATATAGGATATCGCATCACGTCATAGATTAATAACAAGAAAGATAGTACAGAAGCAATTCTATACCATACAACATAATGAACAACATCACTAGAAATGCGGAAACAATGGATTTTCCCAAACCCCACCTACTGTGCACAGTGTGTCATTTTAATAACTTAATTACCACGGACCTAAAGCCCGCTCTGATACCAACTGTAACACCCTGTTTATTCGGAAGACAAGATGTCACCTAACAAGACAACCTACTATTCAATTCATAAGATTAACATCGCATTCAATGCTAAAGAAACGATTAACCAAGATAACAATCTATAGCTTAATAACAGTTCATCTATAAATTTAAACGAGAATTAACCAAAGCGATTATAATGAACCTCCAAGTGACAATTATTACAGTCCATTACATTATAAATAAAACTGAAGAGATGTAAATAGAACTTTAACGAATGACTATTTATTTCATGTGCATGGAACGTCTTTGGACTACACCCTCCCGCTTAGCAACTGCTTTCACCGAATTCACCTAAAAATAAATAAAACAAGAGTGAGTCGAAACTCAGCAAGCACAACATATACATTCCCATATAATACTGAATCGAAACAATCTACCAAGTACATCATTTACTTCATGAATTTAAGAAAGCACGGTATGAATGAATGAATGCATTGAAGGAGAATGGACTTTCCACATGTTTATACCCGGTATAACTAGTGACACACCCGTCGGTGTTCACTTAAGCCCGCTCTTAACCAAGAGCGGGATCCAAGTCCGTATGAAGAACGTTTCATACGGAATGTCCGAAACTGCCTACATTGAAATGGTAGGTCTTACATGCCCATATTGGAATTAATGGGACTTAATCAAGTTTCCACTCCGTGACAAGAATCAATTATGTATGCATGGAATGAAAAGCATAACTTGGCATATAACTCAATGTATCATCGAATAAGGTATTGAACTCTACCACATCATACTCAAATCACAGGAATATTCATAGTTTACCAAGTTAACAAGTAGTCAATGAATTCACACAAATTAAACATTGCACTTGCCTTCCGTGTGGTGACGTGTTGTGAAACAACGAAGGTGTCCTTCCACCCACCGTCTCACCGCCTACACAAGCATTACCACGTATTACGGATAATCGAATATGGCACAGCTACAAGTGTTCTACGATGCTCTCTAATCAACCCACCCATCCCAAGGGTCCAATTTGACATCTACTCCAAAAGTCCAGATTATCGTTCTACGGGCAGTTGCACAAGAAAATTCACCATTAATTATCTGTAACTCTAAACGACCTGAAACCAGTGCTCACTGATTCTTAACTGATCAGGCTACAAAACATTAGTTGGTGGAATCCCCTGATTCGGCCAAAACAGATGACTATTTAACTGCTAAACCCAACCCATCTACGTCTGTCCAGAAAACAGATCAGCAGTAAAGAAAATGGTGTAACTTTTAGCCTACTGATCCAAATGGAATGATCTTTATCAACTTGGAAATATAATTTTGAGATATACAATAACTTAGTTGGGTGAAGATTCTGATTCGGCCTCTAATTTGAACAAAAACGAGGGACAAACCTACTGACCTCAGATTTCAGACAGATTGGACAGTTCGTATTCAAAAATTCATATCTCCAAAACTACTGATCGGATTTTCCTGATCTTGGTGGCAAAAGAAAGCTAAGGAAACCAGGAACAAATCTCTAGAAGGGAAAAATCCCAAATTCGGCCTCTAAAGTACCGTAACATGCCACGCAACATTCTGATCCAATCTGTAATTTCTGGAACTCTAATCCGACGCGAATCAATTGATCTCTACCGCAACAAAAATCGATCAAACAAATAACCGGGGTGCTCGTTACCTTTGAAGACCCGTAGAACGACGAAGAACCACTCCCGCTGGTCTCCTTCTTCTTCCTTGGCCGCCACACCACAGCGAACAACCGCGAAAAAACGACCACGGAGGACAGATCGGAGGAGAAGCGCCGGGGATCTTGAGACCAACGGGTGCACCAAAGGCCGCCACCAAGGGAGGAGGCGGCGCCCAACCAGGGAGAGGGAGGGGTGGCGGCTAGGTGGGGAGGGATGGGGGCGGCTAGGGTTTGGGGGAGTGGCGCCCTTTATGGCGGCCACTTCATGGGCGTGGCGCCTCTTGGGCCTCTGGTCGTGATCGCGCCCAAAGTTGCCGAAAATCACGATAACCCCGCTAATTAGAATTTCGACAAAACTATTTCTTTTTCTCCTCTGACTTCTTTCTTTTTACCGAATGCGATTCCGGAACTTTTAAAGTCTCGTTTTCGAATAATATTCCCAGATAATTGAAACGATACAACCTAGCTGGATAAATGAGGTATTACAGAATTAATGTGATTAATGGAATATCATATCATTCATGTCATATCATGTCATTTGCATATGTGGATGTCGCCAAGACTTAGCCGCGATCGCATCTGAGTCAAAGATTGTTTATTGTCGTAATACGATGCACCTATTCGCCCGCGGAAGTGTCGTATATTGCCGTAATACGATACATTGCAATTCCTGCCCTGGCAAGAGTGATGTGGAGCATAGCGTGAAGCATTCATACGCATATAAGGGATATTTAAATGACTGCATTCATATGCCATTTAAAAACCGAAAACTGATGAGGTCTGTTTTATGATAGTTTGTGGTGGCTTATTAATTGTGGAAACGACTGGTGGTTGTGTATGTATGAAACTATTGATGATGTTTATTTGTTCGTAGTTGAAATAACTTGTTAAACTGTTTGCTTGCTGAGATTTATATCTCACCCTTGTTTTCCCCTCCCCACAGGTGGACTTTGAGCATGCATTGGGAAGGGTAGAGCAGCATCACAATGATGCACATGGATTTTGTCTTAATGCTGAAATAAAGTCATAAGAATTCTAGTTTTGCTTAGCTGTCTTATGGAAGATTGCTTCAATGTTTAATTTAGAACCGTTCCTTTGGTTATTAGGTTAAGTTGATTTTTTTGAATATTTCATTGTTCTCCTTATTCGGTTATTTTCTAGTAGTTTATGCTTCCGCTTATATTATCATGTTAATTAAATATGGCCAGTTTAATCTGTCTTGCAAATTGGCTAGTGGTAGAGTAGTTCAGTAGCATCCCAGAGTAATGTGGGTCTTGGGGTGTTACATACCGCTTCGGTTGTCCTCCAGCCGCCCCAAGCAACCCGGTCAGTTCCTTGTGCTGTCGCCAAGCTCATGCTCATGTTGGTTTTCCTCGAATGCCTTTGCTCCGCCATTTCATTGCACGAAGCTCCTCTTCACGGCCATTATCTCGCCGCCGCCCTTGCCGCATCGCCGCCACCCAAAGCACCACCTTGCTCTCGGGGTCCCATTTTTGCCTTTGGTTGCCGCTCCATCACTGTAGTTCGCCATCACTGCCATGCGCGAGCCAGCGTCACCTCCTTCCATTGTTCTGCCCGAACTGCTCTCTCTCCCCCTCTTTCCCTCACTTGCGAGTGGGTCCACCCAGTCAGTGCCTTCTCTATCCTTTTCTGTCTCTTACACCTTGGCCCCACTTGTTAGTATCTTTTTATTTTCCTTTTCTTTCCGGTCGTAAATCTCTGCTAATGTCATGCTGACGTAGTAATCTAGAATTTCCTTTTGAAAGAAAATTCTAAAAATCATAATAGTCTTTTCTCTCTCTGTTTTATCTCGTTCGAACTCCAATTTCATCCATTCAAATTCCTAAATTCATCTAAAATTGAGCTCTTTATTTTAGAGTTGGTTTTACTATTTTTGGATTTTATTTGAATTTATTTTTGCTTCGCTAGTTGTTTTCTCTCTCGTTAGACGATCTGTTTCACGGAGTAGGAGTATAAGCGAACTTTGAAGTTACAAATGTGGTAACTGAACAAAGCCAAAGCCAAGGCACGTTGTAGTCCTTTGATCATATTGAATTTATAATTTAAAAGTATATTGTTTTATATCAATTGCATGTTATCTTCATATCAACTGTTTTGGGATTAATTAATCTCTTATTTGTCATTATGCTTCCATTGAACTTTTGAATACTTTGAATTGTTTTTCACCATAGAATGGTTAATATTAGTTGAGCATATTTGTATCACTAACATGGGTATCGTAGAGATGCTTAGTCATGCTTAGATATGATGGGCTCATGATCACATGTTCAATAATGTTAAATTTGACTAAATGAGATATGGAATTATAACGGTAGCTACTGTTGTTGAAATTTGTGTGTCATGATAGGGTATGTCATTGGTCTTGGTTAAAAAATAATAATTTCTACTTGGGTGAGCGATTGTGAAGTGGGGTGCGGGTAGCACGTTATGGGTTTGTGGTAGACTCGCTTGAGTAACTTGTCAAGAACTTAATCTTGTGCGCCATTGAACTGGGCCTTATCATACAACTGCATGCCTGATAGGACAGGTCTAACTTAGTAAGTTGTAGAGTTTTAACATTGAATACTAGGGTAGTATATGGGTGGAGGTGTGGACTACTCTGAAAGTCACATCGATGGACGGTTCACCACTTCCATGTCCAACGGTTTGCGTCAAACCAGCGGTTAGGTTGGGGTCGACAGTATGCACATCGGGAAAGTCAATTGTTGAGATAAAACTTTCGAAAGATTTTGTTGTGATCAGCTCCGTACAAGTTGATTGCATCTTGTGGGTAAAGTGTACAACCTCTAAAGAGTGTTAATTAATCTATTCGAATAGCCGCATCTACAGCCAAGGACATGTCTGGGGATTTCACACAAGAGGTAAAGTTTATTTATAAAATGTGTCGGAGTGTGAATGAGAAGTTCACTTAATGAATATAATGTTCGCTTGGTGTATGGGTAATTCACTTGGTGGGGTGTGTCGGAAGGTGAATGGAGAATTAAATTGTTGGTTTGGTTGGGGAAGTGAACGAGAAGTTCACTGGTTATTTCAAAGAAATTATTTATTTATTTTCAATTACACATTTCAATCTATTTACCATATTTTTAATACTGCTTTCTGCAAAATAACCATACAGCTAACTCATTGTTCAAGCATGGCATGAATATTAATTGTGTATTGTTTCCCTACGACTTGTTGAGTACTTTATGTTCTCATGGCTTCAAACTTTGCTGCTTAGTCGAAGAATATCAAGCTGCTCAAGAGTTCTACGAATAGGAGTTTTGTGAACGCTTTGCGAATTAGGATGTGTTCTTCACTTGATTGCATGTGGGCATATTGATTAGTCTTTCCATGTTTTTTTCGTTCCGCTGTAATAGTTTATTTGTTTCTTTAGCCTAGCGTGGCAAGTTAAGTAAACATTGACCATAAGGTCCAGTTTTTATTACTATTTGTTACATTGAAATCTTTTTAGTTAAATCGATAAATGGATGTTATTTCATTCAGGTTTCCTGTGTGAGCTAGCTACAGATATAGGACTAGTTTAGAATACACAGACGGTTTCGGGTGTGTAAATCCGGGTCCCGACACTAGTGCGATTGCGAACTCGACGGTGCACTCATGGACGCAAGGGAACGATGGAACTGGTTGGCGGCGAGGTCGAAGTGGCAGAGGCGCACGGTCGTCAATGAAATCGGAACTCTCATGATGCTCCGATGAAATCCAGGCGACGACGGTGTAGATCTGCTCCTTGTGATCCCGATGGTGGTGACGATGAGACTCGAGGTGTACTGACTGCGACGAAAGTCTCGGTGGTGGCTTTTCTTCTCCGAGTGATTCCGACAGCTAGGGTTTGGGATCTTAATTAAGCGGCGACGGTGCAGTTGCGATGTGGAAGCCGAGGGCTACCTCCCTGTTTATAGTAGGGCAGCCTCGAGAATCCTAGGTGCGCACGCTCAGGAAACGGGGCGGCGGCGGAGTCCAAGTTGTGCCCAAGTCGGAGATGATGAATAGTGCAAGGGTGGGACTCACATGTCAGTGTCTGTGGTTAGGGTGAGTTGGTGTCGCCAACGACATGCATGTGATCGACAGAAGGGACCAGGCGGGGCGAGTGGGAGAGAGAGGAGCGGGCTGCGCGCGGAAATGGGCCGGCAGAGTTGGGTTGGGCTTCAGCAGTGAACTGGGCCGGCAATAGGATTTGAGCCCAAATATTTTCCTGAGATTTTAAATAGCTTTTGCATTTTAGAAATACCAGAAAATCCAAATGGCAAATTAAAAATAGTAAATGAATTTAGAAAAATTCCAAAAAAAATTGAAAAATATTTCCAAGCATAGAGAACTCAAATAAAATAGTTTTGGAATTAATTGATATTCATATTAATCACATTAAATTATTCTGACATTTGAAAGTCTCATTTAAGCTTTATTAAATTTTAAAAAATTATGAATTTTTTCGAGGGACTAAACTGCTCAAAAGGGTTTTGAAACTCAGATAATTGGAATGTTACAAAAGTTAAGTAACTCTACACTAATTTTTGTTTGAAAAAATCGGTAAAATACTTCTTATGTAGATGCAGTTTTGAAAAATGCCATTGGGCGAGGTTGTCGTGTGTCCACAAGTGCACAGTGAGGACACCCAGATCGGTGACATATCTCGAAAGGAAATTAGAAAAAACTACATGAGCATCAATAATTATATTATTTAGGTTCCCTAATATGTTTTGATCTTTGTTCTTCACAACAGCATGCATGTTAGAATTGATTATTATAAAAGCGCATATCAACACCATGCAAGTTGAAATATCTATACACAATATACACTTATAAATTATGAACTTACTTAACTACTTGAGCTTTGATCCTTTTTTATCGACTTACCTAACGCAATAGAAATGGTTGATTTTTTTCTAAAGCGAAAGTTTTTTCCCCTTTCAAACAAGAAGATAATGATATGAATTTGTGAAAGTTGGCTTGCTTAATATAATGTTAATTGGCTACTGATTTAACTTTTTATTTTTTCTTTGAATCTATATGCGAATTTTTGGGAGATACAACGCATTTTCGTCGCGTATTTGCGGATCTAACCATGGCAGGAACGTATTCTAGCACCGCTCGCACACGACCACCATGCAACAATGCCGGAGATCACGCCACGTGGCGTTGGCGCACGGCCAACTTGTGCCAACACCGCCCGCGCGCGTGCCCTCCAAAGACCACGGCGACCCGCCAAATTTAACCACGTCGGCCGCCACCTCAGCCGCACCGAACGCTGGCGCACGGTGGCTATGCGCCAGCCGTTGGCTCATGGTCACCATGCACCAGCTGTTAGTTAGGCTAATTAGTTAGGGTTAGGGTTAGTGTTAGGCTAAAATTTGAAGGAATTTTAAAATATAGCATATGAGTCCAAAAAATTATAAAAGTTTTTATGGAGCCTCCAGACACATTACTTACTTGTGTAAATTTTCTATAATTTTATTCATTCAGAATTTTTATCGCTATTTCGTATAAGTGTCCCGTTTGTACGAATTTGTAAATGTGGAAAATGAGCTCCAAAAATTATGAATTTTATTTTGAAGGCTCCTCACGTAGTGGACTTGATTGTATAATGTTTTGGCACTTTTATATGTGTTCTGGTATTGTCTCAAAAATTTAGGATTTAGGTCGCAAAAATTTTGAATTTAGGGTTTCATGATTTCATGTGACTTGGAATGTATAAAAAAAACTGCATTGCAACTCTATTAGAGATGTCGATATACAATGGAGTTGCAATGCATCTTTTTTTCATTATTCAGGTTGATCAGGATTGACTGTTCCGTTTTTGTTGTTCGCTCCTATGTTAACCAAATTATGCTCATTGGCTTCCTTCTTAAATGCATTGTACTGCAAATGATCATTCTCCCTTGGATTGTTGTTTCCAATTTGTAGTGGTTCTTCAGCAGCAAGGTTGACTAGCACATGATAAGGGCATGCACCTTGTCCCTACAGAATGAACAAATATGGTGACTGGGATACGATGGTAACATCAAAACCATATAGGTTGTATATGGAAGGTAGTTTCCTGAAGCCTTCTGTTCCCTTCTGCATATGTGATATATTACATTTTGTATCCTTAATTGTGGGATCCCTTGACTGTTGTTGAGATTGCGATGTGTCCACCGGTGGCAAAAAAAAAATTCAATGATCAAGAACCACCTTTCCCACCGCCCGTCCTACCTCTTCCGCACATCTGTCGTCTCATCCAGAATTCTCGGCGCCAACACTTCTAGAATTCCTAGCGCCAACTCTGCGGCTCCTCCTTCGCTCGGCTTTAAATACCGAACTCTCGCAGTCGCTCTTTGCTCATCTCAATTTTGTTTTGCTTCTCGTTCTGGCACTCATCGCTGAGGACTCAGAGAACGTAACATAATTACTTTTTAGGGAGATTAAGTATTTGTTTGCTTCTTGTCGCTCATCGCTCGATCTTTTTTTATTGCTTTCCCCCGAAGGGTAGGCAATTTATTAGATGCTTTTGTCATTATTACCGCAGTTGTAGTTATTAGTTAGCTAGTCGTAAATAGTTAGTATATTGGTAATTAATTAGTCCTAATTAGTTAGTTAGTGGTAGTTAATTAGTTAGTGTATATGGTCCCCCGGGCACACTCTATATCAACGACGTGAGTTATGCAGAATTTACATCCTTATTACGTTTTTCACTGTACGGTGTACTTACATTATGAAATTGCAGGACATGGACGACTTCGATTTATGACACCGACATAGGGAGTCTCGAGACAAGGGGGAGGGGAAGGCTCTTGTGACAGAGCCTGGCTGCGTGCTCCATGTTCTTTGTTAATTTATCAGTTCAATGTGGATGATGTTGGTACAATACAGTATTAAATAATATCATCCACTTTAACACTGTGTTGTACCACATGCAAGATAGGCTTGTACATGACCAACTGAGAGAAATACGTGACATGCAGATCATATAACAACATACCGTAGCCTTCAAAACGCACACGAGTCAGAGGCTGCAGTACGTTGTTATATGATCTGTATGCCACGCATTTCCCTCAATTAGTTCATGTATAATCTTATCTATCCTGTGCTACAATATAGTGCTAAAGTGAATGATATTCTTAAATATTGTATTGTACCACATGCTAGATAAACTTGTATATGAACCAACAGAGGGGAATACGTGGCACGCAGATCGTATAACAACATACCAAAGCCTGCCTATTATTATATCATCTGGATGCCAAACATTTCCCTCAGTTGGCTCATGCACAAACTTATCCAGTCTATGGTACAATACAGTATTAAAGAATATGATCCACAATAAACTGATAAATTAACAAAGAGTGTCCCGATTGCAATAAACCCGTGCGTGTATCATGTAATGATTGTAACGCTTCAAGCGTTGTCAAATTCATGTATGAACACGTACACTGCAATTGAAGGGTTACGGGCAAGGCTACGATAGCACAAACAAAAAAATACCACGCAACCAAGGGACCTCTGCTAGTAATAGATCACGAGATTAGCGCTAGATGCATCGACTCGTAGCGGAAGTAGAGTCGTTGTAGCGAGTTGATGCAGTCGTAGTCGTACTCATGACACATCTCCTCCTTCAAGTGATCGTACTCACCGCGCGTCTGCTCCTCCGAGTGGTCGTACTCGCCGCGCGACTTCTCCTCCGACACCGGTGATCGTCACGAGTTGCGGATCGTCCTAGTGCTAATGCTTCGCAACAACACCTCCGAGGTATCCACACGTACGGGGCAAGATCACCACACGCTGAAGTGCTAGCACCGGCAGCGTGGTTGAGAAGGCGTGGCTATTTTGGTTTTGGGAGTTCTTCCAAAGATCATCCTCTGTCCTTCAACCCCATGCAACCGCCCCTCTTTATATAGGCATCCATGATGGGTCTCGACCTTGAGGCCCATTAGGAACTCGTGGCCTATACGAATTCGGATCACCATCCAAAACAGATCCTAGCCCTTTAAATGTGCAACCCTACAGGTTCATGCATAATCGGTTATCACTCGAAAACTCTTTTTCGACCACTAGTCGTTAGCGGTACCTAACAGCACATAACGATTCCCAAATACACATATAATATATCAGATGAAACTTGAAGTAATATGATCTATGATCAGGTCCTCATCACATACGATCAGTTCGTATCTCCATACGGCCAGATCGCATTTGGTACGGACCAGTTCGTAACTCCTTACGACCAGGTTCTTACCATTCTGTGATTATGTTCGACTAGTCTACGACCAGCACGTATCTCCATACGACTAGTCCGTAACTGATCGAACTAAGCGACCTACTCATGCATTCTCCTTTTGCCTCACGATGTCTGGTTGAACTCCAGGTGAGATGATGTGTCATCCATGGACTGTTCAATACTTTCTCGATCGAGTGTCGGATAACTTCATGTGGTCGACACTTCGACTACCAGTGGCATGGCCATGCACTTTCTTTATCCGATCATCACGAGGGGCCCAGAGACATCTCTCCAGTTATGTTAGGAGGGGTAAATCCCATCTCGACCAGTCACAGCCCTCAGCATGTTTCATAGCATACCCGAAATCTACCTTTATAACTACCTAGTTACGAGTAGCGTTTGGCAACCCCTAAGCGTGCTATTACACATGTAGGGAACTATGTTGATCTCAGGTCTAAGGATTATACATCATCATTACTTGAGACCAACTAATGACACAAAGATTCATAACAATCTCAATAGTATCTCAATAATGGGTCTATCCAACCCCATGTTCTCTAACATGTGCTCACATCATTGATTCGATATCTCTATATCCATGACCGGTGAAACATGGTCATCAATCAATACATGTGCTAGTCATAGAGTCACTGATGTTCCGACCAGTGACATCCGACCAGGAATATATTTAGAACGACATCATATAAGTTAAAGAGTTCCACCAACAAGTCACATACTTTTTGATCTATAACTGATGATTCATTCAAGGAACACGATAACATATCAAAATCATGAACATAATGAAATATCATCATCTCTATGATTGTCTCTAGGACATATTTCCAACAACAACTCCATTGAAAACCCTAATTTTTGAAACCCTAATTATGTTATGAGTACTTTGTGTGGGAATTCATGAAACCCTAATTTTAGGAAAAATCATTCACACCGACAACGAATCCTCTATGTTCGCATAGCCAAATGCAACTGTAATAACCAGATGAAAAATAGAGGTAACATAAGAGAACAAGTTCTAGAGCATAAAGAAGCAAATATATATGCCAGATTGTACTGTGCATTGCAGTGCACGAAGAGTATGAAATAACAACGTTTCAATCTAACGTTTTATGACATCTTCATAATCACAACAAGCGTTCTCAGCCCCTTCAATTGCATTCTGTAAAAGCTCCATAAAGTACTCTGCTATAACTCCACCATAGTGTAGCAATGCTATCAAGAACTATGATGTTAATGTCCTTTTGGGTTGATTGTTGAGGTAGATTGAAATGTTGTAGTTTCATACTCTTCATGCACTGCACGGTATAATTTAGCATATATAATTTAGCTTCTTTATGCCCTAAAACTTATACTCTTATGTTACAAGCTCTAATAGTCTGCTTATTTTCTACATTCCAAGTCACATGAAATCATGAAACCCTAATTTATGAAACTTACAATCGAAATTTTCGATACCTAAGTCCTAAATTTTCGAGATAATACCAGAACATATATAAAATTACCGAAATATTAAACAATCAAGTCCACTGCGTGTGGAGCTTTTGAAATGAAATTCATAATTTTTTGAGCTGATTTTCTACATTTACAAATTCGTACAAACAGGACACTTATACGAAATAGCGATAAAAATTCTACCGAATAAAATTATAAAAAATTTACACAAGTAAGTACACTTTGTCAGGAGGCTCCATAAAAAAATTTATAATTTTTTGAACTCATTTGCTATATTTTAAAATTCCTCCAAATTACAGCCTAATACTAACTCTAACCCTAACTAACCTAACTAATTATCCTAACTAACGGCTGGCGTATGGCCACCGTGTGCCAGCGTTTGGTGCGGCGACGTTGGCACATGGTGGCCATTCGCCAACGCCACATGGCGTGATCTCCGGCGCTAGCGCACAATGGCTGTGCGCCAACGGTGCTAGATATGCAAATACTTTCCAGCCATGGTCTAATCCGCAAATACACGATGAAAAAGCATTGTATCTACCAAAAATTCAATATATGCATAATGTGTATGTCTTAACAGTACAATCTTATGTTTCTAAGTAGAGTTATTAGAATACCACGTGTATATATATTGTCCTTTATTTAATATACAGAAATTAAAAAAGATAACATTTCTTCTCATATTTGTTAGAGTACAATTCCAAGAGGTCTTGTCAGATCCGTGGCAACGCGCGGATGGTACACCTAGTTAAGGGCTAGATGTTTTACTTTTTAAGGAATTTCTAGCATATTTCATTTTTTTCTTAACATATGTAAATCACCGGTCATCAGATTTTATTATATAATAGATGATGTAGAAGTTTTCATTCTAGATGATGTAGAAGTTTTCATTCTAGAATTGTGGTGTCATAAGCACAAAATTGATCTCGTACCACTTAAGATGACATAAATGGTACGCTAACATATATGGCACTTGTGAGCTCAAAAAGGGGGGCAACTGAAGTAATTATAGGCAAGCCAAAAATCCTTATCTTGGCATTTTTATCAAGCATCTTGTGTGCATACACCAACAAACAAATATTTATAAACAACTACACGCATCGCAAGCGAAAAAAAAGCGTCCACACAACATACATGTAAGATTCAGCTGAATACAAATGAACACCCTCGAAATTATAAACCTAACAAATAACTCTATGCATGCTTTCAAATTGACATCAACGTATTCCATCATGACCAAATCAAAAAAGGGGAAATGGTAATTACATAATACTAACAAATTGCAGAAAAGGTGAGCTCAATGCAGCAGCAGCAGGGACAGGGATGCGCTCAACAAATTACAGAGTGCGCGCATGAGGTGCGAACTCGCTCTGAACTCACGTTTCGCAAGCTTTACGCGTGGGGGCCATGGCTGTCATTTCCTGCCGCCGTCTGCAGCGAGGAGGGCCGAGCGCGCGCGGCAGCGTAGTCCAGTCCCAGTCAGCCATCCAATCCCTGCCGCGGCCTGCGGTGGTGCGGCCGCTGCTCCGCAATTCCAACGTTTTTTTCCTTTTCCAGCGTGCCTTGCAAAGTGCCTGCTTGCTTCCAAACAAAAGGTGGGGAAGCTGAAGGAAAGAACGATGGGAGAGGTGGATGCCGATGGAGCGATAAAGTTTGGGGGGGAAAAGAGAAGAGAGATGGTCAGAGATTTGTCCCCTCTGTCGTGTCTAGCTTCTTCTTCTTCGCGTTGGGAGCGGCAACCCCTTTCGCCGCCACCGATAGTGGGGGGAAAAAACACCACTAGTTCCAACCTTGTGGGCCTCGTACCTTGGATCTTGGAACTTGGAATGCAGGGTTATACTTTTTCTAATTCTCCTACACAACAAAACACATCTAAAATTAATAACAAAAAATAATCTTTTCTGCCACGAAATAAAAATAATCGTAGAAATTAGTCATCCTAATTACTTCTTCCGGTCCATTTTGATTTCGAGTTTTTTTTTTTTTTTTTTTTTTTGGGTTTATGGAGGCAACATTTGCCACCGAATACCTTCATTATTTGCTTGTTGATAGTGATTTAGAGAGAGATATGTATGCACTTAACATCAGCGATGGAAGGCATGGGAAGATGAGCAAGTGGCCTGGGTTTACTTGAAGCTTAATCAGAGTGCAGAGTATATATCTAACGACCAGAATTAGACGAGTGATATCCAATCTGTAGCGTTGAACACACATCCAAAGGTTGAAAATAGGCAAAATTGGCTACAGCCCATTGAATTTTCTTTGTCCTTAGCTAGCAGGTATCCAAAAATCGTATCTGTGCTAAGAGACCATCAAATTTTGTATATCTTAGCTGTAGAACACTGAAGCGAGCATTATATTATTATCTATTATTTTGGAGAGCGAAACACTACAAAATAATCTTTATACCCTTCCTTCTTCCCTCTAAGACGAGTGGGACCCGCGTGAAGGAAATAGAGTTAAACTTTCAGAGAGAAAACAGAGGAGGCGACGGTCGGTTACGGGCGATGCCACCAAAGCGGCCGAGCGCGTGGGAGTCACAGTGATGGCCAAAATGGGTTGAAGGGGTCTGGGAGGCGATGGGAGGTGGCGTCGCGGCGAGGCGCTAGCGGCGGTGAGGCGGCGATGAGATGCACGGCAACAGCGATGGCGACACCCTTAGCACGAGCAAGGGCACGATGATGGAGAGCGGAGGCCACTTGGGTCATCTGGGAGGGCGAGGTGGTTGGTGGTGAAGGGAGGTAGTGACCCGGCGTCGGGGAAGAGGGTGGTGGCGGCGTGGGTGTGCTCTGATGGCGGCTATTGAATCGAGATGGGGAAAAGGGAGAAGGAGATCGGAACACGGTGTGATGCGAAGAATTTGGAAGATGCTCACCAGAGAGGAGATCGGGCGAGGCGAGGCGGCGGTGGGAGAGGAAGAAGAAAGGGTGCGGCGTGCGGCCAAACAACGATGAGGTAGAGGCTGGGGTTTAGGAGAAAACGAAGAGGAGGGTGAGGCAGTCCTGATGAGCATTTTATAGAGGGGGGAACACACTCGGAGCGGTGGGGTGACAAGCTTCCCTTGGGTCCAATGGTGGCAATGACGGAACTCGAAGATGACAGCACAACGGCTTGGACAACGCGACGGCAACGGGGGCGATGGTGGTGGCGCGATCAGAGGTAGGAGGCAATGGTGAGGCGGTGCAGGGGTGACCCAATGAGGCAGGAGGTGGCAACGGTAATGGGAGGGGAAGAGAAGAAATAATAGGAAAGGAGACCGGAATGGCAAAGTAGATATTTCCTGTGCCTTCTCTCGCGCCCCTTAAAATAATATTTTTAATGGTCTCAGTGTCTTACAGCCAATATCCACAAATTTTTAGTGTCTATAGGGCAAGACGTGATTTTTTTGGTGTCCAATGGCCAAGGGTGTAAAAGTTTCAGAACTAATCATAGGGAATATCTAGGTGTTGTTTGGTTGATGGCCAAATTGAGTCAAATCAAAATTTTGACATAGTGAAAACATAGGCAAAGTGAAATATTGGCGATAGGATCATGGCCAAACCAAAATTTAGCGTTACCAAAATTTTGGTGAGTAATTTCCTTCGGACTAGCCACATATGACATTGGATTTCATTGGTATTACCAATATTTTTGTGGGCGTTACCAACTGCAAACCAAAATGACCCTTAGATCCCAACTAAGGTGCCAATGCCATCTAGTGATCTGTCCACAATTTTTACATTGAACTATGGAAGAGACAAGGGACATAGAGAAGAGAACAATAATTGGGAGTTCATGAGCTTTAGTTCAGCCCACATGGATCCTACCGGGTAGGACTCTGCCCGTGAACCCAGACCTGTATCACTACCACCCTGCAGCCTCCCTCCCCACCTTCCCGCCAATTTTACAGTTTGAACGTAAAATTTGACTACCAGCCCGAGCCCCCTCACTGGTCACGGTGACCGCTTCGGCTACCTCCTCCTCAATATCCGGTTTCCGTCGCCGCGCCGCCGTCGCGGTGATGGCAATTGCAGCCTACTAGTGGCTGTCGAGGCTTGTGTCCTGGGCCTCCTGGCTATCATGGCGCCCTGGCTCACCGCTGCTTTCACCTTCGTTTGTTAAGTCGCTCGGACTCGGAGCATGCTCCTCTTTGCTGTCACCGCCGTCCTCCTCCTCGTCGGCGCAGAGGTTCAGATCGAGGCCGCTACCATCTCGCCGACGCTTGGATTCGCTTGAAAGGTGGTCTCCCCCTGCCTTCCTCTTGAGATCGCCGGGCAGCAGCTCATCCAGCCACAGCGACCGGATACTAACCGCTTCGCCGGAGCAAATGGCGTCATTTGATTCTTGCACCGCCGGCTCGACGTCCAGGCCCTCGCTCCGGTGACGACGAACCTCCTCGGGTGTCATCACGGGGTCCGGGAGCAGGAGGCTTAGCGTGGTCTTGGCATCCTGGTTGTTGCTCTTGCTCGTGCCATGATCGGTTGGTGTGTCAAAGTTCAAGCATAGCCAAGAAGAGCTTGGCTTTGGCTTGTTTTTGTGATTCGGCAAGGAGGCACACCACCATGGGATTGGGGAGGCATTGGACGCCTGAGCCTTGTCGCTGCGCAAGTGAAGGCTCTGGCAAGATCTGCTCCATCTCCTCTTCAACTCCATCAGCTCATCCTGCGTTGACTAATGTAAAATCGCCTCGATTCATTACGAACTTGTTTACATGAACAGAAAACCTCAATTGCAGATGCTAGTTTCTATCTCTCCCTCTGATTACCTTGTCCGATGTTTGGGGCTCATCTGCCTGTGGCCAGCCAGGGAAACAGGTCAGAGCAAGGGTGGTGCCTTGGGCCTTTGCCCTTACAAGTGACGCTTCCTTCTCGTAGCTGTTGGCGCACTCGGCGCAGAAGACCGGAACACCGTCCCCATCTCCTGACGCAAGATCCAACAGAGGAATCTGACCAAGCATGGTGACCTTGCCTTCTGCCGAGCTGCTACACAAGGAAGAAGAAGAGCAAATGCAAATCAGCTTCAATGCTCATTGGTATACCAAAAAGATCAAGAACCGCCGTTTCTTTTCATCAGGGTTTCAAGCCTTTTGGCCAGGCAGAAACTTACTGCCTTCAGAAAGAAAGAATCTCCAAAGAAGCTAGCTACCCAGAACCAGTCATCTACACAAGCCTCTCTGTTTATAGTTGCTACTACCAGCTCAAATCTCAACATTACCTATCTAATAAAGGCCAATTATTTCAGGGGGTTTCTACTAGTACGCCATGCAAGCATCAGTCTGTGCCTGTCCAAACGGAGCACACCAAACCAAAGCAGAGCAGAGGATGACAAGCTAGTGACAGCAACACATCAGTCGGGGACAGTCACAGCAGAAGGAGACAAAAGGAAACAAACCATACGAATGAACAGAGAGACGAGACGGGAACAGCAGTGGCGCGAGGCCTAGCGCGTGATCACCTTGGGGCAGGAGCCGGAGGGCCGCCGCGCCAAGCGAGGGCCAGGCCGGTGCCGGCGCCGGTGGGGACGGCCACTGGCTGCAGCGCCCACGTCGCCTCAAGCGAAGGGGTCCGGCGCCACTGCTGGCACCGCATGTACGTCTGGTAGCTCGCGGACGCCACGAGCCAGGCGCGCCCGCGCACGGCGGCCCGGAGCTCGCTCAGCAGGCGCGCGAGCTCGGCGACCATGTGCACGACCGGGCTGATGTCTGAGAGGGCGCGGTCGCCCTCGTCGACGGCCCAGCGCATGTCGCCGACGTAGATGATCAGGGCGGCGGACTTGGCGCCGGCGATGGCGTGGACGCTCCGGCGGAGCTCGGCCACCCTCGCGTCCACGTCCGCGCGGTTCATGAGCCGGGCGTGGACGTAGGAGAGGCGGAGCTTGATCAGGTGAGCGCCCGCAGCTCGTCCGGGACGTCGCCCGCTCCAGGCGCCTCAGCAGCTCGGCAACCGACGCCTCGGCGACGGACACCGAGTCGCCGACGACGACGGGGTTGGTTCTCCTGCCCTGCTTCCGCACCATCACGTCCAAGATCGCCTTCACGTCCTCTTCCTTGCACGAGGAACCGACGCCAGGATTGTTCAAGAACTGCGCCGGCCACGACCCGCCGCCGACATTGGCGTGTGTAGGGAAGTCATTGTACGGCTCGAGGAAGAGCTTAGGCTGGACGGCCGCGGCAGGAGGAGGAGGGTGGGGAGAAGCCGTTGTGGCCTAGGCCTAGCAGCATCGCGCTCTCCTCCTCGAGGCTGCTCTTCACGGCGACGCTCGAAGCCGGCCTCCCGCATCACCCGACTCACGCTCGGATCGTCGAGGATCGAGATGATGAGCTGGTCCAGCTCCACCTTGAGCGCAAGAAGAGGCTGCTGCGAGCTTTGCGGCTGCTGCGTGGGAGGCGGCGGCTGCTGGCTCTGTAGCTCGATGCAGCCGCGCCGCTGGTTGGCCTGCGCGCGCTTGAGCGCGGCCACGAGTGCATTGGACAGCGTCGGGTTGGGCTGGATGAGCGACGCCGAGAAAGACGTCGACGAGGCGGAGCTCGCCGAAGAGGACGACGACAGCGGCCCGCCCACCATCACATTGGTCGCGGGGAGCCGGTTGAGCGCGACGTTGAAGCAGAGCTCCAGCGCCCGGCACTGCAACGGGTGGGAGGCCGCGTGCGAGCAGGCCGCGGCGGCCGGGTGGGACTTGACGCAGGCGCGCCTGAGGAGCCCGTAGGCGCAGGAGGACGGCGCGGCCGGGGAGGAGGTGGAGAAGGCGAACAGAGGCAGGGGCAAGGACGACGACGAGCTGCTCAGCAGCGTGAACGCGACGTGCAGCGGCGTCACCTGCGCATGGCCGCGCCGGCGGGCCAGGCCCAGCGACAGCTTGAGCACCGCGGCCGCCTCGGCGGTCAGCGACTGGTGCACCGTGTAGCCCCCTGCGCGCATCACTCACCCCCTCACACCCCCAACACCTCACACTCACAGTGGCACTGTGCTCTAGTGTTCTTCTCCGACTAGTGTTCTTCTTCACCAGTCACTTGTCACTGGCTGCTAGTACCACTCTTTCTTGCTAATTGCTATGCTGGTTACAGTACAGTGGTGTGTAGGAGAGTGAGAGTGAGTGTTCACTGGTTTATGTGTGTTTACAATCCACACTAGTAGAGCTGGGTCGCTTACTTGCTTATAGCTTTATGTGTGGTTTTTTTAGGGCTTTATAGACTAGTCTAGAGTGGCTTCATGGTCAGGCTTTATCTCTCTCATATGTTCTTTTCACTCTGCAGAGAGGTTAGTTTGTCTCTTTTCTGCTGCATCTCTTTCTTTTCCGCTGCCTGCCACCCTTTCCTTTTGCCTCCCCTTTGCCTTTGGTTTTTCGTCAGGGATCTTTCCCTTTCCACCCTACCGCTGGTAATGCAGAGTCCTGCGATTATTTTCAATGGTGGCCACATACGGCGCCAAGATTCATTCGCTTCTGTGGTCTAAAAAGAAAACAATTCATTGGCTTCTGTCTGCATGATGATTGCCGTAGCATTCAGCCAAGGGGTGTCTATTTCACAAGCCTCGGAATTTCGGAAATCATAGTCCTTTTTTTCCATGTTGGATTAAGATTACGTGACTCACATCTCACCCAGCTCACCTAAATAAACCACCCAACATCTTAATCCTCACTCACTCCACGCCTAGCCGCACACCCACCCACCGCCACTGCCGCCCTAGCCTGCCCTTCTGCCGCATCCCACCACCTCGAGGCGGTGCTGGCAATGCCCTCCGGCAAGCTCATTTTGCGCCGCCCCTTGTCAGGCTCACCTCCTAGTCTCATCGTCGCCGCCTCCCTTCTTCCTCCTCTCCGGCTAGATCCCCCCACACCGCCTCCTTCTCTTCTACGACGGCTACCATCGCCGAATCCACCACCACCTCCCATGGCTTTCTAACCACTTCGTTCGTCGCTACCCCTCCACCAATCCCACCCACCTCCCACCTCGCCGCCCACGTTCGGCGGTGCCGCCGCCACCTCAACGCACTGCCACCGTCCACCGCCGGTCCGTCGCCACCCCAGCCTTCCTTTAAGCCTAAGGGCATCGGCGAACCCGAATCCTAAACAGGTGAACCCTAACACTAATCCGCTAGCCTCTACCACCACCGTCGTCGGGCGCCAGAGAGGAGGCCGACGACTTCGCTGGAGAACGAATCTCCACGCTGATCTGAAGAAGAGAAAACCGATTATAATTTTGCAAATTTTCAGACGTCTCTGGAAATAGCAAACCTACTCAATTGATGACATGTTGGTACAACAGCGCAACAAAATGTTTGTGCCTTGTCACCAAATCTCCGCCTCAAAGCCTAATGATTGGTCAGGCAAGGCTAACAGTATGCATGCACTCTGCAACTGCCATAACTGTGATAATCACTCACCACTATCATGGATGTTTGAAGCATGAACACTCAGCAGCAAGAACAAGCTAGTGAAGACACAGCCGGATTCATCCAGCCGTATTGCCAAATTTGTCACAACGGACACGCTGGTGGTAAACGTGTGTGAATTTTCGACTGTATTGGGCTCTATTTTGAATCGTATTTACAGGTATGGCCGTGTACAATTTTTTTATACAAATTTGACACCCTGAAGCACGGCCGCCGTGCGGCGACGCTACCACACTGCCGCTGTGCAATAATGTTGATGCACAGTTGCCGTGCGGTAGCCCTCTGCGACCGCCACGTGTACAGTGTCCAGGGGAATTAGGGTTTTACGCGCAATTAGGGTTTAAGCCCATTAAGGTTTCGACGTTGTTCGTAGGAATTTTAAAATATAGCAAATAAGTTCAAAAAATTATGAAATTTTACGTGGAGTCTCCGGGCACAGTATACTTGTTTTTGTAAATTTGTTATAATTTTATGCGTTCAAAATTTTTCTCATAATTTCATATAAGTGTCTAGTGCATTACAAGAATGGAACCCCAGACGGATGATGGCCTCCCTGGCAACATCCTGTATCCCGAGCTTATCTGCCTCCCTCTCTACCGTGAAGTGGTAGGGCCTATCTCCTCGTAGATGGCACTTCGAGTTGATAGTGACCTAGACGCGCCACATTTCCTTGGCATACTTGTTGATAGTGAAGCCATGATACTCCGGTCGCTAGACGTGGCCTATACCCTGAAGTATGCACCACAACTCTGCACATAAACCTCCCTCTTTTTCCCTATAGGTGTTCATGAAACACATCTACAAAATATTAAAATTAAGAGAAGATCGGTATCCAATTTAAATCAAGAAAAATGTACTAAGATAGAAAAGAAAATAGTAAATAAACTTAATTGTTCATAAACTAATTTTTAGAAAATATATATCCTTAAGGCCCATACGAGTAAGTATTAACATCTAAGTACTTCACACAATTAATTATGATTAAGGTGACTAATTAGCGTGAGTCATTATGTGCCATCAAATTTATTCTGATTCACGTAAATTGACCACTACTTAACTAAGCGACACATGAAAGCGGAGAACATGGAGTGTGGAGATAGTGTACTTGCTTTTGTAAATTTAGCATAATTTTTCGTTCGTAATTGTTCTCGTAATTTCATACGAGTGTATTGTTTTATGAATTTGTAAATGTGGAAAGTGAGGTCCAAAAATTATGAATTTTATTTTGAAGGCTCATGTGCATTTCGAAGGCTACGGTACATCATTATATGATCTGCATACCATGTATTTCCCTCAGTTGGTTCATGTACAAGCCTATCTAGCCTGTAGTACAATACAGTATTGAAGAATATCATGAGGGCAGTTCGATCTATCATCTATGCTATGATGTGTGCAACTAGTCTCCGCGGCGCCACAGCCAGTGCCCCTTGTCTCAGTGAGTGTCGAAGTCGTCCATGTCCAGCGATTCCATAATGTAGGTGGATCGTACAGTAACAAGGATGTAAATTGTATATAACTCACATGTTTAGTGCGGTCGGCCAGGGATCCGGATAAGCTACGACGTCGGTCGGTCTCGATCGAAGGAGCCTCCCCCTTCCCGTTGTTGTGGGACTCTCCGCGTCAGGCTGATATGTCGAAGTCGTCCATGTCCGCGATTGCATGATGTAAGTGCAACATACGTACAGTGAAAAACGTACGAAGGATGTAAATTCTACATAACTCACGTCGTTAATATGGATTACACTATGGCACCCGGATAAACTATGGTAGTTGGGCTCAGCCGCAGGGGCCTTCCCCTTGTCTCGGGACTCCCCACGTCGGTGTCATGTGTCGAAGTCCCCCATGTTTGGCGATACGGGCTGGACGATAGCATGTTGTTAGAACAACGAAAGGGCAAATACAAAATCATGACGCGATTTGTACATAACCCACCTCTTCAATATGGAGTGCTCCCGAGCGACGGGAGAAGCTACGACGATCACTGGTCTCAGAGGCAGGAGTCTTCCCCTTCTTTGGTATGTAAGGTTTCTACCGCACGAAGGTCTCGACCGCATCGATTAGTTCAGCATGTACTTCGGCTGGATGGATACCATGTCGTACATCTCTGAGCCGTCGATCCACTAGAAGAAGTGGTAGCGCATCTCAGGCTACCATTACATGGGGATGAAGTTAAAAATTTATAAAAATCAATGTAGAGAGAGGAAAATCGATGCATGCGAAAGAAAGACTTACGAGGTGGTGCCCGCACGTGTAGTACACCCAGGCGGAGGTGTTTGGGGTGTGTATACTGAATGATCTTGGCCGGCTCGCCACACACACACTACAAGACTGAAAATCATGGTGGTACCGGAGCATCTTTCATTAAATGATCGGGGTATTGCAGATGTTTGGCCTTCTACACAAGCCACTTGCGCTTTTGCAATATCCTCACGTGGAAGTTTACCGATGAGTCCATATGTAGGTATGGTAGAAGTTTCACTGTACATCACAAAATAAGGTGGATAATAAATTAAATTATGACACCGAATGACAACCATACGAGCTCGGTCTATTGGGACAATCCTTCATTGAGTGTCCAGGAGTCTTTCATATCCTGCACTTGATTGTGCGGCTAATATTGGTATGTTGAGTGGCATCCATGTCGTTCCAAAAGCGCTGCGTCTGCCATCGACCCTTCCCTATTATCTTCAAGGCCGTGTTCGGGCCCCCATTGAACCATATCTGGTCAAAGATCATTGTAGTTCATTTCCAAGCTGTACGAGTTAAACTCCACACTCCATGCACCGAAAAGGTGCTACATGTCGTAGTACTTGGAGATGTACATATAGTTCATTTCCAAGCTATACGAGTTAAACTCCACACTCCATGCACCGAAAAGGTGCTACATGTCGTAGTACTTGGAGATGTACGGTGTACATATCTGCCTCATTTGCTACACATGCGAGCATGACTTGTGCAGGAGCTTCGGCTTATTGCAGGTGCATGTCACCACATCACCTAGGGTGCATGCCTATTTCCTTTACCCCTGGCATGGCTGTTGACATATTTCTGCCAAAACCTGATCTCGTACTTCCACCTGAGGCCATCGATCACCCAAATGTCACGCATTTGGGGGCTTCTCCATCTTCTAGTACATGTGCCTCTGCATGTTCTCGGACTACTGCTTGCCTTTCTCCATCTGTCGCTTGGCTGCGGTGGCTTTATTCATGAAATAACCAACAATGTGATTCCATATCTCCTGGATGATCACGGTGATAGGTTGTGGATATCGTGAGGATATGTGCACGATCTCAGGATGATGAGTCAATTGGCAATGGCTTTGTTGGTTTGTAATTTGTCGTGTTTTCGGGTTTGCTCCGTGTTTGTCAGCACAGGCGGTCCGCCGGCAGTCGCCGGTCCGACCGCCGATGGGGAGGTCTGATCGGCAGTGCTTGCCGGTCCGACCGCAAAAATGAAAAGTGGTTTTTTGAGCTGAGCAAAAAATAGGTTGTGTAGGCAAGTGAGGGGAGTCTCTACATGTGGTCACATCATTTTTGGATCTCCCAGTCAAAAGTTCTATTTAGTTGAAGTTTCCATAAGGTTTCGGATTTTCACGCTGAAAATTTGGCTAAGTCTTTTCGGGCGGTCCGACCGCCGTTGTGAGATCGGTCCGACCGGCCTGGGATCGGTCGGACCGGCCTTGTGGGGTCGGTCAGACCGCCGATGACTTGGAGGTTAGCCAAGTTGGCATTGAGTTGATTTGAATGTGCTTTATGGATGGACTTCAATGCTTTATTGTTGTTTATTGCATTGTGGAACTAACGTGGGTCAAGTTGTGAAGAACTTGTTCCGGAAGCGATTTGTTTGTCTATTCTTTGTGCGGGTGGCTTGCGAGTCAGCGGCGTCATCGGTGGGTGGATCGGGACTACGCTGGAGAGCCGAGGTCGAGCGGTCATGGATCTGGGTGAGGTCGTGTGACTCAAGCATGGTGCGAGATGGGCAAGATGGATCAAGCGGGTAGTTCGATGCAATTTGGTTGGATCGGGCGGTGCGGATATCGGTCGCGAGTCTGGGAGGTTCGATGGGATTCGGACAAGAGAGGCTTGGCGACGTGATGAGAACCGTGATCAACCTACACGTGGTGAAGCGGCGATTGCTTCAATAGTTATGTGTGTGTGGGTCCCATGTGAGTGGGTCCCAAAGAGAAACCCTAGGTCTCTAGTATAAATAGAGAGGGGAGATGAAAAACTCTCAAGCATTCATTTGGCCCCTTCTTCCTTTTCTAGGGTTTGGAGGAGAGGAGAATCTAGGGTTTAGAGAGATTGTGAGTGTGCTCCTTGTGTGAGCTCTTGTCCTCCTTTGTGGAGAGGCTTTGTAAGCATCTAGTGTGATCAAACTATCTTGTGATGCTTAATTGAAAGATCAATTGTCCCCTTTGTGTTCTTCTCTCTTTTTGAATGATTTTGGTGCTTCCTTGATTCAAAGGTTTATGCTTGGTCTCTTGGCATATTTTATCTTGCTTTGATGTGTGGGAATATTCCTAGAGTCATCTAGATCATCAACCCCCACAAGCAAGTCTTGAATCAAGATTTTCATATTTCTAGGGTTTGTGCACTTCTTTTGTAAAACCTTGAGAGATCGATTCTGAAGGATCGTCGCTAGAAATAGGTCTCTAATATCATTAGGGAGGTGTGCTCGAAATTTGGTCAAGTTTCATTGGTTGAATCAAAAGTTGGATCAAATTTTGTTTTGGAGTTGGGCTTGATTTTCAGTACTGGACTGAACCGGTTTGACCGGTTGTGCAACGGCGGTCCGACCGCTCGCTTTTCAGACCGCTAGTACTGCCGGGTCGAACCGATATCCAACGGTCCGGCCATTGATTATTGTCGGTCGAGCTTGCATGATAGCCGTCGAGGCCGTCGATTACCGATTGAAACAGTGAGTTCTTTTCTCCATTTGTGTCGTGTGGTTGAGGGATTTATCAAATCCAACACAAGGCTTCCACTGTGCGCTTACTGATCTTCTTAGCTTTCATAGCTAAAGGAGTAAAGTTCGTGTTGTATTTGATTTAGGCGAGAAAGTTGTGAAAGCGCCTATTCACTCCCCCTAGTCGCCTTTACGGTCCTACATAGGTAGGCACCATACACCTTTTAGGACACTATTGTAGACCTCACACATGTTGATCGTCATAATCTCGTATCATGTACCATCTGTGTCATAGAGAAGGGACCATGTCTCTAATTCAGGAGCGTGCCCATGAATCCACTCTGAGAAACTTATGGCACTGCTGGGTTTCTCTCCCTCTAGAGCCTCCGGAGTGGACTCCCTTGTATGCCTCATAGTCCGGTGCTCGAGGTCTCTCTAGATGGACTCGAACTTTCACATCTGGTTCTGCACACACAATGCCTTATCGTCTTCATAACTTCCTGACTGCGGAACCGCATGAACAAGTTAGATGCAAGATGCCTCATGCACCACCTGGATTGCACGTCGTTCCACTGGTTAGACAGATCCATCCCACACTGCATGGTTCTGATGGCCGCCAATAACCCAGCATTGCGGTTTGTGATTAGACAGATGTTGGGCCGGTCTCCCACCACTGCCCTCTTCACGTTCACCAGGAACCACAACCAGCTGGATGTGTTCTCGCTCTCCACAATGGCAAATGCCACCAAGAGAAACTGGTCATTCGTGTCGGCTGCCACCACGGTGAGGATGGTGCCCTTGTACCTCTCCATGAGGAAAGTGTCATCCATCATTAGCATGGGACGACAGAACTTGAAGCCCCCAATGGCCTGAGCGATCTTCGGTTCACAGTCTTCGATTAACCCTGTTCGTTGCCCTTGGATGGTAGCGATGACTTGACGACTTTACGGTGCTCTCTTGATAGCTTCATGTCTTGTGGTCTTCAACGTAATGGTAAAATGTGTAGATCATCCATAGAAAATTTCTAGGGGAAGAGGATCCATTTAACATCATAAAATGGCGAAGAGAGAACAAGAAAATAAATAATACCATGAAGAATGTAAGAATAGAAAGATGACCAAAGATGAGGAGATAACAAATTATTTTTCTAGTTACACAATTTTTTTTTTGAAGTTTTCAACTAACGGCCATTCTAACTAGGTCACAACCTACAGTCGACACAGCTCTGATACCACTTTGAAAGGACCCGGGATTAATACCCCAAATCCTCTGTGTATTTCTGAACTAGTCCCATGATCAGTGGCTAGCTCACACAGTAAACAAATATAGTAACATCCATAATCACAAAGCTTTATTAATAATTATCAGAGTTGATTACCAGAAAGGTTTACAAGCTAACAATACAGAACACAGCGAAAGACGAAACAAGAAGCAGTAGAGCCCATCTAATGCGCCACGATCAATCATTGGGGTAGCGGCCTAGTCGTTGAGATCTTCAGCAGTTGCAAAGTCCTTCTCCTCTAAACAATATTTTATTAAGCAAGAGTGAGTACAAACAACTACGACCCGCAAGCCAGCTAATCTACTACAGGCAATCGACTGGGGCAGCAGTCTAGTCGTCGAGATCTTCAGCAGTTGCAAAGTCCTTCTCCTCATAACAACATTTTATTAAGCAACGGCGGTCCGACCGCTCGCTTTTCAGACCGCTAGTACTGCCGGGTCGAACCGATATCCAACGGTCCGACCGCCGATTAATAGCTTGTTCGGCCGTGATTATTTGTCGGTCGGACCGCCGTGGTAGCCGGTCGGACCGTCGATACCGATTGAAACGGTGAGTTCTTTTCTCCATTTGTGTCGTGTGGTTGAGGGTTTATCAAATCCAACACAAGGTTTCCAGCGTAAACTTCTTGATCTTCTTAGCTTTCATAGCTAAAGGAGTAAAGTTCGTGTTGTATTTGATTTAGGCGAGAAAGTTGTGAAAGCGCCTATTCACCCCCCCTAGTCGCCTTTACGGTCCTACAAGTGCTATCAGAGCCTGTTAGCTCTTCTCATAGATCTTAACTGGTCTTTGGAGCCATGGCGACTGACAAGTACTCAACCAAGCCACATATTTTTGATGGAGTTGATTTTGCATATTGGAAGGCTCGTATGCAAGCATATATCGAGGCTCAAGGGCACGCTATTTGGCTTAAGGTGAAAAACCCTTATGTCGTGCGGTAGATGGCGATATGGTCACTCGGATGTGGAGGCCAACGACAAGGCTCGAAATTATTTGATCTAAGGCCTTAGTCGATCGAGTTTGGCGTGTTGCTCACTTGCGGTCTGCTCATGAGATCTGGCGGACTCTTTGTGACTATCATGAAGGGTCCACTGCGATCAAGGAAGTGAGACAGAACCGACTCAAGAAAGTATACTCAAAGATCGAGCAAAGGCACGGTGAGTCTTTGGATGAGTGTGGGAAGATTTTCTAAGATTCTTCATGATCTCGTATTTGTTGACTTGGTATTTTACAGTGCGAAAATGCGCTTGACTTTTGGGTGCTCTTGATGTGAAGGTGCGGGAATGAAGATCACTTCCATCAATAACAACAACTTTGTCATGAGTGAGCTTACCATGGATAAGCTTTACTCGAGGTTGAAGCGCATGAGATTGATTTTATCTCGTGTCTCCCAAGGCAGTCGATGGCATTAGTGGTCGACAAATCCAAGGGTTGTTCTTACGAGTCTCTTGATTGTAGCTCATCGGTTTTCATTATCGCTTTACATTCTTTAGCGATGAGCAACTTGAGAAACCGCGCGAGGATGACTTAGCCCTCCTATCCACCAAATTCACAGGCGTATAACAAGGTGAGGAATAGGAGGAGAAGTGGACCTATCACGTGCTTCGAATGTGGTGAGCCAAATCACATTCATTCGAGATGCCCCAAGCTAAAGGGCAAGGAGGAGAAGGAGACACGAAGACATCCCCAGGAGAGGGATGCAAAACCCAAGAAGACAAACTATCGCAAGTTTATCAGCCGGGTCCTTGCCTCTCTAGAGAATGTAAATATGAGCGATGTGGACTCGGAAACGGAGGACGACGAGAGTGACCCCCGTGGCAAGAAGAAGGCTCGTGACTTCACCGGCATGTGCTTTATGGCCAAAACGACCACGACAGCGACTCCTCCAACGATGAGGATCCCTTTAGTGATCCTGATGAGATATGCCCTTCTATTGCTGACATGAAAAGGGCTTTGGTGCTTGCTGAACAGAAATTGCATAAGCAAGTAAAAATGATTAAGAAGTAGGACATTATGATTGATAATTTGAACCTAGAAGTTGTTAGGCTTAAATCTATTAATCCTGACGATATTTGTGATTCCTGCACTAGCTTGCTTAAAGATTTGACAAGCTTGAAATCTGCTCATTCCTCTGTTACTAATCAACTAAAAGATGCTCTCGATGAACTAGAATCTCTCAAGTCTAGTTACGCTTGCTTAGATGCCATTTCACTTGATGTATTGCCATGGAAGCTATTCCTTTAACTTGCTCGAAGCTGTGCTTTACTTGAATTAAAATTGGATAGCATACAGAAGGAAGTGCAAAAATTTGATGCTAGTCACACATGCTCTCATTGTAAGAATAATAGGATTAAGATGCAGAGATGGCAGAAATCTTTGGTTTACTCTAGAGTTGCATCTTGTGAAAATTGTCCCAAGCTTACAATTGAGATTGAAGCCTTAAACAAGACTCTTGAAGAAAAGGCTAAAATTGAAAGATCCATGTCTTTTCTTGCTTCTAAGAAAGTCATTGATTCTAACTCTTGTGTTTTGAATTACGAAGTTGAAACCATGATTAGTCGATTCAAGAGGCATTTAGAGTCAAATTGGGGAGCGATTGAATAGGATTAAGGAATCCTATTGTGTGTCTTGTGAGGCCTTCAAGGTGGAAGTGGCCCTTCTTAAGAGTAAGCGTGATGAGGTAATCAAGTTTAGCAAGTGCACTAGATGTGAGGTCTAATTAAAGAAAATGATTACCTCAAGGTGACTCTTGAGAAGTTTTAGTGGGAAAAAGAAACTCAACATGATTCTTGATCAATCCAAGGTGGCGTGAAAAATAGTGGTCTAGGTTTCAATCCCTAGAGCATTCCAAGAAAAACCCACCTAGGATTGCTAGAGTTGTGAAGAATGGTGCATTTGAGCTAGAACCTCCTAAGCCATCGAGGTTGTTTTCAAATCCATTGGTTTTGCTCAAACTATTTACGGCAAGAAAGATGTTTTACTTCTTGATGCAGACCCCTCAAAGGTCGATACCATTGCACTTTACGCAAGAAAGAAGGCCATCTTGTTGAGTTACCTTGGGAGAGCAAAACTTGAGAGAAAAGAGAGGATGGCGCCTTGAGATCCATTAGAGAGTCCCTTCTCCATTCTGAGTCTCTAGAGCTAGGCGGTGCTTATCGTACTACGTTTAGGCCTAGATTAGTAGAGAACTTTGTAGACTCTTTTGGTGGGTCTAGGCGGCATGGTGGATTAGGATATCGTGAGGAGAGACCACGGGTAGCACCTAGGCGAGGGAGTGTCGATCTTTTGGTAGATCATTTGGAGAGGTCTAGGTGATTCTCATGTGCATCCTTATGATTTTATTCCGATCATGTTTACGCTATTTCTCTGCTTGCTCCCGGACATCGTGCTTCTCGATCTTTGGATTCCTCGATCATTTATCACTAACCCGATCTTGAGGCACGGATGTTTCGATTGTGCCTTTTAGGTCCGTCGTGCGAGGAAGGAGGACATATAGCTTGTTGACTCGGGTGTTCTCGACATATGACCGGAGATTCTAGATGGTTCTCCTCCCTCACACGTGCATCCGACAGCGAATTGATTACCTTTGGGGATGCTTCTACGGGACCGTATCGCAAAGGAACCTTTGTCTGGCGTCAACGACAAGTTCATGCTTAAAGGCGTCGCTTTGGTAAGTGGTGAGGTATAATCTTCTATCTGTTTCTCGGTGCTTGATGAGGTCTAGAAGTGAGGTTTAAGTGTGGTGAGTGTAGAGTTCTAGATTCCTCGGGTGAGCTTGTTTTGAGATCTCAGTTTGAGAAGATCTTACGTGCAAATTTGATATCTCTTGATTTCAGTCTTAGGTGTCTTGTAGCCTCGATTCTCATGATCTTGTTTTGTGGCATCGTAGACTTGGGCATATAGGTTTTGATCATTTGTCTAGAGTCGGTTGCAAGGACTTGATTAGAGGTTTGCCTAGGTGAAGGTCATTAGAGATCTTGTGTGCTCACCTGTAGACATGGTAAGATGGTGTGCGCTTCCCACCCACCTCTTACTTTGGTAATGGTGATGGACCGGGATGACTTCTTCACTTAGACACAGTTGGTCCTTCTTGAGTTGATCACTGGTGGGAAATGGTATGTCTTTGGTGGTTGTGGATGATTACTCCGGTATTCATGGGTTTATTTTCTCGCTTCTAAGGGCCGAAGCATTTGGATTCTTTAGAGATTTGGTCCTTAGACTTCTTGTTGATATTCTGGAGCTTTGAGAGCCATTAGGGTGACAATGGGACGAATTCAAGAATTCTTCTTTTTCTACCTTCTGCGCTGATAGGGGGATTGAGCATCAGTTTTCTTCTCCTAGAGTTCCCCAGCAGAATGGTTTTGTAGAAAGGAAGAACAGGACCCTTGTAGAGATGGCTCGAACTATGTTAGATGAGCATTCTACTCCTAGGAGATTTTGAAATGAGGCGATCTCTCTGCTTGTTATATCTCCAATAGGGTTTTCTTGAGATCGTGGTTGGGAAGACCTCTTATGAGCTTAGATTTGGTCATTCTCCTAAAGTCTCTCATTTCAAGATTTTTGGTTGCAAGTGCTTCATTCTTAAACATGACAACCTTGATAAATTTGAGTCTATATGTTTTGATGGCATATTTCTTGGATATCCTGCTCATTCTCGTGGCTATCGTGTTTTTAATGTTGACACTAACAAAGCTGTTGAGACTTTGAAGTCACTTTTGATGAGGCTAGTTACGGTACTAGACCCGATGCTCTGGTATCTGAGGATCCTGAAATTCAAGGAAGCATCTTCGTCGATGATGACTCGAGGATGAGAACCGAACCATCCTCCGGCTACCTCGAGAGGGTGGAGAGCTGCTACTACTACTCGATTTTGGTGGCGACCTCCTCCTATCCTCAGAGCGATCTGAGTGGCTCTGTTCCTACCTCAACAACTCATGGGGTAGAGGCCATACGCACCGGAGCACCTCTTCGTATTCGGGACAACATCCACGAGCGGATGATTGGGGATCTTCAAGAGCGAGTCACTCGCTCGAGTTTATTCTCTGATTCTCTGCACACTCTACTTTTGTCGCTTCTTTTGAACCGAGATATCACCCATGCTTTATCGATGCCTCTTGGGTCAATGCCATGCATGAAGAACTTGAGAACTTTGAAAGGAACAAAGTCGGACTTTAGTTGGCGGCATTCGATTCTCATGTTATTGGAACAAAATGGGTTTTAAAAATAAGCAAAGTGAGGATGGGTTGGTTGTTCATAATAAGGCTAGACTCGTAGCTCAAGGTTATTCCCGGTAGAAGGCTTAGACTTTGAAGAGACCTTTGCTCCTGTAGCTAGATTGGAAGCCATTCGCATTCTTTTAGCATTTGCAACATCCAAGGGTTTCAAGCTTTTTCAAATGGATGTTAAAGTGCTTTCTTGAATGGTTTCATAGAAGAAGAGGTCTTTGTCAAGCAACCTCCTGGTTTTGAAAATCAAAATTCCCAAACCATGTTTTTAAACTCTCTAAAGCCTGTATGGATTGAAACAAGCTCCTAGAGCTTGGTATGTGAGGTTAAGAGTTTCTGCTTGAAAATGATTTCAAAATGGGAATGGTTGATAAAACCTTGTTCACTCTCGAGCATGGTGATGATTTCTTGTTGGTTGATTTATGTGGATGATATTATATTCGGTGGTTCTTCTCATGCTTTGGTGTCCAGTTTTGATTCGATGAGCGTGAGTTCGAGATGAGCATGATGGGAGACTTGACATTCTTCCTTGGTCTTCAAATCAAGCAAGCGAAAGAAGGCACCTTCGTTCACGAGTAAGTATACAAAGGATCTTCTTGGCGCTTCAATATGGGAAGCGATAGGCCAATGTCTACTCCCATTGCTACAACCACCGTCTTTGGACCACGATGAGGATGGAGAGCAGTGGACGGAAGAATACCGCATGATATGATTGGCTCCTCCTCTATCTTCTGTGTCGAGTAGGACATACAATTTGCCGTATGTACATGCGCTCGCTTCGAGCTTCCTCGTGCTTCTCATCGTCAAGCGATGCGTCGTATCTTGGTATCTTCAAGATACTCTTGACTTTGGACTCGATATTCTTCTTCTTCGCTCTCTCAATTCGAGCATTTTACGATCTTGATTTTGCGGGGTGTAGAGTGGATAGGAAGAGTACTTACGGCACTTGTCATTTCTTGGGCACATCTCTTGTTTCTTGGTCTTCTAGAAAGCAGTCTTACATTGCCTGATCCACAGTGAGGCGAGTATGTAGGCTGCCGCTTGATGGTTGCTCTCGAGTTCTCTGTATTTTATCCCTGATTGCGGGACTATGGGTTATCCTTGAGAAGTGTTCCTCTTTTACGTGACAACACTTCTGCGATTAATATTGCCAAAAACCCAGTGCAACATTCCAGGACTAAACACATTGATATTCGATTTCATTTTCTGAGAGACCATGTTGAGAAGGGTGATGTTGTGCTCCATTTTGTAGAGTCAGAACAACAGCTTGCAGATATTTTCACTAAACCTCTTGATTCTTCTCGTTTTGCAGCTTTGCGGGGAGAGTTAGGGGTTATTAGTTCTATTGAGAATTTTTTTTGAGGGAATCTGCTCTTTTTGCATTCATTGTATCATAATGTATGTTTCATTTTAAATTGTCTTGCATTGTAAAATAAAATCTGTGAAGCTTTGATTATTATCCTTGTATGGCTTGATTTCATTCTCTATACTTTGTCATGTCAAGGGATAGTCTGCTAGACTTCAGTTATGGCTTTTCGTGTTTGAGCCTAGCTTTCATCTTGCTAGCTTTATTTCTGTGAGCAAATTGAATCAAATCATGTTTTGTTGGATCTTGTGACTAGTTTTGCTCTAGTGATCCTCTTATGAATCTCGCCATGTCATATAGGTTGAATTGAGTCTTGAACTTATTTTGAGATGAAAATGAGCTTTTTATCTTCTTAAGTCAAGCAAATGAAAAATGAGATTTTCTGTGCGAAAAAAACTGATCTCACCAATCCTTTCTCATGAGACGGCTTGCCATTGCAGAGCATGAACTCAGGGGGAGTTTTGGATGACCTAGATCACTCTTTTAAGCTTATCGCTTGAGATGGTCGCGGCAAGGCTTGAGATCTAGCACAGTGAAAAAAAATCCTTTTAGAAAAATACTCAAAATGCTAAGTGCTTGAGTTTTGCTTCAAAAGTGTACTCTAAATGCTCAAAATGCCTCAGTTTTTCTTTTGAGTCTCTTTTTACTTATAGACATGGCTTGACTCATTTTTGGTTGTTGTTAGTGAAACTATGATATTGAGCAACCTTTCATGGTTTTAATTCGTTTAATCTCATATTACTGCTATCTTGGTTTTAGCTTTGCAGTACATGTTTTGCCATGATTGAATATAGCTTCTACTCTTTATATGGCTTGGTATAATACTTGTACTGTCTACGTGGTTAATGGTCATGGCTCCTTTTACTAAAGTTCAAAAATAAAGTTATTTCTTCATGCTCTTTCTTTGCCCATGCATCTTGATGAATTCATTGTCAAAGGGGAAGAAAGATTGTAGAAAAATGATGTTTTGGAGTTGGTTTCATACATAAAAGAACACATATATAAAAAAATGAACCTTTTGAAAATTTGTGATCATAGTGAGTTGAGTCTCTGGGTTTTATTGCCTGTTTCTGATTTTAATTGCAATTGAAGAAGACTCTCAATGATCAAAGGTCAAATAGAACTTTTTGTCTTTCATATGGACCTAAGTGAGATTTTTGGCTACTTTCTGGAATTTGAATCCCTTTGTGCTTTCATTGCCTTATCTCACTTGCTTATACTATTCTGAAGCCAGCTTGGTCGGTTCCTAGGTTTTTTTCTTGCTTATGGACCAAGTTGTGCCTTTATCAGCAGCAATTTTTACTTTTATTTGAAAAACCACATTTTACGGAGAATTGCCAATGTGTTCATCAAGGGTGAGATTGTGGATATCGTGAGGATATGTGCACGATCTCAGGATGATGAGTCAATTGGCAATGGCTTTGTTGGTTTGCAATTTGTCGCGTTTTCGGGTTTGCTCGAATTTGTCGAGCCACAGGCGTCCGGCCGGCGAGTTGCGGTCCGGCCAAGCAAGTGGGGAAGTCGGCCGTGGTGCTTGCTTGGTCCGACCGCAAAAATGAAAAGTGGTTTTTGGAGCTGAGCAAAAAAATAGATTGTGTAGGCAAGTGAGGGGAGTCTCCTAGATGTGGTCACATCATTTTTGGAGCTCCCAGTCAAAAGTTCTATTTAGTTGAAGTTTCCAGAAGGTTTCGGATTTTCACGTTGAAAATTTGGCTAAGTCTTTTGGCGGTCCGGCCGCCGTTGTGAATCGGTCGGACCGGCTGGGATCGGTCGGGCCGGCCTTGTGGTGATCGGACCGCCGATGACTGGAGGTTAGCCAAGTTGGCATTGAATTGATTTGAATGTGCTTTATGGATGGACTTCAATGCTTTATTGTTGTATATTGCATTGTGGAACTAACGTGGGTCAAGTTGTGAAGAACTTGTTCCGAAGCGATTTGTTTGTCTATTCTTTGTGCGGTGGCTTGCGAGTCAGCGGCGTCATCGGTGGGTGGATCGGGACTACGCTTGGAGGCGAGGTCGAGCGGTCATGGATACGGTGGTCGTGTGACTCAAGCATGGTGCGAGATGGGCAAGATGGATCAAGCGGGTAGTTGATGCAATTTGGTTGGATCGGCGGTGCGGATATCGGTGCGAGTCTCAGGGAGGTTCCGATGGGATTGGACAAGAGATGCTTGGCGGCGTGATGAGAACCGCCGATCAACCTACGTGGTGAAGCGAGCGATTGCTTCAATAGTTATGTGTGTGTGGGTCCCATGTGAGTGGGTCCCAAAGAAACCCTAGGTCTCTAGTATAAATAGAGAGGGGAGATGAAAAACTCTCAAGCATTCATTTGGCCCCTTCTTCCTTTTCTAGGGTTTGGAGGAGAGGAGAATCTAGGGTTTGGAGAGATTGTGAGTGTGCTCCTTGTGTGAGCTCTTGTCCTCCTTTGTGGAGAGGCTTTGTAAGCATCTAGTGTGATCAAACTATCTTGTGATGCTTAATTGAAAGATCAATTGTCCCCTTTGTGTTCTTCTCTCTTTTGAATGATTTTGGTGCTTCCTTGATTCAAGGTTTATGCTTGGTCTCTTGGCATATTTTATCTTGCTTTGATGTGTGGGAATATTCCTAGAGTCATCTAGATCATCAACCCCCACAAGCAAGTCTTGAATCAAGATTTTCATATTTCTAGGGTTTGTGCACTTCTTTTGTAAAACCTTGAGAGATCGATTCTGAAGGATCGTCGCTAGAAATAGGTCTCTAATATCATTAGGGAGGTGTGCTCGAAATTTGGTCAAGTTTCATTGGTTGAATCAAAGTTGGATCAAATTTTGTTTTGGAGTTAGGCTTGATTTTGATCTTGGGTGAACGGTTTGACCGGTTGTGCAGCAATGATCCGACCGCTCGCTTTCGAACCGCTAATGCTTCTTAGAATTGAACCGATATCAACGGTCCGAGCCGTGATTATTGTCGGTCAGACCGCCCGTGGTAGCCGGTCGGACCGTCGATACCGATTGAAACAGTGAGTTCTTTTCTCCATTTGTGTCGTGTGGTTGAGGGATTTATCAAATCCAACACAAGGCTTCCACTGTGCGCTTACTGATCTTCTTAGCTTTCATAGCTAAAGGAGTAAAGTTCGTGTTGTATTTGATTTAGGCGAGAAAGTTGTGAAAGCGCCTATTCACTCCCCCTAGTCGCCTTTACGGTCCTACATAGGTAGGCACCATACACCTTTTAGGACACTGTTGTAGACCTCACACATGTTGATCGTCATAATCTCGTATCATGTACCATCTGTGTCATAGAGAAGGGACCATTTCTCTAATTCAGGAGCGTGCCCATGAATCCACTCTGAGAAACTTATGGCACTGCTGGGTTTCTCTCCCTCTAGAGCCTCCGGAGTGGACTCCCTTGTATGCCTCATAGTCCCGTGCTCGAGGTCTCTCTAGATGGACTCAAACTTTCACATCTGGTTCTGCACACACAATGCCTTGATCGTCTTCATAACTTCCTGACTGCGGAACCGCATGAACAAGTTAGATGCAAGATGCCTCATGCACCACCTGGATTGCACGTCGTTCCACTGGTTAGACAGATCCATCCCACACTGCATGGTTTTGATGGCCGCCAATAACCCAGCATTGCGGTTTGTGATTAGACAGATGTTGGGCCGGTCTCCCACCACTGCCCTCTTCACGTTCACCAGGAACCACAACCAGCTGGATGTGTTCTCGCTCTCCACAATGGCAAATGCCACCAAGAAAGCGGTCATTCGTGTATTTGCCACCACGGTGAGATGGTGCCCTTGTACCTCTCCATGAGAAAGTGTCATCCATCATTAGCATGGGACAGACGAACTTGAAAGCCCCAATGGCACGGCGATCTTGGTTCACGATCTTGATTAACCTGTTCGTTGCCCTTGGATGGTAGCGATGACTTGACGACTTTACGATGCTCTCTTGATAGCTTCATGTCTTGTGGTCTTCAATGTAATGGTAAAATGTGTAGATCATCCATAGAAAATTTCTAGGGGAAGAGGATCCATTTAACATCATAAAATGGCGAAGAGAGAACAAGAAAATAAATAATACCATGAAGAATGTAAGAATAGAAAGATGACCAAAGATGAGGAGATAACAAATTATTTTTCTAGTTACACAATTTTTTTTTTGAAGTTTTCAACTAACGGCCATTCTAACTAGGTCACAACCTACGATCGACCTGACTCGATACCACTTTGAAAGGACCAGGATTAATACCCCAAATCCTCGTGTATTTACGAACTAGTCCCATGATCGGTGGCTAGCTCACACAGTAAATAAATATAGTAACATCCATAATCACAAAGCTTTATTAATAATTATCAGAGTTGATTACCAGAAAGGTTTACAAGCTAACAATCTGAGAACACGTGAAAAGGCGAAACAAAAGCGGTAGAGCCCATCTAATCGCCACGATCAATCGGCGGGGTAGCGGCCTAATCGTTGAGATCTTGGCGATTGCAAAGTCCTTCTCCTCTAAACAATATTTTATTAAGCAGAGTGAGTACAAACAACTCGACCCATAAACCCGGCTAATCTACTACGAGGCAATCGGTGAGGCGGCGATCTAGTCGTCGAGATCTTGGCGATTGCAAAGTCCTTCTCCTCATAACAACATTTTATTAAGCAGCGGCGGTCAGACCTTCGCTTTTGAACCGCTAATCTTCTAGGGTCGAACCGATATCAGCGGTCAGACCGCTTGATTAGTAGCCGGTCCGACCGTGATTATTGTCGGTCGGACCGCGCGTGGTAGCCGGTCGGACCGTCGATACCGATTGAAACGTGAGTTCTTTTCTCCATTTGTGTCGTGTGGTTGAGGGTTTATCAAATCCAACACAAGGTTTCCAGCGTAAACTATGATCTTCTTAGCTTTCATAGCTAAAGGAGTAAAGTTCGTGTTGTATTTGATTTAGGCGAGAAAGTTGTGAAAGCGCCTATTCACCCCCCCTAGTCGCCTTTACGGTCCTACAAGTGCTATCAGAGCCTGTTAGCTCTTCTCATAGATCTTAACTGGTCTTTGGAGCCATGGCGACTGACAAGTACTCAACCAAGCCACATATTTTTGATGGAGTTGATTTTGCATATTGGAAGGCTCGTATGCAAGCATATATCGAGGCTCAAGGGCACGCTATTTGGCTTAAGGTGAAAAACCCTTATGTCGTGCGGTAGATGACGATATGGTCACTCCAGATGTGGAGGCCAACAGCAAGGCTCGAAATTATTTGATCTAAGGCCTTAGTCGATCTGAGTTTGAGCGTGTTGCTCACTTGCGGTCTGCTCATGAGATCTGGTGGACTCTTTGTGACTATCATGAAGGGTCCACTGCGATCAAGGAAGTGAGACAGAACCAGCTCAAGAAAGTATACTCAAAGATCGAGCAAAGGCACGGTGAGTCTTTGGATGGTATGTGGGAAGATTTTCTAAGATTCTTCATGATCTCCGTATTTGTTGACTTGGTATTTTACGAGTGCGAAAATGCGCTTGACTTTTAGGTGCTCTTGATGTGAAGTGCAGGGAATGAAGATCACTTCCATCAATAACAACACTGTCATGAGTGAGCTTACCATGGATAAGCTTTACTCGAGGTTGAAGACACATGAGATTGATTTTATCTCGTGTCTCCCCAAGACAGAGTCGATGGCATTAGTGGTCGACAAATCCAAGGGTTGTTCTTCTGAGTCTCTTGATTGTAGCTCATACGGTTTTTCATTATCGCTTTACATTCTTTAGCGATGAGCAACAGCTGCAGGATGACTTAGCCCTCCTATCCACCAAATTCACAAGAGCGTATAACAAGGTGAGGAATAGGAGGAGAAGTGGACCTATCACGTGCTTCGAATGTGGTGAGCCAAATCACATTCATTCGAGATGCCCCAAGCTAAAGGGCAAGGAGGAGAAGGAGACACGAAGACATCCCCAGGAGAGGGATGCAAAACCCAAGAAGACAAACTATCGCAAGTTTATCAGCCGGGTCCTTGCCGCTCTAGAGAATGTAAATATGAGCGATGTGGACTCGGAAGCGGAGGGCACGAGAGTGACCCCGTGGCAAGAAGAAGGCTCGTGACTTCACGGCATGTGCTTTATGGCCAAAACGACCACGGCGACTCCTCCAGCGATGAGGATCCCTTTAGTGATCTGATGAGATATGCCCTTCTATTCTTGACATGAAAAGGGCTTTGGTGCTGAGAGCGAAATTGCATAAGCAAGTAAAAATGATTAAGAAGTAGGACATTATGATTGATAATTTGAACCTAGAAGTTGTTAGGCTTAAATCTATTAATCCGACGATATTTGTGATTCTGCACTAGCTTGCTTAAAGATTTGACAAGCTTGAAATCTGCTCATTCCTCTGTTACTAATCAACTAAAAGATGCTCTCGATGAACTAGAATCTCTCAAGTCTAGTTACGCTTGCTTAGATGCCATTTCACTTGATGTAGCGCCATGGAAGCTATTCCTTTAACTTGCTCGAGCGTGCTTTACTTGAATTAAAATTGGATAGCATACTGAAGGAAGTGCAAAATTTGATGCTAGTCACACATGCTCTCATTGTAAGAATAATAGGATTAAGATGCAGAGAGATGGCAATCTTTGGTTTACTCTAGAGTTGCATCTTGTGAAAATTGTCCCAAGCTTACAATTGAGATTGAAGCCTTAAACAAGACTCTTGAAGAAAAGGCTAAAATTGAAAGATCCATGTCTTTCTTGCTTCTAAGAAAGTCATTGATTCTAACTCTTGTGTTTTGAATTCGAAGTTGAAACCATGATTAGTCGATTCAAGAGGCATTTAGAGTCAAATTAGGGAGCAGTTGAATAGGATTAAGGAATCTATTGTGTGTCTTGTGAGGCCTTCAAGGTGGAAGTGGCCCTTCTTAAGAGTAAGCGTGATGAGGTAATCAAGTTTAGCAAGTGCACTAGATGTGAGGTCTAATTAAAGAAAATGATTACCTCAAGGTGACTCTTGAGAAGTTTTGAGTGGGAAAAGAAACTCAACATGATTCTTGATCAATCCAAGGTGGCGTGAAAAATAGTGGTCTAGGTTTCAATCCTAGAGCATTCCAAGAAAAACCCACCTAGGATTGCTAGAGTTGTGAAGAATGGTGCATTTGAGCTAGAACCTCCTAAGCCATCGGGGTTGTTTTCAAATCATTGGTTTTGCTCAAACTATTTACGGCAAGAAAGATGTTTTTACTTCTTGATCTGACCCTCAAAGGTCGATACCATTGCACTTTACGCAAGAAAGAAGGCCATCTTGTTGAGTTACCTTAGGAGAGCAAAACTTGAGAGAAAGAGAGGATGGCGCCTTGAGATCCATTAGAGAGTCCTTCTCCATTCTGATCTCTAGAGCTAGGCGGTGCTTATCATTACTACGTTTAGGCCTAGATTCGTAGAGAACTTTGTAGACTCTTTTGGTGGGTCTAGGCGGCATGGTGGATTAGGATATCGTGAGGAGAGACCACGGGTAGCACCTAGGCGGGAGTGTCGATCTTTTGGTAGATCATTTGGAGAGGTCTAGGTGATTCTCATGTGCATCCTTATGATTTTATTCGATCATGTTTACGCTATTTCTCTTCTGCTCCCGGACATCGTGCTTCTCGATCTTGGATTCCTCGATCATTTATCACTAACCCCAGTACTGAGGCACGGATGTTTTCTGATTGTGCCTTTTAGGTCCGTCGTGCGAGGAAGGAGGACATATAGCTTGTTGACTCCGGGTGTTCTCGACATATGACCGGAGATTCTAGATGGTTCTCCTCCCTCACACGTGCATCAAACAACGAATTGATTACCTTTGGGGATGCTTCTCTAGGGACCGTATTTGCAAAGGGCACTGTCTGCGCGTCAACGACAAGTTCATGCTTAAAGACGTCGCTTTGGTAAGTAAGCTGAGGTATAATCTTCTATCTGTTTCTCAGCTGCTTGATGAGGGTCTAGAAGTGAGGTTTAAGTGTGGTGAGTGTAGAGTTCTAGATTCCTCGGGTGAGCTTGTTTTCGAGATCTCGGGTTTGAGAAGATCTTACGTGCAAATTTGAGTATCTCTTGATTTCAGTCTTAGGTGTCTTGTAGCCTCGATTCTCATGATCTTGTTTTGTGGCATCGTAGACTTGGGCATATAGGTTTTGATCATTTGTCTAGAGTCGATTGCAAGGACTTGATTAGAGGTTTGCCTAAGTGAAGGTACATTAGAGATCTTGTGTGCTCACCTCTGTAGACATGGTAAGATGGTGTCTGCTTCCCCCACCTCTTACTTTGGTAATGGTGATGGACCGGGGCGACTTCTTCACTTAGACACAGTTGGTCCTTCTTGAGTTGATCACACGGTGGGAAATGGTATGTCTTGGTGGTTGTGGATGATTACTCCGGTATTCATGGGTTTATTTTCTCGCTTCTAGGGATGAAGCATTTGGATTCTTTAGAGATTTGGTCCTTAGACTTCTTTGTTGATATTCACGGAGCTTTGAGAGCCATTAGGGTGACAATGGGACGAGAATTCAAGAATTCTTCTTTTCTACCTTCTACTGTGATAGGGGATTGAGCATCAGTTTTCTTCTCCTAGAGTTCCCAGTGAGAATGGTTTTGTAGAAAGGAAGAACAGGACCCTTGTAGAGATGGCTCGAACTATGTTAGATGAGCATTCTACTCCTAGGAGATTTTGGTGGCGATCTCTCTTGCTTGTTATATCTCAATAGGGTTTTCTTGAGATCGTGGTTGGGAAGACCTCTTATGAGCTTAGATTTGGTCATTCTCCTAAAGTCTCTCATTTCAAGATTTTTGGTTGCAAGTGCTTCATTCTTAAACATGACAACCTTGATAAATTTGAGTCTATATGTTTTGATGGCATATTTCTTGGATATCTGCTCATTCTCGTGGCTATCGTGTTTTTAATGTTGACACTAACAAAGCTGTTGAGACTTGAAGTCACTTTTGATGAGGCTAGTTACGGTACTAGACCCGATGCTACTGGTATCTGAGGATCACGAAATTCAAGGAAGCATCTTCGTCGATGATGACTCGAGGATGAGAACCGAACCATCCTCCGGCTACCTCGAGAGGGTGGAGAGCACGCTACTACTACTCGGTTTGGTGGCGGACCTCCTCCTATCCTCACCGAGCGATCTGAGTGGCTCTGTTCCTACCTCAACAACTCATGGGGTAGAGGCCATACGCACCGGAGCACCTCTTCGTATTCAGGACAACATCCACTGGCGGATGATTGGGGATCTTCAAGAGCGAGTCACGCTCGAGTTTATTTCTCTGATTCTCCTGCACACTCTGCTTTTGTCGCTTCTTTTGAACCAGAGATATTACCCATGCTTTATCGATGCCTCTTGGGTCAATGCCATGCATGAAGAACTTGAGAACTTTGAAAGGAACAAAGTCGGACTTTAGTTGGCGGCATTCGATTCTCATGTTATTGGAACAAAATGGGTTTTTAAAAATAAGCAAAGTGAGGATGGGTTGGTTGTTACTTAATA